>OU015758.1:20855170-20890897 GCA_907169655.1 Acomys percivali | reverse complement strand
AGAAGAAGAAGAAGAAGAAGAAGAAGAAGAAGAAGAAGAAGAAGAAGAAGAAGAAGAAGAAGAAGAAGAAGAAGAAGAAGAAGAAGAAGAAGAAATAAAGGTTTTGGAAGTTAAGAACCAAAATCTTCATGGATTCCATGAAAGACACAAATTTACAAGTTCCAGAGCCTGGTATGCACTGGTAAAAATGTCCACAATTAGGAAGAAATCTCAGATTTTAGGATTTGGCTTACCCTTTGGGCTGTAAGCACATGGTAGATGCCTGCTCTGGAACAGAGCATGCTGTGTGTGTCAGGTTTTCTGCATTTATAAGGTGCCACTTTAATTTCCAAACTAAGTTAGTGAAAAGTATTGGTAAGCCAAAAATTCTAGAGATTTTAGACACAAAATATAAAATAGGCCTAAACTACTGAATAATCGAGTTTGTAACTCCATTCTAAAGGCCACCTCCAAAACTCCCAGTTTTAGAGAATGGACTCATGTACATATTACCTGCTTGAACTTTGTATTGAGTTTGTTGTAAAGCACTGCAAATGGTGTTGTGTCACTGGGTAACCTCTCTGCTAGCCTGATTTCCTCTCAAGTGCATGTCTGTGTAGACTACATTATATAGGTAGTAAGGTAAGGAAATCAAAGGGCTTATTTAAGGCACTCAGATATTTATTAGCATTGACTATAGATCTAGACTATCTCTGTGACAGAACAAACAAATAAAAGAGTATGTATATTTACGTATAGTGTATAGAACAGCGCTTCTCAACTTGTGGATCATGACCCATTTGGGGAATGAATGGCCCTTTTATAGGGATCTCATATCTGATATCCTGCATATCAGATATTTGCATTACAATCCACAACAGTAGCAAAATTACAGTTATGAAGTAGCAATGAAAATAATTTTATGGTTATGGGCCAGCACAACACACAAAGAGCTCTATGAAAGGGTCTCAGCATTAGGAAGGCTGAGAACCACTGGCCTAGGAACAGACAAAAGTATGAAGTTCTCTGTGGCTCTAAAAATGTTGATGCTGGAGGAAATGCCAAGCTTTGCTATAGGAGTGCTTCTAATATCTTTAACTTTCCCAAAGTCAACTAGCTCTACCCTCACTTGGCTCCACACCCTGACAGATTGAGGTCAGAAGCTACCAATGTTCCATACAGACATTTCTTTACCATATATGACTGAAATGTCAGCTAAGTTAACGTCATGAATATTAAATAGACAAGTTTTATCCTAAATCTTTCTTTTACTCGTTTTTGTGCGGGTGTCTACTCTGTCTCTACATCTTTCACCAAGCCCGCCATTTTCTGAGATGGAAATGATTTTAGACCTCGTATTTGCAAAATGCTTTCCCATCCTGGGAAGAACTCAGGACCAGTTCAGCGCTGGCTGTAATCAGTTCACCAGCCACTTCCCCTTGCCTTGACTCAGTGCCATGTAGAGTGAGACATTATTTTCATTTATAGTGGGTAGCTTATGTGTTATAAGAGGAAGCAAAAGAAGTCAGTGTAAACACAGGTGCCTTGCCACACCCAGACTGTTGATTTAGCTTGATCATATCTTTGGCAAGCAGCAAAGGGATATTTATGGACCATGTGGTCTTTGAATGTACTAATTTTTGCAAAATGGTGACTAGACCCATTCAAGACAGGCCAAATTATCTACCTTGGGATTTTATTTTGCCTGCAAGTCTGGTGAAGATGTGACCCACCCAAATCTTTTGTATGTTTTGTAGAAAGGTGGTTTTAGACAGTATTTATTCTATCAATGTGCTTTCCTAAAAGCCCCCTTTGAATTTAACTTTGAGAAATTAAATATTTCTGTAATATATTTCCCCTTCATGTTTTGAAGAGCCAGCAAAGCTGATTGATCATCATCCAAGAGAAATAGACACAGGCAGCCCACTTTTCTTGCTGGTACACTCAGCTAGAAGTATATTAGTGCTGGTAATTGCCCAACTGGCTGGAACTGAGGGGATGGAGTGCAGTGGGAAGCCTGCTTAACAAACATTGCAATTAGCACCACTTAAGTGTTTGAGGGTTAGAAAGGTAACAAACAAAAGAGTAAATTAATATGCATATTAAGTCCCCAAAGATAGCCAGATGGCTGGCTGCAACATCAGATGTTTCCTCTCTCTCTCTCTCTCTCTTTGTAGGACCACTCTTCTGTTCACCGAGCTATACTGTGGACATTTTGAGGTAGCATGGGTATCTGATGGAAAGTTACAGGACCCACAGTGCAACCTAGCTAGGATGCAATAAGAACCTTGAGCTCAAAGCCATACCAGTGTTCCCAGAGACCAGAGGAACACATAAACAGCAGTCATAAATTGAATAAAGAGAAAATTTCACAAGCATGATGCTGAACACAACACCAGAACTCCCACTTCCTAAGCAAAGAGAATGTGGACAAGCCATAGAACTAGAAATTTTTGTTTTTCTTTAATTCTAGAATTCAGGGTAGCCAGTGCAGCCTATGCTATGTGGTCAGACTTTGGCCTGAGACACATGCATTAAGCCCATTTGTCCCCATGTCATTGCTAGGAAGTAAATGTGCCCTTACTCCCAGTAAGCAGCCACACTCACAAATCTTGTCATAGTCCAAAACCAAAAGTTGATCATTTAGACTAAGCCCTGGTCAGTGAGGGGAAATCTCAGTGCAGAAGTCTGGGCACTCAGACTTGCCATTAAAGAGCTCTTTCTGGCAGCTCACTGTTCAGTAGTCCCTTTGTGTTCTTCCAAGATTTCTCTGGATAATACCAGGTAAATAATTCCAAACAAACAAAAAGACCAGGGAACAGCCATGGTAGGACAGAAGGTAAAGTCTCTACTACCCTCCAAGATTTGGAAGATAAGTAATAAATACACTGTCTACTGACCACTATGTTATCCAGACTTCTGCTCTTCACTCTGCACTTAATGCCCTTCTGTGACTTGGGAGATATATTCTTCTTGCTCGAAAAAAGTCATAAGGAAGTCCCATAAGTCATGGAAGGCAAAGTACGCTCCTGGCCAGAAGAACTGAAACACTTGATAGATATTTTCAGCTTTCTCAATCTATGTGGTTCCCTTCTGGTTTTGAATGAACCAACCTGATCTGAAACTCCTGGGAGAACTCTCAATCTATAGCAGCATGAGAGTCAGCTACTTTGTGGACAGTGTTCCAAGTACATGACTTTGGACATGAAGGCATTCATCCTTTTCCGTAATCAAACTTTGTGCTGTCCTTGGTGACAGCTAAATGTACAAACCACAGTATTAGAAGTACCAGTAATTTTGTCACATATTGAGATTCCCAAATATTTTCAAAGCATATTATAGTTATTGCAAGTATCTCAAAATATCACATAAGCTCATCAAGTTGAGAAATATTATTAGACCACTTGCAAGTGTTTTATTTATCATATTGCTAATGAAATCTAGCTATTTATAAACTGTAGGTCTGTTTCTTTTGCTAAGGACTTTATTTCATCAAAACGGTTTCTTTTGTCACCCCCGTTATTTTTATTTATATATCTAAAATATTCTAAGGATCTTATGGAATTCACCAAGCTATCAAACACATTCTTGGCACAAAAACAGAGAAAAAAAATTGGAAGATTAAGAAGCCATGCTAAAAAAAACTGAATGGTTCTCTCACTCTGCCCACAGACATAATACATTTTGTACTATGGCAATTTCTTTTTTTTTTTTTAATATTTTCTTTATTTCATTAAAACTACAAAAGTAGACCTTACCTGGTCCTGATACCACCTTAACGTCATTTCCTTTACCTCATCTAAATCCCTCCTTCCTTTTATAACATTACATCCCACCCTGTAACCATTTGTAGCACCCTTAATTCCACCCACCTAGCTCAAATCTGCTGTCCTGTAAGTACCAGTTAGCCAAAGGGAGAAGCTTTTTAAATGATTTTTTCAGCAGTGGCTTTCTGATAAGTCTCATTCTCAACACTGCCCCTTCTCAGAAATTTTCTCACTTCTATGACACAATATCTAACAAAACCAATAATGGCAGCTTGAATAAGAATGGCCCCATAGGCTCATATATTTGAATGCTTGGTTTCCAGTTGGTGGAACTGTTTGGGAAGGATTAGGAGGTGCCTTGCTGGGGGTGTGTCACTAGGGGTGGGCTCTGACATTCTCAACTGATTCATCCCCACCAACCTGCAGATAAAGATGTAAGCTCTCAGTTACTGCCCCAGCCCCCATGCCTTCCTACTGTCTAAACATAATGGCCCTGATCTTTAACCTTCTGGAACTATAAGTCCAAATAAACATTTTCTTCTATAAGTTTCCTTGGTCGTGGTGTCTTTTCACAACAGTAGAAAAGTAACTAAGAGCACAACTTAAGGAAAGAAGGGTTCCAACTGGCTCATGGAGTGAGGGCACAGTCCAACATGTTAGGGAAGGCATGTCAGCAGGAAAAAGGCAGTTGGTTATTTGGGTTTTTTTAATGCCTATACCCCTCCTTCCAAACTTCCTACCCTAGATAGGAGACAAAAGAGGGACTGTTTCTCCCTCGAGTGTTTCTCTCGAGTGTCTCAAAGCAGAGAGATGAACAGCCAAATGACGCAAAAACCAAAAAGCCAAGCCTCTGGTTTGGGGCATATATATCTGTGTGTGTTTGTGTGTGTGTGTGTGTGTGTGTGTGTGTGTGTGTGTACATGTGTGTGTATTATGAATATATATGCTCTCAGAGGCTGTACTAGGATGTTTATCGGTTGGCAAAGACCATGGCCCTGCAAGAGACAGTTCCTCTTCTAGTGAACAAGCACCACGCGTCCTCTCACAAGTCTGTTTCTGGTAGAGAAATGCTGCACACTTTCACACAATTCTGTTTCACATCCCACACTTGTGATCAAAATGAAAACATGTTCACATCCACCACAGTTGGTCATGGTTCACTCACATCAGAACGTAGACACAATAAATGCTGATCCTCAACTCACTTTTTTATATACTCCAAGACCAAGCTCATAGGATGGTGCTGACCACACTAGGGTCTTCCTTCCTCAGTTAAACATCCCCAGAAGCATTCTCACAGATACACACATGGGTGTCTCCTGGGTGACTGTAAAATCCAGTCAAACTGAATGTGAAGGTTAACTATATTAGCCTAATTTTTTTCCACATTTTTAAACTAAGAAATGCGATTCATGTAACACTCACAATTATTCTGTAAAATAAAACCAACTTCCTACATCTGGCATTCAAGACTCTGTCCAAATCAGACACCATCTATTGTTTAGGTCCTCACCTCTTTGATCTCTAAGCCACACATTCTAATTATTCTTCAAACTCCCACACAGTTCTGTGCCAGCGTGTTTTTATTCTTGATAGTCCTTCTTAGAATGCTCTGTATCCTGTTCTTTACAGAAGAAAAAAATTATGAGCCCCATTTCTAAAATAGCATTGTTTTTGAGATTCCCCTGCCTGAATACATGGAAATAAGTGAACACAGCTAAAGAAATGAAACCCCATTACTTGTTTTATTATTAATTTTTTTTGTTTCACCACCAAACCAAATAACCCAATTGAGAAGTGGGGCTCAGAACTAAACAGAGAATTCTCAACAGAGGAATATCGAATGGCTGAGAAACACTTAAAGAAATGTTCAACGTCCTTAGTCATCAAGGAAATGCAAATCAAAACAACTCTGAGATTCCATCTTACACTCATCAGAATGGCTAAGATCAAAAATTCAAGTGACACCACATGCTGGCGAGGATATGGAGAAAGAAGAACACTCCTTCATTGCTGGTGGGAATGCAAACTAGTACAGCCACTTTGGAAATCTCTCTGGCACTATCTCAGAAAACTGGGAATAGGGCTTCCTCAAGACTCGGCTATTCCACTCCTTGTAATATGCCCAGAAGATGCTCCAGCACACAACAAGGGCATATGCTCAACCATGTTCATAGCAGCCTTATTCATAATAGCCAGAACATGGAAATAGCCTAAGTGTCCCTCAGTAGAAGAATGAATAAAGAAACTGTGGTACATTTACACTATAGGATACTACTCAGCTATTAAAAACAAGGAATTCCTGAAATTTGTGGACAAACGGATTGAACTAGAAATGATCATAATGAGTGAGTTAACCCAGAAGCAGAGTCAAATGGTATATACTCATATATCTGGACACTAGCCCAAGAGTTATGTCCTATGAAAGTCTTCACTTACCAGAAAAGTGGGACAGAGGGTAGGACATCCTACTGGGACTCGATGAGAGAAGCATGGGAGAATGGGGAAATAGAAGGATTCAGAGCATCCTAGAAACCTACAAGAAGAACATTATGACACACGGTTCTGGGCCCAGGGGTCCTGCTCAAACTATGGCACAAGCCAAGGACAATACATGCAGTAAACTTCAAACCCCTACCCAGATCTAGCCAAGGACAGGACATTCTCCACAGTTGAGTGGAAAGTGGGGACTGACTTTCACATGAACTCTGGTGCCCCATATTCAACCACATCCCCTGGATGGGGAGGCCTGGTGGCACTCAGAGGAAGCATAGCAGGCTACCAAAAAGAGACTTGATCCCTATGGATAACAATTGAGATATAATATGAATAAATTAATAATATATATATATATAATTTTTTGCTTCAAAATTCCATTCTAAAATGCCATGATTGTCTCATCACTTTGTGACAGAATTGCGAATATTTCAAAACAATAGAAAGGACTGGAGCCACTCCTCTTCCTCACTTGCCATGACCAAAATTCAAAACTGTTGCCAGAACATCGCCTTGCCTCATTCTATTGTACTTGCTCTATGGTCCTCCAACGGCTGAACCTCCAAAGTTGGCCTAAATTTCATTTCTTTCTTCTGATGTGTATAGAACTTTCACTCACACAAACATCCCCATCACCAAGAGGTCGCACTTTAAAACTCTAGTCCTGGTTTCCACATGGCCATCTCTAGGAGATACTGGTAGACAGAGGTCACTGTAAGCCTTCTTCTGGCTTCCCATTGCTCCTCCTGCACTCAATCAAATCCCTTTGGCCTTGGACATACAGGTTAGCTTTGTCACTTGCTAGGTTTCCTTGACCCCATCTACCTCCCTGTGACCCACTGACATCGGACACAAGTGAAGACAGCTGCTTCACTGTCCCGTCTGCCCCAGCAGAATTAACACTTCTTCACTTCATCCAGCTTCTCTCTTCTAGTTCTGGGATCTACCGGCCTATGATAGCCTTGCCTACTTTGAATCTTTATAAAAAGAAAACAACAACAACAACAAATTACTTCTTCAAAATATAGTCTTCCCTACAAAGCAGAATCTGTGTTCCTATCTCACCTTCAAGTCTAATATAAGGCATAAGGATCCTTGAATCGTCAATCCATAAGGAGAAGTAAGATGGAGCCTGTGAGAGGGGGACTATATCAGGAAATGTCATGCCTATATCTAAGTGTGATGCTATTGTCCTGCCAACAATGAACCCTTTCCCATCTCTCCACTGGGATGGTCAGCTCCCGGAGGCCCCAGGGTTTCTATCCTACTTCCTAGAAAGTAAGAACTGCCAATTTCACCTGTAAGAGCTTGCTTACAGACTCTGAAGAAATAGTTGTGTGGTGAATGAATTAACAAGTACTCTTCATATGCTTGGAACAGTCAGCCATTCTAGCATTTGGAGTGTTTATTGCTAACTCTTACACATGTGTCTTCATTCAATCACATGGTCCTTCATACCTTTTCTTTCCTAAAAGAGCTTGAGTTCCTAACAGGTTTTCTAGCGCCTATAAATATCCCAGTGTCACAAACACAATCTGCGCTTAATAAATATTTGTTGGGTATTTTTTCCAAGCCACCCTCATTAACATACTGAAATTTTTTTATTTCTATTATCTCAGTAGTTGCATTGTGACTCACCATAGCCCAAATGGTCGCAGTGACTATTATAACAGAAATCTTTGTGGAGAAATAATAACAGTTGTTAGTAATACTTTATTTTTAATTTATTAAACTGTAGCATAGCTATAAGGCAAAATAACTGCTATTCATCGGTATTAGGGCAAACTAATAGTTGAGCTTGGGCAGAGGAGCTGGAGAAAAAAAAAGAAAGAAAATAAATAAATAAATAAGTTAAAGGTTTATAAAATAGTAATGGAGAAATCAAACTTAATTATAGTCAACTATATAAAAAAAAATCTAACTAAAGAAAGAATTAATAGTGAGCCCCAGGCCATGAATTCTCACAGGAGGCTGAGGAGAAATCTGAAGAGCTCATCAATTGAAAGCAAGCCCTGACGATAGAGGAGCTCTCTCTCATCCATCTTTGGATGGAAGCATGGACATGGTTTCCTTGTGATATATGCACCACAAAGTTCATGAACTTGGCATCTTATACCACAGAATGATAAAGTTAAGCCCCTTGAGAGCGTTTATACCACTGACATGGTCTTTTGAGGTCCCTTGAATTTCCATAAAATCAGAAGGTTGTCAGAGTAAGTCCTTCATTCCAAGAGAATCAGGAGAAATCTGGCAGAGGGTTCACAAGTCTGTTCTGCCCCTGATTTTTTTCCCTATGGTGTAATTCACATTCTATACAACCAACTCATGTACAGTTGTTATCCACTGGGTAAAATTTGTTCACTGGGTTGTGCCACCATTTTTACCATATTCTCATTTTTGATCATTGTGTCCCTCTCTTTGTCACTCCTCAATCCTCTTGCTCTACAGCCTGAAGAAAACACTAATGTTCCTTCTGTCACTACCAATCTATCTGTTTTGAATCATGGGTAAGTAGAGTCATATAGTTGTATTGTCCTTGATGACTGGCTTTTTTTCTCTTAACATTGTGTTCAAAGTTCAACCATGTTACAGAATGCACCAGCACTGCAGTGTGTGTCAGTACTACATTGCTTTTTAAGGCCAAATAACATTCCACTGAATGGATGTAACATATTAAAACCATGTTTTGGGAATAACTACCCTGTGTCTGTTAGCACTTCCACCTAAATCATTTTTATAAGATCTCTGTTTTCCAGATGTTTGGATAGATGATAGAATAACTTCTGTCTGTGAAACTGGCAGGTTATTTCTCCTCACTTTCATTTCCTCACTTGGAAAATCGAGAGATTTGTACTTACTGATCGAGTTCTTCAGATTATTATAATTTATTTAAGAGCAGTCCACTGATTTCCCATAGGAACAACTAAATATCCATTACGTGTCACAAGGACATAAAATCGCTAACTTCTTTCTTTTAAATTTGATTGGATTTTTAATTTCAAAGGTGATTGACATTTATTATAACCAATTAAAAATATGGAGGTGAATTTTTAAGTTCTTAATCTTCCTCTCAGATTTCCACCTGTCCTTGGGCCTCAGCAGCATAAAGTACGGTACATATCTTTTCAAACCATTTCCTGTGCTCACAGAAGAAAGTTACACAATAAAATAAAATAGATCTTTTTTTTTTTTTTTTTGTAGAAATTAGCATATCTTTTATTTCATAGGATGTTCTGAAAATCCACTTTTTGCTGGAAATGACTATTTATGACATAATTCTTGAGTTTAGGAATACATGATTGTTTAGTCATTTCTTCTTGTTCTGCTTAGAGTAAGCCGTTTGCTTGGGATCTGAACCAGTTTTGAAAGACAAATGTATATGGACACAGTATCTTTCCAGTAAATCTTGCAACTATTTCCGTGACTACATATGTTAACATTTTTTTTTTTAATTAATTTATTCTTGTTACATCTCTATGGTTATCCCATCCCTTGTATCCTCCCGTTATCCCCTCCCTCCCATTTTCCCCTTATTCCCCTCCCCTATGACTGTTCCTCAGAGGGATTACCTCCCTCTGTATATGCTCATAGGGTATCAAGTCTCTTCTCAGTGACCTGCTGTCCTTCCTCTGAGTGCCACTAGGTCTCCCCCGCCAGGGGACATAGTCAGATGTGAGGCACCAGAGTACTTGAGAAAGTCAAATCCCTCTCTCCATTCAAGTGTGGAGACTGTCTTGTCCATGGGCTAGATCAGGGTAGGGGTTTAAATTTTACCGCCTGTATTGTCCTTGGCTAGGGCCTTAGTTTGAGCAGGACCCCATGACCCACATCTGCCTATCATAATGTTCTACTTGTAGGTTTCTAGAACCCACTGGATCCTTCTACATTGCTATTCACCCATTGTTCTCTCATCTAGAGTCCCAATAGGATGTCCTCCCCTCGGTCCCAGTTTCCTGGTAAGGGAAGGCTTTCATGGGACATGTCCATTGGGCTAGTATGCAGATATAAGTGAGTATATACCATTTGAGTCTTTCTGCTTCTGGGATGATCATAATAAAATAGATCTTAAAGAGAGGGCCCTTTACATTTCCTCTGTTTGTATTATACCTAGCAGTCTATAAGTTACCTTTTCCCATTTTTGTTTGGCTTGTCCTTTGTTAGTTTAGATTTTTTCTTTGTTTTTTTGTTTGGGGGGTTTTGTTTGTTTGTTTGTTTGTTTGTTTTTGGTTTGGTTTTGAGACAGTCTTATTCTGCATCTCAGGCTTACTACCTAGAACTTAATATGTAGCCCAAGCTGGCCTCAAACTCATGTGAATCCTCCTGCTTCAGCATGCTAGCTACCGAACTGTAGGCATGAGCCACAACGCTTAAATTTACCATTTTCTAAAAAACTAAAACAAAACCCAAACAAACACGTAGTCATCGTTCCAAACCAATCCATACGTCGTTAAGCCTCTCTTCTCAGCATCCATACAGCACTTCACGGCACACATGCACTCCAGTCAATGTATTCACCTCTCTAACAACTGATGTGCATTCAGATTACTCTCACTGGCCATTATAAAATAGCTTTAATAAACCTTCTTTTAATAACACACTGAGTAATTAAACCCATGGATATCCTTTGTCACCATTATACCCACATTGCATTCTCCAATCTATTACATCCTCTACCTTGGCAAACAAACATGTTAGGACAAATACACAGGATATATGATCTATATATATTTCAGGACCTGGAGAGATGGCTTAAAGTGCTTGCTGCACAAGTATGAAGCCATGAGTTCAGATCACTGGCACGCACATACAAGTCAGGTATAGCAGTGTGTACTCGCAACTCCAGCCCTGGGGATTGGGGACAGGCAGACCCTGGGCATTTGCTTACCAGCTCACCTAGCTGAAATAGCAAGCTGCAGATTCGCTGAAAGACCCTGCCTCAAAAAGTACAGTGGGGAGCAGTGGAAGAGGACAGCTCTTGCTGATCTCTGGCCTCCGTACTGGAGAGGGGCCACCCCACCCTACCCCCATTCTCACCCCCACCCACTCCCATTCCCACCCCCACTCACCCCCATACTCATAATAAATAAGGAGTTCCAAGCAGAAGAAATATGAAGGAAAAGAAATTAATCCAGAAAGTGAAAAAGAGATGATTGGACAGGAAAGACAATGCAGAAGAAGAGCAGTGAGAAGATGACCACACTGGAAGAGTCAGAACAGGGAATTTCCTCAGAAGACTGCTCCAGCCAGACAGCCAGGCACATGGGGATGGTGATGAGCCACGTTCCCTTTCCTGAATGGCAGAGCTAGCATTCTTCTTTAATAAGCATCTCCTTTCTCAAACTTTTTTTTTACATTTTTAATTAAAATTTAAATGCACGATTATTGCTTATTATGAGATTCTAAATTAGTGCTAATAAAACATATGCAAACTAATTCAAGATCTGGCTGTGGGGGCCATGGTAAAGACAGTGGCATGCTGGTGAGCCTTTAGGATCATACTGGAACCTGACTTAGGTAATGGTTCTGTCTGTCCATTTTTCTGGGTGAACTGGCTGCGGAGTTTGTGTTCAGGAACATTTCTTGGTGAGCTCCCTCCAAAGGATTTAATCATTATTGTTTTGCTTTGGTATGCCTTTTGGAGATTGGTTTTTTTGTGTTCTTGTTGGTGGGGGTGTTGTTTCAGACATGGTCTGGCTATGTAGCCCAGGGTGGTCTCAAAGTACCTATTCTCCTCCTCAAACTGCAGAGTTTTAGGACTACAAGTGTGCCCCTCCTTGCCTGGCTCTCCACCAGATTTTCATTTCTAGTCTAAGATTAGGAAGCCTAATTGGTTGTAAGGTATTATATAGCCTGGCGTTCCTGTACCATGGGTTCTATGATATCTTAACAGCCGATGCCCATGTCCATGGCTGAATTTACTTCCCACAGGCTAAATCGATCTGGAAAGATGGACAGGAGAATGATTACCCTGGTTTTGTTTTTTCTGGAAATGCTGCATGGAAAAAGATTTTATCCAGAGGGAAAACTTCTGGATTTTACTGGCTCAATAAAATATAAACCATTTAGTGGCTTAAAAAAAAAAAACCAAAAACCTTAAGATTAAGCTTTCTTTCATCTGTTTGCACATGTCAACCAAAAATAGCAAAGTATATAAAAAGGGGGGAAAAAAACACAGTTTGTATAAAAAAGAAAATTTATACCCAAAAGCCATGGCCTTCTGTTGCTAGTGTTAGTTCATGGGATTTTTTTTTCCAGACGGTTTATCCTATAACAACGTGAAAAAGACTAGCAGTTGCCTGTCAGCCCCAAGAATGCTTGCAGATTTTGTGAGGGACTCAGGGAGAAGAAGGGAGCACATGGAAACCCAGGCAGTAAGCAAATATATTCACTGAGACTTAAGATTCTGTTACAGGACAGACATTTTTACTATTTCCCTTAATTGACCATCTCTTTATTTCCTTCTGCCAAGCTATAGATGGTCCCCAAAATAGCCTCAAGATGTGTTCAAATCTCGGCAGCACACAGCTATTTCCTCTGTAGCCTCCAGGGTCCTGCCACCCTTCGCCTTCTACAAGGGAGCACATTTAAATCCTTCAAGGGGCCTTTTATAGCCAAGGCCACCCTGTTTCTCTTTGCAGGAGATCCTGAAAGCCTGTTTGTCAAGAGCAATGAGAGGCCTATCAGCTCCTGCCACAGGCCCGGAGGAGGCCCACCTGCTCGGTCCCCAAGCCAAACGAGAAGAGTCTCTACCGCTGTTCCTGCTCCTTCCAATGCTGTCATCATTGTCACCATTGTCATCATTCTGTTTCACATCTGAACTTTAAAAAAAAAAAAATCTATCTTGCCTATTCTGGCCATGCTAGGCAAATGCTCCAATGCAGAGCTCCGACCGTAGCTCTCGAACATCTAGTCCGGGGAGAAATGGATTGTCATTTAGCGGCAAGAAGTTGTCGATTTGACACAACAAGTTCACATTTCATTAATGATGTCTAACAGAGCCTCTGTCACTAACTCAGCATCATGCATTATTTATACAAGTCACAAGTTGGAGGACGTGTGGCCTGCCTTTCAAACCAGCCTGTGATTTCAAAGGCTGAGTAGTTGGCGCAGAAAGCAGTGTCTCACCTCACCTTCTCTGCTCCCCAGGTCCCTGATAGAAGTCACTCATGCCCACACTGCCACCCTGACTTCAGCCTTCTCTATAGTCTCCTTCCTAATTTAAGGATTAGGGCCTGGTATTCCCTTCACTGCTTATGGCCTTCCAGAGAGAGGCCATCTCACACCCATCTGAGTTGCGTCATTATCTCCAAACACGGGTTTCTCTTTCTTTTTCTTTTCTTAATTTAGTCTTCTCTCATATGCTATATCCCAAGCGCAGTTTCCCCTCCCTACCCTCCACCTCCCTTCCTCCATCCACTTCTCCTCCTTTTCCTTCAGAAAAGGCCAGGCCTCCCAAGGAAATCAACCAAACATGGCACCTCCCCTCATATTAAGGCTGGACAAGGCAACCCAATAGGAGGACATGTGTCGCAAAAGCAGGCAAAAAGAGTCAGAGACATCCCCCACCCCTACTGTTAGGAGTCCCAGAAGAAGACCAAGCTACACAACCATAACACATAAGCCGAGGGCAGACCCATGCAGGCCGCCTAATTGTCATTTCATTGAGCCCCTACTAGCCCAGGTTAGTTGATTCTGTGGGTTTTCCTGTGGTGTCCTCAACCCCTCTCTGACCCCTCCCCATCCACAGGATTCCCTGAGTTAGGCTGTGGATCTCTGCATCCGTTTCCATCAGTTGCTGGATGGAGCCTCTCTGATGCCAATTTTGCTAGGCTCCTGTCTATGAGTACAGTAGACTATCATTAAGAATTATCTCATTGACTTTTTGTTTGTTTTTGCCAGCCATGTTTGGCTCTATGCTAGGTCTCTGGGCTGTCCTGCTTCTGGTCCCTGGCCCTTCAGGCAGGGTCAGGGGTAGATGGCCTCTGGAAACACGAGTCTCTAAATACTTTCTTTTTACAGGTTGTGAACTCTTCGATTGCAGGAACTGCATCTAATTCCTCTCTTTTCAGCCTTGGTGCTGGCAGCCATCATAGACAGGGAATGCTCAATAAAGATTTATTAACAATAGCATAGCAGTACATTTAGTCTCAGCTTAAAGATCAAGAGGCGGGATTCAGATGACTATTCAACCTCACACACACATAGTAAGTAACAGAAAATAGGTAGAGATAGAGTTTCATTGAATTTCAGACCCTAAACCTTATTACTTTCATATCTGATAAATGGGCATAATTATTCATAAACCCCTATTAGAACTTCAGGGCTGCTAGCAGTAATCCTACAGAAATTCAACCGCTAAGCCCTTGGAAATGTTTTAGGCTATTGTAGTTTCTCCTTATCATGGGTATTCTGTGTATCGGAAGACGTACTGCCAATGGATTAGCACTTACCTATTTCGGCGCTTGTAGGAGGGCACCAAACACTGAACTTGTAGTTTCACATTTTGTTCTTCTTGGGAGAGCCAATTCAAGCCAATGTTTGAGGGACACAGGCAAGAAACGCACGGTTACAATGTGGTTCTAATTCACTCAATAATCATGAGGCCTTTCACATGCTGTTTACTTGGCTCCCATTTAACTCCCGTACACAATCAACCATCCATTTAGCTCCCAGCAGCTCTACATGCTGAGCAGATGATGAACAATTTCCAGGCGTTAACTTCAACCTGCAAATGGCCCCATCATCACTTCCCCACACACACGCTCTCCTCCGCTGTTCCCAGGTATTATGTAAAGTTCAGTTACTAAGCTTTCTGGGCTGAGAGCAGCCTGTCTTCCTGGAACTGTGTAAGCAGCGGAGAAAAAAATGTAAGCCATTAGCTTGCCTCTAAGGCTTGGAGACACAAAGCTTCACCGGGCTTACTGGCAATTAAATTTGTTTTTGTTCCAGCTCCTTCCAACTCCTGCCTGGGGTAGGTTTCTTTAAGCACACCCTCTTCTTTCCCCATATCCCTAATCCACTACAGTTTCCTTTCTGAGACTGAATCATAAATTACAAGGTGAAATCTGAAGGAAAACATTTATTTTGGAGTCTCATTAACAACTCAGAGGAGAGCTGTAGTGTTTATTCCCAACATGGTGGCGTAGAAGCCAGCAGATGTAAAAAGGGGCCTCGTCCTAATCCTTAAGCATACACAGAAGTGCACACACATAGGTGTGAACAGACACCCCCACCACCACCACCACCATCATCCTACCATCCTCGCTACCATCAGTGCAACAGTAAAAGTGCCACAGAGAGGCAGAATTAAGGAACACCCCTCTAAAGACAGTCTGAGAGTCTCTTCAAACCCTGAGGTTGAAACTTTATTTAATGATTTATTGACACTGGCAACTGTACTTAATTATTCACCCTATAAACCAACTTTTAAGATACTGTCTCTCAGCCCTCTCTGTGGTTCAGGGGCTAAGGCTCTGCAAACCACACTTTGCCTTTGCCAAGTGGTTCTAGAGTCAGCTCTGTCCATCAATACAGGATACTAGAAGGAAACTGCGAAGTAGAAAGTAGAAAGTAAAGGAATCAACATCTCCCTCTTTTTGTTCTTATCGACATATAGTCACTCAACATGGAAGTGACAGCTCTTCCAGTGTCCTTCAAATTTGTCCCTACCCAGCTTTATCCCAGTCCACCTTGCTGGCCTCTTCCCTTAGCTGCTGAGGCATCTGCACTAGCAGAATGGTGGCCCCTCCTCAAAGGTCTGAGCCCCAGCTCTGTCCAGTGGACCCCTGACCTTCTAGACTTTCCCTACTGCTATGTGCTCCCAACCTGCTGGTGGGAGTTCCTTCACAGAATCATTAACTGTGTCACCTTGCCCTCTCACCCTTCTCAGAAGGGCCTTCTCTTCTGAAATAGGGCTAACCAACTCTCCACATTCATTCAGGATCCCCTGAGTAACGACAGAGAGTGGAAAGCTGCAGATAACACCATCAGGATGGAACTAGTCCCCACTATGACCCCCACCCATCCCCATCCTCCTCCATAGGCAGGGAAATCCCACCTCTGAAAACTCACTTTTTGATTCAACTCAGCCGTCTCCAAGGTCCCACTCCAGACCTTCTGTGAGGGGACTAAGTAGTAGGAGGGTCTTCAGTTGATACTATTTTGAGACCTCTTGCTCAGACTTGATGGAGAAGCTCTGGTAAGATGGGAACTTTAAAAAAAAAAATGAAGTGGTATAATTCTGGAACATTCTGTGGAGCAAATATACAAACTGTGTTTTGTCAGATAGTTGATATAAATCTTGGCTTCTGGCTTGAGACTGAAGAAATCACTCCCTGTCCCCAAGCTCCAGTGTCTTCACATGTAAAATAGTAGTGATGCCCTTGTAGTCATTGTATAAGGGTAAGAGGTGATATAGTCAAGTCCCTTGGTACAATATCCTAGCAACCAGTCTACTTGGCATTGGATGGTTTCTACTGAACCTGGTTTGAGGTGTTCTCAGGCCGCCTCAGAACCTAGCAAACCCCTACCTTTGCTTTGGTTTTTATAAATCAGGCAGTCCTGAAGCCCTATTCCTGGCCTCCATTACCTCTCAGAGGCCTTCAGCACTCACCTAGGTCCTGAGAACCCCTCTCCACCATCCTCTAAATTGGCTAGACAAGGAAGCAGCCACCCCAGCTCCCTCACTTTATCACAGCCTCAAAACTGATCCTGTGGGGTCTGAACACCACACTGAAGCAGACACCTGAGGAAGCAAGATTAACAAGATCGGGGGAGGAGGTGCTGGTGACCACAGGACCCTTCCTTTGGAACTGACAGTATCTGGAAGAATAAGCTTGGTCTCTACCCTCCTGCTGTTCTGCCTGTGGCAGAGGAAATACGGTTTAACTAATACTTCCTCCCCAGAATTCCTCCCAGCCATCTATCTGACCTCCAGAAGAAATGTCAGGATGGCAGCCAATCCTTTCCCCATGAAAAGAATTCAGATGTACAGGGAGAGACAAAGGTTATAGTAGACAAAGGACTTTGAGAGATGACCAAGAGTCACTTATGTTACTTCTCAGCTGCTGTGGCTGCCAGCGACTGCTCATCCCCTCCTTCTAGCTTTGCATGATTCCTTTTTGACAAGCAAGGGGCCAAGAGCACAGTACATGCCAACACTCAGTGTGCTGCAGGCATGCTCTAAATGCCTGCTTGCATCAAGTCCCGCCACCACCCAGAAGGCTGTTATGGCTGCCTGTTTTAAAGATGGAGTTTAGATTTTAATATGGCAAATAACTTGCCCATGATCCCATCCTAAGAAAGGGGCAGAGCTGGGATTTAAATGGAGCCTTCTGACTCACTGTCTACACTCTTTTCCACTTCACTATGTTTTTCCTATAAATCACTTTCCCGCCCAAGGAAGTTCCTTCTTAATCCTTGGCAGAGTATCAGAATATTTGCTCTTCGGTGAGAAAGGGTTGAGAATTCCCCCAGCTCTCTTCTTCTCATTCTAGCTAGAACATGATTTCAGTGAATATGGCTACATTTTTAGATTGAGCATTTGGAAGCCAATGGTGAAATATACTCCGTAAAGACTAATGTATCCTGGAACCAAAATCAAATTGGACTAGAGAGATGCCAGCCAAGTTAAGAGACAGTTGTCTCAGCCCTCTTCACTCTCCAAGTGATGGCTCAGGCTCCAGATCCCTGCATGGAGCTCTCTTGCCTCTCAGCTGAAGAACTCATGGGAATATTCCTTAGAGCAAGAAGTCAGGAGAAGACACTGAAATACAGGAAGCTGGATCTTGTTTTGGGTTTTTTTTTTTTAATTTATTTTTGTGCCCCTTTCCCACATAAACTGTCTTATTTGGGGGGGGGGTCTGGATATGTTTGATGAACCAACAATATCGTTTAGTTATAATTCTCTTCAAACCTGGCTTAGAATTGAGTTAGTGGGCAGGAACTTCTTTAGACTCCTTGTACGCCATGACCTTGGGAAATAAGAGGGGATATGGGTATAGCTGGTATATAACCTATCCCCTCTCTCTCTCTCTCTCTCTCTCTCTCTCTCTCTCTATCTATCTCTCTATCTCTATCTCTCTCTATCTATCTCTTCTCTCTCTCTCTTCTCTCTCTCTCTCTCTCACACACACACACACACACACACACACACACACACACACACACACACAAAGATGTCAAATAACACCAAGAAGAAAGCTTAAAGAAGCTTCCAGCCTTTGGCTGCTCCCTCCATTTTAACCCTCTTTCATTTCATGTTCTCTGCTCCCTACTTTCAGTCAGAGATGGACCAGAACTGCAGAGGCAGAGGAGGAAACTCTTGTTTCTGCTCCCATGGAAATAAGTGGTCCAATCTGTTGGTATGCCAGCCATATCAATCTGGCACTCTAATCCTGGCTTTGCTTCATCTAAGGTCCCTCCATTCCCATCTTGAGCAGCTCACCTCTCAGTTGATGGCCCAAGTTAGCTTTAAAGAAAAAAAAAAAGACCCATTATGATTTCATCTGCTTTCCCAAGCACTAAAACTGAAAGAACTCTCATAAAAATTTGCCCAATTTGCTGCAAAAACTAATTTGTTGCAAAAAAAAATTGACATTATGATTTTCTCAGGCTTCCCCTTTGCCTATTTAATTAATACTATTAACACTTCTATCTGCACAATTTCAGAAATAATTCTTGAGCACTGAGTACCAATGAAAAGGGCACAGACTGTAACAGAGAACTCAACTCAAAGTAAACAAAAGGGTACAAGGTTCAACAACTCTCATCACAGACAGCCTGCTTGTCATCAATATCAGTCTCTAGATATAGTGACCCACTCCTACAGTAAGACATTCATTTCATCCCACTTAATGGGCCATATTTGTCACCCCTGGTCTTGTCTGTTGACACTGTCACAAGCCCAGAAGCCAAACAGGGCTGAGAATGATGTTTGCGAAGACACCCTGATGAAGTTCCTCTTCTCCAGAAGAAAAGTGTGGAAGTGTAACCTTTACACATTGCATGCAGGAGCAGGTTGTTTTTATCCAAAGCGGTTGTGGCCCTGACAATACTGAGAGCTGTCTCAATTTCACTTCAATGCTAAGGAAAAGCCCAGCCTTTGTGATGCCAGCTCTGGCACCCTCCCCTATGTCTCTCACCTTCTCATAGGTCCCTGCTCTGTTTGTTTATAGGCACCCTCATGACAACAGGAGCCTCAAGATAAAAGTCAAATCCAAACGGCCTGAGAGGCAAACACCAATAAAAAGGTTCTCCAACCCTTGAGCTTCATTAAAGTGTCTGTCCCGTAATGACTTTAGATTAACCCAGTCCTTCATTTGCATGCAGATAGCTAATAGGCTTTGTATGCCAGCTGTAAGTCCTATGAATCGAGAGGAAGAAGAAATGTCGCTAAACCCACGTCTAGTCCGTATAAGAAGTTCAAGTTGGGTAGTCAGAAAAGCGAATTTCTTTGACACAAACTGCAGTGCATTTTACCTTACTTACCCACTCCTCACCAAATCCATGGCAGAGGCGTAGGCATAATTCAAATAAGGAGGATTTTTGTATCCCCTATATCTGGTTGCAGGCCTTATTCTGGGAATCTCTTGTCTCAATGTTGTATAAATTCTGCTCTCCAACTGTCCCCTTGTATGCCAATAAAACAGCTTACAGCTAGTTACTGAGTAGGGGAGCGAATAGGGCTGGACTTCCTGCCAGGTAGGGGAGGAAGAATTAGAAGAGGAAGTAAGGGGATTCAGGCACAGGCTGAAGAGCATTCAATGGAGCAAAGAAAGAACAAAAAAGCAAGTAACTTGGGGATTTTGGCAAAGAAGGAGTCCAGATAACATAGAGGGTTAAGAACAGACTTAAAGTGCTCAAGATTGTGTTATAAAGCCTTATAAACAAATATGGAAGAATCTCAATTATTTGTATGATAGAGGGTTAAGAAATAAACTAAGAAAAACCAATGCAATTATATAGAAAATATCTGTAACACAGAGGCTGGAAGGGAACTATCTGAAGATTTGGTCTACACTCTCTAGAATCTTGAAGGTATAGATATTGGTGTATTAGTCGCCATCTCATTAAGGTATAGTCCATGAGTGTAGCAGATGTCTAATAAATATTTGTTAAATGATTGAGAGATTAAAGAGTATGGGCATGAATGAGTCTTAATAGTTATGTTTCTCATTGGTGGACAATAACTGACTAAAGAAATGTAAAGAAGGGAGCATTTATTTGCATTGGAAGTTATGTGCATCGTCAATCATGACAGGAAAGTCATGGGGACAAGACAGTTAAGGCAGCTGTCCCTTTGGGTCAACAGTCAGAGAGCAGAGAGCTGAATGCTGGTGCCCATCTCACTTTCTCCTTTTTATTCAGTCTGGCAATACCACCTAATGGGATGGTGCCATCCATATTCAGGATGGGTCTTCTGAAAACCCATAGGTATATCCATGATGATTCTGGATCAAGTCAAGGTGACAGCAAATACCAACCATCATAATGAGTGAATGAATATCTGAAAATCATAGCAGAGTCTATGACTAAAATGAAAGGAAAAAGCACATTGACTACATAGCAGTGATAATGTACACTAAACACATACACAACTATACCAATGTTGAAGAAATGAATAAATGCAGTAAAGGAACCAAGGGTCTACTGGCCTTTCCTCATACTGGTTATTCTGGCTGATAGATAAGCTCCAAGTGGTCCAGGATATCATACTGTCTTCCTGTATGGGTTTTAACTTCATATCAACTCCAGAGAAACCACAAACAACACTCTAGAAAGAAAAAAATCCCTTGAATTAGAAGTCACTTGGGGTCTTACTTGAGTGGGTGAGAGAGTCTGGTCCCTGAATATTGAGTTGCCTGTGTCTTTCATGGCCTTCTACCCTTAATAGTTTCACCTTGATCTCAGTCCATTCCGTACTCTGTAACACTTGACACATATAGGAAAGGGATGCTGCTTCCAATAAGCAAGAAGCATCCTTCATATCAGCTTCTCTAACCTTGATAAATCTTTCTCTGACTCACAGGCGAGACATTTACATGTACTTTGAGATGTTCGAAAACAAGGGCTTGAATTCCAGACCCTTTCTCTTCTCCACTATACTATAATGAACAGTGTGCTTCCATCAACACATGCACAACAGCACGCATCCACCAGCACGTCCACAGAAGCCGAATGATGAGACACAAGTATGAATGCTCATGCAGACATGAATTTAAAATACTAAATCCAAATGAGAATAATGATGGACTCTGAGCTCCCTTCATCTGCAGACATTCCTAGGCTCTCCACACACCTGTGAAGGAGACTGAACTGCTACGGACTTCTAATAGCCAAGTAATCAGATGAAGGCAGCCAGGACAAACAATCCAGGCTATGTGATTTTCCATATCTATTTACTCAGTCGTATTTGGAATAGGGAGGGGTTTCAAGGCAAGGAAATTCCAGAAGGCCCCATACGAGGAGCCAAGTCTTTGATATAAAGTTGCGTTGTTCCTTGCTTCCCCATGCAAGTCCCTCATCACTCCATCCAAATAACATTTCAGAACCACAATTTCCTCTGTTCTTTTGCAAAGAAAACCTGCACAGACACAGAGGGATATATTTGAGCTGAGTCCCTACCCTCCTCCCTGTCACATGGTTAAAAAAGAGGTCTGAGTCCATCAGTAGCTCAGTTTGGTTTGCTACTGAATGGGCCTATGAAGATCAAAGAGCCATAAATATCAATTTATGATGGGAAAATTAAAAGAATTAAATATATAGAGCTTGACCAAAAGATGCCTAAAGGGAATACAAATATTCGTGTGTACTGGAAGGGTGTAACTAAACACCGAGAAGTGGACTTTTTTCAGAGTTCTCTACATGGTTGTAACATTTGGAAACTAAAGGAAAGAAAAGTGTAGTCTGAGTATTATGGAACTGTGCTTGCGTTAAAGGCTGCTATGCAGAGGGGACTGCTCCCAGCATCACCAGAGGCTGAAGCATCTACAGTCTAATTTGTGTGTGGTGAATGAGAACGGCCACCACCATAGGCTCATATATGTGAACGCTTGGTCCCCAGTTGGTCAAACTGTTTGGCAAGGATTAGGACACATGGCCTTGCTGGAGGAGGTGTGTCTTTGGGGGTGTAGGCTTTGAGTTTCAAAAGACTCATGCCATTCCTGGTGGCTCTTTGTCTTAGCCTCATAGATGTGGATCATAATGAGAGTTCATAGCTGTTCCTTTGCTCCACTATCATGGACTCTAACCCTCTGAACCCTTCTGCCAAATTAAACACTTCACTTGTAGGGGATGTGTAAGCTTAGCGATGGTTACTTTAGAGATTAGACACCAAGGACCCACCATTGTGGTATGATCAGCGCCTAAAGCAGATCTGAAGGTCTGGAACCAACCTCGGTGCTTCTTGCTCTCCTCAAGCCCTCTGGAGAGAAGGTGGGTGGAGTCGAAATAACATGATCAGAAAATGCATTTTACAGTTTTCTCTTGAGCCATACTATATGGCAGGTCCTTCTTGACTTTCTAGATAGAAATAAGTATGCATGGTGAGAACAGCTTTGCTGAGAGTCTTTCAACACATTTATTCCCAGATGGTTCCAGTGCAAACGTGAAAATTCCATATATATATATGGAATGAAGACATTTTGATAGAGGTTTGGTTTGATTTTAATCTAGGGAAGTAAGGGAGTATGCTACTTTGGCTGGAAGCTCTTACCCAGTCCGTTGTTCTACTTCCAAAGAGCACTAAATGAGAAGTTTATAAATGGGGTTGAAATTTAATTGCTTCAACATTTAGAAGACCCTGGATAAGTCAGCTCTCTTTCCATAAGAGGTTTCTTTACATATAAAGGGGGAGTTATAGTAGATCAGTAGGTTTTATTGTTAACAATATTTTTTCTTGGATAAGCAGATCACCTTTAAAAATATATTACCAAAAATGTCTAACAATTAATATCAGATAAAAATAGTCACTCAGGGGGCTGGAGAGATGGCTCAGCAGTTAAGAGTACTGTCTGCTCTTCCACAGGTCCTGAATTCAATTCCCAGAAACCACGTGGTAGCTCACAATGGTAGATCAGATGTCCTCCTCTGCCTGCAGATGTACATGCAGGCAGAGCACTGTATACATAATAATAAATAAATAAATCTTTTTAAAAAGTCACTCAGGGGCTAAAGAGATGGCTCAGTAGTTAAGAGGGCTTGCTGCTCTTGCAGAAAATCCAGGTTCAATTCCCAGCACCCACATTGGGCACCTCACAACCCCTCCTAACTATAGCATCAGAAGATCTGATACCCTTTTCTGGCACCCACACACACATAGCAGACACACAGATGTACACATGCACATTAATAAAAGTAAATTAACTCTTTTTAATCTTCCTAATTAATGTGCTGAGTAGCCCAGACCTTGTGCACCCCTACTCTCTACAACAGGCCCTTGTCTCAGGAATTGAGGCACCTTGTGGAAAACCACCCTCCCCAGGCAACAGGCAAGGAAGCAAATGGACAGCCAGGATGTGGCTGATCCCAAGGACCCTGATAATGAAGACCATATAGTCACACAAATTAGAAATGAGTGCCTCACAGTCTCCTTCAAGAATCAAAATCTTAAAAAAATAAAAAATAAAAAAAAAAGTAAGCCCCCAAAAGATAAGTTTTATAATAGCATATAATAGCAACAGGAAATTTGGGTTCCCTAGCCGGGTGTGGGAGTGCATTCCTGTGAATCCGGCCCTAGGGACATTGAAGCAGGAGGAACCTCAAGTTTGGGACAAAGAACTATATGAAAACTTATCAACATCTCAGGCATCACGAAAACACAAATCAACATATACTGAGATTCTATCTCGCTCCACTCAGAAATCCTAATGCCAAGAAACAACAACAAATGCTGATAAGAATGTAGGGGGAGGAGCCAAATGCAAGTTGGCGGGAAAGCAAATTAGTACAGCCAATATGGGAATAAGTATAGAGTTCCCCTGTCGAGGGGGGGGGGAACTAAACGTTTTGATCAGGCTCTCCCATTCCTGTGTAGTCAGCATGGAATAGAGGTACCTGCACAGTCATATTCATTGCAGCACAACAGACGAATAGAAAACAGATACATAGCATTCAAAACAGACAATTACTGAGACATAAAGAAAAAATTATACCATTTTCAGAAAAGTAGGTGAAACCAGGAATGATGATAATAATCTTGACTTAGAACACAAATACAATACCTGCTCTCTCATATGCAGAGTCTTTTTTTTTTAACAAAAGACATTTAAAAAAAAAAAACAGATTATCTGTGAAAAGAAAGCAGGCCAGTGAGAAGAGGAAAGGGGATAAGAGAGAATAATAGGAATAAATATGGCCAACATATATGATGTACATTATTATTTGGTAAAATGAATATATGCCAAATAAACAAAGAGAATTTTTCTAAGTTGATACTCTGCATTTATCTCACATCCCCCTCTCCTCCTCCCTCTTTATCGGCTTGCTTCATTCCCCCTTTGCCCTTTCTATCCAGACCAAGGCTTGAAAGTATGCCATGCCGCATAAATAAGGAAAATATACATTGAAAAGCTAGACTCAAATAAACTCAGAGGAGTCACATGGAGGCTCTAAGACAGAGTTCAGACCATCAAGGAGATCCTGTATTTTCTAGAGTTTCGGTGCCAACAGTCTCGGGTACACATATACTGGCAAGAGATGAGGGAATTCAAGACAGCCAGATCAGAGGACGTGGACACTGCCCTCTGGGAGCACCTCTCTCGCCAGCTAGCTTCCCAGTGAAAGGGACTGTTCATTGGTCACTCAGCTTGAAGATGACTCTCTTACATATGGCTTTTAGGCATGCTTCACCCATCAGGGAACCATTTAGAAGTATCAATCAACTGAAAGTACGCACAGCAGTTGGCATGGTCATTCTACCATAAGTACATCTTACAGATATTATTATATCTATTCAATCCCCAGTACTAACACATGGCATATTGTGTCTTGTATAAAAAGGGATATGTAGATACATATTCTTGTCTACTCACAGAACATTCCTACAAGTATAAACAATGGTTCTGGAGAAAAATCAAAGGAGGGATGGGGAAATGCCTCTCAGAGGGGGAAAAGGGATCTCTTTAAAGGACCCTTAAAAATGCTGATTCGATTTATTTTATAGTGTGCATATATGCATTCAGGAGAAAACAAAAACAAGAATGTTTGCTAGAACAAAATCTGTTAACTTGATGTGTCTTTCAACAAACTGCCATGCACTCTGAAAGTTCAAACCAGCCAACTGTTATAGGAATGTGGGGTAAGATGGTGACTCTGGCTTGGTGATTTAGGGTGCCACAGAAAGCCAGTATGACAGACCAGACACTTCCTGAGAGGAAAGTGTGCTCAGGAGGAGACCTGGTTGCCAGTGGCATTGCCCCAGTCACACGATATTTTCTCTCTCCTCGGTCTTCATCCTTAGCAGGCCTGTGCCAGCTGGGTGGTCTTTAAGCCTCCTCTCCTGCAAGACATGCTGTGCCTGGCATGTCATGGTAGCAGTCTTGAGCACTGGAGTTCTAATTGCAGCCCTGCCAGCCTGCTACTCACTAGAAATGGGCAACATACTCAGTCTTCTAAACTTAAATTTCCTTCTTTGGAAAACACAGACCACGCCCCCCCCCCAAGCCCATCTGTTTCCCAGGGTCTTGTGAAAATGGAGCAGAAAACTGACCTAAATCACCTTCTCAGTGAGAGCCTGACCCCACATGGTCCCACCATTCCAAAGTCCAGTTTCACCTTCTCCTCCCACTGTCTATTAACATCCCCGTCAGGGTTACTTTCTGCCCTGCCATAGTGCTTTATTCTTTAAATCATGAATCACAGAGTTTAAGAAGCATGATGAGTTTGCCTTCTTCCCTCATCCCATGACTCTGGGCAGTCTATATTTTTCACGTCCAATCATTCTCCCTCTACCCTCTAACAGAGTGGTTGACAAACAGCAACCTATCAAATGAATACATGAATGAAAGTGCTAGCTGCTGTCAAGCCTCACAATGACTCTAAATTACGCACGGACAGATAGTACTATCCTCCCTGAATATCCACAAGAACGTTAATCCCACTTTATTAGCAGCACAGAGCAGTTCATTAATATGCCCGAGTTAGATAGACAGTAGCAGAGGCAAATTATTTTTATTTTATTCCAAATCATGTTCTCTCAAACACTAGACTTTTCTATGAATTCCCTTGACTGGAGTTACATGCTTACAATTCCTGCCCGGCTCCTAATTGCACGCCTCAAACAGCAATCACGTCTAACCTCCCATTCTATGACGCCTAAATTGTCCCTAATGGGAAATCCAATAATGAATGGGAAATCTCACTGATCTCTGCCACAGCGCATTTATCCCCCGCAGTTGCCTCCTGCTGACCCTTTAAAAGTCTTCACTGGAGGCAGAAAACAGAAGATAGTCTTGCTCCATGCAACATTTTTGAAAGATCCCAGTTGAAACCCAGAATTATTCATAATCACCAAATAGCAAAAGTGACCAATTGTCATTCAGATTTCACCAAAGTCATGAAAGGGTGGCCCTGGGGAAAGTCATCCTGTATTGGGAGAAGGAAACAGGCAAATGAAAAGAAACATTAAAATTCTGGAGGCCGATTAGTGGCTCGGTGTGTTGTCATGTTTGAGGTTATATAAAGTTTATGAGAATCACTTGCCTTGATGCTATTATTATAATGAAGCTATTCAGCACATGTAAATGTCTTCACTGTGTAGCCTGTAAAAATACAATAAGCCATAAATAATTTCTCTTCTTTGTTTATTTGTTTGTTTGTTTTGATATACATTCTACCTCTGGAAAAAAGGAGAATCTTTTAGATGCTGAGTTTTTGAAAAGTGGAAGACTTGAATACAACCTTGGCCAGGGTACCAGTGATAGGTGACATTACCTCAGAAGCACAAAACACAGAATAAGACAAGCCACCAGTATTAAAAAACTAGTTAAGGAAGATGGCTTTGCCCTAGCTAAAAAAACAAAGACAAAAAACAAAGATTGCACATTTCTGGTTTGATATTTTATAATGAGATTGTGAGACAAAAATGTCCTTGCTCACAAAACCCAAACAGCATATCTAGTCCTTAAAAAAAATTAATTAATTAAAAAATAAAAAGTTCCATCTTCCCAGTGAATAAGATGTGTGCATTTATTCATCCAAGTCACTTCATCCAAATCCTGGACTTAATTTTTCTCCAAAGTAGCCTCTAAGAAAAATAAAGCACAGCCCACTGCATGCTGGTCATGTAAGTGGCTGCCAGGGCATCTACATCCACCATTGTCACAGATGAAAGTTGCAGAATACACTAGCATGTTGGTTCAATGGGTTTTTCAGAGGTAGAGATGAGCAGAAGCAGCTAGTAGCTCCAACACACACAACAGTGTTTTTCAAAGTATGCTGTGTGAGCCATTTTATCATAAATACCCAGGAGGCCTCTGAAGACCCCGATTTCTACACCATCCCTTTGTGCTAAAATCTCATAGGTAGGCGCCATCCCTGCGGCCCAGGAACAAACAGGAAAAATTAAAATACTTCATGGTAACTATTAATAAATGACATGGGAGGAACATGACATATTTATAAATGAAAAGAGTTTACAAAATGTCAAGTAATGACAGGAGCATGCTTACAGACATTTATATACATATATATATATATATACAATATTTTATATATATATAAAACATTGTAACACATGTTTAGAAAAAGGGATGGAATGAAATGAAAGAAAGAATTGACATGAATTATACCTCGGTTATGGAGTTAAGAGAATATTTTGTTCCCTGATGAGTCTATCTTCAAATATTCTACATTGTAAAGTTAAGATTTATGTACTAAGCATGGGGGAAGAGTTCTCAAATTGAATTTTTTTCCTTTAAAGAAAGAGGGAAAAAATATAGAGATCCCTCCAGAGGACAATCTGGATACAAAGGGGCCTTGCTAATACACTCAGGCCTTTCAAAATAATTCAAAAGAGGAAGAAAAGAGAACATAGCTAAAGATAGGTATAAAAGCCTACAGTGCAAGGTCAAGAAGGTGAAGGCCAATGCTACTTGAGACTGAATAGAAAGGACCATTTTTCTTACGTTCAGCCAGACAAGGAAGGGCAAGACTGATGCATACACTGTTTTGTACAAATGAGTTAACTCTGCTATGACAGGATTCCTTAGCCATGCAAGCAAAGAACACAACAGAAAAATAATAGTGGACTCAAAATCATCTTCTGGCTTCAACCCCAGTCATTTTGGAAGAGTTCAAATGCACACACTACCGTGTGCACACTTATCATACACCACAATTCTTTTCCTGTGCCTTTGGGAACCCCTGAGAGTAATAAATACCAAACCATCTTATTTTGTGGCTACCATTGTCAGTTTGTTCTGCTCTAATCCAACTCCCTGTGTAGAAGAGTCAAGTTACGGTCATCACTGAAGGTGAAGGCCAGGTTGTTGGTTACAATATTGCAAGACTATCGTCAACCTCTGTATTACAGCCAGTGCTATCACTGTCCACTGTGTGCACCCTCAGTGTCCTGAAGACCTACTATAAAACACATACCCCCTTTTGTGACAGCCTCTGATCCACACAGTGATAGTCTGGTTTCACTGGACATAGATCAGAAGACAATTGAATGATGCTTCTGAACAATGTTCAGATGCCATTTTATAAAATATCTGGTCCAATAACCTTGGACCAAGTTCTTGGCATCCTCCCTCATTCCCTACTATTCTGTATGGAATTCGGTCCCTGGAAGGTCTACAGACATTGGAATACAGAGGCATTGTTGAGCTGACTCAGAGTATTCTACAGTCTCACACCTAATTATGGGATGACTGCTGTTTAGAGTAAAGCTCTGATTCTTGCTACACCATTGAAAGGCAGTGAAAAACCATAACTCTTTTATTCCTATTTTTCTTCCAGTTCCTTTCTTTAAAAAAATACTTTTATTCGAAATAAAGCAGGGCTAGGGAAGTGGTTCCATGGTAAAGAGCACTGGCTGTTCTTCCAGAGGACCAGGGTTCAATTTCTAACACCCATATAACTATTCACAGCCACCTGTAACTCTAGTGCCCTATTCTGGGCTCTGTGGGTACCAGGCATGCACATGTGCACAGACATACATGCAGACAAAATACCCACACACATAAAACAATGAAACAATAATTTTATTTATTTATTTTTTAAAGAAAGGGTCTTCTGGAAGTGGTGGCATAAGTTTTATTGAGAATGTTTAACTTAAAACCCAATCTAAATAAAGAAACCATGAGATATCAGCTACAAACCAGTACCCATACATTTCATACTTAGCTTGTAAATATCTTTAAATAAAATGGTCAGTGATCTAGCCAGGTGGTGGTGGCACACTCCTTTAATCCCAGCACTCGGGAGGCAGAGGCAGGCGGATTGCTGTGAGTTCAAGGCCAGCCTGGCCTACAAAGTTAGTCCAGGACACCCAAGACAGAGAGACCCTGTCTCGAAAAATTAAAAAAAAAAAAAAAAAAAAAAAAAAAAAAGGTCAGTGATCACTGGATTGACACAGACAAGACAAACCAGGTGCTAGGAAAAGAAACAAAATCAATCAAACAAAAAAATGATGAATTCAGCCACCGCATAACAATGGTGCATGGGTGTGCCCTAATACAGTGGCCTACCATGCCCAGCTACAGAGGAAAGCGCATGAGAAAGAGAACATTCTTTGTAATCGCCTGTTTCCAACCTGAGCTCCAAGTCTTTGGTAGACAGAAACTTGACCACAGTCCTTCCTGAGATAGCCCCCTGTCTCTAGGCTTCTCCACAGCAAGATGTGAGAGACAGTTGGCATAAGACACAGGTGAGGCAGGAAATTCTCGCACTCTCATTTCCTCTGATAAACCCAGTCGCTATTTTGGTCAGAAGAGGAAAAACCTCATAACCACTGATAGTTCTGCAGCAGCAGTTTAATTTCATGTTTTTAAGTGGTGTTTCGACCGTACTGTTGTCCAGTGTACCAACATTTCAGTACTTTAAAAGGGTTTTGTGGGTTTTGTTTTTTGTTTTTTGTTTTTTGTTTTTTTTTGACAAAACTGATAAGAGTTGTCAGGATACCAGTATATTCAATATATTCATTATCTGGCTAATTATGTGTGTATCCTGCAGGCTCACTCTCTAGCCTTCAAATGCATCTATCTCTACTAGATGAGCCCAACATAATGAGAGTTATGCTTTCTCAACCTGGGTTTCCTTCTATGTAAAAATAAAATAGAGCTGAAGAGGTGGGTCAGGAAGAAGGGGCATGCTGTGCAAGCCTGAGGACAGTAGTTCAAATTGGCAGCACTCATGGAAGAAGCTAATACTTCACCATCAACCTGCAATCTCAGGGGCAACATAGGAAGAGGAGACAGAAAACCCCATGAAGCTCACAGGCGGGCCACCCCAGTCTGCACAGCACACACGCAAAAGAGATTCTGTCTAAAACAGGGGGAGGGCTGGAGAGATGGCTCAGCGGTTAAGAGCGCCGCCTGCTCTTCCTAGAGGTCCTGAGTTCAATTCCCAGCAACCACATGGTGGTTCACATCCATCTGTAATGTAATCTGATACCCTCTTCTGCAGATAAAGCACTCATATGCAATAAATAAAATAAATAAATCTTTAAAAAAAAATAAAACAAGGGGGAAAGCAAGAGCCAGTGCGGCAGTTTGTTCTCTTGACTCCATACGTGCATTGTAGTACATGCATGTCCACATTCGCATGAACACAAACATTCACACACAGGCACACCTTACATATAGAAAGGGAGATGATGACAATGTCAAGGGAGTGAAAGGAACAGTTGGCACTCAACAAGCTATCTTATGCTCTATCATGTCTAACGACTCTACGCATCTATGTGCAACTAGTAAAGGCCAGTGGGATGCGGGGTAGAGGGATGTGAACCAACCCCCTGTCTTCTGGCTTTAAAAACATTCACTGTATGGTTCTCCAACTTCCACTACTGCACACCCAATACCCTTTGCAACGGCAGCTTTCAAGGTCACTGAAGCCAGATGTTCTAGTTCCAAGATGGAAGCAGCCTTGACTCCCATTTGGAGGAAAGCAGTGCTTTGGACTGTGCCCAGGCCACACTGGAATATAATGTGATTGAGAAATAGATAAGCCATTGAGGTTTTGAAGCTTATCTGATGATGCAAGGGAAAATGAATTGTCTTAACCCATAGGACAGTGAATTCTTCACACAGTGTCTGCCATATAAAGTTCACTCAGGAAGTATTTGTGATCTTTGTCATCATCACCGTCATTGTTAGAAAGAACATGTAGGCTTCAGAAGATTTGGAATTAAGTCTTCACTTGTCACAGTAGTAATAACAAGACAAGTCATCACTTAGAATGCCATTTGATCAACAGAGAGCAGCCCTTGCCTCTAGGTTGTAATGAGGGTTGTCAGAGAAGGATGGAAAAACATTTGAAAACTGAAAAAAGATTGTTCAGCTGTTCCTCAGTATGCCTTGTCATTTGCTGTCAATACTGCTAGATCAATGGTTCTCAATGTTTGTAATGCTACAACACTTTAAAACAGTTCCTCATGTTGTGATGACCTCCAACCATAAAATTATTATTTTTTTTAAAAAAAGACCATCCACCATCACAAAGTTGGCTTCATTCTGGAGATGCAGGTGTGGTTCAACATATGCAGGTCAAAAATGTAATAAGTTATGTAAATGAACTTCAAAGCAGAAGTCACATGACTATCACAATAGATGCAGGAAAACTCTTTGACAAATATAACATATTTCTATGATAAATATCTTAGAGAATATAGAATTGGAGATTATATAACTCAGCATAAAAAGTCTACATATTACAAACCCACTGGTAGCATAATACTGAATGGGGAAAAACTTGAAGTACATAAAATTATTTTTGTTGCTACTTCATAACTGCAATTTTGCTACTATTTTGAGTCCTAATGTAAATATCTGACCTGCAAGATCTCTGATATGTGATCCCCAAAGGGGCTATGACCCATACATTGGGAAGCTCTGTTCTAGACCATTCCTTCAGGCGCATGAGGCCTTATCTTCTTGATGGGATGACTAGTCATGTGACTTGCTTTGGACAGTAGATGGTACACATTTACATTTGAGTAGGATGGAACTATTGTTTGTGAGCTAGAAGTCCTTTTTTCCCTCCCTTTGACATGAAAAAAAGGTTTATTGTGGATGGGATTTGTCCTTCCTTGTGGCCTTGCAGTTACAATTTTGGAGTTTAGGGGCTAGAGAGATAGCTCAGCAGTTAAGAGCACTGAATGCTCTTCCTGTACCCATATGGTAGCTCACAAACATGTAACTCCAGTCTCAGGGAATTTGATGCCCTCCTCTATCCTCTGAAGGCACCAGGCATAGGCACATAGATAAAGATTCAGGAAAAACACCTACATACATAAAAATAAATGAAATAATTCAAGATGTTGGAATTCAGAAAACAATACCCCAAAGTAAAGGCCTAAGGAGCATCCTCAGATACCAACTTTTCTTTCCCCTTGATTTGTCCCTGATCTGTTTCCTGCTTGACTTTATTCCCTCAAAGCAGACTGTAAATGCTAGTCTCTCCTCCTCCTCCTTCTCTCTCTCTCTCTCTCTCTCTCTCTCTCTCTCTCTCTCTCTCTCTCTCTCTCTCTCTCTCTCTCTCTCTCTCCTCTCACCCCTCCCCTAGCAAATCATACCATCTACAATCTTTCCCCTCCCCCAAATTGAGGCATGAAGCCTAAATATATTACTCCAGTTTCCCTCACCTTTCTGTCTAGAGTCTGACGACAAAAAAAAATTAGAAATTATTTGACCTATCTTGTCTGCAGCAGATTGCAAGACCCACCAGCCATAGCAAAAGGATGCTATCCCCATCACCAGAAGAAGAGGATGCTACAGTCTGCCTGTAGCTTTTTGTCTGGAGTTGAGACCCCATGTTGGCATGTCTGTTGGTGGCACTTTTGTTAAAGTCTTATTCAAGCAGCCATGTTGACGATACTTCATGCATGAAGCTTCCCTGACATTCCTAGGAGACATAGCCTCACAGTAGACATCCTGCTCCTATGTTATTTTGTTTTGTTTTTATGTTTTTGTTTGTTTGGTTGTTTGGTTGGTTTTTTGTTTATTTGTTTGGTTGGTTGGTTGGTTTTTTGTTTGGTTCTTGGTTTTGGTTTTTTAAGACAGGGTTTCCCTATGTAGCCTGGCTGTCCTGGACTTGCTTTATAGACCAGGCTGGCCTCTAAATCACAGCATACGCCTGCCTCTGCCTCCTGAGTGCTGGGATTACAGGTGTGCACCACCACGCCCAGCTCCTCTGGTTCTCACAGTCTTTCTGCCTCCTCTTCTGAGATGTTCTCTGAGCCAGAGGCAGGAGTGGTGTTGTAGATGCATCAGGTGGGGCTGGGCACCGCAGGGTCATTTGTCCTCTGCATTCTAATCAGCTGGGGTTTTCTGTAAGGGTCTCCATTCAATCAAATGTGTAAAGGACTGCCCGGGCTTCATCAAACCTAAGCAGAAAAATGTGTCGTTCACCCCGAGTGTGTCTGTCCTCTCCAAACTCAAAAATAGAAAACTAACACCAAGTAAATGTCTTGTGTATTCCTGTTGCTAAGCTGTTATAGAAGAATCCATTGGGAACATTTACGACTGGAAGGAAAGGGACCACCAACCCTCCCTTCTACCCTACAAAGACAACTGAAGTAGCCTGACTGCCGGAACTACAATCCATACAAATGCTAAGTTTATTCCCTCATTACCGAGAGTGACTAAGATTTGGTAATTGTAACTACAGAATAAAATAAATTTTCACTAAGATGTATATTAACCAAACTTAATAACTAATAGAGTAATATTAATGTTGATAATGGTGCCCAAGAAGCTAATTTGTTAGTTTTTCTTCCTTCATGTTTTTCTGACCAGCTTTTCTTCTTTTAATAGCTTATTTGAGGGAGGAAATAGCTCAAATGTACACATGAAGCTCTTCAGATCAGTCACTAAGGTTTGCAGGTTTGCATGAAGAAGCAAGACTGAGAAAGAGAAGGTACATTACCAGGAAGAAATCAAGCGCCTCACAGCATTGTAGGATATGGAAAATAGTATGTTCAGTGAAAATAGCATTCAGTTTTATTAGAGAACTAACAGAATAGAGGGCAAAAGTGTGAAGTGGTTGTCAGAAACAAAGAAAGAAACAAACAAACAAACCTGGCCCACAGACTGTTTTGTTTTGTTTGTTTGTTTTGTTTTTGAGACAAGGCTTCTCTGTGTAACCTTGGCTGTCCTGGACCCGCTTCATAGGCCAGGCTGGCCTCAGACTCACAGAGATCCACCTGCCTCTGCCTCCCTGAGTGCCACACCCAGCTTCACAGACTACATTTTATAGAAAAGTAAACCTCCAAATAGTTAGCTTCCACTGTCTTCTTCAGATAACTGCAAGTCATTTCAATTTATTAAATTTTGCATTAAAGAATAAATTCTAAAGTGAAAAAAAAAACTGAACTTGATTTAACTCCAAAACAATGGCTAACCTATATAATGCATGTGAAATCTTGTAAAAGAGAGCAGAGGGGAACTTTGGACAGACAGGAAAGGAGGAGAAATTCAGGAAGCTACCATTGTAGGAACACTTAGGTATTTGGATTTAAATATTTGAAAGCTTGTGTTCTGGAATAAGCCCTAGATTTATTCTGCATAATTGTAGGATGCCAAATGAAGGGATTAGGAGTAGGTAAGAAAAGGATTTTTAATAAATAAATTCCCCCTAAAATTGAATGAATTACTTCGAATTTGTGGTTGAAGACTCACAAAGGGGCACAAATAAGAATTAGCCTAGATGCAAAGCTTCTTCTGTATTTGAAGAATCAAAATTAATTTCAAGAGGGCAAAACTGGATTCCACCAGCAAAATGCTCTGGAGAGGCTACTAATAACTCACAACCTGCAGGAACACTGGAGAAAGAGAAGCACAAAGCTAGTATTCCTGGTGTGATTACATCCCCACCAAGGGGATCCATCATTGCTCTGCCATAGTCAGGGCAGCCAATGTACAATTAGGTTTTAAAAGAGGCTGTTCTGTCACAAGTGGACTTGATTTTTCTTTTATGTCACCAAAAGAAAGTCACATCCTTAGGAAGCTGTATTTTAGGCCCTGGCATTTCCATTTTTTATTTCTCGAACAGAGGGGTCAAATAATTACAAGAATACAGCTCTTCTCGACTGGTGAAGGAAAAATACAGTGGCCAACACAAATATTATAGCACAAGGCTGGACCAGTGGAGAAATAAGAAAAAAAAATCAGCCTCTCCTGAAAGGTTCTCTGAAAATAAATGGCCATGCCAACCGCAGCCACAGGTGTAACACCACAGCCCAAAGGAGAGCTTTAATCAGCAGATGCTGGCTTGAGACACACACACACACACACACACACACACACACACACACACACACACA
>OU015758.1:20826198-20855160 GCA_907169655.1 Acomys percivali | reverse complement strand
CAGCTTCCTACCCACCTTTAGCATGCATTTTCTGAAAGTTAAGGAACAGGGGGTTCATTCACAGGCAGAAGAAAAAGTAACACATGCTTTCAGTGGCAGCCTGGTTGGGCTCACAGTTTTACAGATATTTTCTCCTCTTCTCACAAACACAACTCTGTACTTTGTCCTGAGCTTCTCTTCCCTATCCATGAGGGCATGTTAATACGCCTCCTCTGATGAAAGATCTCCTGTATGTCATCAGAGCAACTATGGCTCAAGATGACAATGGTGATGCTCAACGCTACCATAGAACATAAGGCTCTTGCCCTTCAGCACACGTATCTTCCCAAACTTTCCTCTAGCCAGTCTCCTCTTTACCTTCTCCCCCAACACATGCCTTGCAACCCCCAAAACCTCCCTTGTAAGTCACTGTATTATCTTTTATCTCTGAACCTTTGTATGTTGAGTTCCTTCAGTCTGAAAATCTTCAGTCTTTTGCAGCCACTTGCAACCAGTTAATTAGCACTTAAACTCAGCCTACTGGTAAACCTTGTCAATGCTCCCCAATTTCATGTGCCCCCACCCAGCCCCAGTTCTTTATAGGGTATCACCCATATATACCGGGAACTGCCTGTATCTCACTAACTAAAGGTAAATTTGAATCAGGAGATGGTTCTTGGCTGCCTCAGCATCTCAGAGACAACTCAGAAGCAGTGAGGGCCAGGCATTGCTGGATAAAGTATCCAGCTTGCCTGTCCCTCAGCTGGAGAGCCCTGAGTTCTGGAGTACACAGTTCCTTAGTGAGGTACCAGGAAGACTGTGTGCTATTTGCCACGGCAAAAACCTACTCATGAATTTACCAGCTATATTTTCCCTTCTCTTCGCCCTGCCCCCCTCCCCTTTCTTCTCTCTCAACATGCTTCCTGGAACATGATCCTAAACAAACTTTCTTCTCAAAGTCTTCATGGGGGGAAAACCCAGATCCAAAGATTTCTTTCATCGCTGTGAGGCTGTGAGTCCCATTTTGCTCCAGGTCCTATCAGTACCGCTTGCTTGTCCAGATCTCTTTAAACAGAAGATGCCCTGCAGTCTGATCTGCTTTTGTTTTCATAGCACCTGTGACAATTGCACAACCAAGGTTTATCTATCGTTTAATGAGATGCTAAGCAAGACTCACCTGGACTCTTAAATTTCCATTACTATTGTTACCCAAGTCTCTAGAAAGTGATATAGAAATTAATAGATGAATGGCACTGTTTTCCAAGTCAGAAAACCTATGTGCTAATGGTAATTCCACCTGTATCATTGCTGATGTGTTCCCTGACCACTGCAAGCTACACCTACCTATCTTGACTGCTTTGGCTACAGCCAGCTTCATTTCAGTTCCCTTCAGCTTCTTATGCTCAATAATGCTTCCTACTGGTTTTTATTCAATTCATTGGGTCTTTCATTTCTAATATTTCCAGTTTATTCCTTTCAAACTCTTGATTTGCTAGCTGAGTTTTCCTTCCATGTTGCTAACTTTTTCTTCCACATTGCTGATTTTTCTCAGCCATTCTAATGACTCTCTCTGTCTATGCTCCTGACATTTTTCATGTGATCCTCAACTGAATACATCTGGTTTTGGTATCATGCTGGAGGCCCTTAACCAACTGTAGCCATGTTCTTGAAACTCCATTGGCACTTTATATATTTGAGTTTCTCTGAATCCAGTAGTTAGAGTATGAGCTTTCGGAGGTGCCATGTTATGTTTTCTTGTTTCCTGTATTTCCACGCTGAAATTTACATACCTACTAATTTGGCTAATTCTTCCAGTTTTACTTGGTAGTCTTCAACGAGTGACCTATTAATGAGTTGTCAAGTCCCAATACCATCCACAGAAGAGAAAACAAATTACACAAGATATAAAAGTACATTTAAGGCTGGGTATGGTGGTGCATGCCTTTACTCCCAGCACTCTGGAGGAAGAGGCAGTCAGACTTCTGTGAGTTCAAGGCCAGCTTGATCTACAAAGAAAGTCCAAGACAGCCACAGCTCTGCTACACAGAGAAGCCCTGTCTTGAAAAACCAGAAGAAGGGGGGCTGGAGAGATGGCTCAGAGGTTAAGAACACTCCCTGTTCTTCCAAAGGTCCTGAGTTCAATTCCCAGCATCCACATAGTAGCTCATAACCATCTATAATAAAATCTGGTGCTCTCTTCTGGCTTGCAGGTGTACATTCAGGCAAAACATTGTATACATAATAAATAAATAAATCTTTAAAAAAAAGAAAAAAGAAAAACCAGAAGAAGAAGAAAAGTACATTGAAAACTGACAAAAGTCCACTGATACATCCTTAATGACCACTAAAACATAAAATATCAAAAGAAACTACAATAAAGGCTCAAAGTAATTTAGAATAAGTATAGAAATAGTAAATGAGTGAGATAGAGGAAGGAGGCAGAAAAAAATGTATAAAGGGTAGAAAAGGGTGTTATGAAGGGAAGGAGAGAGACAAAGCAAGAGGTAAGAATGAGGAGAAAATAAATAAAGATTTGTCAATAATTTATTAAAAGTTCAAATACAAATTTAGGTAAATATAAGAAGGGCAGTTTTTAAAATATGCCACAGTCAAAATATACCTAAATATTACAGAGATAGAGAAACAGAAGAAATAGGAGGAGGAAGAGGTGAAAAAGGAGGAGGAAGAAGAGGAGGAGAAGGAGGAGGAAGAGGAAGCAACTAACGCAAGCAAAAAGGCTGACCAACAATGAGAACAAAGTGGAAACAAGACTTGATGAATGCATGAATGGAAATAAAACACAGAATGTTATTCTCAATACAATGTAAAAAATATAAATTAACATGTAATAAATAGTGAGGAAAGAGGAACCTCAAGGGCCCATCAAAGGTGAAAAGACAAATAGGATAAAGTGGGGGAGCAGTTGGGTCCTAAAAATTTAAAGAGTGCCAGTGATGTTCACTGGGCTCAGGGGTAGATGTCAACTGAACTTACCAGTCTTGACATTCCTGTGGTTCATGTTGAGTCTGTCCTGGACGGGTGTTTGATGTCTGCCAGAGCTGTACTTGCTGTAGAAGTGTCCTTTTCCATACCAGAGGCCTCTGCTGGGCACGTGCAGCTTTGCAGGGTTCTCCCACCCTCCTGAGATACCCCAGATCCAAACCGTCTGGGATGACTGGGACGCTAGAGGTTTTTTTCCCAACTGTGCTGTGACTGTGGGAAAACACCTCAGATTTGAGATGTGCACAAGCAGAAAGCCTATCTTCATACTCTCAAGATACCCTCAGTACTAGTCACCTTGCTGGTGGGATATGGCTGTGGGTATCAAATACATTATGGGACTCGGGATAGTGAATGGCAGGTAAGTGGTTCAACAGGTTCATCCACCCACTGGCCTCAGACATATCAAAAACTCCAGGGTTGTTTATTCTGCTGAGATCTTCTTCTCGCCGTGAAGAACAAGCTCCCATTCTGTATCCTTTTCACTGCTTGGGCCAAGCTGTGTGCACTCATTCTGTCAGCATCTGGCTCTTCTACTCTCTACAAGCCCCTCCTTGGATCTTCCCTCATCTGGGAGCTTTTGCAGGCCAAACTGAATGTCCCTGGGCTGTTATGGTTTCCTATTCTTATGCTGCCTATATAGATCATTTTTTAAAAAACAGATTATCTTTCAGTATGTCTCTGGGAGAGCCAGAGATACGGCTCAGTGGTTAAGAGCATTTGCTCCTATTAGAGGACCCAGGTTCTGTTGACAGTACCCAAGTCAAGCAGCTCATAATCACCTATAACCCAGCTCTGGAGAATCCAATGCCCTCTCCTGATTTCTGTGGGCAACTTCACACACAAGGTATACACACACACACAGAGAGAGAGAGAAAGAGAGAGAGAGAGAGAGAGAGAGAGAGAGAGAGAGAGAGAGAGAGAGAGAGAGGTACACACTCGTGCACATGCACACACACAGGCATGTGCACACACACACACAAAATAAAAATAGAAATAAATCTTTAAAAAATAAAGATGGCGCCTATTCACTGCTCTCTATGTCACATAGAGTGTCACACAGGAGTCCCCTGTACTGCTGAGTCACCATCTACCAGCAGGATCATGGTCTCAACAAAAGCTACAACTGAATTTGAGGCTTGTGAAGACTGAGCTCATCCTGAGGCGGGGCTGCCTGCCTCTCGGTGGCTTCTCTTTCTGAAACGCTTTTTCTCCTTCCCCTCATCTCACAAGTGCCTCACCTAGCTGGCACTGTGCTGGGCTTGTTTCTCATAGATGCCTAACACATCTTCCACTCGGCAGTTTCCAGGTTTTCTGTCACTGGTTTTGCGGATTTCCAAAGTACTTCCTCTCTTTGGAAGAATATTTGTTTGGTTGGTTGGTTGTTTGTTTTGTTTTGTTTGTTTTTGTTTTTCTAGAAAGGGATTCTCTGTATAGCCCTGGCTGTCCTGGACTCACTTTGTAGACCAAGCTGGCCTGCCTCTGCCTCCTGAGTGCTGGGATTAAAGGCGTGCACCACCATGCCAGGCTATTTATTTAGTTATTTAGTTATTTAGTTATTTATTTACTATTCTGATTCCCTCACCAAGTTACACAGAGATAGTATCTAAGTTGCCATTTTTACCCAAAAGCCTCTGGATTAAACATTACTTAATGCTGCCTGGGATATTCTGCCATATTCTGTATTGTATGTCTATTATAAATACTTTTTCTCAGTCTGACTTATCTATTCATTTTCTTTATTTTGGGGGGTTTTAAAAATAACATTCCATTTTTATGAAGATTCCAAATTTTTTTAATTATACAGATCATATTTAAAGCATGCTGGAGTGAGGAGAGGGATTGGTCAGTAAAACACTCACTATGCAAGCATAAGGCCCTGACTTTGATTCCCCAGCACCCATGTAAAAGCCAGGGACAGAGTGAACACCCTATAATCCCCACTGCAGAGGCAGAGAAGAATGATCCATGGGCTTGCTGGCCCACCAGTCTAGTAAAACAAGTAAGCTTCACATTCAGTGAGAGACCCTGTCCCAAAATAAAAAAAATAAGGATAAAATAGGGAGCTGGACAGGTGGCTCAACAATGGACTGGAGCTTGGTTATTATAGCTCATATCACAATGCCAACTCCATATCCAAGAGATCTGACACCGTCTTCTGGCTTCTGTGGGCACCTACACACACACACACACACACACACATACACACACACACACACATGCATGCATGCACACTCATGCACATAGACACACATACATAGACACACACATACATGCATGCACATACATACATAGATATACATATACACATATGTATGCATACATGCAAATAGACACACATACACATATATACACACATATACAAACACACACAAATGGATATAAAATAAATCTTTTAAAAATTAAATAAGCAGTGTGGAGAACAACTGAGAAAGACACCTGACATTGCCTCTGGCTTCCACATACATACACGCACAGGTACACGCACCCACAAAGACACAGGCACACATATACAACCATCAACACATGCATGCAAAATCCTTTCATCTTTTTAATATGTTTTTAAAAGTGTGTGTGTGTGTATGTGTGTGTGTGTATGTGTGTGTGTGTATGTGTGTGTGTGTGTGTGTGTGTGTGTGTGCGCGCGTGCGTGCGTGCCATAGCGCCAGTGTGGCAATCAGAGGACAACCTTTGGAAGTTGGTTCTCTCATGCCACCTTATGTGAGCCAGGGATTGAACTGGGGTGATTATGTTTGTCAGGAAGTGCCTCTTCTGCAACTCCATTCCATCGGGCCCCATTTTATTCTTTCAACTGCAACAATATATTATATGTGAAAGAGGCTGGATAATCGTCACCAATAAGAAAAATAAATATATGTCTCCAATTTCATAAGAGAGATTTTGGAGCATCAGCAATTTTCAGTTTCAATGAAATGCAATTTATCAGGATACATTCTTTGTACACCCTGTCCAAGAAGCCTTGCCTACGCCACTGAGACATCTTTCCATTTTCTCTTGGAGATTTATGACCTGTATTTTATATTCAGGACTAAGAGCCACCAAAAGGCATTTCTTATGTATGCAGTAAGAAACGGTGTGTTTTCTTTTTCACCAATGTGTCTCTCCAGTCTTCCCAGCAACATTTGTTGGAAGGGCTGTTCCCTGTGACATGGTGGCTAAAAGCATTGATCAGAAACCTACCAATCATACTTGGATGTAGCTACATTTGGACATTTGCTCTTCTGTTGATTCTAGTTAATAATCCATGAGCTCATTAAAAATTACAGCACATAGACTAATGTAATGTGGTAGGTAAGGTCAAATCCTGAGGTGCTCTTGAGCTGAACCAGCATCCCTGCTGTGTGTCTCCTATTCTCCAGAGAGCACCACTTCCCTTACCTTTTACAGAAGAGTAAACTGTGTGGTCGTATGCTCTGTAGGCTGTCCCATTATTTAAGTTTGCATGTTTTTAACACTGTTTTTTACTGTTTCATATATGTGTGTAATCTACTCTGGTCATATCCTTCCCCTACTCCTGATGACTCCTTTTGTCCTAACTAGCCCTTCCCAACATCCAAGATTTATTTTAGTTTATTTCTATCACTGGGGAGCATGAGTGCCACAGTGCATGGGTAGAGGTCAAAGGACAGCTTTGTGGCATCCGTACACTCCTTTCACCTTTACATGCATTCCAGGGATTGAACTCATCTCTCTAGGCTTGCACAGTAATAACTTTTACCAATTGAGCCATCTTGCTAGCTTTCCCTTCTTTGTTTGTGGTGTGTGTGTGTATGTGTGTGTGTGTGTGTGTGCGTGCGTGCGTGCGTGCGTGCGTGCGTGTGTGTGTGTGTGTGTGTGTGTGTGTGTACACATAAGCAAGTCTTGTTGCTGTCTGTACATGACTGCAATGCCATGTCATATTAAGAAGACATATTTTCACACTATCTCTCACCAGTCTCTGATTCTTACAATCTTTCTACCTCTGGGTCATGAAGGGGTCGGTATAGCTCTTTCTTTTCTCTACTTTTTTATGACCAGTCTAAAGCTATGGACTGGGAAACGAGCTTCCTTCCTTCAAGATTATCAGGGCAGAGGGATGGCATGTCTAGCCAGATGAGGAACCAGCAGGCATCATCTGCAGTTGAGGCAGCCACAGGGTCAGCAAATGTTAAAGAACATTGACAGAACCCACATGAAAGGCTGGAGGGAACTGTTCTGGGTCTATTTTTAATAATAGAACCAGCAGGGGTGTACATTAGTATAAGTCCGGTGTGTATATTCCATATATTATATTCTGTATATTCCGGAAATGGCTATTTTGGGTTTTAATTGTTTTTCATATATTTCAACAATTTTAGATAAATAGACAGTTGCCTTTTCCATAAGTGTAGAATAGGAATTTCCTATAAGCTTCTACCTAGCTTCCTCTATGTTCATCATCTTACATAACCAGTGTACAGCTATCAAAAGTAAGAATTAATGTTGGAGCAAAACTATTAACTAAATTATGAGCCCTAAAAAGATATTAATAATTTTGCCACTAATGCTCCTTCCCTGTTCTGGGATCAAGTCCAGGATGCTAACAGGTTAGACTTTGTGTCACCTTCTTTTTCTTCTTCTCCTTCTCCTCCTTCTTCTTCTTCTTTTCCAACCTGTGACAGCTCTTTCACAACCTTGTCTTGCTTTCACAACTTTGAGAGTTCTGTGTGCTCCTTAATTCATGTTTCCCTATGGCTAACTTGATGTTGCAGATTTGAGGGAGGAATAAAGCAGAGCTAAAGTGCCTGTTACCACACTGGAGAAGGCTGTGCAGGGCATCAGTATGTCTGATGATGTCCTTAGAGCAAGCTGGTGTCTACAAACTTGTTCTACTGTGAAGCCAACACTTGTCCTTCTCCGTGCCTGATGTGTTTTTTAAAAAAAGAAGAAGTCATAAATCCATCCCACACACAAGAACAGAGAAGTTAGACTGCACCTTCTGGGTGGAGGCATATGGATACTGTGGACATTTGTTAAAGACACTAGATCACTAAGGACTTGCACGGATATCATCCACACAACAGAAACCCTGCGCTTTTAAAGTTTGATCCCTGCCTTGACCCTTCACATGCACATCTCGCCATCAGTTACCACCTCTGTGTTCTAACGGTGGTTATTCAGTTTCCTTTATCCATCCACATTTAATAATTGTAATCATTTTGTATGGAGGAGTTATTTTTATCCTGCATACATTTATTTATTTATTTATATCAGCCTGTATTCACAGGTGTTAATTTTATTCTTTAATGTCAAACCCAAGATTCCCTTGGAAAATTCCAGATTTTCTTCTGAAAGTTTTTAGGTCAAGTTGTATATTTTCGTGAAAGCTGAGCCATGTGTGTCAAGTTGGTATATTTTCTTTTTCTTTGTTTTGCATTTGGGCATATCAGTTGTTCTTGAATTGCTTACTGAAAAGACTATCTATTCTTCAATGACTGGCCATTGATATATCCCAAAATAATTGATTACACTCATGAGGGGTCTCTTTCCGAGCTCCTAGTTCTGCTCTGTTTTTTTCAGCCATCTATCATTTTAGTAATTCCACGCTCCTTCCATGGCTATAACTTCATGTCTTGAGGTGAATCATGTAGATCCTCTAACTTTGCTCTTCTTTGCATACCTGGTTCACAGTCAAGTGTGCTTTCTTACCCACACTACTTTGACTGTTTATAACATGTGTAGCGGAGAATTACATCACTTCCTCCCATCCCTTTCCCCGCCCAACCCTTCCCACGTATCCCGACCTGCTTCCTCTCAAATCCAGTGCCTCTTTTCCTTTAATTTCTGTTATATGTGCATATGTGTATATATAAATGCATATATGTTTCTAAATGTAAAACTACAACCTGATTTGTCCACATAATGTTACTTGTATTTGTCTGCTTACAGGCTGACTGTTTGATATTGAATAATCACTTGGTGTGTCCTTCGCTAGGGAAGACTTTTTCTCTTGCTCTCAATATTCCTTAATTGCCTGTAGTTCACTGTCTACAGCTGAAGCTTCCCAGGATTTCTCCCTTCTACATTGGCATGTCTGTGGTGTCCTCCTTTTCCAGGTCTAAGTTAGGTAGCCATGTTGGTGAGACTTCCTAGGTGTAGCTTCTCTGATAGTACTAGAAGACATAATCTCACAGCAAACTTCCTGTTCCTCTGGCTCTTATAATTCTTTCCCCCCAACTGTTACACAATGATTCCTAAGCCTTAGGTTCCGGAGTTGTATTGTACATCTATCTGTTGTGACTGGGATGCACAACTCTGCATTTTGATCGGCTATGGTTTTTCTCTAATGGTCTCCATCTATTGCCAAGAGAAGGTTCTTTGATGAGGGATGAGGACTACACTCACCTGTAAGTATAGGGTTAAATATTTATAATGGAGTTGGGATTGTGCTGGTTTAGTGAAATGGTAGTTACAGGTTCTCCTACAAGATGTATGACTTCACTTCCTCTGGGTAGTTGACTAAGTTTCCAGTACAGGCCATGGTTTTGCCCTTGTTGAAAAGACTTCAAGTCAAGTTAGAGAGCTGCTGGTTACTGCCAAGGTATGTGTACCACTACTGCACCCATGGTATGCATGCCATGCTGGCCACTGTCCCACACAGCTTTTAAAACCAGTTTACAATGTCAATTAGAAAATCTGAAAAAGCATTTCAATTAATATTGTATTAAATGCATTCAAGAATCTTCTAAGTCATGAACACGGCAGATCTCCCTGTTCGTTGGATCTTAAAAATTTTTTCCTTTCATTATTTTTCTTTTCAGTTTTCAACATATTGATCCTGCATATATTTGTCAATTTTATATATAAATATTTTGGTGCTATTCAAAAAACTTTAATCTTTTAATTCTCAAATTCCAAATATCACTGTTAGCCTATAGAATACAATTGACTGTCAGTCACTGACCTTGTATCCCATGACATTACTAAGCTCACTAAGAGTTCTGCAATCTTTTTAGTTGATTCTTGGGATTTTCTGAAAATCACATAATCTTCTAATGGAAATAGTTTTATTTCTTTCCTTATACGCCATGCCTTCATTTCTTGCCCTATTGCCCTGGTAGGCACTCCTGAGGTAATCCTAAGTAAAAGTGATGAGAAAAAAAAATCATGGATTTTTTTTCCTGCTAATCTCATAGAAGGAAATGGGAATTTTTACATGCAATTTTACTTCATAATCATATGCTACTGAGACCAAATTTTGGTTAATTAAAGGAGAGCCTACAAACTCATCATTATAGGAAGAAACTTTAACACATTTTCCTTTGTCTCTAGGAGATAGAATTGGAAAGATGTTTCAGAGAATCTGAATGTAATAATCTGAATCATATCTATCTCTGTATACAGACAAATATCAAACATGTAAGTATGCAAATGTGATGGCCCCGACCTGCTTTACGGACTCTGAAAGAATCTTTCCTAGGAAAGGTTTTATGTTGTGCTGTCCACATCACTGAACCCCAAACTTCCCCCGATAGGTAATGTCCATGAACCCAGGACTTTGAATTCTTCAGGCTTTTCTTGTTTACAGAAAGGCTTACTCAGCTTCATAAGTGAAGGTCAGGTACACTCTCAAATGCTCTAGAAAGAAAGGCAGGTACAGAGAAAAGAAACTAAATACCTCCTTCCTCTGCACTCAGTGCTTTCATTAAGATATATCACCTGTCAGTAAATAATTAACAAAAATGCATGCATATGTTCACCACAGGACACACCCTCAAGTGCTTACAGAAACACTGTTCATAAATGACCTTGGTTCAGGTTTGTATTGCTGCCCAGAGGTGGCACCACCTATAACAGGCTGGGTCCTCTCAAGTCAATCATTAATCCAGAAAATGCCCTACAAGCTTGCCCACAAACCAACCTGCTGAGTAGATTTTCTCACTTGAAGTTCCCTCTTCCAAAACGACTCTAGCTTTTGCCAAGTTGACAAAAATAAATAAAATTAAAATAGTGAAATGATAATGTAGGATATAGCTCAAAAGAAACTATAGAAAAAAGTCTATATGCATCTCCCATCTCTAGACATAGTAGACATGTCTAATACTTAAAGCCTTAGGGGGAAAATGAAGCAGGGTCTAAAACCTTTAGTCAAGATAAGTAATACTTTAATTAAATATTTTAAAATAAAATTAATACTAAAAGTACATGACTAGGACGTAATCAGTTTTTAAAAAATAATGGCAGAATCAGCTTAAATAATTTTTCTCCCTGTCTTGGGTTCCAAGATGGCAAAGCATGGAAGTAGCAGAGTAAACCCATCAGTGATCATACACCCTGGAATGCCCTACAGCAATGAGAATGAATTATAATACACAATTACATGGACAAGTCACATATATAGGAAGCTGAGTGCAAGGACCAGACACAAAGTGTGGGTACTAGAAATTCTATTTACATCAAGTTCCAAGGCAGCCCAGTGCTAAAATAGGATATCAGAATTTGGAATACTGCCTGAAGCAGCATAAAGTGGGTTTCCAAACTCTCAGAATACCCCACTTCTTAATCCAGGTATTATGGATTTTATAGAGCCCATCCATCCATTCTGTATCAGTCTGATAGTTTTTTTAAAGTGTTGTCTTACTCGGAAGCTAAGATCTACAGAAGGAACTATTTTGGGGTTGTATCACCAAGAGGAAGAAGAAGAAACGCAATCAGAGCAATGTGGGGCAATACCTGAGGCACTGCTTTATTTAAGGGCTTCTGTCCTTGGCTAACCCTAAGGCCAAAATAAGTCAAGTGAACTCTCTATTAGTAAGCATGGCTAGCACCCAGCCAACACCATGTGTTGCACCCATTCAGATCACTGGACTGTCAGGAGCAAGCCCTCCACTGGGCCTGATTTGCCAAGTGTTAATTACAACGGCTGCTTGCTCAGATTTTTCTGGGAATTGGACAACGTGAGCCAGATTTCATCCAAACCCCAAAGAACCTTTCCTCTAGAAACCAGACCCTGCCCTATCAGATATGACAAGACTTCCAAGAAGCATGTAAGACAAGCATCCAGGAAAAAGAAGCCACTGGCCAGCCATGCCAACACTTACACGGCTGTCAGTGTGACCAGCCCAACGCGCATGACTTAGAGCCATGCATCACATGGTGGGACAGGAGCCATTGGACGTATGAAAAGGCTATCTCAGAATATGACTTGGAACCAAACATGACAAATTGTGTTCTAGTTCCTTCAAAGGAGCACAATCCTCTCTGGCTTGCAACAAGGCTGTGTTTACATAAACCTTCAGGAAGAAGTAACCTGCTGCTTTGGGTTTTAGTGGTCCCCAGGAGAAGAGAGGCAATAGGAACAGAGAATGGCCTGAACATGTTTTCCTCTTGGGTATCAAGGAATGCTGTCAATGCTATCATAGACTTCTTCAAAGGTAAATGACCAAGTACCCATTCTCCAAACAAGCAAGCAACCTGCTCATGGTGCTACCTCCAGTGCAATCTCTCGAAGCGGATAAAGGCTGCAATATGGATGACCCCTGAAGACCATCAAGTAAAATGAGCCAATGAAGAGCACAATACTCTTAAGAGTTCATTTTTATAAGTAACTACCTAGAATTGTCAAATATAGAGACAGAATGGTAGGTAGGGTAGGGAGCTTTTAATCAATAGGGTTTCAATTTGGAAAGATGAAAGAAATCCCAGAGATAGAGCATGGGGATGCTGTATAGCAGTGAGAACATTGAACTTCATGCCTAAGAATGGTTTTAAAAGTATGATTTACTATATGTATTTTTAAGTGGCTGTGGGACGTAACACTCCCAACCATTCCTATTTCCATGCTGTGAAATCTATTGTTATGAAGAGGAAAAAAAGGGGGGTGGGAAGAAAGCCCAGTTGTCTGTTTTTATTAATGAAGACTCACGAGCCAGATGGTGGGGTGAAAACCTGCTAGCTCAGAGAGTCAGAGAAAGTGTCCAGCTAACTCTTTGGCTCAGCTCATGTCCCAGACAGAAAAAGCCAAAAGCTAAAAGTTAAAGAGCTAAAGATAAAGAGCTCCTTCTTCTTCTCCATGATGTCTTAAATACTCTTCTCTCAAAGCCCCTCCTTTCTACTTAATCCCCATCAGCTGGCTTCTTGCTCCGCCTCCTGACTTAGGGTTAACTTTATTAAATCCTGTGTACAGAAAGCTCCTGGATTAAAGGTGTGTGCTGGGACTGAGCCACACCATAATCACCTGCTTACAATAAACAGAAAGTTCTTGCATTAAAGATATGCATTAGGCTGAGCCACACCAAACAAGAAACAGGTTTTTAGAGTTCACAATCTCAGGGTTCACAACGGGATCAAATATGCTGCAACAGAAATCACCTTGCCCTCTAGCAATTGTACTGTGTACTGACCTGGGTCTATGAGTTGATTCACTTGAGTTTCTTCAAAATGAACATTTGAGCCAAATGAGCCTTTCTCTGCTCTTCCAATAAAACTCCTCTCTACACACCTAAAGGGAAAGTGACTGGCCATTAGACTCACATTAAAACATTGACCCAGAGCATAAAATAAATCATTCAGAAGGGCAATCTTAAAACAATATGAAAGGAGGCTGGGTGGCCAAGCCCAAACGGAGCATCAGCGATACTTTCTTCATCCCATTTCCTTTTCTTAATCTTTTCTTTACCAAACGGCTCTTCCTCAAATTTTTCCTCAGGTCTCCTGACAAGGAAAAACTTGTTCTAAGAGGGAAATCCTACATCATACTCCCACAGAGGTACAAAGTAAAAGTTCTAACTTGTCATCTCTACCAGGGATATTATCCCCACAGATTTTATCTAGAGCCTGACCTGAGAAGAAATCTGCACCTGGGATTCGTGAAGTAAATAACAACGTGGTAGAGCAGGAGGCGGGACTCTGGAGCACGTGTTTAACAGGCCTGGACTTCTCATCCCTCGCCACATTGGGCTTTCCTTCCAGGAAGATTTAGCTCTCCCGGAGCCTGCTTGTAGTTGTTGGGAAACAGAGAGAATGGCCGCTTTTTGGCATTTCTATATGGAATAGAAATTCTCACCAAATCCTTATAACTGCTTTTGTATAAAGAAGAATATTGTTGCTCATGTTTGGAAAGTACAGAAACACATGTCCACATGAAAGAGGAAACAACTGATTTTTCAATGTATTATAAATACATGATAATCTTGACCCTGTTGGTTCCCATTTTCATTTTTAGGGTGATTTTGGTAGATTTTGTTTTTGTTTTACATTTTCACAGTTCTCTCTTTACATTTCTAATTTTCTCTGTTGAATCCAAAATATCAGGATCGACAGATGCCTCAAAAAGAGTATAAAAGTTAGAAGCCTAGTACAGAGTCAGAAGATAGAACGTTAGAAACCACCACTTACTGCATGTAAAATGAATAAACGAATTATTTTTTAAAACACCACTTAGAGTTGGGTAGTGCATATGTGTAAATGTGTGTGCACACATGTGAGTGGGCATGCCTGTGTGTTTACAACTTTTAGTCTTACATTTGTGTGACAACAAAGATTATCTGTACAATAAAATGTTTAAAGATGTTCAAAATTATAAATCTGTACTAAGAGCTGTGAATGCAGGATGGTTAGGTCTGAATCAAAGAAAATATTTTTGTAAACCCAACTGTACCTATCCTCCTAATATTTATGATTCAGTAAACACCCATTCAGCAATAAATATATGTTAGGCACTGCAATGCGTTTGGAGATACAAAACTTAATAGGATTCAGCCCTCCTGCTCAAACAGCTCACAGCCCCATAAAGGTTATGGTCCGGCAGACAAGCACATGCGTAACATGTTCGGTAACGATGCAGAGATGGACGGACCCAAAGCAATGAGGTCACAAGGAAGGGCGTGCCTCACACCAAGAGACAATCCAAGCAGAAAGGAAGAACATATTCAAGGACGCAGAGGCCTGAGTAAATGTTTCACTACAGGGTAACAGGCAGTGGTTCCCAGATGAAACAGCAGGAGACATTGCTACCCAAAAGCCATGGCCACAGGAGCACCCCCTTTACTCTCTAAAGAGTACCTTTCGCCTCTTGAGCAATAGGAAGCCAGTGAAGGATTTTTAACCCAGCGGCAATACAGCACATGCCCAAAATGGCCTAAAGACCATTTAGATCAATGCTGTGGAGAAACTGGAAGGAATCAAAAACAAAAGGCTCACCAGAATGTCCGCAGTTGGTGAAATGAGGGAATGGTGTTTGAACAACAGATGCCAGACACTTTGTCGGGAACGCTGCCAGCGTTGGGAATGGGAGGACCAGAAGAGGCAGTAGGTGGAGCTCACATACTAGATACCTGTCCATCAAAGGAAAGGCTCATTTCCTCTTCTGAGTGAAAGGGTACAGCATGATGACACACAGGGATTTCAAGGTCAGGAGCCATAGGCAATCGACTCTTACTCCCTGAGCTGCATCTCACCTCCCGCTCATGAGGCCTCAGCATACAGAAAGCCCTCTGCACGCTCCATAGTCTTCATCCATCCTCAATGCACCAAGGCAGGCTGTGCCCAACTGCTGCGTAGGTGCTTGTGTGGGACTTTTATTGGTTGCTCAAATGTAATTTCAAGTACCTTGTCCTCATAGAGCAGCACTCTGTCATTTTTAAGACACAATGAGAGCAGCTGGGCCCCTAACAACTCTTGAAACCCATAAATGTCCCTAACTGAACTGAAGGTTAAGTACTGCTGAGAGTCTAGCTGGGTCATCTGCCACACACAGCCACACACACCCAAGCTACCCAGTCTCCCAAGACCATCAGGGTACTCTCTCATCTCAAGTGTCTTTGGAACTAATTGCCTGCAGGCCACAAACAAAAAGAGCCCATTAATGCTCCCTACCTTAGAAAACTCATCTCCTGAGTTTTGTTTTTTTTTTCACTAAAGCCTTTGTCTCTAATTGCACTGAACACTGCTGTCTGACTATTTATCAAATCATTTTGATAACAGAAAGCTACAACAGATCTGAATGTCCAGCAATAGGACAATTAAATGCCATCTATATCGCAGACAAACAGGAGACACTAAAAATTCTGTTTCACAAATGGGTCTATGGATATTAGTATACACTGACTACAGACTCACAATGGTACACGGTCGCATGAGGACAAAGGCCCTGCTTTGTCCACTAGAACAACCTCAGTGCTAGAAAGGGACAAGGCACACAGAAGGTATTCGCTAAACATGTACTTATTGAATTCAGCTAAAAAGTAGGAAAAGCATATGACAGAGAATTATAGCACCAAATAGCATATATATTTCATATAGCACCAGATCTAGAAAGAAATCTGTCAATATGCTATGAATAGTTTTCTCTGGGTGGGCAGCCATGGTATTTTTTTTTTATTCACTTTGATGTTCTTTTGCTCTCTCTCCCTCCCCCCCTCTCCACTCTCTCTCCTCTCTCTCTCTCTCTCTCTCTCTCTCTCTCTCTCTCTCACACACACACACACACACACACACACACTCACACACACACACACTCTCTCTCTCACACACACACACGTTTTCTTTCTCTCTCTTTTCTTTTTACATATTTTCTTTTTTCTGTGAGGGGGGCTAAGTGTTATTATAACAAGGACCACGACACAAAGTAATGATTTCAGAGAAGATACTCCATTATAAGCTGAGTGGTGGATTCCCAGGGCCACCTATGAAATTTCTAGCTATTGTGTGACATGTGAACATGAACTTATTTGCCTCTAATCCTACCTGTAATCAAAGCACTAGTGTGTGCCAGCATAGTACAGGGTCCCTCTGGCCAGCATCTGGATTCACCTCTGGCTTTGACCCTGCAATTATCCTGGGTCCCATCCCAGTGCTCATTGCTGAGTTTTGCCAAAGCATCCAATCCCCACTCCCTGAGAGGAAAAGAACCTTTCACTAGGGACTGTTCTCCCTCCCCATAGCAACAGATCATCCCAGTTTGCAGTTGGATTCCTCTGCTTACTTCGTCGAGCATGACAACATGAATACTCTTCATGGGCAATTGAAAACGCACCAAAGACATCACTTCTGGGGCCTTGTCCTGGTTAAGCTGACGCTGCCCCAGAGGAAAGCAGGCTATGGAGGAACACAAAAACTTGGGAAGTCAATTCGCATGAATTGCCAGAGACCAAAGCTGGGGTGCAAAATACTTTCCTGGCTGAGCGGATTGGCTTAGCTCACTCGTGATTTTAGAGCCCCGGAAGCCAGTCTCTGGCTGCAAGAGCAGAGTTGCCAAATAGTCTCAAACCACAGCCTGGACAGACAAGTGCCATCAGAGGAATACTTGGGAGCAAGCTATTTTAAACAAGTGCTGCTATGAGTGTAAAGTCCTTTTTCTGTCTAGACTTTTGATAATACCTGTTGTTCACTCTTTGTGTCCCAGTCTATTTCCCCCTGAACAGCAGTGAAGCCAAGATAAACCACGGCCACCTGACAGGACCTGGAGACGTGGCGTTGTGAACAGCAGACCCAGGCTTTGCCTGCTCTGGCATAGCCTGAGGGGCCCCTGAAGGCTCCAATGCCAGGTGTCAAGGAGCCATGTGCAAGCAGGGAGCAAACCTGGCAAGGAAACATGTTCATCTTCAGTGTGGCCAGTGAAGCGAGACTTCTGCTTGAGTGTATCACGGCTTTGATTCTGCCAGGCAGAGCAGCTTAAGGCGAGCAAGTATGAAAGAAAATATGGAAGCATTCAAGTCAACCAAACCCTCTAGACATAGCTACACCGCCCCACTCCCTACACCTTGCCAGCTCCCCAGTTTGTGGTTTTCTAGGCTGCTATTGAGTCCTTTAAGTAGTCAAGAAGCTCACCAGCTCATGAACATCTCAAGATGTTAGACAAAGCTAAACCCCTTGCCTGCACTCAGAAATTATATAGAATGAACCGCGCATCTTTCTTATGCAGTTCAGTTTGACATACGCATCTATACTAGGCATCCAAAGCAGATCCAAATGGTAAACAAACACAGGAGCCATGGGGGAATTAACAATTCTTGGAAGCTTACACCTGGCTGTTAACAAGTCCTAGGCTTAAGCAGGATTGAAGGTCAGATCTGAGAAGACTGAGAAGAGTCAGGGAGCAAAACGGACAGTCCTCAAAGGAAGGAAAGAATCAGCTATGTGCAGAGAAAGTAAAAATACTATGCAATGCAATCTAGATCCTGGATGAAGTGGTGAGGGTTTTTGTTTTGTTTTGTTTCGTTGTGTGTGTGTGTGTGTGTGTGTGTGTGTGTGTGTGTATGTGTGTGTGTGTGTGTGTCTGTGGATGTGTGTCTGGATGTGTGTATGCATGCATGAGTGTGTGTATGTGTGTGTGCTGGTCTGTGTGTCTGTGTATCTGTGTGTGTGTATGTATGCATGTATGTATGTATGTATGTATGTATGTATGTATGTGCATGTACCCCTAAAACTTACCTGCATATAAGTTCACATTCTTTACAGCATAAAATGAATATATAGGATCTGAAAGACTTCCTTTAAAATGGCCCTAAATTAGCCATGCAAATCAAATCAAATTCTTTCTGAATTAACACATCTGGAATCCAAACCTCAAAGAATTGCCCTCTTCAGTACAGCTAAGATTAAGAAAATAAAAGGCAATAAGTATTGTTGGGGGGGCACTGTAACCTTCATGTGCTGTTGGTGGGAATAAAATGTAGTGTAGCCACTGTGTGTGCCATTCCTAAGAAAACAAAGAATAGATCTACCATATGACCCAGCTACAACATTCCTAGGCATATAATCAAAGGACTCCACTCCCTACTATAGACACACATGTTTACCTATGTTCATAACTGTTCTATTCACAATAGCTAGAACATGGAAAGAGCTTAGATGTCCATCAGCTGATGAGGGGATAATGAAGACCTGGTACCCACATACAATGGGGTTTTACTCAGATGTAAAGAAAAATGAAATGGAAATCTCAGAGAAGTGAATGGAACTAAAAATAATCATTCCGGGTAGGGTAACCTTAAACCCAAAATAACAAACATCACATGTTCTCACTCATAAATGGATCATAACATCAAATCTTTAGATTTGTGTTTTTAACTTGGAGTACCTATAGAATTCAAAGACTAGAAAGGGTCCATTGGCGGGAAAGGAAAGAAAAATCATAATGAAGTCGGGATGGCAGAGCACAGGTGATATGAAGGAGAAAGACTGGATAATGGAGAATGAGGTTTAAGTGGGGAGAGGAATGGAAGGGTAGGGCAGAGGAGGGTATAGGAAAAGGATAAGTAACACTAAAGATGCTGAAAAGGGCTCTATGGAGACATACTGTTTTATAATCTTCCTAAATACATTTTCCCTATGAAAGTGCTTAACTTTAAGTATCTGACACGGGGAACAATGGTCCTCACAGAAGCCATAGGTTGTCAAACAAAAGACCCGGTGTCAGACCCGGGATACCTCACCTCGTGTTGTTTAGTCAGGGGGCTCTCAAAGACCACCAAACCAATACAGGCTATTTCATTGCTGCGGTTACCCATCAGAACTTGATGGTGAGACGCCACTGCTGAAAATACCAGTGTGAAAAGACATGGAGAAGTCAAGTTGGTATTGGGCAGGAAGCTTCTAGTTAGCTGCTGGCTGACTTTTATACACTGTAAAGTGCTGTGCAGCCTCCTGAGGATGGCTAGCAGGCATCAAGGATCTTAGCAGCTGTAAAGTGAGTACATGTTAGCTACAGTCACAATCAGCTTGGCAAGATACATGCCCTGGATACAAGAGGAATACAAGAGTTAAGGTGGTAACCACCCATCTCTCATTGGATTTAAGGCTCAGAAGAACCAACTTTCCTCTAAATTTTATGTATCTCTACTTGCATTAGCCCAGCTCTCATACCGCTCAGAGAAGTTTCTCTGTGCAGTGCTTGGTGGTTAACACAGAAACTCCCAGCTGTCTAAAGCGCAGAGAGTGCAGTGGGGTGCTCATCCACAAGAGGGGCATCTATATCACACAATACAGGCTATTGTCACTGCTCCTGGTTGCCCAGAGTTCAGAGCCCAAGATGGTAGGGCAGGGCAGAATGGCCACAAGAGCCAGAGGTGAGGGAAGATTAGGCTAAAAACAGTGTCATCTGAACATGACAGACAGGACTGCCGCACTCTGAAACTCACAGCAGCTGCGGCTCCCTGCTCAAGACATCAACGGCAAGACAATCCGCATTCCCGCCTAAAGCAGGAACAGGCTCACAAGCCCCATGCCTAGCTGAGAAGCTTTCACTGCTGATGGCATCTGGGGGAAGAAAGAGTCACTTTTCTTTTTTCTTTTTTCTTTCATTATTATGATTTATTCACATCACATCCTGATTGTTATTCCTTCTCTCTTATCTTCCAGTTCCTACCCTCCCTCCCTCTTCTGCCACATTCCCCTCCCCAAGACCTCTGATGTGGTGGGAGGGGGGCTCCTCCACCACCACTTGATCACATCCTATCAGGTCTCATCAGGGTAGCCTGTATCCCCTTCCTCTGTGTGCCCCCAAGGGTGCCCCACCAAGGGCCAGTGATCAAATTGCAGGCACCAGAGTTTATGTCAGAGGCAGTCCCCTCTCTCCCACATCCCCACACACATGGAGCAGAGCCGTCCATCAGCTACACCTGAACAGGAGGTCTAAGTGCTCTGCATACATTGTCCTTGGTTGGAGCATCAGTTTGTGCAGGCCCCCGGGGTCCAGAGCCACTGACCTTGGTGGTCTCCCTGTGTAGCTCCTGACCCCTCTGGGTCCCTCCATCTCCCCAACTCTTCCATACAATTCTCAGCTCTCCTACCAAGGTCTAGCTGCAAGTCCCAGTATCTGTCCCAAACCCCCAGCTGGGTGGAGTCTCTCAAAGGACTTCTTTGTTGGGCGAATATCCACTTATAAGTGAGTATATGCCAGGCGCTGTCTATCTGGGTCTGGGTTACCCTACCCAGGATGATCTTTCCTAGCTCCATCCATTTGCCTGCAAGTTTCAAGATTTCCTTGTTTTTGATAGCTGACTAATATTCCATTGTGTAAATGTACTACAGTTTCTTTATCCATTCTTCAATTGATGGACATCTAGGTTGTTTCCAGATTCAGGAGTTACTTTTCTTTAACAGTGTAGTCACTGGGAGGCTTACCACACCACAGTGGATGGTCCCACACCAAGGAGTACATAAATAGTGCAAATCAGAAATAATGAGCAATTGGGGCTGTAAAAAAAGGACACAAAATTGGGAGGTGGGGCTTGGGATGATCTGGGAGAAGTTAGTAAAATTTGTGTAAATATGATAAACAGTGCATTGTATGCATGTATAAAATTCTAATTACATAACAAACTAATACAAATATAAATTTAAAGGTATTTTTAATGATATGATGATTTTCTATCTAAGAACAAAAGTCAGTTTGAGTCAAGGAAATAGTTAAGACAGCATTGACAAATATGATGATTATAAAAACTATATGATTCATAGGATCATACTTTGGGGGTATATTTGAAATTTCTATAACAAAAAAAAAAGTTTGTTTTGATTTTTTTGTAATTAAGGATCTGATGTGTTTCAAAAAATAAATCAGAAAGAGAAAAATATTAGTCAATCATATCTATTTTCTAATACAAATGGGGGAGGCAACCAGCAAGCTTCACTTGGACATAAGGCTGAATAGCATTAGTTCCCACTCTTATAGAGCTATCTGTGTGTGGGAAAAGACTCACATTAAAAATAATTTTTACTTAATTATTTCTGGTAAGAATAATAATAATGGTTTTGTAAGAATCAATAGTAACAAAACAATTAAAAAAAAAAAAACCAGAGAGCCTGGAGGGTGCGCAGTCTGAGGTCATCTCAGGAACACCAGAGGATAAAGAACCCAGGCAAGTGACCCACAACATAGACTAATGACCTGAATGCAGTCAGCCTGCACCTAGGGGCTGACTCCAAAGCTGCACTGTATAACATTAGCATTCCAGGTAAGAAGGATCAGGGTGTTTCATAAGAAAGAGAGCTCTCTGGGGGTGAGCTCGCCAGTCACCTCATAAGAGAACACCTGAATTTAGATTACACCAAATGCAATTTTCGCCATGCATTCATGCTTGCTATAATATTGACCTTTACCATGAACCCATATCCTTCATCCATTCAAATTCTGCTGGATAGCAGTAAATGCTGGACTAAATAATAGTTTGTTCATTTTTGCCTAGAGTGATACCACAGTAAGGAGAGTGGGATGTGGCGCTGGACAGAGTTAAAGAAGCAGGAGCCAGGCAGAAAGAAAAAGAAATATGTCAGAACTTTAACATACAAACAACTGAAAGTTGTGTGGCCCTGTGTGCAATACTTTTCCCATTGGGAAAATAGAGGTTGTACCCTTTACTAACTCTGGTGTAGACTATTACTAAGCAGGTTGAATATCTATGTCCATATGCATTCTTATTGATTTACCACATAACTAATGCTAATTAATGATGGTAATTATAAAAATATAGATTGATATCAACATTTAGAGCAACATCCAAACTTCCCAAATTATGATTATTAATCTATAACTTTAAAAATAACAACAGTTAATCATTATTATTATTGCAGCAAAATGATAATGATTTGTAATAGAGTATCACATGTTTTCTCCAACTCGGAGAGGCACTAATCTATTATGGTGAAGATAATAGCACTAATAATGGAAGACTAATGATTGCTAATCATTTCCCATTATCAGCATTTAAATGTCCAAATCAGCTAGAAGTGGGTACAATAAAACCTAGGAAAGGCATACAGCAAAATAAGCAATCAATGGCCACCAATCTATCAAATGAGGATTGGAACCAGTGGTTCATACCACAGTTCCCAGGTGGTATCAAGAGTAGAAATGACCAGAGGTCTTTTGTTGCCTTCTGTTTTATCTTGTTTTGTTTTGTTTTGTTTTGTTTTGTTTTGTTTTGTTCTGTTCGGTTTTGTTTTCAAGCACAGGACAGGTGTGGTGTCTTATTTCTGTAATCTCAACACTTTGGAAGGCGGAGGTATAAGAGGATCACAAATTCAAGACCAAAACAAGATGCTGTCTCAAAACATGAGACAAAAGACAAACAAAAGGCTCACCAGCCCCCACCCCTCCAAGAATCTGATTTCAATGACCTGTGGTATGGCTGAGTTTGTAAAAGTTCCCTGAGTGAGTACATATGATATGTACCCCCACGTTGAGAGCCACTGTTGCAGATGTTTGACTTTTATGCTTGAAAATCCAGCTGCACTGGCTCCTGGGGCAAACTGAATTCAGACACCTACTTGCCCATCCTCTGTCAATCAGAGCTGTGCAGCAGAGGAATGAGCTGTTAGTTTTGGTTGTCAAGGAACTTTCTTCATGGAAAAGAAGTACATTAAAATACCAAATTACAGTATTTACATATTTCGTGGGGCTTTTTTTCCCAACTGTGTTCCCATAGCAACTCAATCCATTTGCTTTCTACTTTCTTCTGAGTTATTTTCCATCACGAGCCATGCTTTCTTGGTGAGGCAAACAGTTTGCCCTCTGAAATAGCTGTTTTTCTGTTTACTATTTCTTTGCCAGGGAACTCAATTCTATGTGCCTCTGCCTCACTCCTGCCCTGTCTGAATTTGATCAAGGTAATGTCATTGGTTGGGGCAAATTATTCTTAATCACTTTTTTAATCTGAGCAGTATCTGGGTTTGTTGGGTTTTGTTTGTTTAGTTGTTTGTTTCCTGATGAACTGGCCAAGAAAAGTCAAATGAAGAAGAAGGATTCCCTTAGGGAACAGCTGGGCAGAAAGGGATGCAAAGAATAAAAACTGATCAAATTTCAAACTATGGGCAGTTCACGTAAATAACAGTGAGTAGCTAGACAAGCTCCTAGCATCTCACCAGACTGGATCAGGCAACATCACTAGTTAGAAAAACATCACAGCTTTGGAGATGGACACCACAAGCAAGTAGAAAGAAAGTCCTGCTGGAACTACGAAAGGATCCCTGTGTCCCCAGAGCGAAGGCCAAAAGGAGACCCAGGACACTGAGGTTTCCTTGTGATTTCATCCGGAAGACTTGGCGGACAGTGACAGTTGATTGGTTGGTGGGTTGCTCTGAAAATAGGACACTTCACTTGCTAATGGAACTGTGCTTTGCAAGGGGACAAGGATGCCAGAGATGACTGTAGGAGGCACCAGGCTGGAAACTTCAGGACAGCTCTCCTCACTGCAGCCTGATGCCAGGATGGATCTGAGCTACTGGTGCTAGAGGAGAGATGAATGTCACTGAAGAGGAACTGTCTGCTCTCGTCTGCTGACTCATAAACCTCTTTCTGGGCCAGCGGTGCTCATGGAGAACGAGTATCCCTTCCTCTCTCCAGGTTCCAAATAAAAACCAGTGCTGTGGAACAATGTTGCTCGGGCCACAGGCTAGTGATGCACAGGACATCTCAAAATGCAGCGACACAAACCTCACACAAGCAGAGTTTTGACTCTCATCCCAAGACCTGAACGCAACTTATAGAATATCCACTGAACTACCTGCACTGGGGGTCACCAATAAAGCCCTCAGGTACCCTTCTAACCCTTTATTTACTCAAGAATGACATCCCCATTAGTTAGGCGGTGCAACAGAAAACGGGTGATAGTTTCAAGCCTAAGTCAAAAGAGTTAAGACATTCTTGACGAAGGTATGGGCAGAGTTCAGGATGATCTTTCAGAGCTAGTAATAGCAGAAAACTGTTCCCAGTCCAGGCCTGAAAGGCAGAATTCAGAAGTTTTGGGGACCTGATAGCAGCTGGACCTCCAGATAAAGGAGACAGCAAGCTTGCCAAGGAAAGAGAGTAAAGGAAGTAAATGCCCAGGGAACCATTCTCCTCTGAGCTTTCCATCTGCTGGCAGTGTGTTCCACCATCACACCCAAACAGAAGTGCAGGTACAGGAGCCCACTGCTGTATCCATTGAGGCTAGCCTTCCTAAGATGTAAGATGGGGAGGAAGAGGATGCCCTTAAAAACTGGAGATGACTCAAGACAAGTGATACGCTTGTTCTGTCATTGCCAGAGCTCCTCCTCTACACGTTACACTCTGTGCTTTTTTTTTTTTTTTTTTTTCCCTTCAGTAGATTCCATTTTTCCTGTTTGCTTAATAAGGCGCTCCATGGTCTGGTCATCTGAGAATCTCTCCTCCATAGCTATGGTGACTGTGTAAATATTATTTAAAGTAAATATTAAATATTTTCCTAAATAAACATTAAAGTTACCACTTTGACCCATGCTAACCTGGAAAGCATATGGTCACCATGGCTATGATACACACAAAGGCAAACTAGGAGTAACAGCATCAAAAATATCCTAAAAATAGCCTCTGTAAAGCCTGCCTTTCACCCATGAACCTGTTCTCCAGGAAACTTGATTCTTATGATTACGGTGGTTTAGAGTCAGTTCAGACAAATGGCGACCTTTGTCACTTCCTTGCACTTTTGTCCTCTGGCCTCTTCATAGCTAACAACCACCCTCTCCCATCCCCAAACAACGTAGCAAAGCTGATGACTATGAGCCAGTCCACCCCATTCTGCTCTCAACCCATAGAATTTCTCCACTAGGTCACTGGACACAAACAACAGTATTGTTTTCAAGTGGTAAATTAACACATTATCCAGACAGCTGAGAGCACAATTGTTCAGTAAGGCCCTCATCTCTCCTCCCATTCATCTGCTCTCTGCTGCAGCTGATGTGATGGTCTCCAAGGCCAGAGCTACAGTGTTCTTCAAAGACCCAAGTTAGCCATAGTAAGTGCTTGAAGAGCCACCTGTTGTCTCCTGAGGCTGTTGTATAAGTTTTAGAAAAGTAAAATAAGACTGGGTCCCCTTGATAAGAAGTGAGTTGAGTATCCTCCATCCACTGGATACAGATTGCTTGGCTATTTTAAGACAGGATGTGTACTAATCAGATTCCTTTGATGGAGATCTGAAAGATGCAGTGGGGAGGAGGTAGAAGATAATACTGACCCTCGGGACACCAGTCGGCAGAAATCTCACTCAGGCCCAGGTAAAGCAGTGGAAGTAGCAAACAAGATGAAAATAGGGGATATCTCCAAAGTCTGTCAACACCGTCAATGCTGTGGAGACATTAAAGAGAAGGATTACTAAGAGTCCTTTGGATTTGGTGATTTGGCTTTCTGGCTGGTATTATAAAAGTTACAGGGGCATAATTCTTTTCTCAGGAAACTCATTCTAATTGAGGAGACCAAAACATCACTGAAGAGATTTTGTTTGCAGCCACATACAGCATTTGTAGATTTGTCCCAATGGGGAGAGAGACAGAGGGGGGGGGGAGAGCCTATCCTGGAATGTGAGATGGTGTTTTCAAAAACCAGAAAATAAATGCACAAGAACATGCCCTGTTTCCCTTCTACCTCCAGTGGATCCTCTTTTCTTTAGTGGGATTATTTTTTTAACATAGAATGTAATAAAACCCACTGCTTAACATTGTAAAAGGGTCAAAATTAAAACAAAGTAAAAAGAGCATCTGTAAGTTGGGATTCATGCTTTAAAATACAGACCTTTTTAGTAGCTATGTTATCTAGAAACACAAAACAGATCTCTAGAAGATAATGAATTTTGAGAGCTGATCTTGTAGCTCCACGATAAAATGTCTGCCTACCATGCTCTAGGCTCAATATCCAGCACCACACAAGAAGGAAAGATGGGAGGGAGAAATTGATTTAAAATCTCATCCTGCGGGAGCTGGTGAGTGAGCCCTGCCCTGAAGACACAGGAGTGGGTGAGGCAGCCCTTCCCTGATAACACAGGAGCAGGTGAGCTGGCCCTGCCATGATGATGTGGTAGCAGGAGAGCAGGCCCTGCCCTGAGACACAGGAGCAAGAGAGCCAGCCCTGGCATGATAACAGCTGGCCCTGCCCTGATGACACAGGAACAGGAGAGCAGGCGAGCAGGCCCTGCACTGAGGACAGGGGAGTAGGTGAGCCAGCCCTGCCCTGAGGACACAGGAGCAGTGGGCCGGCTCTGTCATGAGAACACAGGAGCAGGAGAGTGGGCCCTTCCCTGAGGACACAGGAGTAGAAAAGCAGGCCTTGTCATGATGATATGGGGCAGGAGAGCAGGCCGTGCCCGGAAGACAACAGATCAGGCCCTGATCCAGGGCTCTGATTGAACCTCACCCCAACATCTATCCCATGTATAACCTGCTGGAACACATAAAGGGACAGGACCTGCAGATTTAAAGATTAAGAATCTCCTTGACACATGGCAACAACAGGATATCCAACAGCAGTCCTAGTGAGGATCCAGTTATGATAGTGTAGGCCTCCAACCAGACCCATGACTCCTAGCAATGAACATTTGAAAGTAAACATATGTGGACAAAAGGCTATACTGCGTGATACACTACAGCTTCTGTGACAAGATTTTTTTGTTTGTCTGTTTGTTTTATTTTACTGAGGTGGGAGGAGAGAGATTTTGGTGCATGATGTGTAAGTCATAGACATTCAATAAAAGTTAAAAAAAATAAACAAATAAAAATAAATAAAATAAAATCTCATCCTGAGAATGGAAGGTGTGGGACAAAGGTCTTTTCCTATTTCCATGCCTGCCTCAAGAGCACGTGACACAACCCCAAAGTGGTTACAGGTGGTCAATCACATGAGCTTGTGACCTGTTATCTTTCCCCATGTAAATAGAGCATTGCCAGCATCCTAGTCCCAGCCAATGAGACACATTCATCCTCAGAGGTCCTCCCCACTGACCAACATTTGTAAGTCCCTGTGTTACATGAAATAAAGCAGAAGCACCTGTGCACCATCTATTTCACCAAAGATTGTCTAAGACTGGCTGTTTATTCTGAGCTGTAACACTAGAGCAAGAAAGGCCCTTCCTTCTCCCCCAAAAATTCATTGCCAGACCTGGACTCAACTTGTGGTCAGGCTTTCATCTCATCGCAAGCTGGAGCAGAAATCCTGTGACACAGACTTCATTCTACCCTTCCTTATCTGGAGCCTGAAGTTCCTGAGGGAAGCAGAATTTGGGACACCATGCATCTTCCAGCTTGGTGCCCAGCAGCCTCCCGGGAGATGCAGAACCACAGACAGCATCTCCAACAAATGGTGTTGGTCAAACTGCATGTAGAAGAATGCAAATAGATCAATACTTCTCACCCGGCACAAAACTACAATGGGATCAAAGCACCAAATATAAGGCCAAATACATTGGATCTGATAGAAGAGAAAGTGGGGAAACGTCTTGAACTCATTGCCACAGGAAAGAACTTCCTGGTCAGAATACCAGTAGCCCAGGTACTAAGATGATCAATTAATAAATGGGATCTCATGAAACTGAAAGTCTTCTATATGGCAAAGGACACCATCATTTAGACAATGTGGCAGCCTACAGAATGGGAAAAGATTTCTACCAACTATGCATCCAATAGAGAGGACTAATGTCCAAAATAAAAAACACTAGACATCAAGAAAATATAAACCAATTGGAAAATTGGGTACAGTTATAAGCAGAGAATTCAAAAGAGAAAATGTGAATGGCTGAGAAACACTTAAAGAAGTGTTCAACATCCCTATCCATCAGGGAAATGCAAATCAAAACTTCATCAAAATTTCATTTTATACCAGTCAAAATGACCAAGATCAATAAAAACAAATGACAGCTCATGCTGGCAAGAATGTGGAGTAAGGAGAACACTCATTCATTGCCGGTAGGAGGGCAAACTTCTTCAACTATGGAAATCAATACGGCAGTTCTTAGGAATTTAGGATTGATATACCTCAAAATCCAGCTATACCACTCTTGGACCTATACCCAAAGGACATTTCATTATATTCCAGAGATACTTGCTCAACCATGTTCATTACTGCTTTATTCATAATATCCAGAAACTGGAAACAACCTAGATGCCCCTCAACCAAAGAATGCATAGAGAAAATGTGGCACATTTGCACAATGCAGTATTTCTCAGCTGTTAAATATATATATATATATATATATATATATATATATATATATATATATA
>OU015758.1:20815214-20826188 GCA_907169655.1 Acomys percivali | reverse complement strand
ATATATATATATATATATATATATATATATATATATATATATATATAATTCTCAGATAAGTGGGTAGAACTAGAGAAAAAAATCTTCCTGAGTGAGGTAATCCAGACCCAGAAAGACAAATATTGTATGTATCCACTTATATATGGATGTTAGCTGTTAAATTATTGATAAGCAAGCCACAGTCCATGTAACCAGAGAGGTTAGGTATAAAGTAAGGGACTAGGGGGTGAGAATGGACCTCTCTAGGAAGGAGAAATAGAATAAAGAGTCATAGGTGGATGACAGGAGGGGGACTGGAACTGGAGGGTAAAAATGGGAGGGGAAGGTAAGAGGAGTCAAGGAAGGGAATACAGAGAAGAACAGCTAAACACTAAGAGCCATTTGAGGGGTCAAATGGAAACCTAATACAGTAGAAACTTCCTAAAATGTATGTGTGTGTGTGTGTGTGTGTGTGTGTGTGTGTGTGTGTATCTGTGTGTGTGTGTGTGTGTGTGAAGTCAACCTAAATGAAATCCCCAAATAACAGGGAGACAGAGGCCAAGCCACACAACTCTTATGACCAAATGAAGATTCCAGTATTCAAAATTACATCTAATTGAGTTGTTGACCAAAGGGGTCCCATTGGAATCTCTAAACAACACAGGCTGTTTATTGCCAAGGCTATTGGTTGCTTCCCACAAACTGATGGTATGGCATTATTGTTGAAGACAACAGCTATGCAACTCACTGAACATGAAGAAGCCAAGCTGGTGTTTACCTGTATCCCTCATCACTACGAACTAGTGCTCACGGCATTGGAAAGTACACTGCATGCTACCAAAGGAAAAGGGTAAACATCAACCCAGCTTCAAACCCTTTGATCTACAATGGCGACCTGCCTGCAAGACATGCTAGTGTAATAGTGCCACAAAGCTCATGGAAGGAACCAACCAATATCTGATTTAAGCTAAGACCCACTCCACAAGATGTAACCCATTCCCAAAACTGCTCCCGTAGCCAAGAATCTGAGACCAGATAGGCTGGGGAACTAGCAGGAAACCAAACACTACTGTTCTACTAAAGAAACATAGCAATAAAATGACTCCTATATTCTGCTATATTCATAGATCAGTGCCTTGCTCAGCCAACATACAAACACACACACATATACATATACATATACTTATACATAGTCAGCCCAGCCAGGAGAAGAAGATGAATCCTAAAATGGCAAATTCAGATACCTGACCAATGATCAAATCCAACGGGGAAGATTAGTGTGTGGACCATGTGGATTGCAGGAACCTTTCCACTAATAAGTGTCCATTAATAAATTTCTGGTGAGAATCTGCACAGAGTGGGAACCATAGTTCAGAAAGCCCCTTGAAGGGGGTAGGGCCTTGAGATTATGATAGTAACCATTAAAAAAAAAAGTCCAGGAGGAGAGTGTGTGGGGCGGGGGTGGGGGGTGCTGAGAGATGAGGACGTTACCCTCAAGGAATGCAGACACACAGAAGAGCACAGGAAAGCCAGAGAGTGATGGATGGAATGTGAGTCCCCCTGGCATACAAGCCAGCACCTTACAAGGAACCAAGCATGGGGAAGAACAGACAAGGCAGAGTAATGAATCGTATTCAGAGGCATTTGAGTGTCCAACCTTACAACCAGACACGGGACCCTGAGAATGCAAGTGCAGAGGGTAAAATCAAGACAGGAATGCCTTGCCCCTCTCCATGTAAACCTGTAGGTCTGAGCAATGTTGTACTCTGTTTCCTGCATGCTCCTTTGCTGACGTGCAAAACAAAGTGGTTTAGGGATACTGTAGTACAAGGAGGCTCATACTAGCAAACTGAAGACTAGCAGAGAGTTTAAAGAGATTCGATGGTTGTTTCATAACGTAAGACAGGTTTGTTTGGTTTGTTGGCATTTGGGGGCCTGGCTTGGTCTGCTTTTTCAATTGTCCCCTTACACTCTGCAGAACTCAGTCTCCTAGCTAGATAACATCACACCTTGGGAAGCTCTGAATTATTATTACTGTTATTTTTGGCGTAGTAGTAGCAGTAGTATTGGAAGACTTATACCACAGCCATGTGTGGGGAGGTCAAAGGACAATTTTATGGAATCAGTTTTCTCCTTCCACCCTTATGTGGAATCTAGATATCAAAATCTATGAGGCTTTAGAGAAAGCATTTTTACCCACTGAGCCATCTTGCCAGCCTCATCCTCTGGATTCTCAACTTAATTCCAAATAATTAAAAGTATATGTTCAGTTCTACTATCGCTTCCTGGGGACAGCTAGCATAATCTCTGGAAGACCTAATCCTACAGATTTGAAACTTGTCATCACTAAAAGTTGAGTTTTTCTTAAAAAGAGGGAACTACTCCTATTATGTGATTCAGTCATCAGTAACAAAAGCCATTATGGCAATATATAGACAGGCTCTACCATCAAAACTATCACATACTATCTTTCCAAATAAACTCACTAAAATAGTCTGGAAAAAATTAGAGATAATACTACAAACATGCCAATCTAGATAAGTAACAGACAAGAGGAAAAAATCATTTTTCATCAACTTCTGAGAAGTGTCACAAATAGAAAATGAAGTAATAGCTATAGAATTTTGAAGATAATTTAAATGTCAAAATCCTAATACTATTCAAGCAGCTAGGTAAACAAACACACATGGGCTCAGAAAGAAAATCAATCCTCTGCCCTTCTTGAAAAATATTTGTCAGACTGCTCCAAAAGGCGGAGAATTCATAAATGTTTAAACTCATAAACAAGACTCAGATATAAATATGTCTTAGTAAAAGCCTCTGACCACTGATGTGAAACCAAGTTCTGACCATTTATCTTTCAAACCTGCATAATCAATTTGCTGAAGGCTTTGAAGCAGTGTGGTGGAGGTCTGAGTGTGAAGCATCCCCCACAGGCTCACATGTTTACACACCCCGCTACAGGTGCTGTTTGTGAAAGTTATGGAGCCTTTAGGATGTGCTGACTTGCTGGGGGAAGTATGTCACTGGGTGCAGGCTTGCTGGAGGAAGTATGTCACCGGGGGCGGGCTTGCTGGAGGAAGTATGTCACTGGGTGCAGGCTTCCTGGAGGAAGTATGTCACTGGGGGTGGGCTTGCTGGAGGAAGTACGTCACTGGGGGTGGGCTTTGAGGGTTTCTAGTTTCATCCAACTCTCCAGTGCACTCTGTTGGCTTCTTGTGTGGTTGAGATGTTCTCTCTTAGCTTCCTGTACACACTACCTGATGCCATGTCTCCCAAACATTACGGTCTCTCCCCACCCGTAATCATAAGTCAAAAGAAACATTTTCTTCACGAGCCACTTTTGGTCATGGCATTTTATCACAGCAACAGGAAAGTAACTAACACAAATAAATACAAGTGTCCCTATGACTTTTAAAAAAATTTTTTTCCAGAGTAGAAAATAAGTTTAAGCTGGGAGCAGTGGCCCATATAGAGACAAAGGCAGGTGGATCTCTTTGAGTTCGAGGAGAGCCAGGGCTAAACAGAGAAACCCTGTCTCGAAAAACAAACAAAAAAGTTTAAACTATATTATTTTTCTCACTTCTGTGGCAAAATACTCTGGCAAGAACAACTTAAAGGAAAAAGGGGTTTTTTTGGTGGGTTTTTTTTTTCTTTAGATTTTTTGAGACAGGATTTCTCTGTGCAACATCCCTGACTGGCCTAGACTCACTTTATAGATCAGACTGGCCTTGAACTCACAGGCAGGTTATGGTGGCACCCCTTTAATCCCAGCACTTCAGAGGCTCAGCTCCTTTTCTTAGTGATTCCAGGTCCATTGAAACCCGCTATAACCCATTACATAAACATAATACTAATCTCTAAAAACTAATGAAGTGAAAGAAGGAATGAAGATGTGATGTGTCACTCTTAATAGGGCGTCACTGAGAATTCTTTCCTGGTATATAAGTTTGAATTTAAATTTCAAATAAGAAAATCCAACCATGGCCTGGTGAGATGGTTTAGTAGATAAAGGCACCTGTTACCAAACCTGGTAACCTAAGTTGAATCTCCAGGATTCACAAGATAGAAAGAAAGAACCAACTTATGTAAATTGTCCTCTGCCCTCCATATGCATTCTATAGGCTTCCTTCCAACATAAACAAACAAATAAATATGTTAAGAGAAAATAAAGCAATTAGGAGACTAAAAATACCTTATTTACAAAGAAGAAAAGATAGGGTTAAATAGAATAATGTTGGAGAATCAGAGACTAGAAGTTTGAAAAATGCATAGATTAGAATGACAGAAATAAGACTAACTAATATATGTGCATAGGACCAAGGACCTCAATAACATAAAGAAGCATAAGACAAGTAACAAATTATAAGGTGATATTATTAATAAGACATTCATTGGAAGGAAAATGATAGAAAAGGGCTTTGCTAAGAGCAACATGGATCAGCAGGGATATACCAGAGAAATGCAAACAAAGAGAATGGGATGGATGATATTAAGGGACAAAACAGCACTAACATAAGAGAAGTTACTAAATTAGACAAAATCACCATCACCCAAAAAAAGAAAATCCACAATGAATATATAAGTACTAAATATGCACTGAAGTGGTATTTTAAAGCTGTTTAAAAATGCAAGAAGTTAACAAGATTATTAAAGTAGATTACATATTCCACTGACAGATAAAACAGTCAAAGAGAAATAAGAATATTTTCAAGTTAAATAATGTACCTAGTATTAAAAGTTAAAAATACAATAAACAAAATATTTTTTTAAACCCTAGAGGGTAGAAAGCATTCCTCTAATCTCTATCATCAAAACAAAATGATACAAATAATGAAAATGTTGTGGCTCTCTCTTCCTCCCTGCTCCAGAGACAGCGGCATCTTCTTGTGCAGTGCCAGCCTTGACCCTTTGCACAATGGTGAAGGTTGGAGTAAACTGATTTGGCCATATTGAGTGCCTGGTTAACAGGGTTTGTGTCTTATCTGGCAAAGTGGAGATTATGCCATCAATGGCCTCTTCATTGACCTCCACTACGTGGTCTAGATGTTCCAGTATGACTCTACTCATGACAAGTTCAATGGCACAGTCAAGGCTGAGAACGGGAAGCTTGTCATCAACAGGAAGCCCATCCCCATCTTCCAGGGGCAAGATCATGCTAATATCAAATGGGGTAATGTTAGTGCCAAGTATGTTGTGGAGTCTACCGGTGTCTTCACCACCATGGGGAAGGATGGGACACACTTGAAGGGTCAAAGAGTCATCATCTCTGCCCCTTCTGCTGATGCTCTCATGTTTGTGATAGATGTGAACCAGGAGAAGTATGACAACTTACTCAAAATTGTCAGCAATGCTTCCTGTACCACCAACTGTTTAGTCCCCATGGCCAAGGTCATCCATGACAACTTTGGCATTGTGGAAGGACTCATGACCACAGTCCATGCCATCACTGCGACCCAGAAGACTGTGGATGGCCCTTCTCGAAGCTGTGGTGTGATGGCCATGGGGCTGCACCCACTGGTGCCTTCAAAGCTGTGGGCAAGGTCATCCCAAAGCTGAATGGGAAGCTCCCTGACATGCCCTTTGTGCTTTTATCCCCAATATGTCCATTGTGGATTTGACATGGCGACTGGAGAAACCCACCAAATATGATGACATTAAAAACGTGGTAAAGCAGGCATCCAAGGGCCCACTAAAGGGCATCCTGGGGACCAGGTTGTTTCCTGTGACTTTAATAGAAACGCCCCCTCTTCCATCTTTGGTGCTGGGGCATTGTTCTCAATGACAATTTTGCAAAGCTCATTTTCTGGTATGACAATGAATACAGCTACAGCAACAGGATAGTGGACCTCATGGCCTACATGGATTCTAAGGAGTAAGAAGCCCTGAACCACCCACCTCAGAAAGGACATGAGAGCAAGAGAGAGACCCTCGGCTGCTAAGGAGTCCCTGTCCCAACTCAGGCCCTGACACTGAGCATCTCCCCACACAGTTTCATCCTAGACCCTCAGAATAATGGGAGGGGCCCAGGGAGCCCTACTCTCTCGAATACCATCAATAACACTGCACTTTAAAATAAAAGAAAAAGAAAATGTCATAAGCATCAGAGCCCTGTCACTCAATGTGTGTACTGTCTGGCCAAAGGTACAGTTACAAATATGAATACAATCTACAAAGGAAAATCTACAAATTCAACATTGTGTTACCAAATAGCAAGAAGAATAAAAATTAGTTAGTTAAGCACTAGATTAAGGATATTCAAAAAATAAATATATTATATAACCTTAAGTGATTTCATTTGAAATCTTGACAACTCTGACCTTTTTAGTAAGGTATAGTAGCTCAGACTAGTAATGTTAGCACTCAGAAGGATGAGGCAGGACAATTATAATTTCAAGGATAACCTAGCCTACATAGCAAAAAATTCTGTTTAATAATTATGGACCTTCTATAGTAGAAAATATAAAATTCACTATTAGTGAAACTTTCTGTTCAGCTGATGTTACTATATATGGTGTCAGTTTTCTATTACTAAAACAAAATATCTGAAACCATTAAAGTATAAAGAGGAAAGCTTTATTTTTGTACTTACTGTTTTGAAAGTTTCAGTCTATACTCGGTTGGCTTTTTGATTTGAGGGCTGTGGCAAAGCCAGGCATGTGGTGACAATGTGCAGGAGAGACATCTGGTCATCTACAGAACCAAAAAGCAAATAGAAAAAGAGGAGACTAAGGCCACCACGTTCCCTTCAAGGGCATTCCCCAATGACCTAACTTCCTTCCACCAGACCCTAAGTCTTTAAAGACTCTACCAGTAACCACCAAGCACCATCAGCACAGGCTGATAACCAAGCAGAGAACAGTAAGTCTTCTCCACAATAATGAGAAATAAGGCATGCATACATCTACTGTAGGGCATCATTCTAGAACTACACAACTAGACTGTTCATGGGAACTATAACCCTTAGAAGAGACAAAATTATTTTTCTTGGTGAGTGACTTGATTATTAAACTAGAAGAACTGAAAACAACAGATCACTTTGTAAGAAGGTACTTTAAACAATAAAACAATTTTAAAAGCAAAGGTGTTCTTATATATGCTAAGTGAGCAGATTAATGAAGAAAAATCATATAGAGTAAGAATAGATGATAGTGATCCTGATGCTGATGTTGCAATGATGATATTGAGATGCTAATGCTAAGATGCTGATGCTGAGATGATGATCCTGAAATGATGATGCTATGAACCTGAGAGTCAAGCTAATAAGCTACACACAAGTATACAGAAAACAGCTAAGTTTTACTGAACATAAAAGATGTGGATAAATGAAAATATATATTCTTTCAACATAAAATTATAAATCTCCCCTCCAAATTAATCTATAAAATTAATGCATTTAAAATCTTATGGGGCATTTTTAAGTTGACAACATCATTGATCTAAAAGACAAATGGCAGATTCCAGAGTAGCAATATGGAATTTGTTCAATAGAAAGCAACGTTCTGCCACCATTTGAGGTGCATATAGAGCTCTACGTTACATGGAGAGATGATTACAAAGTATTAAATTAATTTTAAAAATTGAAAAACTATGTTTAAGTCCATATGGGTAAATTAAATATATAAATAGAAGAAATTAAAGTTATACATAAAAATATCAAAATTTCTCCAAAAGATTATATATTATATAGTTTTGTCTAGTGTTTCCACAATGAATAGATGTTATTTTGTGACTTAAACAAAAAAACATGGGCATATTTCCTACCCTTGAGCACTGTAGAATAAACACCCTTGTCTTTGTAAATCCATTCCAAAGCTATCACATTTTGCTCTAGTTCCTGATATAATGACTGTCATGATTTTATTTTTGATGTGTGACAATATACTTTTATTTTTCTTGAAACTACATTTATTATGCTTTCCTTGCTCTTATTTTTCTGAGTTTGTACTCACTTAATTCATTCCCTGCATGGTAAATTTTTTATCACACTCCACTCAGTCTTTATCATCCTGAGTTTAGAGAACTGAGTCGTCTGCCAGTCTTCATAAAGGAGCACTTGTTGGTTCCATCTCTACTGTTTATAGTGTTATTAAAATGACCACATGGCCAGAATTGAGTGGTATATTCCCATACTTCTAATGTATAAGAATTATTCCCTAAAATGTAAAACCTCTGTGTTATTTATAAGCATATTTATTGAGTCAACTATGTCTGTAGATTATTTTTACACTATCCACTGGGAAAGCAGAGTCTCTCCATTGGGTCAATTTCTATGACAATATCTACAAAGCTACAGATTTTACCTCCCAAATACACATAGATTTGTCTAGAATGTACAAATTGACCTTTATCCAAATCCACAAAGAAGGCCTTTTGTGACTCAATAAATGTTACCCTCCTGTCATTTTTCTTGCTGTCAAAACATCGTAGTAAAGGGAAGAAGGTTTTCAGCTCACACTATATAAGTTGTTAGTTTTTAAGCTCTTTCCAAATTATTCTCTGTACACACACACACACACACACACACACACACACATTTTAAATGATCTAGTAAGATACACAGCCCTACCAGGAAGAAATAAGAAATCTGCTCTTTACATATAGGTAAAGGGTCCCAGAATGAGAACGAAAGAAGATAGATGTGTGGAAAGCATGGGTAACAGATTGGAATGACACAACCCACCAGCTAATCAAGTAGTCAGAAGAGAAGGTGAGGTAACTGTACATCTGTGGCTGTCACTCTGAGGCTGCCCACCCAGATGAGTGGATCTGCTCATTCTGGCACAGGCCACTTACTGACACACAAGGATAGAATACTGATGCCTCATTTTTCTCTCCCTTTCCTCTCATCTCAAGCTTCTATAGGCTCTCAATACAGGTGCCCTCCTCTCCACTACACCTTACATCAGAATAAGATGCTTCAGGGAGCTTTTATTATCATTTTCCGATTTTTAAAATACATGCCTTTGGAATACAGTATGAATCCCATCCTAGGGTCTCTGAGTTCCCTTCCAAACTGCCTAGCTTCATATGTAAGCTACACATTGTCCCAGCCTAGTTCTCCCCACCTCACAGACACCCACCATACTCTGCCTTCGAGGAACATCTCTTTGACTTCCCACCGTCACCTGTCCAAATATTAACCACCCTTCCCAGCCCTCCTCAGTTGCCCAGCTAGGAACCAAGTCCTTAACCTCTTTCTCTTTCCTTTTCTATTATATGACACTGAATCAAAATCCCTTAGCACAGTAATAAGATAGAAATGTTTACAGAGCGCTGCTGTTGTTAAGTAGGGTACCAAATGCTTGTTTTAATACGAGATTCTTTAGCTGTGGGAAACAAACTTTCTGGGATGCAACTCAAGGAACCCAAGGAAAGACATAGCAGGCTTTAAGAAAAAGTAACTAGAAAGCATGGAAACCTTCCCTTTGTCCTTCCCTCTCTTCCCTCCTTGTTCTCCTTTTAGTCTCTTCTGTTCTTAGCTTTCCGTTCTTCCAGCAGAACTTCTTCCTGACAGTCGGATGGTACAAGGGAAAGAGTTGTTCAGAACTTCCCATACCCACACTCTCACCCACCAGATACCAGACACTAAAAATCCACAGGATTCGACTTCTACTCCATAGTGCTGAGTAAATGTTGCTTAGATGTGCAGATTATCTAGTCTTAATAATTATGGACTGAGATGAAATGTAGATCATTCATTTATACTAGATAAATAGACCCTATTTTACAATATAATTCTTGACAAGGTGTCATATACAGATAATAAATTCTAAACTTGCTTTTGTACAACACCTAAGATCTAGAAAGGATCAATTACTTAAACTGCTTTCCAATATACCAGTGAAAATGCCCAGGAATAATTTGAGATTGCTAAAATTCTTAATTTTTCCCATCTCATGAGATGAAGAGAAAACATAGTCATTTATTTTTGTGAAGTTTAAGGAAAAGAACACTCAATAAAAGTTGTTTGTGTTTGTGCATATATATTTATAGACTGTTACTTCAGATAATAATGTGTCTGGTTGCCTTACTCTCTCCCACAACACTGAAACAAGACATTCTTACAGTTTTATAATATAAGAAAAAAACATAAACAAAAAAATCTCATCCTTTTATAGCTCCAGATATGAAATTTTTTTAAAAAAAACTCTCAGGAAAGGATTGGTCTGATGAAATCCTGAGTCCATCCCTGAAACCACTGTGGCTGGAAATAATTAAAAACAACATTCAGTGTATCTGTGCCCAGAAGGAGAGTAATATCTGTTTCTATACAGCATGGAATGCCATCAAAGGGTATGACAAGGCAGGATGGCAAAGCCTTGGGTAGCATTAATGACCCTTAAAATAGAAAGTGGAAGACCTGGGATTCAAACCCAGATCTTCAAAATTCCAAAGCCTGGCCACTAATCAGTTCTAGATCAACATCTTGTGATGTTTCTTACTTATTATGTCACGATTCCTTGAAGGCTGGGACCTTACTATGTTTATCTGTATCCTTCTAGTTCCTAGAAATACTGCCTGGCACTTTTGAGGTATCTTGTATAACTAAGTCTTCATTTATAGACTTCATATTTGAATATATTCTTTCACTAACATGGATGCGGCCACATCTGAGACCAGTTATGTAGGTCTTGTGCTCACAAGAGAACAGATGGAAATTTGAAGGGTGGGAAGAGTAGAACATTTTAATTTCAGGAGCATTTTATCACCACAAAAATTAAAAGGGAAATAGCAATACAAGAAATTTGTATTTTATTTTTTGAGAATTTCATGCAGAAATATATATATATATATATATATATATATATATATATATTGATAGTGTGTGTGTGTGTGTGTGTGTAATTTCTACCCTCTCTTTCCATACTCTAACCAACTCTTCCTGTGTCCCCATACACACATCCCAATCTGAAATTCATGACCTTTTTAATAATTTGTATTGTTTACACACACACACACACACACACACACACACACACACACACACACACA
>OU015758.1:20786514-20797279 GCA_907169655.1 Acomys percivali | reverse complement strand
AGTCTGATCATGTAGGAGTCTGGATCCCCCACCAAAGGAAATGAGAGACCACTGATGGCTCTCAGTCAGAGGATGGTCATAATTCTGCAATCTTTAAATTGCACTGACTGTCCTCAGTCCATTCTCCACAGTTACGTGGAGAGCAGGGACTGACTCTGACATGAGCTCTGGTGCCCCATATTTGACCACTTCCCCTTGGTGGGGAGGCCTGGTGGCACTCAAAGAAAGAATAAGCAGGCTACTAAGATGAGACTTGATAGCCTATGACCATATAGTGGGGGAGGAGGTCCCCCTCGGTCTTAGACCTAGGGGAAGGGAATAGGGGGAAAGAGGGAGGGAGGGAGGAATGGGAGAATACAAGTGATGGGATAACTATTTAGATGTAATCTGAAAAAAATAATAAGATTAAAAATTTTTAAAAGAGACTACAAAGCAAGGGTGAAGGAAGAATAACACTATTACAGCAACTCAGGAGCCAGGCAGGGACTCTAGGCTAGGATGATGGGCATGAAGCTTGAAGAGTGGTCAGATTTCTGAGCATATTGTGACAGATGTGAGAACTGATTAGATATGAGCTGTGAGCAAAATGAGTGACAGGTGAGGCCTGAGCGTCTAACCTGAGTTAACTGAGAGATTAAAGCAGATGCTTACCAAGGGGTGGGGGAGGTGGTTTGAGAGAAGAGGAGTCTGGGAAGAAGGTCAAGAGTGCATTGAGCATGCTGAGCAGAGCTGCCTATGCAAATTTTGCACACACTGGAACCTCAGAAGAGAAGCTGGGAGGAATGTGTACAAAGAAGGTATTTCAAGACACAGGGCAAGATATGAGGACCAACAAAGGAGAGGCTCAGGCCCCAGCTCTAGATAAAATACCACACGATAGTGTCCTTCCCAGGCCTTCTATTTACACTTTAACTTGGACTTTCTGAATAGAAGACAGCAAGAATAATGCTGCTGATTCGTCCTCAACATCAGCTGCTTACCTTTCTGTCTACTTCTCTGCGGGTCTGTTTACTGCACTTTAGCAAGCAGCATTGGGGGTGGGGCTTTCAAAGAAGCCAAACCAACAGAAAATGCCATGAAGGAGCCAAAAAAGCAAAAAACAAAAACAAATACAAATACAAAACACTCCCCAGACCTAGAGATGCTGAGGATGCAGGGATATAGGATGAGGAGTGTTGCTACTACTGGATGTTCACTGGAAAAGAGAGGTGACATCACTTTAACAGCCACTCTCAACCAGAACTGGCCATGATAAAAGGTAACCCAGTCATAATCACAGCTCTTTTTGGATGATAGAGAGTTTGAACATAACCCTGGGTACCAGTGGTCATGTTCTTAATGCTGTGAAGGATGATGGCTGCCTATAAATAGGAGGCAGAGCCAAGAGGTCACAGACATCATAAGGTTGACTCTTCTGTGGCCAAGAACACTGAGCTGAGACAGGAGCTAGGACTGGTGTTCGGAAGGCCCTCCCGGGTTATTTAACTTCTTGGAGCCCTGACTCTTCTCTACTGTGAAATGGAAGTGACGTAAGTACCCACCTTTATAGGGGAAAGTCTTCAGAAATAACTCATGAGGGCTTATTTTTTCAAGTAAAAATAGCACCACTTCATTGAGCTTTAGACTGTTAAAAATAGGTAAACTCCCATTGTGATGAACTCAAGGAAGTTGCCAATTATTTTAATGAAGTAAAACGGTACTAAAATTAACACATGGCTGGAAACCACACTTTAAAATGAGAGTTCTGTGGGGGGAAAGCAGGCTACCATCCAACCTGTGCTTTATAAGTAAAGTAAAAGAAATGAAGCCCAGCAAGAAAAAGTAAAGGTCATACGCACATAACCGTATACATCATCCCGTCCTCATTGGGTGCAGGACCTTGCTCCTACTGTTTGGTTTGTTTTGGGTTTTGTTTTGTTTTTGTTTGTTTGTTAAGATTAGTTAGCAGAAAAACAGATAAAGATTTATTTGCACAATAGTTCTCCTAGTTGAAGAATAAGAATTACTGTGTGGTGTGGGGCCTCAACCCTAAACAAGGAACTATGAGTACTGGGGGAATGCTGAAAGTGGGGAAAATGTCTTCCCCAGGGGAAGAGCCTCCCCCAGTTGACTACCATGAACTGTATATACCAAGTGGTCAGGCCTGGAAACATACACAGAGGTAGCATTATAAAGACTGAGGTAAGGGTGTGTGTGTGTGCGTGTGTGCGTGTGTGCGTGTGTGCGTGTGTGCGTGTGTGCGTGTGCGTGTGTGTGTGTGTGTGTGTGTGTGTGTGTGTATGTGTTTGTGTGTGTGCACGCGTGCATAACAACAACTAAAGAAAAAGAGGCCATGAGTTTGAGAGAGAGCGTGAAGGAAAGGTGCATGAGAAGGATTGGAGGAAGAAAGTGATGTAAATATATTATAATTTCAAATTTTAACAAAATACTTTTTAAGTTGCTGAAGGAAAACTATGTATAATAGAAAAAAAAAAAAAAACTACCAGAAAAACTCTTGCCCGTAATTCTAGAAGCACACAATCAATTTACTCTATCATTAGAGGGATTGATAGATGGGGAGTAACTGTACCCGATCATTATTGTATGTAATGGGTTGAAACCTAACCAAAAATGTCTTTCTTCCAAAGTATTGTATATTACATGGCCACTGTGGTCACTATAATTAATCGTTTTTGAAATGTAAGAACTATAAGTCTATATCCCCGCTCCTCAAGTTTCCAGCTGTGTGACTTAGGCAGGTTACTTTGCCTTCCCATTTATTGTTACGATTTTGTTTTTCAGGTTTCTGTCTTGTCTTCCTCTATAAAGCGAAGCTATGACAGCTTTTGGGTTTCTGAGAACTGAATGTGGTGATGAAAGTACAACCCTGAGGATATACTTCCAGGGGACTACTATTGTTAGCCTTTACCTTCATGTAATAAATTATCCAAGATGGAGATTTCATTTTAACTATCTAGAAACCTTTTTCATAATTGTATTTATTATTATGAAATTCCGATGGTAAAGACCAGCATCCTAGCCTCGTCTGTCCCCTTGACACAGCCCAGAGTCATCCAAGAAAGTCTCCACTGGGGAGATTTCTCAGATCAGATTGGCCTGTGCCATGTCTATGAGGAATTATTTGATTGTTGATTGATGGGATTGTGGCCAGCTGTGCCTAGCCCACCACTGGTGGTACCCTGGGGCAGGTAGTTTTTTGCTGAATAAGAAAGCTGTCTGAGAACAAAGAAGGGAGGGCGGCAGAAATCAGCATCCCTTCCTGGTTCCTGCCTCCCTCCTGCTTCAGTTCCTGTCCTGATTTCCCTCTGTGCTAGACTAAGACCTGAAAACATAAAGTGAAATAAATCCTTTCCTCCCTCTAAGTTGCTTTTGATCCTGGTTTTTAGCTTCTAGCCTCAAACAGCTCAGATAATGGACACTCGAGCAACATAGGATATTATTGAAACACTCCAAGACATTTTTGATAACAGGGTTTTTTTTTATGCTAACTTGAGCCTGAGATTCATAACTAAAGACTGAATTTCTTTGTTGGGTCACTGGAAGACTTCATTGGAAACCATATGAAACACAAAGATAAAATAGACTAAAAGTTGTATAGATGTGCCTCAGGTTGTACAGTGTCTTATGCAAGATACCAGCCTTGCATTGCCTGTCAGACTCCATTTATTCACGCATAATTTATTGAGACTCTTTCTTTGACATTATTCTAAGTGGAAGGCATGCTACAAGGAAACAGACAGACAAGGTGCTTTTCCCTCATGAAGCTTATTGCCTGATTGAATAGGTAATGGATGGATGTGGGCCAGGAAGGTGACTCAGCTGGCAACAGGCTTTGTAGCACCTATGTACAAAGTCAGGCACAGCACTGTTTGCCTCTAATCCCAGCACTAGGAGGCAGAGACAGGAGGATCCCTGGGCCTTGCTGGCCAGCCAGCCAACTCCAAATCCAAGAAGAGATCATGTCCCCAAAAATTAAATAAGGAAATACTAACTGAAGAAGACCTCTAACCTCTAGACGCACACACACAAACACACACACACACACACACACACACTCACACAATCATATATGACACACACACAAAAAAAAAAGGAAAAAGAAAATAGAGAAATGAATAAGAGATTAGTGGTGTTTTTTTAAAAATTATTGTAACAGAGCAAGATTTCATTGCTACATTTTTTATCTTATTATTATCTTTTTATACTTAGTATTGAAAGTCATTTTCTGCAGGACACAGTGAGGTGAGAAGGTACAACATGTCATGCGTGAGTAGAGGTGACACAATAGAGTGTCCAGCCTCTCCAGGCCTCGCTCGGATTCCCTGATGGTGACAGTAAATCAACACCTTTAGACTCCCTGCAGCTCTTTCTCCAATATTTCACTGTGAAGGTCTGGTAAGTATTGACACAATAATAATAAAAAGCAAAAAAGAAGGCTCATGAGAGCCTGTCTCAAGAAGAATTGGAAAAGTTAGCTTAATGACAGGAGTTACACTAATTTGTTCTCAATGTCCTGAGGGGAGGACTGGGCCCTTCCAGACTATTCCTTTTATAGGTGGCAGCAGGAAAAGATTGCTGGCTAAGGGGAAAGTTGTGTAGGGACTTAAAGAGGGGGCTGGCGGGGACTCATATGTTCTGATGTATGTAGCCAAGATATGAGAATTTTTTTCCTGTGTATAGAAAAATAATCATTATCTTGGAGAATCCACTCACAATTTTGTCATAAAGTATATGTGATTGGGTTTTCAGCTATAGCAAATAAAAGCACAGGATATCCAGTTACACTTGAATTTCAGGTTAGCATCAAATAAAACTTTAATATATGTCCCAGGCAATATCTGTTAACTATAATTAGTCGCCTTAGCAGGACTTGATGCTAGAAAAGAAATTACCCTTCCCCCCTTCTGTTTGGCCAAGAGCACATTTCTGTTTGACATTTTTACTCCTTGTTCCTGAAGACAGCTTTCATTATTGATCACTTCCATTGATCCAGTCCAGTAGTTTTCAAATACACACACACACACACACACACACACACACACACACACACACACCTCTTAAGAGAGAACAAATTCTAACGCTGAATCTTCATATTGTATCCATATTTTTTCTCATAAAATAGCAAACTCTGGTTGGATGGAGAAGATAAAAAGCAAGCTGGGGGGAGAAGGGGAATCTATGTTTCTTGTTACTGACTCCTTACTATCTTGGTCCCAGAACAACGGAATTCTACATAACAAAATGAAATATTAATATTCTGGACATCCCCCAAGCCTTGCCTATATCCATAATGTCAAAAAATCCTCTCATCATGCCAGGCTTTCCTCTCACTGCAAACATTACCGTCCAACTCGAAGTAAGGAAATGCCGGAGCTGGGCATAGTGGTGCACACCTTTCCTCCCAGCGTTTAGAGGCAGAGACAGAAGGATGTATATAAGTCGAGGAGAGCATGATCTACATAGCAAGTTCCAGGCCAGCCAAGGCTATATAGTCAGACCCTGTCCAAAAAAGAAAAGAGAGAGGGAGAGAGGAGATATAATATTTTTACAATTAAAAAGATTACATTTCTAAAAGGAAAACTGTGAGTCTATTGATTCAATTCTTTTTTTTTTTTTTTTTTTTTTTACCAAAAATAAAGATTCCATCAAAATTCCAACACCATTCTTCAAGGTTAAATTTGAATTTCAGGTTAGCATCAAATAAAATATTTTATATATATATTATATATTTATATACATATATATGTATATGTATGTTTTTCAAAACGGAGTTTGCTGTGTAGCCATGGTTGTCCTGGAACTCACTCTCTAGACCAGGCTGGCCTTGAACTCACAGAGTTGCAACTGCCTCTGCCTCTAAAGTGCTGTAATTAAAGGTGTAGACCACCACTGCCCAGGGGAATATAAATTTATAAAGTCTTAAAATTTATATGGGCACACAAAAGATTCCAGATAACCAAAGCAATCCTGAGCAAAGAATACCACTGGAGATACCACTCTTCCTGGTCTGAGTTGCACTACAGAGCTATGGTAATAAAAGCAACATTGGGGTAGCGGGATTTAGCTCAGTGGTAGAGCACTTACAAGCACAAGGCCCTGGGTTCGGTCCTCAGCTCTGGAAATAAATAAATAAATAAATAAATAAATAAATAAATAAATAAATAAATACAAAAAAGCAACATGGGACTGGCACATGGAAACCAATGGACTAGAGTAGAGGACTCAGATAAAATCCCATATATCTGTAGCTACCTGGTTTGGTTTTGGTTTTGAGGGTTTTGGGTTTGTTTTGTTTTTTTTTTTTACAACAATGCCAAAAGTACACGTTGGCAAAAAGACAGTATCCTCAACAGGCAGTGCTAGAGAAAACATTATCTTCATATTGAAGAAGAACCAGAACTGTATCTCTTACCTGAAAAAAAATTCAAATCCACATGAATCAAAGATTTTAATATAAAATCTGAAAGTCTGAAATTACTAGAGAAAAAAGAAACAGGAAAAAAAAACACTATGATGCACAGGCATACATAAGGACTTCCTGAACGGGACTACAATATGGAAATGAGGGGCCTCATGGGACAAACGGACAAATGCGACCTCATGAAATTTAAAAGCTTCTGTATCACAAAGTAAACTGTTAAGTGGGTAAAGACACAGCCAATAGAATGGGAGAAAGCCTTTGCCATGTGACATAGAATTAATAACCAAAATACACAGAAAACTAAACAAGAAAACAACCCAGACTCAAAAAAAAAAAAAAAAAAAAGCTAAGGAATCAAACAGAATTCTCAAAAGAAGAAATATGTGGACAAATTTTAAGTGTTCAACATCATTATACATAAGAGAAATGCTTATTAAAACTATTTTGTTTAGAGTAATTTTAATGTAACCACATGGCTGCTCTGATCACATACAGACCTTCTAGGTCTCTATGATTAGACTGGAGTACAGAGTGGCCCCTAGCACACACCTTTAATCCCACACAATATAGGTAAGGTTAGTTTGTAGAAGGAAGCACATATGTTTGGAAGTGGTGCCTAATTGAGAGGCAAAGTAACAAATGAAAGATTTGACAGAAAAAAACATGCCCAACTCACATGAGGACAGGAAAGAGACAACTTAAGAGAGCAGCAGAGAGAGGAAAGAGACAATTTTACCGAGAGAGTTTTACAGAGACAGGTTAAAGAGAGAACAAGCTAGACTCATGTGAAGACAGAACAAGCCAGAGAATAAAAAGAAGTCAGAAGATTAGAACAAATTGCTAGAGTTCGTTTGAGGCCAAGCAGAACAATTCAGTCAGAAGCTGAGAGAAGCCAGTTTGGATCAGTCAGCTCAGAGAGGCGTTTGAGCCGGAATAGCTGAGGCGAACCAACCAGTCAGAGTTCAGGAAGAGCTAGGAAGGACGAGGGCTTATTCAGCAGTGAGTCTCAGAGGCTAAAAACATTCTCGGCCTAGTTTAGATTGTAAGAAGGCTCGAAGCTCCCAGATCTCGGCCTAGGTTAGCAGACAGAGGCAGTGAGCCTCTGAGACAACAACTACTTCCAGAAAATAAAAAGTTACACTTATAACCTTGAGATTCTAGCTCACTCTAATCATAATGGTTTTAAGCTAGAAACCAAATGACAATAAATGCTGGTCAGGATGTGGAGTGAGCAGAACCCTCATATTCACTGTGCGGGATGTAAACTGGTACAGCCACTGTGGATATTAGGGTGCCAGTTTCCTAAAAACTAAGACTTGAATAATCATATGACCAGCTCTGGACATATATACCCAAAGGACTCTGTATCCTAGTACAAAGATATTTGCTCACTCATCTTTTCTTGTCTCTCTTCACAATAGCAAGGAAACAGAATCATCACAGATGCCCTCAACTGATAAAAGGGTAACAAAATGTGGTATAAATATATGTGAAATTTTATTCTGCTCTAAAGAAAAAAAATAAAGTTATAAAATTTGCAGGGAAAAATGTTTGGAGCTGGAAGATATAGTGAGCTAGGTAACCTAGGCTTGGAAAGACAAACACCATATGTTTTATCTCATAGGTAAATTCTAGCTTCAAATTTTAATATATGTATTTATGTGGGAGCAGGTGTGTGTAGCACCTAGGAAACTATAGAGGGCTTGATCAGAGAGGGAGAGGAAGCTTTGAGATGCTGAGTTTGATGCATGAGATATGAAGTGAAAGGAGAAGGGCTGAGAAGAACAATTGAAGTGGAGAAAGTGGGGAAAGTAAAAGACATGAATAGGGAGGGCAAACCAAAAGTATGTATGAAAAAGACTTAAGGAAACTTCGTGCATGAGAAGCTAATTACAGAGAGCTGAAGAGGTGATTCTGTGGGCAAAATGTTTGCTCGGCAAACACATGAACCTGAAAACGACCTGAGTTTGGATGTCTAGCACCGGTGTCAAAGCCAGGTGTGACAGTGCATGCCTGCAACTTGTAGCACTGGAGGCAGGGATGGAGACAGGTAGATCCTGGGAGCTTTCTGGTCAACCAGTTTAGCAAACAGCAAGCTTTGTTAGGTTTAGTGAAAGACCTTGTCTCAAAAATAAATAAATAAATAAATAAATGTGACAGGGGAAGGTACCCGAAGTCAATTTCTGGCCTCCACATGAGAGACTAATGCATATATGTACCGCACAAATGCATGCATATTAATATGCATATGCACATGTGCACGCACACACATACAATTTGGGATGTAGGTACATACGTTGTATGAATGGACAAACTTGCTCTCAGAAAGCATGTTATTAAATAAAACCTCCAGTGATAGATGTGGGCTCTTTTCTTGCATTTGTTGGTCAGGGAGGCCCCTGGCACTCCCAAATCAATACTAACAATTAGCACCTGAGCAAAATGGTAAGCTCCTGTTGCTGAAGACACCAGACACCAGACACTCTGAAGACACCAGACACTCTGACTGCAGGGCATACAGAAACCAAGCTGGAACTGGGTGAGTGGCTTCCCCGCTGCAGGATAGTCTCACAGTGCCAAAAGGTGCCCTTAGGATGTGAAGGGAGAATAGTCCTCAACTCTTTTCTTCAACTGTGGACCCTACATACAGCACTGCCAACAAGCTAGGTAAGATGTTCCTAGTAGTTCAATACTGACAAGTATGTTACAAGGGTGACTAACTAGACTCTGATTGAATTTGAGGTCCACTCTATAGGAGACAATCTTCATCAGATACTGTAAAAATTGCCAAACACCTAGGTCTGGGGATAATATGGACCCTAGAAGGAAGATATAGCTGTTATTTTGCTAAGTAGATATGATATGTCAATCAAATTGTCACCTAAATAACCATGTTTATACCTATAGGTCATTGTTACTATCAGCTTTGATCAGAGATGCTTCTTTTTGCACTGGGCAGTGGTAACTGTAGAGACTCATAACTGGTCAGTGTGATGGGATTAAGTGACAGCCAAATGCTCAGCTATAAAGTGAGCATCTCTAGCACCACTCCAAGGCTCAAGGAGCATCACAGACAAAGAAGAGGAACTAATGGAAGGGCCAGGGGAAGGGGCAGAGAGCAGGAGATGATGTAGAACCTTAATGGCTGAATATGACATAGCAGCTACACTCTTAAGCCGGGGCTATCTGCACAACATTGAGCCTCTCCAGCATCTTGCCATAAAGGGATGCGGGGGGAGGGGGGGGAGATTTATATGCAGCCAGTGAAAGCTGAGAAAAGAAGAGACAATAGTGCAGTCACTGGTAAGGCTCCCATGTGCTGTGAACAATCCATCACACATACTCCTGTAAGTAAGCCTAAGTTAACTACCTAACAATTATTTAGGTTTTCATTTTTTGTTGTTTGGGGCTTTTTAGAGAGAAAAAAGAGGGAGGAAAAACATGAAGTTGGGTGGATAAAGAGGTGCAAAGGATCTGAGAAGACCTGGGAGAGGGAAAAAATATAGCCAAAATATATTATATGAAAAATGTTAACACACACAAAAGCATGAAAGAATTAGAAAACATGTGGGAAGAGGAGGACAACTGATGAAGTGAAAGAAAGAGAAGAGGGTGCTATCGGGAAGTAAATGTGATCAGAGTACATTATGTATCTGGAAATGTAAGAAGACACATTATCCATAATTAACATACACAAATAAAATCACAGTTAGAAGAGTGGCTATTTAGAGGGAAGAGAGAACAACAGGGTGAGGGGGAAAATAATATTATCAAAGTACATTTGATACATGTATGAAATATCACAATAAAGTCCACAATTCATATGAGCTAAAGTAGTTTATTATTATATAGGGCATAAACATGTTTTAAGTGATATTAAACACTTTTTAAAATATTCTTTTACCATAACCAACCTGTCATCATAGCATGTGATTTTTTAGTTTCTGTGTCTCTGTGACATTAAATAAGCAGCTAAAAGCAGGCTGAGCCACTTCAGACAGTGCCATCAAAGCCAGCACAATAACCCACAAATGGAAATAAACTTCCAGACGCTTTGGCTAAATTTTCTAGCTACTGCCCAGATGTTTAGTTTCACACAGACATAGCCAACACACTTCCCACTTCAGTCCTTCCTCTCTGAGGTCCATGAGATACTCTCACCGCAGAGGACAAGAGCAACTTACTATGACAATTCACAAGTTGTGGTTACCATGACAATTCACAAGTAGTGGTTACTATGACAATTCACAAGCAGTAGTTACTGTGACAATTCACAAGCAGTGGTTACTGTGACAATTCACAAGTGGTGGTTACTATGACAATTCACAAGTGGTGGTTACTATG
>OU015758.1:20757998-20772598 GCA_907169655.1 Acomys percivali | reverse complement strand
ATAGATAGATAGATAGATAGATAGATAGATAGATAGATAGATAGATAGCAATACTGATAATGTGAATTACCAGGTAAGTTCTTGACAATAATAAATTGAATGATGTGAAGTAAATGTTTAACTTACATAAATATATCTTCTCATACCTGTTTAGACAACCAAAATCTGTCCAAAGAAAATAATTAAGCCCATAGGCAAAAATCAGTGTTCATACTATCTCATTGCAGAATTATTTATAACTTTTTTAAATTAAGTGACCAATTATATAAGCCATTGCCATATAACTAAATGATCTTGTGCATTTTGAAAAATGAGCAAATAACTCTAAGTGTATGAGCTCAGAAAGATAGAAAGATACCTGTGAAATACATTAACAAAGATTCCTGTGTATGTGTGGGTATAACACCCCTTTATCTGAAAAGTACTAAAAACAGATCTAATACCTGCATTTATAGATGCATAGAAACTTTTTCAGAAAAATAAACAATTCTATCTGTAAGATACAATAAATGGGACTTTCTCTTTTTATCTGGAATATATTTTGTAGTTAGCATATATGTTGTATTTTTAATCAGAAATATAGGGCAGTACTCCAAAACTGAATTGTGGGGAGAGAAAGGCCTCTCTGTTCTCTCTAATGAGGGCTGAGTTCATGTTCCATCTCCAGGTGCTGCCCTGGGGACACCCCAGCAAAGCCACTGAGTGAAAGGAAAATCTTCCTGGTATCAGAAACAGTCTCCGTTTAAGGTCAGCCTTATTGCTATGACAATAACAGCGTCACATCCGTGAACAAGAATATAATCCCCCCAAAGAAGTCCTGGTTTCCAAGTGGCCACCCTGGCTTCCCATCAGCTTCCACGCTTGGCCTCTTAACAGCCTATCTGCTCAGCAGACTTCTGTTTCGGTAGTTTTAAACTGTCTCTAAGCACAGATTCAGAGTCAAGGACAGCAAAAGAAAAATGTCCCCTGGGTCTCCAAAATCAGTATCCTTATTATCTACCACCCATGTCCTGTCTGTAAATACAAGCACCGTTGCCCCAAAGACAGTAGTTTAAAGCAGGTATTTAGCACAGGCTATAGTCCAGCCAGAGACTAAATGGCTTTCCCAGCGTGAAAGAGCTATGTCTGGGTGCTTCACCCACAGAGTGACTTGCACAGTGAGTCTAGAATTCTGGTCTAGTGAGGGAAGTTAGACTTGGGGTAATTACATGCAAAAGCTGACAGCTGTGGGTGGAGCAGTTAATAATCCATAAATGCCCTGGGTGAGTGAGCACATTCAGTTATTACATCATTAAAACCCATGGCGGTATTACTGTGGCTCTTCTGTAGGGTTCATTAACTGGACAGAGTCAAGTCAGGGTGGGTGTACTTTTTTTCCCCATTTCTTCCATTTACTCTTTATTTTTATTCACTTCCATTGTTCATAAACTGAAGAGGCCATTACAGGGGTGAGGGCACGGTACATCATTTCCCAATCTTTTCCTGCATATTGTAGGGAAAAGTAGAACTAGTTTGCCTCTGACCACTTTGCCAAGGCTGCAACAGAAGGATGTGTACACCAACAATTAGCCAGAGATTTACAATGGTTAAGGACCACAGGAGTACAAAGTTCTAAGCATTAAAACGCTGTTATTTTTCATCTTGCACTGTTTATAACTGACCTCAAGGTCATTTCAAGCTAGAAGAAAAAAATCATTGCACTGGACAATCTGAAGACTAAAATACTCCCCGTTTGCCTTTGAGGACTAAAAGTGACTTAAGAAAAGCTTTCTGTGTGTTGGTCTCACCTCAGGATATCACAGGTTAAGAAAAAAATGCACTGTTGTATGAATGCATACCTGCATGGAAAAAGGGATGCAGGAACAAACAGATGGAGAGAGGAACCAGGTAGAAACTCAAGCAAATACATAGGAGGTAGGTGAGCAGGTAGGTAGGAAAGCAGCGACCTTCCTCTTCGGGTCACCCCTTTCCATGTAAATCCAAGCAGTGACCAAAGACATCTCAGAACTACTGTTGTTTCTTTCTACCATGAGATTTTTTTTCTTGTTCTCTCTTTATTTTTTTTCAATGTATTTATTATGCATATAGTACCTACATGCCAGAAGAGGGCATCAGATCTCAGTATAGATGGTTGTGAGCCACCATGTGGTTGCTGGGAATTGAACTCAGGACCTTTGGAAGAGCTGCCAGTGCTCTTAACCTCTGAGCCATCTCTCCAGCCCCTCTTGTTCTCTTTCTGATACAGTTTTTATTGCATTTATTTCTATTTGGGGAAAGGTGCGCGTAGAGGTCAGAGGAAAATGTGCAGCAGTTGTTTTTTCCTTCCACCATGCTAGTCCCGGGATCGAACTCAGCTGCTCAGGCTTGACTGCAGGTGCCTTTCCTCGCTGAGTCATCATTCAGATCTTCCTTTGTTCTCTTGACTCTGCTGCATCACATCCTTCGCAATATCCCGCTCCATCGTTTCTTTCATGTATGCCTAATCTCTTCCTCCCATATACTAATAAACAAAGTACAGTTCCTCCAGCCAGATTTCCCTCAAACCGGACTCCACTTTATTCTCTCACACATGTCTTCTGGACAGTGCCCTCCGCAGTTTCACCATCTGGTCAGTCACTCTTGCTCAGCACTGACCCACCACAACTGTGTCCCATCTTCCATTTTACCCCTCCTCAAATGTGTCTGGCACTTTCCCCCATTCCAGATCCCAAATTTTCCTCTTACTTCATGGTGGTGTGAATGAAAGTGGGCCCCCACAGGTCCATAGGGAGTGGCACTATTAGGTGGTGTGACCTTGTTGGAGGAAGCGTGTCACTTGGGGTGGGCTTTGAGGTCTCCGAAGCTTAAGCCAGGCCCACTGTCACTCTCTCTTCCTGCTGTCTGCTGAGCCAGATATAGAACTCCCAACTACCTCTCTATGTCTGCCTGTGTGCCGACATACCACCCACCACGATGATAATAGGCTAAACCTCTGAACTATAAGCCAAGCCCAACTAAATGTTTTCCTTTGTAAGAGTTGCTGGGGTTGTGGTTGTAGTGTCTCTTCAGAGCAATAGAACCCAAACTAAGACACACTGTAACTTCTGACTTCTGCCAGCATGCCTGGAAACTGTCTTCTATGACAGCTTATTTCATTTTTAATACTCCAACAATCTTTCCAAATTCCTTGTTTTTATAATGCATTCAATAAATATTTATTGAGAATTTACTTTTTGAACTAGAGAGATACAGGGAACATAAAACGACCCCTTGTTTTAAGAGGTTAATGAGATAGATAGCAATATACACCCAAGTCCATTCTCCAATGAAACGGGAAGAATATGATCCTTCGTTAACTCACACGATCACTAAAGGCTGGAGAGTCAGTCAGTAAGGTGCTTGCCATGCAAGCATGAAGATCTGAGTTTGATCTCTAGTGTGGTGATGCGTGTTTGTCATCCCAGAACCTGAAAGAAGAATCCGTGGGGCTCACTGGCCAAACATCCTAGACCATTCAGCAGGTTTCAAGCCAAAAAAAAAAAAACAAAATAGAAAGAGGTAAATGGCTCTGGAGAAACCTGTGCCCTACACACATATGCAGCCACACACAAGCACACATACATGCACACACGCACACATGTACACACACACGCACACATGCACACACATACATACACATATACACACACTGAGGATGAGGACCCGAGTTTTGATGTCTAGCACCTATATAAAATCAGTGGGTAGCCATGTGCATCTTTAAGCCCAATACAGGGTAGGGTGGAAGCCAATAAACCCGGGGACGTAAACCCAAAGGAACAAGTCCTGGTTCAGTTAGAGACCTTAGAGATAGAAAAAGCAGCAGAAAGGTGTTATAAGCAGAACTTAAATGGACCATCCTGGTGGCAATATGGGAGACCAGAGTGCCAACAGAAATGCAGACATTCTGTCCTGGCTCATTAAGTTTCAGAAGGGAACAGCAATTTCATTAGAATTTGAACTAGAAATGTCCCTATTATAGTCTGGCAAAAAAAAAAGAAAAAAAGAAAGAAAGAAAAGAAAAGAAAAGAAAAAATCTGACTACATTATACCGTTCTACCCATGACCTGAGAACTTGTATGTGGCAGCAATATGCTTGATGGAGCAAATCTCAGAACAGCACTGTATGGAGGCTGAGCCATTGTTACTTTTCACTGTCCTCACCCAGGTTTGCAGTGAGAGAGAGAGGCAAGATGGAAAATGCACAGCCTAGGGAGAGAAGGGATGTGGACAAGTTTGAAGCTGCTAACTAGGATGGCGATGGTTAAGGAAGAACCTCTTACTTGTACTGGAACAACAGGAAGCATTTGTGGGGCAGGAAGCAAAAGTCCCTCCATCAAAGGCTCCAGCTTGTAAAAATGTAAATTTATTTACATCTCTTTTCAAGGAAAGCAACTGAACAGAGAATGCCTCTGAAAGAGTTCTCTGATCAAAAACAACCTCTTATAGAAATGTTTTCTTACGTTGCTTGACTAAAGCACACAAGGGCCACTATAGCTGTGACAAAGGACCCCTCTCTGGCAGAAGGACTTAGCAACGCTATTCATGGTACTGGCTTCGTAGTCATGGAAAACACAAGAGTTACCAGGGCACAGAGGTAATATCAAGGATCCAGAAAGCTGCTGAGGCCAAGCAACATGTGACAGGATCAGATTCCCTGCAAGGAAGCCCTGAATAGCCATTGCATGAAACTGTAGTGGTGGCAAAGCTTCCATTGCAGTTGAGATCCTGGGATCCTGGAAATACCAGGACTATGGGATATCAACCAAGGAAAGCAGTAGGCATGAAGCCGGGAACTGCCTAAGAGATGGCTGCATCGTCTGCAGGGGGCAGACCTGTCTCCGTAGCACTAATCAAAGCTGTGGGAGCCAAAATGATGTCACCAACAGGCCCAGCTGGATGCCTGGCTTGAAGCTATAAAATTTGATTTGTTGAGCTGGATTTTGGCATTGCTTCAGTAAGTATTTTTCTATGCCCCATGAATAGAAGTAATTACTCTGTGCCATTGTATACTGGAACTGCAAGATTGTTTCGCAAGGGCTCGCAGTTAGGAGATTGTATGGAGTCTCACAATGGACTTAGGAACATTATCAATACTGTTAAAACTATGGGACTCCTGAAATTGGACTGAATGTGTATTACATTATGAGGTAACCATAAGCTTTTGAAGGTCAGGACAGAGTGCTATAGAGATGTGTTTGGGATATCAAGTTGACAAAGGTCAGAGCCATGGTGAGTAATCATCATCGTCAATTTGATCAGATTTTAGCATTGTCTAGATAACACAATTTTAGACTCATTGATGATGATGCTTTCATAGAGAGTTAACTACAGGTGGAATCACCATCAGTGCAGGCTGAGTAGAACATGGGGAAAGGATCAGGACCTCCGATGAGTATTCACATGCATATCTCTCTCTCTCTCTCTCTCTCTCTCTCTCTCTCTCTCTCTCTCTCTCTCTCTCTCTCTCTCTCTCTCTCTCCCTCCTTTCTGACTACACAGGCAGCATAGCCAGCTATTTCACAGTCCTGTCCCCACGCCTTTCCTTCTATGATGTACTATGAGATTCCAACCATTAGCCCAGATAAATCTTCTCCTTAAAAACAAATTGCCTTGAGATTGCATCTCACCCTTCCCCCTTCAGAATGGCTATCATCAAGAAAACAAGTGACAACAGATGCTGGCAAGAACATGGACGAAGAGTAACTCATATTGTTGCTGTAAATATAACCTTGGAAGCCTATATGCAATTCACTGTGGGGCTCTGTAAAACACTAGAAATATGGAACTACTAAATGGCCCAGCTATAGATTCCTGACTACGATCCAGATGGCCTACGTAAATAGTCCATGAAGATATGTTCAAATCCACACTTACTGCCGCATGGTGCACAATGGCTATGAAATGAAGCCAGCCTAGGTGTCCATCCACACGTGAGTGGATATTGAAAATATGATTTATATACATACGGAATTTTTCTGCCATAAAGAACAATGAAATCGTGGCATTTGCAGGAAAATAGATGCAACTGGAGATCAGTTAAGCAAATTAAGCCAGACTCAGAAAGCCAAATGATGCCTGTTTCCTCTTACATACAGAATCCAGATTTAAATATGTGTCTATGTGTCCAATATCTGCACATGTTCGTATATAGATCATGGAAATAGACAAATGACCAATGGTGATGAAAAGATGTTAAAAGAGTCAAGAGACAGGAAAGACAAGGTAATAGAATACATATGACATTAAAATAGAAGGTGTGGGAGCAGAATTCAGCTCAGTGGTAGAGAGCACTGTCCTAGCAAGTCCGTGGCCCTGAGTTGGGTCTTCAGCTCTGAAAAAAACAGAATATCATTAGAATATAGACTATCTCATGATATTCATGGGAATATCATTATTGAAACCATCATTTTGTATTTCAACTTTAAAAATAGATTTTTTTCCATGGGGCATAGTGGCACATGCCTTTAATCTCAGTAACTCAGAGGCAGAGGCAGGCATATATCTGTGACTATAAGGCCAGCTATGTAGGCTAGGGCAACTTGGCTGGTCTACATAACAAGTTCTGGACTAGCCAAGACTACATAGTAAGACTCTGTCTCAAAAACAGTATGAAAAAAAATTTTAATCAGAACCAAAACAAGCATCAACATTTTAAGGCTAGTCCAGTGGCAAAGCACTCGCCTAACATACATGAAACACTGGACTCTGTCCCCAGTGCCACAGGTGGAAACTATCAGGTTTTTAATTTTTATCTCGTGATTTAAAATTCATTTCTCTAATTACTAAAGATGCTTGCAGCTTTTGTCAAATCTTCTTGTGGCTTTTGTTTGAGCCATTGTGACTAATGCTTTCACCTTTATTTGAATCCATATCCTGTATTAGATAGATAGATAGATAGATAGATAGATAGATAGATAGATAGATAGATAGATAAAGAAATAAAGCAGATCTTTAACAAAACAAATGTTAAAGACAAAGTCAAAGCAGAGGAAGAGGAGGACAGGAGCCCTGGGGGGGGGGGGAAGGTGTATTATTTCCAATGAAACGATGCAGAGAACTTACTAAGAGAGAGAGATGTGTCCAAAGATTTGAAGGAGGTGAGGATATGACCCATGTGGGGACCTGCGTTCCAGATAGAGGGGTTAGGAGGACTGAGGAAAACACTTGTCCACAGCCTTCTGGCGATTGGTGACCATAATATATGAGACCAGAGAAGGCAGAAGAAGGGAAGGGCCTGCGGCCTGCAGCCCATCCACAAGACTGTGAGTTTTACTCTGCATGAGATGAGAAAAGCCTCAGAGAGTGTGAACAAAGAAGCAGGATCTGAACTCTACGCTAGAAGCACCTCTTTCCAGTGTGTTACCAAGACAGAGGGCGTGGGCAGAGAGAGGCAGTCAACAGGAGGAAAGCCAGCACAGGAAGGTAGGAGGAAGGCAGCTGGGGGTAGCTTGGGGCATAGAGGGTGGTGGAAGAGACACCCTGCTCAGATTCAAGATAGTCCTTCAAAGACGAAATGATAGATTTACTCTAAAAGATTATAAATAGGAGTTCTCCGGGGGGGGGGGGGGAGGAACAGTACCAAGAGATCCCAGAAACATATCCCACAGGAAAGCAGGCTTTTAAAGCTGGGAAAGCCCTGTGTCATTGCTGCCTTCCAACAGCACTCGTCATGTAGCCCTGAGCTGACTTGAATCCCTTTCCCCTGGTGCTCACACCTTCTGCCTTGATGATTCAAAAGAATAATTTCCTTGTAAGAATGTCCAGTGCCGATGGCCAGCTAACAGCATGCCTGAACCAAAGTAGGGGGAGCATTCCCTTTTAATGAAATAGAATACATCTTCTATTAAACCATCAGCCTGCCTATGCTAACAGATGACCTCCTGTTAACTCAGGAAAAAAGTTACCATTTACCCTACATTTTATTCATTCGTTCAGATGTAGGAAAAGAGTGGATCCATTAAATACACATAGCTAGACCAGACACACACCTGTAATTCCAACTAGCCAGGAGACTGAGGCAGGAGGATTGAAAGTTCAGGTCTGATGATGTTCCAGACCAACGTAGGCAACCAATAAGTTCTCTCTCTCTCTCTCTCTCTCTCTCTCTCTCTCTCTCTCTCTCTCTCTCTCTCTCTCTCCCTCTCCTCTCTCTCCCTCTCTCTCTCTCAAAATAGAAGATAAAAAAGAAATCTGAGCCGGGCGTGGTGGCGCATGCCTATAATCCCAGCACTCGGGAGGCAGAGGCAGGTGGATCGCTGTGAGTTCGAGGCCAGCCTGGTCTACAAAGTGGGTCTAGGACAGCCAAGGCTACACAGAGAAACCCTGTCTCGAAAAACCAAAAAAAAAAAAGAAAGAAAGAAAGAAATCTGAGTCTTGCCTAGTACATGCAAGGCCCCTAGCCTCAATTCCTAGCTCCTCCAAGTAAATAAAAATAAGAAGGAGAAAGAGGAGGAGGAGGAGGATCATAAAAGACAGCAAAAGAAAACAAGATTGAGCTAGTTTGTTGTAATAAAACCATGCCTGTTTGATGACACACTTGCTTGAAGATTGTCAAGGTTGGAGCACTCAACAAGTGTTCTCTATGGGAAAGCAGGTAAACAAAGCTAGTTTGTGTCTCATTGACAATGTACACCACCAGCCCTATGCAGAACTTGTGAGGATCCTTGTTTTGGGGTTAAGGAAAAGCATGCAGTCCAGTAGAGAAGCCTGACCACCGGGCATGATAGGCCAAAACCACAGCACTCTGGACACTGGCAGAGGATGCTCACGTATTTGAGGCCAGCCTCTACTACATACCCCTGCATCAAAAAAAAAAAAAAAAAAAAAAAAAAGACAAAGCCTGTCCTCTACACACAAAACTGCTAGAAACTGGTAGAAAAACAACACTTTTGTTGTCACCTATACTGCTGTTACTCAGTAAAGATCCTTCGGTCTTGGGAAGATGAAATCCTAGCTTGGATTTATGGCTTGAGTAGAAACTTCAGGAGTAAAGATAATCCCTCACTTGACATTTCTTCGCTTGGCTGTGTTTTCCACGCTGCTTACACCAAGCCTTGCTGTTTGATTTATTCTTGCCATAATGCACTCGCACAATTGCTGTTTTGATTATTATCTCCCACTTAACGCTGAGTTGGCACTTTCTTCCTGGGGCCTCGTTTCCAGCAGCTTATAAATTTTATGAACAAATTACTTTTTATTTATCAGCCTCTTCTGCCCAGCAGTGATTTTTTTTTTCAGAAGGTCGACAGAGAATACAGAAATACTACATTTCGAATCAGAAATCCTAATGAAGAAAGCTATGGTCCTTATGGGCAAAACTAAGCCAAGATGGTTCTTACTTTTAAATTATTACATTATTTCATAATTTAAAATATAAATATACTATGTGAAGATGATGCAAAGCAAAATTCACATGCCAGTCTTTCAAAATCAGAAGTAATTCCTTGAAGGGGTTGCTCTGCCAGAATCGTGTTGGTTCTGGTATATAGCTTCTATGCTGGGATGTCTCCATAACACTTATAATTCCCCTAGCCCTCTCAAGTTATGCAACAAGAAGTTGATAAGTTCATCATGATTCCAAGAGTGTCATTTGACTTACACAGGAGTGAAAGGCTGTCAAGCTCTGGATTGACGACATCCTCTCTCTCAGCATCACTGTAACAAAGATGCTGAACTCATCACAAGGAGACAGGGATGATGAACATAAAAAAATAAAAAAGCTGTGGAAGAACAGGCCCAGCGTTCACAGGCTACTTTATATATTTACATCTCTATCTCGTTTAATCTCCAAAGACTAAACAAGCATTACTGTCCCTACCCTGCACAGAAAAACATCAGAGATCAAAAAAGACAATCACTTTGCACAAGTTGACATATAGCATTTTAATTTTAGATGTTTTTAAGCTCCCTTATCTTTCCTATCAATGTCTACTGCAATGCTTTTAAGAATCATAAAAAATAGCCAGTTTCAAGGAGGTATAATAAATGTAGACTGGAAGTCAAGAATTTAGGGAGTTGATATCTAGATGATGGTTTGGGAGATAAAAAGGAAGGCCAGATGAATTCAAGGAGTTTTATGCTAGAGTGGGAGGAAGGATTAAGGGAGCCAGAGGGGTCAAGGAACCACAAAAATACATAGAGTCAAGTAACCTGAGCCCATGGGGGCTCAGAGGCTGGAACCACCAACCAGAAAGCATGCATGGGCTGGACCTAGACTCCCTACACATGTGTAGCAGATGTGCAGTTTGGTTATTATGTGGGTCCCCTAATAATGGGAGTAGGGACTGTCTCTGAGTCTTTTGCTTGCCTTTGGAGAACTTTCTGCTAGCTAAACTGGTTTGGCTGGCCTCAGTAGGAGAGGATATACTTAGTCCTGCTGTGACTTCAGGTGCCAGGATGGGTTAGTACCCCTTGGGGGGCCTCTTCTTCTCTAAGGAGGAGGAGGAGGGGGAGGGTGATATGAGGATGGGACTGGGAGGAGAGGAGGGAGCAGCAAGATCAGGCTACAAAGCAAATAAATAAATAAATAAATAAATAAATAAATAAATAGGAAAAAAGAAGTAGCCCACAAAAGAAAGAAAAGAAGGAAAGGAAGGGAAGGGAGAAGAAGGGGAGGGAAGGGGAAGGGAGGGGAAGGGAGGGGACAGAAGGGGAGGTGAAGGGAAGGAGAAGGGGAGAGGGAAGGAGAGGGGAGGGAAGACCAGAGTCTCACAGCCAGGAAACTCTGGCTCCTCTTTCATTCTGCCCCTGTCCTGTAGTCGTCTTTTCAACCCGAAAAGAATACAGCCATTGATTTAAAAAATGAAACAGAGAAATATATTTTTTCCAGATTTGTATACTCGGTGCTATCCCAACTTCTTAGTAACTAGATAACAAGCCAAAATTAACCCATACCCAGAATTCTAAATCCCACAACTATCTAACGCTTAAGAAAATTCAAAAACGAATGTCAGAGTCTGAGGGGGAAAAACACCTTGTCTAGGGTAAAATATCTTTATATTCTACAGCACCAACAAAAATAATAATGATTAATAAACCCCCTAGACCAAAAGCAAGTAGCTCTGGGTTCCAAAACAAGAAAACATTTTAACTGTGCCAAAAAAAAAATACAAATTTCAACAATAATAATAATATTGAAGGATTTTATTGTAAACAAGCACCTGAGGAGTTGTTAGTTCCTACTCAGAGTCATATTTTTAGGAACAAAACTCCATTTTGCATCTAGCAGTTGCACAGGTGACTCCACTTCCTCTCTAGTGCATTGGCAGGCACATGATGTGTTTATGGGATAGCACACATGCTGTGCTGTGCATATGGAGGTCAGAGGATCACTATGTAGAGCTGGTTGAACGGTCCCTTCCATTTTTGCAGGGGTGCTAGGGATTGAACTCGGGTCTCCAGGCTCACACAGCAAGCATCTTTAGTGGCTGAACCGTCTCACTAACCCACACACTCTACCTTTTTAGCTCATTTCAGAACATGTACCCCACCCCGAAAAGTAAATGCTAGCATTTGCCATAGAATATTATACATTTGTAGTAATTACCCTTGGCTGTCCACTTGACTGGATCTGAACTTAACTAAGAGACATGCCTCTGGGTATGTGTGAAAGGGATTGTTCTGGAAGGATTAACTGGGGGAGAAGGTCCTTCCCCAAAGTAGGCGGCATCTTGTATTGGAGGCACGTATATAAAGAGGTCTCAGGAAGAAAGCTTTTGATTTTTAATTGCTTGCCTTTGCATCTTGCTAGTAACTCTGTTGCTACCGCTACCATTGATGATGACAACAATGGTGATGATGATGATGATGATGATGATCCTATCATTTGTTCACATCAGAATCCATCTTCTTCGATGTGCAACAAAGACCAAGTGCTTCTCAAGAATTTTCAGGCCCTCAGCCCCAGGCTGGCACTTCTGAGGCATCCATCCTCATGGACTGAGCAGCAGCCAGACTCTGTGTCTCTCCAGTGTGAAGTCAGCCATTGCTGAACCACCCATACTGCACCGTGTGAGTCAATCAAACAGTCCTTTTGCCATATATGAATCTATCCGTCTGTTCCTCCTGAGGACCCTAACACAGTATCTAACCTAAAGTAGACACATGAGATTCACCTTGCTGTCCCCAACCTGTACATTTTGAACCCTTTAACTCTTGGGAGAGAGACATGACAGTTTCCCACTATGGGAATTGAGAATGACAGTCCTTCATCACAAGGGCATATCTGTGAAGCATAAGTTTCACCAGGCAGAAAATCATACTAGACTTACTACAGAACGCTCTCTCCCACTGAAATCACTTTCTTCACTTCATGGTCTTTGTACTTATTCCTCTCTTCTCTATTCTCCCTCCCTTGTGATAAAGGCAGTAGCAGTAGCTACAAGGCAAAGCTTGGGGTGCTGAAGTTTGAAACTGCATCTCACTTTAAATATTCATAAACCAGATACCACTTAAGAAATTAATATCCAAACAAAACCAATCAAGAATGGGCAAAAGACCTCACAGATAAATATACAAAAAGGACATTCTAATAGCCAAAGGGGATAGACTCTATATATGCTCAGCCAATCACCAAAATGAAAAATCAAAACCATGATATATCACCTGACATCTTTTAGACTGACATTATTAGAAAAAATCAATGATAATGCATATTAGCAAGCATAAAGAAAAAAGAGACATGTACACTGTTAGTAGGAACATGAGTTAGTACAACTATTATGGAAAATAGCACAGAGAGTCTTCAAAGTTAAAAATACAGTGACCATATGATCAATTGCAATCCTGAGTATATCCAAAGAAATTAAATCAGTATTTTGAAGAAATAACTGCATCCCATGTTCACAGCACACCTATTCACTATTGCCAACAGTCAAGATATAGAAGCAATCCAAGTGTGCACCCATGGATGAATGAATAAAATATTACATAGACATACAGATAAAGATATAAACATAGATACATGCATACATATGCACAGATTTGAAATACCATTCAACTTTTGAAAAAGATCACATCTTGTCATGTGCAACAGCACTGATAAAGATAGAAGACATTCCGCTAAGTGGAACACATCGGGCACTGAAGGTAAATACTGCAAGGGCTGATGGCAAGCACAGTGCTAGCTGTCATGGGCTAGGCGTTGGGTTAGGAGATTGTGTCATGAAGGATCAAGAAGGTGTTAGTAAAAGTGAACAGCACTCAGTCACACTTAGTGGGAAAGTTCCAAATCTATTATTCAGCAGGGTGAACATGGATGAAAATTGTGAAGTGTTGTTTGTGAGGTGACTTGTATGTTAATTCATTTGGTTTAATTATTTATAACACGTACACATATCAAATCATATTTATGTAATAGATAAATAACAACTTTTATTAGTCAACGTAGTGGTTTGAACAGGAATGGCCCCATAGGGACTCATGTGTTTAAATGCTTGGCCCATAAGAGAGTAGCACTGTTAGGAGGTGTGGCCTTGTTGGAGGAAGTGTGTCACTGTGGAGGTGGGCTTTGGGGTCTCATATATGCTCAAGATAGGCCTAGGGTGGCACACAGTTTCCTTCTGTTGCCTGCAGATCAAAACATAGAACTCTCAGCTCCTTCTCCAGCACCATGTCTGCCTGGACACCCCCATGATGACACTGGACCAAACCTCTAAAACTGTAAGCCCACCCCACTTAAATGTCTTCCTTTATAAGAGTTGCCATGGTCATTGGGTCTCTTCACAGCAATAGAAACCCTAACTAAGACAGTTGGTTATATTTTAGCACAGCTGGGAGAAATCAATTTTTAAATAAAACTATAATGCCTTGAGCTGGAGTGGTAGCTCAGGGGTAGATGATTTTCCCAGCACATGAAGTCTCTGGTTCAACCTTTAGACTCACAAAAACAAATGAAACAACTACCTAAGTCTTATTCAGTCCTCAGTGACTACAGCAGTGATGTTGCATTCCAAGTCCAGGCTTGAGGCCAGTATTTGAGCTTTATTTCTGGAATATTATCCTCAAGACTGGGTACCTTCAGCCTTTTATACATGTATACAAGCCCCTCTGTCCTTAATTAATGCAAATCCCACATCTGTGGTTTATAACCAAGAAGTTTAAGAAAATTAAACTCAGCTCCACAAGTGCACACCTGCAGGCTTGCACACCCCACCAGTGTTTTTCAATGGATGGCCTATGTCATTAACAAAAAGTCACTATTTTAGCCAGGCATGTTGGCAAAGATCTTTAATCTCAGCACTCGGGAGGCAGAGGCAGGTGGATCTCTGATTTTGAGGCCAGCCTGGTCTACAAAGAAAGTTTCAGATCAGCCAGAGCTTCACATAGAAACCCTATCTTAAAAAAAAAACAAGTCAATATTTACTAAGCTATACTGTGTATATTTTAGAAAATTCTCATTTAACACAAAGGTAAGGGGGAAATGGTTCTTTTACTCACATCTAATTACTCAAAACAATAATTTTATGGTCTGGATGTTTGTATGTTCTACCTCTGCTTTAAAAAAATCATCTATTAAAACTTAGTGACCAGTGGTAGATAGATAGATAGATAGATAGATAGATAGATAGATAGATAGATAGATA
>OU015758.1:20741941-20757988 GCA_907169655.1 Acomys percivali | reverse complement strand
ATAGATAGATAGATAGATAGATAGATAGATAGATAGATAGATAGATATACATACATACACTTCTATGTGGTGTGTGTGTGTGTGTGTGTGTGTGTGTGTGTGTATCACAGCATATGTGGTATAGTCCTATTGAAGAAATGCTCAAAATTGCCAGGAACACATGTGCAGGGTGTGCAGTTTTGTGTGCCTCTGTCTCTCGACTTGGGGGCAGAAAGTTGTAAGAAGTAAAGTCAGGAAATAGTTCCAGGCTCCATCACCACTGACAGGCGTTCATATGGAAATCGCCACCATTTCCAGACTTAGAATTCTAGCAACATTGTGTTGTGACTTGTAATCACTAATAGCTAATTTAAGGGCCAAAGCAGGTCAGGTCTAAGGCAAAAAGCAGAAATATTTATCACTTAATTAATCACTCCCAGTTTTTAACAGAAGAGAAAGTTTATCAGCAGTTAGTTATGTAAAACTAACTGGGCTACATACCTTAATTCGATTATTCAAAATAGCTGTCACTCAAGGGTAAGAATTATGTTTATGAAACTATCTGAATGAGACATAAAGACACGTGTAACATTATGTTGTTATTGCTGTTGTTGGCTGGTTTGGTTTTTTGTTTTGTTTTGTTTTTGGTTTTGTTTTGTTTTATTTCGTCGCCACAGTCAATTCTGCTAGAGGACTAAGAACGAGAAAAACTCTTATTTGTCCCTGCAAGCAAAGGAGTCCAGAATATAATCTGTGGCAAAACTAAAGAAAAGCACGTGACTTCACGAGGCAAAGCGACCTCAAAGACTTGAACAAAAGATGAAGGAAAGATGACTAGGAGACACAGTAAACTTCCTTGAGGGAGAAAGCAGGCAGGTCAACACTGACGGCTGTTAAGACTGAACTCATTAATCAAATCGATCGCACAGCTCAATGTCATCCAAGAAGGAAAGAGAAAAAAAAAAAAACCTTAATGTGTTTGATGGAACTGACCAGATAATTAATTAAAGGGACGGTGATGCCAGACAACACAGTCCAAGCCAACGTACGTGGACGCCGCCTATCACTGCAAAGGGGAAGATCCAAAAAGTTGAACAAAACCCAAGTGAGTTCAGACTGAGCAAACAACACAGAGGAAAAAAAGGAAGCTGGAGAGAGATGGCTCAGCTACTCCTCGGGGCTGTAACTCTTATCAGACAAATGGAGGCTCTGATTAGCCCTTGGCTGGGCTGCTAATAAGGTCGAATTCTGTGGATTACCTGTGATTGCTGCAATTTTCAAAGCATTGGAATGTACAAAAGACAAGTGGACGATGGGGATCGAAGGGGATGAAGAAAAGAAAGGAGTTTATAAAGTATTTTTAATGGAAAATGAAGGCGGGAAACAGCCGTGGAATGTCACTGAATAAAAATGGAATGACAAAAAGAGCACCCTACAGCCCAAAAAGGAAACACATCCAGGCAGCAGTTAACAGTGGTTACTAACGAAAAGCCATCCCCATCTCTTGCCAGCTGTGTTTCAGGACAAACACTTGCAAACAGCTAATTCAATTCTCTTATTCAAAAGGAAGCATGTCACACAACCATATTTTCTGACGGCAGTGTCTAATTATGTGGGCTTGGGAGACTGTGGTGGGTTGGCACTGTTTCCCCACTCGTTTCTGTGCTGTGACCTTAGCCACTCTGAATTCCTCTAACGTGGATCCACACAAAGTTACCAACCCTCAGTCAATCGGCATACGTGTGCTGAAGACCTGCTATGTGGTAGGCATGCATAGGTCCTGGGATCGTAACAACAAATAGAGAGACATGGAGCCAGGCAAACAAATCTACTACACATGTAGGGAACAGGGCCAGGTCACGGAGCTGAGGATTGTCGCAGAATTGCAGTACAGAATTCCTTTCACCTGAATACGGGTGAGCAGCTAAGAGCTGGGAAAATGCCCTTGAGTCCTGGGCTCTTTTCACTTTTTGATTATTTTTTTAATGTTTTCATTAGCATTTAATTTCTAGAAATAATAATGGGCTTCATAATGACATTTTTCTATGTGTACATAATGTTCATCTTGCAAAATTGGAGCGCTGTGAGTCTCCAACCCTCCTTTCTCCCCCAGGTCCTGACAACTGCCATCCTACTGTGACTTTATGAATTTTACCACCCTGAGGACCTCACCAAAGATGAATCAGATGAAATGGGTCAGGTCCTAAACTTCTAAATATTAGAAATGATCAGGATGTTGTGGCATTACGCCTGAGGGCCTCAAGATACAAAGTAAGATGACCCTCCATCCCAGAAGGAAACAGAAGCTGAGGACTCTTTACTGCTGTTATGTGGGGCACTCCAGTATGTTCCCAAATATTGGGCTCTCTCTCAGCAAATGCACAGAGCAGGGTGCAGAGAGCTGAGAAACTTCTTGTCTGACACAGCTCCCTCCTGACTTACTGACATCCACCCCGGGCAGCACAGGACAAACGTTCCCACAAATCCCCATGTGGAGTGCATCCTCTAGAATGTTGTAGAGCATGCTCAGTGTAGTGAGTTGCAAAATAATGCGGCACTGGAAAGCACATGGGGATTCAATTCCTCAATTCCTTCATCATACCCTAGATGCTATGCATCCCTTTTTCTCCAAGTTGGCTTTCTCTCTTCCTCCTTGATATGAGGCAGTCAGAACCCTTCTTTCCAAACCCAAGAAAGCACCAGAAATTTGTCTTACTAGCATGGGAGAAAAGATGGATTCTGATTCTCCCTAAGAAAGGATCCCCCACTTAGGTTTATAATGGTCATTCAGCATCATTATTGAGAATCTGCTCTCCTTATAGCCTTGAAAAACCCAGTGTGGCCCCTCTCCTAAGGAGCACAGACCAGCACACAGAGGCAAACACTCCACTCCAGGCCCCTGCTGCTTGGGCTCAGCCACAGCCACTGTAAACAAGCAGTAGTCCTGGCAGTGTCTCAGCAGAGCTAATTCTACCACCCACCTGACTCCCACAATTAGCATTCTCACAAATGTGGAAGCATGATCAGGCCTCCCCTGAACTCCAGAGAAATGTGTCAGCCCAGATGGTGGCCTTGGAGCCACACAAGCAAGCTTCTAACTGGAGAAAAACAGGCAGGAGAATTGAGATCACTTTCAGGACAGCGTCCCCCCTTTGGTTTCGATTATTTTTGTATGTTCAATCAACTCTTGTTTTGTGATGGTGTGTTGGGAAACCCTGCTGCTAAGGTTGTAGTCCACCATGACTGGAAAGCTCAGAGCTCAGCATACAGTGGAGGGCTCCCTTTGTCAGTGAGGCTTCCTCTTCTCTGCCCGGGATCCAGGATCCTCACACCGTCTACCTGACAAATGTCACATGGTCCTTAGGGAAATGACAGGTCCAACTCCAACTCTCCCATTCAACAAGCACCTGGGATTCCAGGAAAGCCTCTCCATGTAAATGAGGCATCTCAGGACCTCAGTCCTCCAGCCAGTGATTTTTGCCCAAACAGGATATCCTTACCCACTCCCCAAAGTTCTTCTTCACCCTGAATAAAGCTGATCTGCCTCCCTGAAGCTGATCCTGGAAGGTCATTTCTGTCAGCGCTCACTGGCCACCAATTCCCCAGTTCCTCCCTTCTGCTCCTTTGTTCTTGAGGACCAGTGGCCAGCAACCCCAGGAACAAGGGAAAGCCACAATGGTGGGTCTTGGTTATTAACTTGAAAAGATTTACAATGATTTAGGACAGTGGTTCTCAAGGTGCGGGTGAAATGACCCTTTTACGGGGTCCCCTAAGACCATCTGAAAACACAGATATTTACATTTCCAATTCATGAAAGTAGCAAAATTACAGTTATGAGTAGCAATGACAATAATTTTGTGGTTAGGAGTCACCACAGCATGAGGAACTGTATTAAAGGATCACAGCATTAAGAAGGCTGAGAAGCACTGGTCTAGGAGATGCATCTCTGAGTACATCTATGAGGACATGTCCAGAAGGGGTTAACAGAAAGAGGAAGACCTACTCTCATGGGGGAGACATCTTCCAGTGGACTCCCCAGACATAAAGAAATTCAATGGGAAAGTGTGCAGCTGCCTACCTGCACTTCTTTCTGCATAAGCATAATTACTGTTGTCTCCATCTTCCGTTCACATGAGACTCCAGCCTCTGTGACTTTCTAATATGGTCTCAACACCAGCAGCTCTCCAGGGAGGTCAGGCCTTCAGCACCAGACTGGGACATCTGAGACATCCCCCTTTGTAAACTGGGCAGCTGCCAGGTTCTCAGCTTCTCCAACATGTACATAGCCACTGTCAGACTCTCTAGCCCCTATCCAGCCAACCAAGCCCCCTTCGGTATATATTTATAACCAATACATAATAATATACACACATGCATATTCTCGGTCTGATCCTCCAGAGAAGCCTGGCTGATAAATTACATCTCCTAAGTTATACCTATTTAGTAAAATCAGAAAATACAGCTAAGAGAGACAGAAAGGAAAAAGGAATCCTATCGTTTAGAGTTAATCATTGCATTTTTACATTTGGCCTCCTAGATTTTTATTTATATTGCCACACAAACTACTGTAATAAAAATAAGCTCAGCTTGTATTTCATCATCATTATTATGACTACTTTTATATAGACATATATATATAGCCATACTTACAATTTTATAACATCCTCTTTAATGGCTATATTTTAATCCACCAAATGGGATGTACTACAAGTTATCACCAATTCCCTATTGACTTTCCCTGTTGCTTCCAGCACTGTTTTAAATATTATTGTAAAAGGCGTTTTGTAACAGACTAGCTTCAGGCATGGTATGATGCAAGCATTAAAGTGACATCACCAGGAACCAACCTATCTCCAAACTTCAAGTTTCCAGTGGACTCATTTTATCTAGGCACCTACAGCTCCTGCCCTAAAATACCATGACTGAACTAGTCTCAGAGGCATCCAGTTAAACTGGCTAAATGGATCTTGCCTCACTGATCTCTGCCTGTGGTCAGAAAATATAATAATCCACTTATCTAAGCCTCAAATACAAACCATCACTGCTTCCTGGAGACAGGTTCAGTCCGGTCCAAACTACATGGGCATAGAATTGTGGAGGAGGTTGGAGGTTAAGACACTGAAGACACTAAAGAACAAAGCTATTGCAACCAGCTCCCCCAAAATACCACTCTTTTCTTTCGACGATTAAGCTAGATCCCCTCTATGAGTCGCTGAGATTTGAAAAGCCAAAGTTAACCACTGTCACTGAAATCAAGCAGCATTAGAGTAGAAGAGGAGGAAGAGGAGGAGGAAGAGGAGGAGGAAGAGGGAGAAGAAGGTTTTTCACTATATCTATCACAGTCAACCTTCACAACCTCAGCCAGAGGGGACCCAGCCAGACATCCCACTCTGTTATGACCATCCCCGCCTCTTTGTCAGCCGTTTATCGTCTGTTCTATTTGTCAATTAGTTATGTAACACTGTTTCGTGCCCTAGATGTTTTCTTTTTTCTCTTTGATGGGTCCATGTGTGTTCAGATGATCTCCGCCCATTATCCTTCGCTCTCTTCTCCCTGCTGCCCTCCCACTGAGCCTCTTCCCAACAAGTCCCTTTCCTGTGTCTGTGTCTGTGTCTTTGTTTCGGTATGGCCTTTGTGACTCACTGGGTTGGACTAGGGCTGCTTTTTTGTGAGCACAGGTTATTTACTGGAACATGGGCAACTTAAAATAAAGTATGAAAATATAAATAGATAAAAATAAAAGTAAAATGAGAAAGAATACAAATTAATCAAACAGGCAGGAAATCTTCCCATCCCTAGTCTGTCTCTCACCATTTCAGCTGCTTCCATAGTATGTACTGCAGTTGGCTCACACCAGCTCACAAGAGCCGATAGTTAAATAATGATAAACTTTTCAAGAATCTGTCTAAATCACTAGTATATTGAAGATGGCTATGATGGGAATATTTACACTACAGAAATTGGCAAACAGTTCCCGGTGCATCACTAATTCTTTCTAAGGCTCATCCTGCACGTGTCTGATGTTTTCGATTTCACAAATCCCCACGTGCCGCTCCCATCAGAGCCTGTGTGTTATAAAGCAAAATAAGCTGAATTAGATTACAATGAAAAAGGCTCCAAAGCTCAAAACAAGAAGTACCAGGGCCAGCTTGGTAGGTAAAGGCACTTAATACCAAGGTGGATGACATGACTTTGATCTCTGTTGCCAACATGATAGAAAGAAAGAAATGAAAGATTTCTACAATTTGTCCTTTGACTTACATACATACACACACTATACCATACACACACACACACACACACACACACACACACACACACACACACTTTCTAAAAAAAAAAAAAAATGGGACTGGAGAGATGGCTCAGAGGTTAAGAACACTGCCCGCTTTTCTGAAGATCCTGAGTTCAATTCCCAGCAACCACATGGTGGCTCACAGCCATCTGTCATGAGATCTGGTGCCCTCTTCTGGCCTGCAGGCAGACATGCAGGCAGAACACTGTAAACACTGTAAACATAATAAATCTCTTCAAAAAAAAAAAAAAAAAAGTACCAGCATGCATATATGAGAAACAGCCTCAGGCAACCAGAGGTGCTAAGATGTGAATATGTCCCCAAATTTCATGTGTTAGAAATTTACTCCCCAAAGTTATATGTCAGTGGTATTTAAGATCTGGACCATTGGCGGGTCCCTAGATTAATGCATTTATGGTTAATGAGTTATATTACAATGAGAGTGTTTTTATTATAAAAGTGTACTCTCTCTGGTGGTCTTGTCCCACATTTGTACTGTCCTACACTATGACATGGTGCAGCACGAAGGCCCTCTCTAGATGCTGAGCAAATGTCAGTCCTGTGGTCTTGGACTTCCCAACCTTCAAAACAATGGGTTAAATAAACTTCGGGTCGTTGTAAATCACCTACGATAGTGGATTGAATCTGAATTGTTTCTCCTAGGCGCGAATGTTTGCACACATGGTCCCCTGCTGGTGGTGCTATTGGAAAGGTTGGGGACCCTTTAGGGGGTGGAGCCTTGATGGAGAAAGTGGCTCACCTGAAGGTGGGTGTTGGAGGCTTTCTAGCCCAGCCCCACATGCTGCTCACACTCAGCTTCATGAGTTTGGATGTAATGTGACCAGTCAGCCTTCTGCTCCCGCTACCACAACTTCCCTGCCTGGTGTCATCATAGTGTCTTTCTCTCCGTGAGGATGGAACCATAAACCAAACTGTAAACCAAAATAAGCCCTTTCTTCCTTAAATTGCTTTTTTTTTTTTTTTTTTAATCACAGCAACCAGGAAGTAGGATGCTCAGAACCAGGTGATCAACAGTAGGGAGAGGCCAGAGGCATTTCTTGATTGAGAGGGTCCTCTTATTTTAATGGCCAGGAAAGGCCTTTGATGATCTGATGAGCCAGGCCTGCGAAGCTGCCAGAGCCAGGCCTGTCTGTGCCGTGGGCTTTGATTTAGCGCTGGCGTCTGCACCCTCGGCTTCCTGTGATTTCCTATGTGTCTTTTGATCTTACTGCAGGCCGGTCTCATTCCCAAGCTGCACGTGTGGAATGTGACTCCAGTGGCTCCGTGTCAGCCTGGATTGTCTTTAGACTTCCCTCTCACTTGGGGTATAGACTGTCCTCGGTATAAATCTATCCCTTGCTCGAATCTTCGCTCAGTCATCTGAGACATCAACGTGTTTCCATACGCTCACCATGTCCCTTTAAATATGTCTGTGCAGAATCTTATGAGAACCCTATGAGAACTATAAGGCAAAGGCTTGGCTTAGGGCTCAGTTGGCACAATGTTTGCCTGCCGTGCGTGAAGCCTTGGGTTCAAACCCCAGCTTCCCGTAAAATAGGGCATGGCCGCCCCACTTAATGATATCCCAACGCTTAGAAGGACGAAGCAAGAACAGAACTTCAAGGTCACCTTCAGCTGGAGGCTGGCTTCTGGCACCTGAGACCTTGTCCCAAAACAAAATAGGCCAGAACAGAACAAACAAACAAACCTAGAAGGCAGGTAATAGTAAGGCCGTTTGACAGGTAGGGAAATGAACACCCAGACATTTACTCAGGCTCTTATAAGTACTTAATGATAAAGCAAGGACTGGAACTCAGCACTCTAGACGCCTCATCCATTATTCATTGATTAATTTGCTCAGTGACATTTAATGATGTGCTTTAGTGGCTGTTAGTCCTTGGCTAATAAGATGTCAGTTGGCTTTATTACAACAGTCTGACTCCTAACTGCTGAGAAAAACATATATGTGTATGGATATTTGTTAATATATATTAAAGCATCATACATATTCTATAAATATATACAATTGTTATGTGTCAGAGGAAGAAAGAAACTCAGTCTCTGGCCCTGTGAGGAAAGAACTGCAACTCCTCTCACAGAGCTTATGACTATTTCACATGCCAGAGAACTTTCTCTGCAATCCACAGGCAAACCGAAGCAACAGTGGGCAGGAATGCCATGGCAGTGCCAGGGTCCCCTAAATCCTGAGCCTCTGTAAATATCCGAGGGGTTTTTATAGCAGCTTGACTACCAGCAAAAGAAAGCAACTATGACAACCTTGGAATCAAAGCAAATTCGGGGCACAGAACTTGAATGCCCAGGGCAGGTCCAGGATACAGAGAAGGGGTACTCCTGCCACACACCGAGACTCTGAACACTTTCAATGATGGTTTCACAGAACCTGGGACCAAGTTCCAGAGAACTGGTTCATGTGTGTTCCCCCAGGGACTAGAAATGCTCGGGTCTAGAGCAAAACTGGGACGCTGTCATTCAGGAGAGAACCCAGCACCGCTCATGACAAGAGCCATTAACGTTGCTACATTCTCAGAACCCACAGACGATACACAGCAAACACTATCTTTCCCAAACAGTAGCCTTTAAAAGGGCTCGTAGAGCTAGGCTACATGATTGGTATTTTCCAATCTTACAGAACAGGTTTCAGAAAAGTTAACAGCGGGTCTTTGCCAAATTCTCTTTCCTTTTCTCTTTTCTTAAAAGACTTCAATTCAAAATATCCACCAGGCTACAAAAATGTACACGTATTTGCAGAGCCCTTATGTCTTGCCCAGAGCACTGCAATAAGCATCTGTTGATCTCCTGGCTCACATCCTTTTCTCTCAATAGCCTTTTCTCTATGCCCCAGTGACAGTGGCCCTTGCTATTTATACATGAAAAGAAGCTGGAGCGGTCCTTCAGGGGTTAAGACTGATTACCACTCTTGCACAGGACCCAAGTTTAGTTCCCTGCACCCACATCAGACAGCCCACAACTTTTATAATTCCAGCTCCAGGAGATCTGATAAGCTCCGCAGACACCTGCACTCACATACATATACCCATACACAGCCACACATACACCGGATTTAAAATAAAGTAAATCATAAACACACACATCAAAGTACTATATCAGTCTGGAGCTCCAAGCCTTCCTAAATCAATGCTTCGGTGATCTGGCCCTTAGACTCCTCCTCTACCTCATCTGCTGTCACCCTTTGTGGACTTCTGTAGGTGGACATTGTCACTTAGTGACAGAGCCTCACCTTAAGACCTTTGCATATGCTGCCTGGAACTTACCCCATAGATATCCAAATATCCCTGTCCCTCTCCAACAGAGACCATTCTACCTCCATGAGTTAAATTATATGTCCTAAGGCTCTCTGAAGTCCTACCTAATGTGCAAACACAGACTTGGTGGAGGATAGACCAAGATGATACTAACAATTAGCTCAAGATGAGACAAGGTCATTTGAACTAATTGATTGTTATGGCATTTAGCAATATTTATAATATTATATATGTATTTATTTGCTCATAGGCCAACTTCTCCATTAAAATGCACTGCCTGGACAACAAGACCTCTGTTTCATTCATTCCTGTATTTCAGAACCTAGTATGGCGCCAGGTTCACAATAGGCCTTCAGAACACGCCCATCCAATGACTGAATGGTCAAACGGGCCCTCTGCAATGTGTTTGGAGATTTAAAAAAATGTTGTAAAACATTTAGAAGACTATACAATTCCAAACTGTATGGTACCGATCACAGCTCTAAATGATCATCAACGGGGGTTGTCACTATTAAGCAACTGGATTTAGATAAAAGGCAGAGAAACATGGCTACCTTGAAGGTGATGGTCTAGGAGGATGAGATTTGGGCAGCAAGTCATACGGCAGTTGGGTTTTAAGTGAGAAGGGGGAAGGAGAAAGTCTTCTCAGGTCATTAAACGTGTAAATCAACGGGAACCACATCTCTGAGCTTGTGTCTCTCTACACACTTTCCCAGCAGGTCAACTTGGCGTGTGTTGCTGGGTTTGAAGGAAGTGCCTGTGCAACCTTACGTCAGGAAATCTGAACCCGGAGCTTCATCTTGAGATCGAGAACTGGAAATCTCCCACAGGAAGTTAATACTTGCCATGAACGTGATCCAAGAAGCCTTAGCTTCCTTAGACCTCAGCCTAGTGCCCTCCAGCTTTGGTGCTTTCAGGCGGAAGATGATGTTCACAATGAGAGCCCACATGTTCCCTCTCTCAAGGTCAACTGAGCAGCCACATTGCAAGAGTGGGTACATCCAGACGGCTCCCTGAGGTGTATACACAGTGTCTCCCCAAGGCCCAGGCACCAGAGCCTGGAGAGCAGCTGAACTCACACCTCAGACAGTTCTGGCTTATGTCAATGGTGCAGCATCGTTATTAATGTCCCATTCACTCTCCAAATCACCCCAGTTCAAATGACAAATTAGTCATTCTGTAATTCCCTCAAATGACAAACTGCCCAAATAGTCAATTTCTTTAATGACCCATTCCCCAAATGACCAATTTACGTAACGTCACGTCCTTTAACTTTCTAGTTTTAGTCAGTTTTTATTTTACTTTCATAACACCACTTTGAAAATGTTTAAACACTGGCTGGGGAGATAGGTCAGTCACTAAAATGCTTTCTGTGCAAGCATGAGGCCCTGAGTTCAATTTAAAGACCCACACAAAGAAAAGCTATGAGTGGCGGCATGTGGTCATGTGCTTGTAACACCAGTGCTAGGAGACAGAGCCAGGCAGATTCCTGAAGTTCACTGACCAAACAACCTATCCTACTTGTAATCTCTAGCCCAGTAGGAGCCACGATCTCAAAAGACAAGGTGTATAGTTCTTTAGAAAAAAATTCCCAAAGTTGGCCTCTGGTGTCCACATACTTACCACCCACCCACACAGGTACACACACACACACACACACACACACACACACACACACACAGAGGCACACGCACACATACACACAAAGAAACTTTAAAAAAAAAAAAAAAAAAAGGTAGGGGGCTGGAAAGACGGTCCAGCAGTTTAGGGCACGGGCTGCTCTTCCATTGAAGAAACAACAAGAAAATTACAAGTGCCCTAGAATTGAATGAAAATAAAGTTTGCTAGAATTTATGGAATGCAATAAAAAACAGTCCTGGGAAGAAAAAATTTAGCTCTACATGCCTATTTCAAAAAACCAGGGAGAACCAAATGAATACCTCAGTGATCTACTTTAAAGTTTTGAAGGAACAAAGACCAAAAACTCCCCTCAAAAATGTAGATGACAAAAAAAAAAAAAAAAAAAAAAAAAAAAACAAGAAAAAAATAACCAAAAAAAAAAAAAAAAAAAAAAAAAGAATTACCAAAGTAGAAATAAAATAACCAATGAAATAGCTGGCTCTTTGAAAAGCTTAACAAGATTGAGAAACTGTTAGCCACATTAGCCAAAAGAGAGATGGCCCAAATTACTAAAATTAGAGATGAAAAATGAGCTATGACAAGATAGCTCAATGAAATCCAGAGAATTTTAAGGGCAAATTTCTAAATCCTTTATTCCACCAAATTGGAAAATCCAAAAGAAATGGGTGAATGTCTTTTTTTATTAAACAATGTATTCAAATTACATCCCAATTGTTATCCCCTAATTTGCATCTTCCCATTCCTTCCTCCTTCCCTCTTTCACCCTATATGTCTTGATATATACAGAATACTAGAGTTAAACCTTTGAGAAAAATGTAAATCAAGCTGGTACTGACCTGGAAGTTTCATCCCTCCTAGATATCTTTCATAGCCCTGGAAGGAGCTATGCCTGCTACCAGTGCTGTAAAGTGACCAAGTCCTCCCAAGCTGTGACGTTTTCAAGCTACAATAAAGGCCAGCCTGGCAAGATATGCCCAGTGGTGCAAGAGGGGCAAATTTTATGAGAGTAACTGTGGTGGCTTGGATGAGAATGGCCCCTATAGGCTCATATATTTAATTAACTACTTGGTCCCCAGTTGGTAGAACTCCTTGGGAAAGGTTAAGAGGTGTGGCCTTATTGGAGAAGATGTGCCACTGGGGCGGGTTTCCCGTTATCTCACTCTATCTATCTATCTATCTATCTATCTATCTATCTATCTATCTGCTTCACGCTTGTGGATCAGATGCAAACTCTCAGCTACTGCTCCAGCTCCATGCCTTTCTGCTGCTATGTTCCCAACCATGATGGCTCTAGACCCTAACCCTCCAGAACTATGAGCCCTTAAGTTAAATGTTTTCTTCTATAAGTTGCCTTGATCATAGTGTCTCTTCACAGCAATAGAAAGTAACTAAGACAGCAGCCAACAACTTTATGTTTGGGTTTTAGGCCTCTCCACCAAATGGAAGTCATGCCTGGCACCATTAACAGGGCCAAGAACCCATGGCTGAGTAGACCATATGGCCTAAGAGAGAACTCCTACTATTATCATGCGACGTGAATATAATACTTAGTCACCTCCTATGTACTTATCTTTAAACACATAGATCAGTGCATCTCTCAGCCCCATCAGAGAAGTTTCTCCATGTAGGAGATGGCAGCGAACACAGAGACCCACAACTGGTCAGTGTGAAGAGAGTAGCAGACTTCAGAGTGCTCATCCTCAAGTGATCTGTATGAGATTATTTTCTCTCGTGGTCAAGGCACCAAGATGATAAGGCAGATTATAAGTGCCAGACATAGTGGATGGTTACAGTGAAGTTATGCTCTCTGGGCATGACAGAGAAGTTGCATACATAAGCTCAAAGCCGCTGTGACAGAATGCACAAGACCCGTGGAAGACCAAGCCATACAAAATGCCAGCATGATTAGGAAGGAGGTCACACAGTCCCATCTCTAGCTGAGTCGCTATAGGAAACTGACAGCTGCTGAGAAAAGCAGGTGTTGTTTTTCTTTAGGGGTGTAGCCCCCGAGAAACTACTCATGCTCCAGTGGGTAGCCCTACGCTCACACACATACTGGGAGCACTGGGTAGGCACAGTGTGTTCAGAAGAGGAACGCATGAAATTGGGAAGGAATAGCAGTAAGGGGAAATAGAAGGAAGATAATGAGGGATGGGTTTGATCAAAGTGCATTATATATATATATATATATATATATATTATGTGTGTATATACATATATATCAAACAATAAAACAATGAAGAAATAAATTGATAAAAATAAAAATTTTTAGAAAAGAAATGTAAACCTCTGAGTTTTTCTTTCTGTTGGAGCCTCAATCTCTCCCTCCTCTCCCTCTAATTCTATCTCTCATCCTCCTGCTGGGCAGCAGGGAGCAGGGCAGAGAAAAACTAAACGTCTCCTCATGAATATATTCTCCTCATGAATATATTGTTTTATGAATATATTCTTTACAAATGGTGTCTTCTTGCATATATCCCTAAATGTGAAGAGTTTGCATGAATGCATTTTCTTTATGAATGATAATAACAATAAAAAATGTATTCCTAACAATTCTCCCTCTTAGAATATGTACCTTTGTGGATATATTTTTCTCCCAGTTCTCAGGACCGTCTCTCAGTTTCCCCTGTTTCCTGTCCCCCAGGCTATTAAGCCTGACTAGGGGGGAAAAAAGCTGTCAAATAGTCCTCAAAATACCATTAAGAAATCAAAATGAAAGCCAAAACTAAGTAGTCCAGATGACATAAATCAGGTTAGGCAAATCAGTCCATCAGTGAATTGAGCCACAAAATGAAGCCTCTCTTGAGGAACTGACAGTTAATGTCCTGACCATCTTAGCCTATAGCTTTCCTAACCACCTCACTTAAAACGGGACTTCCCTTACTCCACGCATGACCCCCAACATGCCCAAAACTCTCTAACCAATGAACTTACTTCTTCCACAGTTTTATCAAAACCAAAAATACATCCATGTATACATGTAATTTGCTCATTGCTGTCCACTATCCCATTTAGATTATCCACATGGGGATTGGGTATCATTGAACCCTTTCACCCGGCTTATTCAGCCCTATTGCAATCCTGAGAATGAGCAGATGCTTAATATTTGTTGAAGACATAGTCAAGAATGAATGAATGAATGAATGTATAAATGAATGAACATCCTCCTTAGGTTCAAAATGAAGAAAAACTGTATAGTGATCCCACAGTTCACACTAACATCACTCCAAACTACATGGCCTTTCCGGGGGGCGGGGAGGACAGAAGGCTGGCAAATGAAAATTTAATTGGGTACATAAAAGAAGAAGAGTCTCAAGAAATAAGCAGCTGTAAGCCAATTTTTAATCAGACTGAACCTGTTTGAGCACCTCAAATCAGAATGCACTGAAGAAAACTTTACCCCAGATGATACAGCACTGCCCGTTTGTACAGCACTGCTTGGGAGCAGATGGCGTTGAGTCAGGATTCTACAAAGACTTTAATAGGTCTTCTGTCAGCCCTTGGGCTATCATTTGCATAGGAAGAAATGCTGCTGGACTGCCGATGGTGACTGCCTATTACCCACTTGGACATGACCTCATCTTCATGGCTCCATTTCCCATTCTTAGCACGTGCCATCACAGCCTTCTGGGAAATTCTGGCAAGAAAACATAAAATAAGAGCAAGAGCAGCTCACTCCAAGCACCATGTTAATTATGAGTTGACTGGCAAGCCTCCTCATTCGAAATTCATCTCGAATCAGTCTTACACATTTGATTGAGTGTGACGTGGCTTCCCTTTCACCCATTTAATATCTCAAGCCAAAAGTTTATAGCAGTTGCATCGGAGCAATTACATGAGGGGGAAACCCATTTTTAAAGACACATAATTTCATTGTGGATGTGCACTGGTTATGAATTAGGTCTGTACACTCATCTCATCTCTGGAGGCACTTGCAATCATTATGGGAAACACAAGAGACACTTCACAGTAAGAGAATAACTTCTTTCCCATTTGGAAACAAATGATCCAATTCTAACAAACATGAGCATTTCACTCGCCCTCAGATAATTTACCTGGGGCCTGGAGAATGCGAATAAGTTCCTCATTTGTCTGCCATGTCCCATCACTGAGACCTAGCCGACAGCACACTTCCTCAGGAAAGGGTAGGAGACAGAGAGGCTGTAAAGTGATGTGTTCATTGTTCATCCTGAGAGCAAGAGTTCAACGGGCAGAGCAGGAATCTTGCACAGCCTTTCTTCCTCTCCACTCCGGAACTTCAGAAATTCCCCAACCCAAAGTTCCAGGAATCAAGTAACATCATTTCTGCAGCTTCCAAATATGTGATCATTAGTCTCTTTCTTCTTTTGATTCTAGAAGTCTGTGTTAATTTACTGAGTGAGAGGAACAGGTGAAATCATAAACATTTAAATAAAGCCTCCCTTGCCATAGCGTTGCTACTAGATGATCACTGAGAATGCCAATGTTTAGGGTTGGGTTTGTTTTTTGAAACAAGGTTTCTCTGTATATCCCACATTGGCCTTGAGCTCACTATGTGCCCAGGCTTTTCTTAACCCCAATTTAATCCCCCTGCCACAGCCTCCTGAGTGGTGGGATTACAAACAAGAACCACCATATTCAGTGAAATGCTGCTTTAACAGTGTTGTTCAAAACCCCAGTTTAAAAAAAAAAAAGAAAAACAGAACTGGAGAGATAGCTCAGTGCCCACATAGCAGCTCACATCTAGAACTCCAATTTGAGGGAACTCAATGCCTTCTGTTCTTTGAAGGCACCAGGTATACACATGCAGAGATATAGACACAGGCAAACACACACACACACACACACACACACACACACACACACACA
>OU015758.1:20730248-20741931 GCA_907169655.1 Acomys percivali | reverse complement strand
GACTGGAAAACTTAAAGGAAGGGTGGCAAATAGATACAGGTATTTCAGGTTAGATACAGGCCCTATAACTCTCATAAGTACAACAAAGATCTCACAACTATGCTGCAGGCTTTCAGACAGTCAAACCCATCCCTTCTTGTTAAGAAGCCAAAAGAGACCTCTGAGCTTTGTCTCTCAATACTTAGAAAAGGTATGTGTGGTAGCCTTATGTTTCTGTAACATATATCTGGGCGATATCAGTTAATGAAGAGAAAAGAGTTATCTTGGATCACAGTTTTGGAAGTCTCGATAATTGTCTGGCTTGTTGCTTTGGGGCCTAGACAAAGCAGCACTTCACAGTGGAAACCCACACCTCAATATCCATGAGGCGAAGAAAGGGATTGGGAAGGGTCATGTTCAATAGCTCCTTCCAGAGCATGATTTCACTGACCCATTCCCTATAATTAGGCCGCACCCCTTGAAGCTCCACCATCTCCCAATAGCACCATGGTTTGGAGACCAAGCCTTTAAACACATGGGCCCTTTGGGACATTTCAGATCCAAACTACAGCAGCAATGAAGCCAAAAACCAGGCACTTTCCCAAGCTTATACCACTGACAGTAAATCTTTCCATAAATCTCAGTCCATTGACTTGGAGTTGGGGATGTTGACCACAGAACCAGTCTACAGGCAGAGAAGAAGCGAAGACTAGAGAGTCCAGCACTGTCATTTCAAATCTGGCCTCTGAGCATCTCTGGTTATCCCTAGACTTGGTGGGAATTGATTGGTTTGAACTTCTTGCCCTCTCAGCCACCAAGATGAACACTATGAAGTGTAAAGTGACTTTTACCATGTGTCCGGAGGACACCTAATCAATACAGTGAATTATACTTACACCTAGACCTAGCATGGCATCTGCCTCACCTGAAGCCAGTGGATCGCCACTTTAGTTGAGTCACTGAACCAAAAACTCACATTGCACATTCATCTATGACTGCAAAGACTCATTTTATTTATCATGTTACCAAAAATAATGGGATATGTAAACGAATGTTCATAAATACATGTATATATTACGCATACGTTTATATTAAGTCATGTTATTTATAAATGCCTAAAGAATCATTTAGCTAGCTAGGTGCATGACTTTAATCCTAGCATTCAGGGAGGCAGAGGCAGGTGGATCGCCATGAGTTCGAGGACAGTGGGGTCTACAAAGCGAGTCCAGGACAGCTAAGGCTACACAGAGAAACCTTGTCTCGAAAAACCAAAATAAGGACAAGATGGCGGCACACTGTATGGACCTTGTCTAGAAGGCAGAGCAGCTGAGGTTGGTAAATAACATAAAGGGAACAAATCAGGAGCACAAAGCTCCCCGCTCATTGCAGCTGGGCAACTCGCAGTTCGGAAGGCACAAACTTTGAACACCCTGCACTCCTCTGAATATGGGAAAGAGCACACACCCTCTGAGGAAGAGAGGGTCCACTGTGGTGGCTGCAGCGGTGGGGGAGGTGGTGGGTGGTGGCTCAACACAACAAAATAAGTGAGCAAGGAAATGGGGCACTATCCAAAGCACAGACTTGGGGACTCCTCAGTCTAAACAAGTGGAGAGGATAAAAAGAAGCCCCTCATGCCCACTCCTACCCCCCATGCCCACCGGGGCTGGACTTCCACTGGGCTTGGGAACCATAAGCTACAAGCATACTGCACTCTTTTGAGTACTGGGGCAGTGTAGGCCCCCTGTGGAACAAAGGTTTAACACAGTGGAAGCCACACAGCATCTGGCATCCAAGCTACTGTTCTACACTGTGGCTGATTCCTCTGAGGAGAACAAGGAGCCAGAAGAACCCTACAAAATCACAGATCCTAGGTGGCAGAGCTTGGATGAATATAGATACAGGAAGACAGTGTCTGCCAAGCCAGTATATGAAGCAGCTGCCTTCCAAAGGTACTTACCCCCATGACTGCCAGATTAGGAATCCCAAGCCCTCTCAGAAGATGCCCAAAGGAAAGAGTAAGAAGACAAAAAAACCAAGACAACACGCCTCCACCAGAAAGCCCAGACATCAATAGATACCCTAATACAGCTGAATCTCAGGAAAATGACCTCAAAACTATGCTTATACAGTTACTTGAGAATTTTAAATAGGAAATAAATAGATCCTTCCAAGAATTTCAGGAAAATACAAACAAACGAATAGAGGCCATCCAGGAGGAAAAAAAAAAAAAAACACAATCAAACAGGTGAAGGAAAAGAGTAAAACAGTTTAAGACATGAAAATAGAATTAGACACCATTTAAAAATCTCAAATTGAGAAAACCCTCAAAATGGAACAATTAAAGAAGGAAGCAGGACTCTAACAGACAAATATAACCAACGGAATCCAACATATGGAGGAGAAAATCTCAGGGGCTGAAGATACAACAGAAGAAATTGATACATCTCTCAAAGAAAATATTAAAACAGAAAAATTTATGACACAAAGCATCCAAAACATCAAGGACACCATGAGAAGCCATAACTTCAGGATTATAGGAGTAGATGAAAAGAAGGATTCAAAGTCCCAAGGACCAGAAAATGTTTTCAAGAAAATCATAGAATAAAATTTTCCCAACCTAAAGAAAGAGATACCCTTGAACATACAAGAGGCTTACAGAACACGAAATAGGCTAGACCAGAAAAGAAATTCCTCCCACCATATAATAATCAAAACACTAAATCTGGAGAACAAAGAAGAGATATTAAAAGCACAATGGATGAGTACTTTTAGGTTGAAGTCCTTTGTCCATGGTGGTCAGGAAACTATTACCAGAGAGAGGCAACCACCCTGTTTGGGCTCCTAAAGACTTTACTTCACACCCTGGATTCCCCACTGGGTCAGCCCCCCTTGATGAGGAGTTCTGGTGGCACTCAGAGGAAGGATAGCAGGTTACCAAGAAGAGACTTGATACCCTATGATCATATACAGGGTGAGGAGGTCCCCCTCAGTCACAGTCATAGGGGAGGAGAATAGGGTGAAAGTAGGAGGGAGGGAGGAATGGGAGGATAGAAGGAATGGGATAACAATTGATATGTAATATGAATGAATAAATAAATAAATAAATGTTTTTTAAAAAGCACAATGGAAAAAGCCCAAGAAACATATAAAGGCAGACCCATCAGAATTACACCTGACTTTTCAACAAAGACCATGAAAGCCAGAAGGACCTGAGCTGAGGTCATCCAGACACTAAGAGACCAGAAATGCCAACCCAGACTACTATATCCAGCAATACTTTCTATTACCGTACATGGAGAAAACAAGATATTCCATGACAAAACCCAATTTAAACAATATTTACACACCAGCCAAGATCTACAGAAGATAGTAGGAGGAAAATTCCATCATAATGAGGTCAACCACACCCAACAGCAAAACCGAAACAGACACTGCCACACACAATCACCACCAACTCCAAAATAAAAGGATCCAATAGCCATTGGTCACTAATATCTCTCAACATCAATGGCCTCATCTCTCCAGTAAAAAGACAAAGGCTAAAAAAAAAAAAATAGATGCAAAAACAAGGTCCATCGTTCTGTTTCATTCAAGAAACACATCTCAGCAACAAAGATAGACATTACCTGAGAGTAAAGAGCTAGAAAAAGATTTTCCAAGCAAATGGATCCAGGAAACAAGCAGAAATAGCCATTCTAATATCTGATAAAGTAGAAAGAAGAAATAGCCATTCTAATAACTGATAAAGTAGACCTTCAATTAAAATTGATCAAGAAAGATGGAGAAGGACACTTCATTCTCAAAGGAAAAATCCACCAAGAGGACATTACTATCCTGAATATCTATGCCCCAAATACTAGGGCACCCATATTTGTAAAAGAAATACTTTTAAAGTTCAAATCAAACATTAATCCCAACACAATAATAATGAAAGACCTCAACATCCCACTCTGACCAATGGACATATTTTCAAGGCAGAAACTAAATAGAGAAATAATCAAGCTAACAGATGTCATGAATCAAATGGACATAACAGATATCCACAGAACTTTTCACTCAAACAAAAAAGAATATACCTTCTTCTCTGCATGGAGCCTTCTCCAAAATTAACCATATAATTGGTCACAAAACAAGCCTTGACAGCTACAAAAAATTGAACTTCAACAACAATAAAATTAACAAAAATCATATAAACACATGGAAACTGAATGATGTTTTACTCAATGACTACTGGGTCAGGAATGAAATAAAGAAATTAAAGACCTCCTAGAATTAAATGAAAATGGAGTCACAACATATCCAGATCTTTGGGACACAATGAAAGCAGTGCTAAGAAGAAAGTTCATAGCCTTAGGTGCCTTCATTAAGAAATTGGGAGATACCGCTTACAAGCAACTTAATGAAACACCTGAAAACTCTAGAGGAAAAAAGAAGCAGACACACCTAAGAAAAGTAGATGGCTGGAAATAATCAAACTCAGGGCTGAAATCAATAAATTAGAAACAATTCAAAGAATCAACAAAACCAAGAGCTGGTTCTTTGAAAAAATCAACAAGATAGACAAACCCATAGCCAAACTAACTAAAAGGCAAAGCGAGAGTACCCAAATTAACAAAATCAGAAATGAAAAGGGAGACATAACAACAGATACTGAGGAAATCTAAAGAATTATTAGGTCTTACTTGAAAAGCTTATATGTCACAAAATTTGAAAATCTAAATGATATGGCCAATTTCCTTGATAAATTCCACTTAACAAAGTTGAATCAAGATCAGGCAAACAAATTAAATAGTCCTATATCCCCTAAAGAAATAGACACAGCCATCAAAAGTCTCCCAACCAAAACAAGCCCAGGGCCAGATGAACTCAGTGCACAATTCTACCAGACCTTCAGAGAAGAACTAATACCAATACTCCTCAAACTATTCCACAAAATAGAGACAGAAGGAACTCTACCAAACTCATTCTATGAAGCCACAGTCACCTTAATACCTAGGCCATACAAAGAACCAACAAAGAAAGAGAATTTCAGACCAATTTCCCTTAAGAACATAGATGCAAAAAATACTCAATAAAATTCTGGGAAACCAAACCCAAGATCACATCAAAAATCTCATCCTTCATGACCAAGTAGGCTTCATACCAGGCATGCAAGGTGGTTCAATATATGGGAATCCATCAATATAATCAACCATATAAACAAACTGAAGGGGAAAAACCATGTGATCATCTCTTCAGATGCTGAAAAAAAATCATTCGACAAAATCCACCACCCTTTCATGTTAAAAGTCTTAGAGAAATCGAGGATACAAGGCACATACCTAAACATAGTAAAGGCAATATACAGCAAGTCTATAGCCAACATCAAACTAAATGGAGAGAAACTTAAATCAATCCCACTAAAATCAGGGATATGACAAAGCTGTCTACTCTCTCCATTTCTCTTCAATATAGTACTTGACGTCCTATTTAGAGCAATAAGACAGATAAAAGAGACTGAGGGGATACAAATAGAAAAGGAAGAAGTTAAAGTTTCACTATTTGCAGATGATATGATAATATATATCAGTGAGATCCCCAGAAGTCAACCAAAGAACTCCTACAGCTGATAAACAACTTCAGCAAAGTGGCAGGATACAAAATTAGCATGAAAAAGTCAGTAGCCCTCCTGTATACAGATGACAACAGGGCGGAGAAAGAAATTAGGGAAACCACTCCCTTCACAATAGCCTCAATAAATATAAAGTATTTTGGTGTACATCTAACAAGCAAGTGAAAGACGTATGAAAAAACTCCAAGTCTCTGCAGAAGGAAATTCAAGAAGATATCAGAAAGTAAAGATCTCCCATGTTCATGGATTGGGAGAATCAACCTAGCAAAAAATGACCATCCTACCAAAAGTAATCTACAGATTCAGCGCAATCCCTATCAAAATACCAACACGATATTTTACAGAACTGGAGAGATCAATTCTCAACTTCATATGGAAAACACAACCCAGGATAGCTAAAACAATTCTGTACAATAAGAGATCTGCCAGAGGAATCTCCATCCCTGATCTCAAGCTGTACTATAGAGCAACAGTAATAAAAACGTCATAGTACTTGCATAGAAATGGGCCTGTTGACCAGTGGAATCAAATTGAAGACCCAGAAATAAAACCACACACTTTTGGTCATTTGATTTTTGACAAAGAAGCCAAAACTATACAATGAAAAAAAGACAGCATCTTCAACAAATGGTGCTGGTCTAACTGGTTGTCTACTTCCATAAAAAAAAATGCAAATAGATCCATATTTATCATCCTGTACAAAACTAAAGTCCAAGTGGATTAAAGACTTCAACATAAAACCAAACACACTAAATCTGTTAGAAGAAAAAGAGGGAAAGAGCCTAGAACGAACTCATTGGCACAGGAGACAACTTCCTGGACAGAAGACCAACAGCTCAGGCTCTAAGATCAACAATTAATAAATAAGACATCATGAAACTGAAAAGCTTCTATAAGGCAAAAGACAGAACAAAGTGATAGCCTAAAGTTTAGGAAAAGATCTTTACCAACCCTACATCTGACAAAGGGCTAATATCTAAAATATATAAATAATTCAAGAAATTAAACACCACCAAAACCAAATAATCCAATTTTTAAAATGGAGTACAGAACTGAACAGATAATTCTCAATAGAGGAATATTGAATGGCTGAGAAACACTTAAAGAAATGCTCAACATCAGCAAAATGCAAATCAAGACAACCTTGAGATTCCATCTTACACCTATCCGAATGGCGAAGATCAATAACTTGAGTGACAACACATGCTGGCAAGGATGTAGATAAAGTGGAACACGCCTCCATTGTTGTCGGGAATGCAAACTTGTACAACCACTTTGGAAATCAATATGGCGCTTTCTCAGAATATTGGGAATAGTTCTACCCCAAGATCCAGCTATACCATTCCTGGGCATGTATCTGAAAGATGCTCCACAATACAAGGACATTTTCTCAGCTGTGTTCATAGCAGCTTTATTTGTAATAGACAGACTCTGGAAACAACCTAGATGTCCCTCAACCAAATAATGGATTTTTTAAAAAACTGTGGTACATTTACACAATGGAATGCTACTCAGCTATTAAAAACAAGGAAATCTTGAAATTTGCAGGCAAATAGATGGAACTTGAAATGATCATCCTAAGTGAGATAACTCTGACCCAAAGAGATATGCATGGTATATATTCACTTATAAGTGGATTTTAGCCCAATATAGATGTCCTCTGAGAGACTCCAGTCAGTGGGATATAGGGACAGTTACTGGGACTCGAAGGTGGACACTGGGCATGATGCTGAGAGTGGTAGCTAAGAGTGGGGGAATGGAAGGTCCAGGAGGTCCAGGAGGTAGCAGGAGCTCCACAGGGAGACCACCAAGGCCTGTGGGTCGAGGCACAGGGAGACTCTCCACAAACTGATGCTCAAGTCAAGGACAACACATGCAAAGAACCAAGATCCCTTTTTCAGATGTAGCCAATAAACTGAAGATTCTCTGCATGGGGGAAGGGAGGGACTGCTGCTGAACCTCTGCCATGCACTCGGGGACCCACTACTTAGTCTCTGCCCCATGGCAAGATGGCCTAGTGGGCACACAGTGGGAGGAGATGGAGACTGCCCTGATGATAGGCTGTTCCCAGAGGGCTAGGGGCAGGGAATAAGCAGAAGAGGGAGGGAGGGTGGCTATGGGAAGATGAGAGGGAGGGGATAACAAACAGGAGGTGAAGTGAATTAAATATAATAAATAAAATATACACTTAAAAAATCCGAACGGAGGAGAGGATGGCTGCAGAGACTGATACACCAACCTAGGACCATGCAAGGCAAGGAACTAGACACTCAGCTCAATTGTAGTACATAGGCAGCACAGTCTCCTTGTGGATACCACAATGTGGGGAGTAGGGACTACCTCTGACATGGACTTGGGCCATGTTGTTCACTCCCCCCCAGCAGGATGGCCTTGCTAGGCCACAGAGGAAGACATTATATGTAGTACAGAGGACACTAGATAAGCTGAGGTCAGATGTTAGGGGAGGAGAGCTGCCCTTTCTAAGGACTAGGGGAGGGAGGGAAAGGGGATGAGGGAGAGGATGGGATTAGGAGGTGATAAAGGAGGAGGTAGAATCAGGAAGTGATGAGGGAGGGGGCTGCAATCAGGATGTAAAGATTTCAAACTGCAGAACAAGCAAATGAGTTATATTACTAATCCCACTACATGGGAATAGCTCTGAGACTGGCTGAGATACAAATGTCTATGCATAGACAAGGCTTCATGTTGGTGACAGATTCTCTATGACTTATTATTAAAGGCCATTCATAGTATGGCATGAAGGAAGATTTGCAGATGTCCCACTTCTGCTCATACAATGAGCAGAGAACTTTAATTGCTCTGTGCATTCCACACACCTTATACAATTATAATGTTAGAACTGTATAATGCTTGTAAGAAATTGTATTCAGAACAAAAGAACCAGACACTGATGCTGGATCAGACCTGACAGGATTTGTTCCTCTCAGCAAGCTGCACAATGACACCCTGTGTCCTCCATGTTCCAGCCCCAGGCACCTCTGTTGCTGTTACCCATCAGAATTGGACAGCTTCCAGGACAGCGTTGTAGAAAGCTTCTGATCCCAATTGGTCCAGCATTTCAGTCTGTCCCACACAGGACTCCTATTAAGTCTAGAATTTCTCAACACATAGAAACTGGACCAGGAGCTGGGAGTGGTTGTGCACACCTTTAATCCCAGCACTCGGGAGGCAGAGGCAGGCGGATCGCTGTGAGCTCAAGGCCAGCCTGGTCTACAAAGCGAGTCCAGGACAGCCAAGGCTACACAGAGAAACCTTGTCTCAAAAACCAAAAGAAAGAAAGAAAGAAAGAAAGAAAGAAAGAAAGAAAGAAAGAAAGAAAGAAAGGAAAGAAGAAACTGCACCACAAATGCTATCCCTAACTTGCTTAACCATTTTCCCCAAATTTTTTGGGCCCCTTCAAAGGTATTATTTGCCCTAAACCAGCCTGAAGAAACCTTAAGAGAATGACATCCCATTTCCTCTAAGCAGAGTTGGGTAGGTTTCTGTTTGCTCTCTTGGTCTAAAGATAGGTATTTTCATCAGGAGGTGGTTATAAGTTATTATTGGTCTTATACAGAGAAAAAACTAGGCTGGACTCAAGGATGTCTCTCTTTTCCTTTATCTTTCTTTCATAAGGAGATAGGAGCTGAAAAGAAAGAAAGGGGGATAAGGAAATATAGAGGGAGGATAGAACAAAAGGCAGGTTACTGAATCTACTCCGCATCTCAAGGCCTTTAATTGTTACTCACAAATAAGGTTATTTTTAATTCATTGGTATAGAATTTCATATATTGATGCAAATCATGGTCATGTCAAATACTAGCCTAATTTTATCACAAGTATATCCTATGTCTAACAGATAGATATGACTCTGTAGATATATAAGGCAAAATAGTTAAATAAGGTCTTCAAAAGCCTAAGAGACCTACAGAATATGACATTTAAAGGTGTTTTTATTATTCTAAAGTTTATTTGACAAGGTAAGTTAGTTTCTGGCAACACCCAGCCTACCTCAAAGAAATAATCACTATCAAAAAACCTACATGTGCAGTTGGCTTTAAATGTGGCAAATCAGCAACTGGGCAAAATGTCCTCATTTCTGCCACAGACAGAATTCTGCCTAAAAATAGGCAAGCTTAAATGCAGGCAGAGTCAATGGCTGAACTCTGCCAAGACAGGGTAAGCAAGTCCTCAATAGTTCCTGCTTTACAAATATGTCTGTCAGAGATATTGGGCTAGAAGGTCAAAGATGGTGCTCCAATGTTCATAGAGAGTGTTGGGTGACTGTTCAGGCAGTAAACTGTCTCAGTCATTTTTTCATTTTGGAAGCAGTTAACCTGAACTTCTGGTTCACTCAGGTATTTAAGTTTTATTCCTTCTCAAGTCTCTGATGGGTTTGAAGACCAGATAGTTTAGTCTTACAATTAAGCTTAGTTGTTTAGGGGTTAAGATGTTTTTAGATCAAGATAGATGTTTTAAGTTAATGGAGATGAGATATGCTAGATATTGATTTTCATTCAGAAATTTAGACCCAACAAGATAGGAAAGATGTTTACTTCAAGTTTGACAAATACAAATAGCCAAATCACTATGAATGTAACATTTATACAACTCCTGATTGTCTCATGGTTCTTCCTGCTGTATGTAGTTTATTTCATTCATGTGTAATAATGTAAATGTATATGTTAAAAAAAGAAACATAATAAAAAAAATTTTAAGAAAAATAAATAAATAAATAAATAAATAATTGAGCTAGCGGTAAGATCTAACTATAAGATCTATACATATTCTTATATTTAAGAAATGTGTTACATACTAACTTTTTAAGGTCTCACTTGGCAGATACACTTCCCATTTTACCTTTGCGTACCTCACTCACCAGTTTGCCCCTAGTAGCAACAGAATAATCATGGTAGTTCAGATGAGAAATGTCCATCGTGGGCTCCTGTATCTGAACACTTGATCCCCACTGGGCACCACAGTCTGGGAAGACTATGGAATCTTTAAAAGGTAGAACCTGAAGATCACTGAAGGCTTCACCGTGATGCTCTTGCTCACCTGCCTGTTGCCACGCGTTCCCCGCCATGAGGGACTCCATCCTTCTGGGACCATAGGAAGAATAAACCATTTTTTCCCCACAAGTTGTTGGGGGTTTTTTGTTTGTTTGTTTGTTTGTTTGTTTGTTTGTTTGTTTTGTCAGGGGGTTTTATCACTACAACAGAAAAGTAACTACTGAAACAGTATAATCAAATAAAGGAAATCTTTTAATTGGGAAATCATTGTTTTTTGCTTAAAACGAAAGAGAATCACTAGTATTTTATTTATCCACAAACTGAGGACCCAACAGTGTTCCCTGATAACAGCAGTTAGGAAGCAGTACACTAAAACAGTTGTCACACAGGAAAATGGCAGCACAGGACTGATTGTATTGTGCAAATTTTTTCATTTGTTATTTATTTTAATTATTCATATTACATCCCAATTGTTATCCCCTCACTTGTATCTTCCCATTCCCACTTTCCTTCCCTCTTCCACCCTATCCCTCCCCTAGACCTCTGACAGGGAAGGCCTACCTCCCCTACCATCTGAATACAGCCGATCAGGTGTCATCTAGATAGCCTGCATCCTCTTCCTCTGTGTGCCTGCATAGTCTCCTCGCCAAGGGGAAGTGATGAAATGGCCAGCAATCTTATGACAGACACCCAAATTGACCAGTCATCAAAGCATGGGAATTCTGAAACCAAGTTTAGAGATGAAACCCTGAAATACTAAAGACCTCAGAAGTATTTAAATCAGAATTCTGGCACTCAGACACAATCTATCTTGATAGGCAACTAATGAAATTCCCAAAAAGGAATTTATACGGCACATACATAAGTAAGGTGAGTTATCTTTAAATGGCTTCATGTTTTAGAAGTATTTTATGTAAGGTACACCAACGGAGAGCTAAGGATGTAATAATGCAGGTGAAGGGTGGTTGTAGGTGTGGATTATTTATTACCTCCCTTTATTTAAATGTCAGACAAGATGGTGCATGGGAAGCTGGGAAGAAGAAGAAGAAGAAGAAGAAGAAGAAGAAGAAGAAGAAGAAGA
>OU015758.1:20708223-20724268 GCA_907169655.1 Acomys percivali | reverse complement strand
GTTCAATCTGTGAGCCTCTCTATGAGCCCTGATTAGTCGATTCTGTGGACTGTTTTCTTACGGTGTCCTTGACCCCTCTGGCTCTACAATCCTTCCTCAGCCTCTTCCACAGGATTCCCCAAGCTCCCCCTAATGTTTGGGTGCGGGTCTCTGCATCAGCTCCCCTCAGTTACTCCAGCCATTTTTTTTTTATTCTTTCTTCTTTTTTTTTTTTTATGTTACATCCAGATTATCGTGCCCTCCCTCGCTGCCTCCCAATCCCACCCTCCCTCCTTCATACTCTCTCCCTCCCTCCCCTAGTCCTCAAAAAGGGGGAGCCTTCCTTCCCCCTGACATCTGACCTCAGCCTATCAAGTCTCATCAGGACTGCCTATATCCTCTTTCTCTGTGGCCTGGGTAAGGCTGCCCCACCAGGGGGAAGTGATCAACATGTGGGGGCCAGAGTCCATGTCAGAAGTAGTCCCTACTCCCCATATTATGGGACCCACAAGGAGACTGTGCTGCCTATCTAACTAACATCTGAGCAGAGGGTCTAGGTCCTCACCATGCATGGCCCTTGGTGCATCAGTCTGCAGCATCCCTTCCTCTGCCCATATGTGTTGGCTCCAATGGTCTCCTTGCGGAGCTCCTGACCCCTCCAGGTCCCTCTATTCCCCAACTCTTCCATAAGACTCCCTGTGCTCCACTCCGGAGTTTGGCTGTGTGTCTCAGCATCTGCTTTGATCTCCTGCTGGGTGGAGTCTTTCAGAGGACCTCCATGGTAGGTTCCTTTCCTGTTCCTTCCCTTCAAGTGTTTCTGTTGTCTGTTCTATTTAAATTTTATTCTTAAACAGTACTGAAAAGCTGCCCAGACTGGCTTCACACTCATTCACTAGGCCGGACATACCCTAAAACTTGCAATTCTCCTTTTTCAGCTTCTAAACTATCTGTGTTCTCACTACATTTAGTTTAAAGCTGAATAATAGTCCGTTGTATGGATATACCATATGTTGTTTTTTTCATTCTCAGCAGTGAAAGTGCTGGGTTGAAGAATAATTCTATGCTGAATTTCTTTTAAATGGGAAGAAGAAAATATCTGGCATGATGAAAGTGACAAATTTGTTTTATATTGTAAGTTTAAAATAAAGAATGTAACTGGGCCTGAAGGTCGGGGGTGGGCACTGCAGAGGCTGATGCACCAACCAAGGACCATGCATGGAGAGGACCTAGAACCATGCTCAGATGTAGCCAACTGGGACCTCACTCTCCATGTTGGTCCCCTAGTAAGGGGAACAGGTGCTATCTCTGCTATGGACTCTGTTGCCTGCTCTTCGATCATTTCCCCCTGGTGGGACAGCCTTGCCAGGCCACAGAGGAAGAGGATGCAGAAAGTCCATATGAGACTTGATAGGCTGGTGTCAGTTGGTAGGGGAGGAGGGCTCCCCCTTTCAGAGGACTAGGAGAGAGGCATAGGCAGGGAAGAGGGAGAGAGAGTGGGACTGGGAGGAGACGAGGGAGGGGGCTCCGATCAGAATGTAAGGTGAATAGATTTTTTAAAAATACATTTAAATTTAAAAAAAAAGAATGTACATGTTGGGAAACCCCATTTTTGAGGAGCTGCTATGTCACTTTAAGTAGAACTATAGCACATGACTCTCGCCATCAGAGCTAAGAGTTCAGCTCCTCTACGTGTGCACGCACCCATACTGGTTTTCTGAGTCTTGCCTATAATCTAGACTAACGACTTTTGATGGTGTAAAACACTGCAGTGCGTGACAGGACAAGTGTTCTGCCACTGTGACACCCGGGCAAAGATTTGGGGGTCTCTGTTTTTATCGCAACACAATTTCATTAAGTTTGTAAAATAAGTTAAGCAAACAATTGGGGTTTCGTTAACTTATTTTGAAAAGGATTAACAAAATTCATGGCTCAAAGCTATTTGCTACAAAACATGGGGTATTTTCTCATTCTCCTCAGCAAAGCATAACGGTTTTATCATATTGGACAGGAGTATTTCTGCCAAGATTATTCCACGTTTTTTGTATAATTGTGAATGGGGAAAAAAATCAGCCTCATTTTAGAAAACCATTTCAGAAGAAGTCCTATAATCAACAGTAGCACTCATTTTGAGATACCTGCTATTTTAAGATCTATGATAGAGGTCAACAGTGTCTGTCCTCCACATGGAAATTTACTGTACAGGAAAAGGAAAATACTGGTTGAAACTTCACTGGACTGCCTCCTTTAAAAACCAAGAACACTTAAATCTCTCCCAAGGAAGTAAGTAAAAGTGTGGGTGATTTAATGTTTAATCAATGTTTGTTATAACTACCATTAATTTTGGGACAAAATTCATGATGCATAAGTTTGCTAATCTCCTACATATGCCTTACATTGGCCTCTACTGTGGACTTATATCAATTTTATTACTTTTATTAATTTACCATCTAAATTATTACTCAAGTCCAACCTGTATCTTTCATGTATGATATATCTATAGTTCTGTGACGTATTTATTAGCAACACTTGATTTTTTTATCTTAAATTTTAATATAACTCCTGGAAGGAAAGATGAACCACCTCACAACAGTGTAAGACAGTCAGCTTCGTGTGTAGCTTTTGCTCATTGCATAGAAAGGCTTCTATTGATTAAAATAAAAATTCCTTTGTCAGGTGAAATATGTGTCAGCTTTGTTCTAGGCACTGAGTGAAGAGTGGCTATATAATAGTGTACCCCCAAGATATATAGTTTATGACTGAATATGACTAGGGTTGGTAAATGTATGACCATGTCCATGACCTCTTTCACAAATTCCCTAAGAATGAAAAAAAAAGGGGGGTACTAGCATTGTCCTCTCTGATGTTTTTTTCCCCTGAACAAAACAAACAAACAAAAAAAGAGTTTGGTAGAGTCTACAGACAGAATCACTTGTGATCTGAGTACTCCAGAGGTGGAGCTGGAGGGTCAGAAGTTCAAGGCCAGACTCAGCTACATTAATGGACTTGAGACGAGCTTGGGCTACATGACACCCTATCAATCAATAACCAGGGTTGGGGAGATGGCCGAGTAAGAGCACAAGCACGAAGACGTGAGTTTGGATCTAGCACTCATGTACAAAGCTGGTACCTGAAACTTCAGGATGTGGGGTCAGAGGGAGGGAGACAACAGGCTCTCTGGGACATGCTGACCTTCTGCCTAGGTAAAAATGATGAGCTCCGGTCCAATGAGAGACTCTGAGTCAAGGGAGTAAGGAGGGGGGGTGATAGAGGTAGATATCCAATGTCTTCTTCTAGCCACTGCATGCACACACACACATGCACACACGCGCACACGTGCACACAAATCAATAGGAAGATAAAGGGGAAAAGGAAGAGGATGAGAATGAGGAAGAGGAGAAGAGGTGGGTCTACAGTATTTGGGGCCCCGGTGAGGGTGTACACCCCAATCCTATTTGCCCTCATCACCCTCTCTCGCCACTGTCACTTAAGGGGCCATGAGAAAAACCCTTGAATTATAACTCCTGTGTTTTTTAAGATGTATACTTTGGCCAAAGAAGGACACAAAAGACTTTTTTTTTTTAATTATTGTACGCAGAAAAGGAAGCAAAGCCCATCAGTGGACACAGCGGACCTCAGCCTGGTCATTAGAAACCTCTAGCTCAGGCCACTATGTGAACATCCTGCTTCTCCCACCAGTGCTCTGTTCACTTATGTACAAGGGCAGATCAGAAACAACAACACACATCCCTCCAAAGTGATTTAAATAGTAAGGTGGCTCATAGCAGTAAAACTCTATTGTGATTAGGAGGACAATTTCTCACCCAAGACAGCTCAGTGGAATAAACCAGGTAGGAAAATATCCAAAAAAAAGTGCAAACACGTCTTCTCCATCTCCAACAAGTCCAGTGCACAGAAAAAGCAAAACAAAACAAAACAAAACTTATGTTTGCTAAATTACATTTCCATGTTCTGTTCTTATAGTCCAAATCCAATCAAAGTGTGGTATCACAAGATGATTGGGGCACTATATAATTTAATTTATCTAAAAGCATAAATCAAATAGTACAAGGAATTTTAGCTTGAAAAAAAAACAAAAGAAAGCAAAGGAGAGTGGCTTTTAAAACTAATCACACAGGCTAGGTGTGGTGGTGCATGTGTTTAACCCCAGCACTCTGGAAGCAGAGGCAGCTAGATCTCTGTGAGTTCCAGAACAGCCAGGGCTACATAGTAAGACCCTGCCTCAAAAAGTACATAAATAAAATAAATAAAGAGTAGACGTAGCTTTGATGTTTAGGCTCACTCATAACCTATAAGTATGATTATGATTCAATATTCCTCTTTGTTTTTATGTATGTGTAATGGTCTCTCCTTACCCCCCTCCCGTGTGTGTGTGTGTGTGTGTGTGTGTGTGTGTGTGTGTGTGTGTGTGTTATCCTCAAATATGCCACCAATCTCCTTTGAAACAGGGTCTCTTGTTGGCATGGAGCTCACCAATTAGGCTAGAATGGCTGGCCAATGAGCCCGAAAGACCCTTTTGTCCCTGTTCCCTACCACTTAGATTACAAGCCTAGGCCACCACACCCACATCAAGGGTTTTTATGTAGATTCTAGGGATTAAACTCAGGTCCTTATACAGGAAGGTACTAAGTGCTTTACGGACTAAGCTAGGCCTGCTCAACATGACATCAGCCTGCCTCTGCTGCTAGGATTAAAGGCCTGTGCTACCACGCCTGGACTTAACATTCTTCTTAGTAAACATCTCATACAAGCAACTCGTGTGTCGTCCAAGTGTCCTGAACTATCCCTACACGCCACCACATGCTGAGCTCTGATGTGGTGCCAAATAATCCTGCATCTCATCCACTGACAAAAAATGTGAATTAATTTTCCTCACACTGCATTTCTATCTCCAGCTGCCATGCTCAATCACTCTGCCATGGGATGGTGGAGCCGCTCTTGCTTAAAACAGTAGTCGGGTGAGGCGAGCACTGAAAACAGGAAAAGAGAATCTCCAAGCAGGAACCGACTTTTAAAACTTCTGCCCCAAAGGGACACATCACTTTGGCTCTCATTTTATTGGCCAAATCAAGCCACACTGTGTCATGTGTATTCAGGATGGCAAAGCTATGAAGTTACCCTCCTACAGCCCAATCTCTCAATTGATCTATTTTAAGCTGCATCCTGTCAGAACCATCCGAACTTCTATTGCATCCTAAGGATGCACATCAAATCTGACCATAGCTCTCTCTGTGCAGAAGTTTTCATAGCTGACCACCTCTTATTGCCATACACGTCACAACCACAGTATGCAGTGATCAGCCAGAAGTCCAGAAAAAAATGTTTTTTTTCCACATGGTGATTTTACTTGAAGATATGGAAACATGGATACTTTTTTAATAAGAATAAATCAGGTATATTATTGGGCAAAATGAAAATCAGTAGACATCTCTAAAGAAAGCTGGTATTGCAGGGTTATATAGCCTGAAATGACCACCTGAAGTAGCCAGGTGGGACTTCCAGTGGAGGGAGGGAGACACCAACCCACCCATAAAACTTTCAACCCAAAATTTGTCCTGCTTGCAAGAAGTTCAGAGATAAAGATCCAGCAGAAATTAAAAGAATGGCCAACCAATGACTGACCCAACTTGAGTCCTATAGGCCTACCCTATGGGAGAGAGCCAAACCCTGACACTATTAATAATATTCTGCTATGCTTGCAGACAGGAGCCTAGCATAACTGTCCACTGAGAGGCTCCACCCAACATCTGATGGAAGCAGATATGAGACTCACATACAAACAATAGTCCAAGTTCAGAGAGTTTTGTGGAAGACAGGGAAGAAGCTATTGAGGGATCTGGAGGGGTCAAGGACATGACAAGAATACCTACAGAGTCAAATAACCTGGGCCCATGAGGGCTCACAGAGACTGAAAAACCACCCAAAGAACATGCATGGACTGGACATAGGCCTCCCACACATAAGTAGCAGCTGTGCAGTTTGTTCTTCATGTGGGTCCCCTAACAACTAGAGCAGGAGCTGTCTCTGACTCTGTTGCCTGCCTTTGGATCCCTTTCCCCTAGCTGGACTGTCTTGTCTGGCCTCAGTGGGAGAGGATGCGCTTAGACCTGCTGCGACTTGATATGCTAGGTCATGTTGGTAGGCGTGGAGAGTCTCTCCTCCTTTAAGGAGAAGGTAATAGAGGAATGGGTGAAGGGGGTGAGGGTGGGACTGGAAAGAGAGGAGGAAGGGGGCTATTGTTAGGCTGTAAAGTGTTCGAACAAATTAATTAATGAGGGGAAAAAAAGAAATAGAAAGCTAGTATTTGTGGTTTAGTGGTGAAAGAACTCGCCATGTAAACCTGAGGGCTAGAGTTAAGTCCCCTTGATCCATGTAAATTCTGGATGGGCAGATAGGCTCACTGGTAATTCCGGTACTTGGAAGGAGGAAATGGGACCTCCAGAGCAAAATGGCCGGTGAGACTAGCCATGCCGTTCACTTCTGGCTCAACTAAGAGACCTTGCTTCAGTGAATAAGGCAAAGAACAATCGAGTAAGACTCTCAATGTCAACCTCAGGCATGCACACATTCAGTACACATGCCCACATGTACCCACACTCATGTGAACCTGCATACACACATGCAACACACCACATATACACATGCAACACGTACACACACACATGCAACACAGACACACATACACACACACACACACCTGTACACATGCATGCATACACGTCCAGAAAAATAAGAAATCTGGTGTTTCAATTATTTCTCCCTGGACTTTCCTGGGTCTCTTGATGCCATGCTGCAGGCTCCTCCACTCTCAAGGGGTTGTTCCCACGGGAGAGGATGAGAAGAGCCAGGAGCTTCCTGGATGACATTATCTACCTTGCCTGAGCAGAACTGTCCCTATGGTGACCCACAACCCCAGGTGGCTGTGGCCCTTGAATGGTGGCTTTATGTGGACAGTGGACAGTATCTTACACCAGATACAGAATATCCCATTGGTGCTAGGCAGAATCATCTCCTTCCATTGGTCATACCCTAATCGCAGAATGTGGGACTATGTCATATCAGATAGCTAAAGGACCTGAGGCAGGATACGGAAATAAAATTGCTATCCGTTGACCTTAAAATAGAGCAATTATCCCACATTGCCAGTTGGGCTCAATGTAATCACAGAAGTATTTAAATGGACAAGGGACCCAGAACATTCCATGTTTGGGCAGTACTGTTTGCATCTCAGCCATTGCCCCAAGGAAGAGAAACAACACGAGAAGAGCAACAAGGAGCCTCTGTGAACTTTAGAAAAGGCAAGAAAATTAGTTTTCCTCTAGAACCTCCTTAGCGGACGCATCCCTACTGGTGCCTCTATTTAGTGTGGCGGATAACCCGGTCTGTTTGAACGTCTGACCTCCCTCGTTACCACAAGATAGGTCTGTGTTATCATAAGGTACTAACCTGTGGTGAATGTTTTACAGCAGCAATAGGAAACAAACGTGACACCGCAATGCCAGGAGCACATCTGCATATCCTCACTGCTGCAGATCTAAATGATCTGCCATTCCCATGCCATCTCGTCTGCCTGGAGCCCTCCTTACATAGACAGACTTTAGTGGCAGGCATTGTACAATCCCGCGCTGTACCATCCTCTTAGAGCCCTGGCCTGGCCTCCTTGCATAGACAGAACCTGGTCATGTTAGGTAATTCTCCCAGGTGTCTAATTGTTAAGGAATCCTCTCACGATACCCTACCAGGTCACTATGGCTTTTTCATTCTCTCAAAGTCCGTACAAGGTAGCTCTGTAATGAGAACTCATAAAAATAAAAAATAAAAAATAAAAAATAAAACACCACCAAAACACTCCAAATCTGAAAGTTCTGAGTGCCATGGCCCACATGTATGAAGTTCCATACCTGACTTCATGTGACAAGTCACAGTCAAAAGAAAAGCACGCAGTGCACATATACTCCCCTTCATGCAATATATAAGGTGAGTATGAAGCACAAGTGAATTCTGTGTTTATGTTCCCCCAAATCTCTCATTATGCAGATGAGAACATTCTAAATTCTTAAAATACCTGTCTCAGGTAAGCATGATCTTTCCTTCCCAGTGCTGCACCAAGGCCATCCTTGCTCTCCCTGTATCAGTTAATGGCTGATGAGAAGCCGCTGTGTCCATCCTTAGGTCACCTCTTCCATGCATGGTGCCCTAAAATCTGTAGCCAGAAAGATGAGTTGCCTTAGAGCCATCTAAGAGCCTCTGCCTGCATGGCTCCACCTAGCATCTGGAGCCACACCCTCCCTAGGGAGCAGCCTGCAAGTCCCATCCATCTACGTGGGTCCAGCACCCACCAACTTCCTCCCTTAGAGCCCTCTCGCCAGTAGTCTTGACTTAGAAGTTCATGAAAATGCAAGAAGATGGACCAGCAAGATGGCTCAGCAGTGAGGGAGCTTGTTGCCATGCCTGTCAGACTGAATTCAATCCCAGGGATCTATATGGTTGAAGGAAAGAGCTCCCGAGGGTTATCTTCTGACGCCCATCCCCAAAGTGTACCACGTACTCAAGTAAGCGTTCTCTCCTCTCTCTCCTCTCTCTCTCTCTTCTCTCTCTCTCTCCTCTCTCCTCTCTCCTCTCTCCCTCTCTCTCTCTCTCTCTCTCTCTCTCTCTCTCTCTCTCTCTCTCTCTCTCTCTCTCTCTCACACACACACACACACACACTAAGTTTTTACAAAATTTAATAATACAAAAAGAAAGAAAGTGATTCATGTCACCTTCCCTGAGACAGGAGATGCGCTCAGCCCCTCATTGGAATGCAAGATCAGGTAAAGACACTATCCATGTCCCCAATAAAACATCTTACTCCACTTCCATTAAAAATGGTGCATCAACGTCTGCTTTAATCCCTGAGGGAGAGAGGGAGGGACCAGGAGGCGATGATGGAGGGGGCTACAATCAGGATGTAAAGTGAATAAATTAAAAATAAACTTAATGTATTTTTTTTTAAAGATGCATCGAAGAAATGTCTCTTAGCAACAAACAGAAGCCACTAAAGCAAACACAACCAATCAAAAAACAGAAAACAAATGACTCTGAGATGCCCAGCTCCAACGGATACATCTGCAATATAAGCTCTGCGCCCAGGCTCAGGAAACACCACAGAGACAGAGCAGAGACATCTTGAGAACCAGAGGAAGAGAGCGTTTGCAGTGAGGTTGTGTCCTCAGGGAAGCTACACCCACAAAGTCTCAACCACATGGCTGCCTACCCAAGACCTGAACGATGACACCACCGACAGACATGCTAACATGGATGGGCGCCACCCCTAGACAAAGAACTACAGTCAAACTAAGGAATAATCAAAGTGGAAGAAATAGTCTCTTCCCAGGGAAGAGCCCCCAGTGGGTTGTCCAATACCAAGTGGTAAGCCTTGAAATCACATGCACTCAAGTAGAAACATACAGACTGAGCAGATTGTGCTTATATATTTAAGGTGTGTATGTGTGTGTGTGCGTGTGTGTGTGTGTGTGTGTGTGTGTGTGTGTGTGCGTGTGTGAACAATTAAAGAAGAGGCCATGAATTTGAGAAGGAGCAAGGATGTGAACATGGGAGCAGTTGGAAGCAGGAAAAGGAAAGAAGGAAATGATGTAATTATATTTTAATATCAAATTTTTCAATTAAAAATAATGCTGAAATAACATTATTTCTAACAAAAAAAATTGCAGCAACTTCTATGATAACATAGGACCAGCCTCCTTTGAGAACTGACTTACATTATCTTAGTGTGTGTAACCCTTTGTTTCTTGAGCAAATCCTAAATGGCCCAGAGTTTTGATGATTTTTTTTTTTCCCCAAAGCCATACAGTTATTTAGTTGCAGCACAGGGTTTCAACATTACACCAGAAATCTGGTACTGAGCAGGATGTGGTGGCACAAGGAAGTGGTCTTTTATAATTAGAGTTTTAATACTTAAAATTAGCTTCTGCATATGGTAACCATAACACAGAAACAGAGTATAGTAAGATATTCTTTTCCAAGGCTTTTCCTGAGTATTTGTACAGGACCTCTATATATAATAGTCTATTTAATAAGAGACCAAGTATGCATTAACTCTTTCATTTTTACAGTGCACCTGGTGCCCAGTGGAATACACCCCCATCTATTTTCTACAGAGATTCCCAACTGGCAGTAATGCAAATAGAAAAAAAAAATCCTTACCAAAAGCAAACAACAAAATGCACTTAAATACTAGTCTTATTTTTTGCATATAAAATATGTTTATTTCGGTTGTTTTTGCTAAATTGACTTATTTTCCTCCAAAATGAAATAAAGCTGATTGTTAACACATACATATAGGACTTTACTGTGTTTAGATCATTTTAAAAAGAGTTGAGAGTCTGTGCACTAGCCCATAATGTCAAAGCCACAGATTGGAATTCCATATGAACACATGAATCCATTAAGGACTCATTTTCAATTATTAAGAAGCAGAGATCTTTGTTCTTTATAGAAATTAGAAATGGCAGAAAATAACATCAACATTCATAACTGCTACAATTAGTACCAATAAAATTTTTAAATCAAATTAAAATCAGAGTGATGATAATAAGAGTAATGAAATTTATGGAGCGCCATGTGGCTCTATATTTTTTCAGAGAAACCCTGGAGTTCATTATTTCAAAGGGATGAAGTCACTGCTTCCTTGTTCTAAAAACCCACTCCCACAAATGAGAACGCCGGTCTCAGCAGCTTCTCCATGCCCCGTGAGAACCTCCTGGCTTCAGCAGAGTTGTCTGATTCTGCTATACCCACCTACCTCTCTGTAGACCCAACACCCGTGTGGCTCTGGTGGGTCCGCATCCTGAGTAGCATGGCATGACACCAAGAACAAGAGTCTCTAGAGCTTTGAAACTAGAAAGCCAGATCTCTACAATTTAGCACCACTATGGTGGCTACAAATACTTGCTTAAAGGCTGAAGAATCCTGCCTTGCCCAGCTATGGCACGCATTTCTCCTAATCCTAACCTAAAATACAAAATCAATAGTAGACATTAATCTGCTCATAGCCACAGGTAACATGGAGAACCTGATGCGGAGTTCTCACAAAACATAGGCAAAAGTATTTGAATTTTTTCATCTAACTCCGAGAGGTTCACAAATATACTAAAGGCCAGCCAAACCCTTCAGAGGGCCTACGAACTGATCCCAGGCTAAATATGTCAATTTTGTTTTTTCCTTAATATTTGGGATTAAAAGTTGATGTAGGATATTTTATATATATATATATGTTTCACCCTATGTCAAGACAGCCAGAACAGAAAGAAACTAGTGCTGTGGAATTACCTATGACCCAACAGCTAAGAATGTGCTTCCTGATGAAGCCAGATGGGCTGTCCTCAGGATTTTCCTGACATAGTTACAACTATGTAATCTTAAGCAAAGGAGGGAGAGAGAGAGAGAGAAAGAGACATGTGGATAAACAGCACATCCTCTGAGAGGCCTGTCATCTAGAAATAGGAACACAAAAAATAATATCTTCTGAAGGCCTGGAAATACTGTTCGTTCTTGAGAAATAAACATAACCTTATCTAATTTTATTTTCAAAGCATAAAAGAATCTATATTTTTCATGGTACCTAGTGTTATGGAGTCAGTACAACCCCATCACATGAGTTTGGGATGCCTTAACTCGATCATCCTGCAGAATTAAGAAGCCCTGGCAAGCCATGATAAAATCTCCCTTTGTTGTACATCTTGGCTTTACGTACACCTTTCAGCATCCCGTGCCGGTTCTCTTCCCATCATCCTTACATGGGAATGAATCACTGAAGACAAGGTGGTAGTGGTAGAGTGAAAAGATGTGACTATAGGTTTTTAACCTGGGCTGTGTCCCTGACCACAGTTAACTATGACTGCGAAGTATGACAGGAATGGTCACCAAACCACAGTCCTGCCATCTTCTCCCACTATGAATCATACCTGCCTTAATCCAAGCACTCCAGAGGCAGAGGCAGAGGCAGAGCCAGAGGCAGATGTCTGTAAGTTTAAGGCCAGACTGATCTACATGGTGAGTTCCATCCCATCTGGAACTACATAGTGAGACTCTTTCAGGAAGAGGGAAAAATAGTAAGTGTAGAGAGCAGTGAAGTCTCTTATATATTGTTGGCGGGAGCATAAGCTAGAGCGCCCAATGCGCAAAGTGGTACAAAAAGTTCCTCAAAATCTAGAACTAAAGTTACCACACAGTCCAACAACCCTGCTGATGCTCTCGCTTTCACATGAAAGCTAAAAAGTTGATCTCAAAGATGCAGAGAATCTAATAGTGGGTGCCAGGGCCTGGGGACAGTATGAAGAAGGGGAAAAAAAAGAGGGGCCACTTGGTGGGTACAAGGTAAGGAGAAATCCCCCTTTGTCTTTAATTTCTTCTTTATAATGAGGAAACATCTTAATTTTCTACAGTATACTAGAGGAGCTATGCCTGATCATGAATTAGTGAATTTCCAAAGCAGTGAGTAGAGAGAATTTTGAGTGTCATAATGAACATCTGAGGCATTCCCAGTGTCAATTAAAATTGGTCATTACATACAAGGTAAATATTTCTCAGTACTTTATTGGGTTAATGTCAGGCTTCCTTTTCAACCGCCAGTTCCCTCTGAATGAGTTGTTATGAATATATCTTGGTGGAATTTCAAGCCATTTGCAAGGAAATGTTAACTAAATAGGCAAGAAATTAGCTGTAAGCATAGAACTAGAGAAAGCAGCATTGGATGAGTGCTCAGTGGGAAAGCCGGAAGCAGCCGTCCCACGCAGATTCATGAGTGTTAAGGGTTCACTGTGAAGAGTAACCATTGTAGAAGAATTAGGCTCATCAAACAGTAGGTCCCTGCCCAGGGTCAATGGCCTTCAGGGACAGACTCCAATTAGGCTCATAGTAAGTTATATACCCAACTATCAAACTAAATTCTCTTTTCTCCATTTTAATTTTAGGAGTAAAGTTTTACATACTTTCAGCTAAGTGCTATCATTTTTTAAAATAAATGTAAAAAGGGAAACTGCTACATTTTGGAAGTACTTAGGATTCCTCAAGAGAAGCAATTAATAGCCCATCTGTGTCTTGGAATCTCCTGGGACACAAATCTAGAGAGTTCTATTTCATCTTGATGCCTGGGATCTGAGCACCCGTACCGTGAAGGTTAAAAAACTCAATTCTAGAAGCTTTTTGATAACAAACATATACTTAAACCTGTCTTCTCTTAATCTCTCAAAAACTGGTCTCCCGTCTCTGCAGCTCCTGACACCTTCCCTAAGATTTGTGTATTCTCAAGTAGTCAGTGTGAAAGACTGAGCTGTGACAGCTCCCCAGGCTAGTCTGAAGGAGACATGTGTAGGACACAGATGCACTCCTTGGTCCATCTCCTTCTGCATCCCTGTCTATTCCTACCCATAGCCTCACGAAAAGCATGTCTCCCATGATGGCCAAGACACTTACATCCTCATTACTCCTGCATTCTTGTTATTTGCAAACACCATCTTTCTTTAATTACCCCTACCTAAAGGCAAGGGGAGAACAACAACAACAACAACAACAACAACAACAACAGCGAACAACAAAAAGGCCAATGCAGTATTCCAGTAGAGTCGCAGAAGCAGACACAGGACTGTCTTATTAACTTTGTTGTGGTGATGTGTTGTAAAATGCAAAATGCAGAAAGGGGCAGTAATTTGTTAATAAATATGTTAATTAGGCACAGTAAATGTCTTCTTGGCATGCAGGGGGAATCGCTGATTGTAAACCCCACGCACAGCACATTTCAGAGGGCAGGATGCAGTTAATAAAACTACCTTTATGTTTTATATTGCTGCTCTTTAGCAGAAACAGCTAATAACCAATTTACATTAATGGTGTGGGCACAAATGTAAATTAGGCCCTTCTTTTGGTTTACATTACTGCAATGCAATTCTAATGTTAAAGTGTTGTATTTGGCAATTTCATTAAGGAAAAGATCTGAGACCCTATCTAGACCTAGGGCCTGCTTCAAGGAATTTTAATATGAAACCAAAATTACACTGCACATCCTTGTTCGCCACATGGGAATTTCCAGAAAACCCTGCTATCAAATGTTTTCCCTATCCACAGCGACGTTCACAACCCCGGGCTCCTGTGGGTGTTCAATGCGCCCTGCTCGCCAAAAAAAAAAAAAAAATGCCTCACAGCTCGACGGCTGCAACAATATGGTCTTGTGCAACTGTAGTCTGGACTTCTGGTCAACTCTCTTTGCTTACCAAGCAGTGGCAGGCCTCCTTCATCAACAGACAAAGAGATCCTTGTGTCCGATGGGCTCTCAGAGGTCCAGGTGGCTGGAAGACAGAACAGAGGGGGACCTGCAGAGCCTCCTGTGACTAGGTTCCCACTAACCACAAAGAGCGAATGCAAGTGTTAGGAGAGCTGTCTGAGCCTGTAGAAGTTTTCCATTTGTGCCCTCGCTCATCTGCGACCTCCCCTACTCACTGGGTCTTTCTTTAGTCATGCCGTGCAAGCAGCTACTGTATGCACCCAAAGTTAATTTCACCGCACACTTCAGTGTGTCGCCAGAGGTGCAATAAATCACAAACCAATTTCCAATTTTGTTATGCCCTACTTGATAAGGCTGTGAAGCATTCTTTCCCCCCTGATATACATGTTTTTAAACATGAGGATTAGAAACAGGAACACGTCTCTGGATGCACACTGAAGTTTTAACCTTCTTTTTTTAAGAGACGCTGACCCCTGCGGGTGCTATTAGAATGAAACATCAACTTGTGCTCTCTCAAGTTTGGTTCTTGGATCCAGTAGCTGCCCACAGGCCCAGATGCAGCAGAATATCTTAAGAAAAGCTTTTTTTTTTTTTTTTTTTTTTTTTTTTTTTTGCAACTTCAGCAAATAAATTCTTTCAGATGAAATACAAGTCCTTGCAACTGTGTTGCTCTGAATTAGGCTAAGTATTTTAAAGGTACAGAGTAAAATGTATGCTTATTTAAAAGTTCAGTGCATCTTATTCCTAGAAGTGGATAAAGGAACTTTAGTATTCCTTTTGTAATTTACACTTCTTTTTTTTTTTTTATTAATTTATTCTTGTTACATCTCAATGGTTATCCCATCCCTTGTATCCTCCCATTCTTCCTTCCCTCCCATTTACACTTCTTTTTTTAATTGAGTAAAAGTTGAACATCTTAATAATATAAATTATGACATTTTGTTATATATGCATTATGTAATATGCTATACATAATATATAATATATGCTATACATATATCATCTTTAACATATTATATACATTATATAACATGATGTATGCTATACATAATATATATTATGCATTAGCTATATCAAACTGTTTGTACTATATATCATTCACATTCCCAAGAATATTTAAAATCTACTCTTATGTGGCTGGAAATATTTCTTAATCAGTAGTGCTTACTACACAAACATGAAGATCTAAGTTTAATCCCCAGAGCCCTGAAAAAGAAAATAAAGCCAGGCATACAGTACCATGGAATCCAGATCTGGGAAGGCAGAGACAGGAGCAGCCCTGAGGCTTGCTAGCCAGACAGAGTACCCAAATCAGCAAGCCCCAAGGTCAGTGAGAGACTCTGGCCCAAACAGAAGGTGAATATGCCAGAAAGGTGGCACAGAGAGTACGATGTTTGCTGTCAAGCCTGGGACCTGAATTCAATCCCTGTGACCCACATGGTAGAAGAAAAGAACTGGCTCCCGTAAGTTGTCCTCTGACACCCACATATACACTTTGGCATGTATCCACATGAGCACACACTAAATAAATGTATTAAAAAAAAAGGTGGAGAGCAACTGACAAAGACACCCAATGTTGCTCTTTAATCTACACATCTGCATATACATACAAACACACACATACATGAACATACTCACAAGCCTACTGTTAACTATATCAAATATATGATATCTGTTATCAGCTACAGTCACTGTACTTAATCATTGATCGTGGAACTTACTCTGCTGTCTGATAGTTTGATTCCTTTGACCAGCATCACCTCCTGCCCA
>OU015758.1:20694486-20708213 GCA_907169655.1 Acomys percivali | reverse complement strand
TGTGTGTGTGTGTGTGTGTGTGTGTGTGTGTGTGTGTGTGTGTGTTGGATATTTTCACATTTCACATTTAAGCAGGATCGCAGTGTCCACCTGGCTTATTTTACTTAGCACACTGTCCTCCACACTGTGTGATATCCCTAAGGCAGGACTTCCCTCTTTTTAAGATTGAGTAATCCATTCAGCCACTGATGGGCGCTCAGGTCGATCCCCTATCTTGGTTACTGTGAATGCTACTATCATAAGTATGGAAGTGCAGATATTTTGGCAAACTGATTCATAGCTGGATGAAAACTCAGTAGTGGGGTGGCTGGATCATATAGTAACTGGTCTACTTAAGTTTGAGGAGCCATGTTTTCCATAAAGGCTGTATTAATTTGTGCTCTTTCCACCAACAGTGTGCAATGGTTCTTTTGCTCTCATATGTTCACTAATGCTTGTTATTATTCATCAGTTTTATAGCAACTACTTTAATATGTGTGAAGAAGTGTTTCATTGTGGCTTAAATTTGAACATCCGTGATGACCAGTAATATTTAAAAAATATTTCATATACCTGTTAAGCATTTATTTGTCTTTCTTTGAGAATTCTTAATTTAAATATTTCCAATGTTAGCCTATCACATTGTGAACTAGCCAAATCCTAATGAATTTGGGAGGGAGATTTGTTAGGGTTTCTGCTCGTTTTTTGCATGTTAAGTCAGAACTCATAAGCTAGGTGGTAACAAACATCCCTTCATGTTCGCTAATTTGTTTTATTTATAGTCACAATATAATGATTTAACCCATTTCAAGAGGTTATTTTCAGGTTTAAATAGGTTATATATCACCACTGAACAACCTGGTTCTTTTAAGCTGTAATCACTGATGGATGTTAAAATTAGCAGGTAAAAAAAAAAATTAGGTGAGAAATAAGATTATCATAGTCTCAAAAGTGTACCCATAAGATATTAGAAGGCTACCCACTAAGAAACTGATGGTGCCAGGCATAGGAGCGCATGCCTTTAATCCCAGCACTTGGAAGGTAAAAGCAGGCAGATCTCTGTGAGTTCGAGGCCAGCCTGGTCTATGCAGTGAGTTCAAGGGAAGACAGGGATACAGTGTGAAAGGGGAGGGGGGGAGAGAGAAGGAGAGGGAGAGGGAGGGAAGGAGGGGAGGAGAGAAAGGGGTAGGGAAGCGAAGAGGGGGAGGGAGAGGGGCTGGCTGATGGATGTTTAATTCAAGTCCAGAATCAGAAACATTCAATATGAGCCATATATAGTATGAATCTCAAAGCAATTGAGTTAAAGTTTAGAAAAAAGAAGGGGGGTGGGGAAATGCCCCTATCAGTGTTAGGAGAAAGAAATCTTTCCTCACCTATTTCCCAGGCTCATGGCTAAGGAACCCATAGAAGACAGGTTAGACAGGTTAAAATATATAAATTTACTTAATGTAAAATTTTAGGTGACATGGAGCCTTCATAAGGAAATGAAGACCTGAAGAGAAGGCAACGCTATGCAGAGCTAGTGGGGCAGATTTGATGAGCAGTCACTTTCAGAGAGCCACAGCTAGGCTGATGGATCTGATCCGATAGCAATACACTGGTGTGGGCTTGGCAAGGCCAGCCAGATGTTGTGCCCCTGTGCTTAGAAAGAAGACTGTTTCTCTCCTCACACTGTGGAGGAGGGGATCTTGTGATGGCCTGCTTCAGGGGAAGAGGAAAAGCCCTGACCTAGGGGTTTTTTGTTTTGTTTTGTTTTGTTTTATATTACATTTTTTATTAATTTATTCATATTACATCTCAATTGTTAGCCTTTCCCCTGTTTCCTCCCATTCTTCCCTCCCTCCCACTTCCCCCCTTCTCCCCTCCCCTATGTCTGTGATTGAGGGAGACCTCCTCCCCCTATATATGCTCTTAGAATATCTAGTCTCTTCTTGGTAACTTGCTATCCTTCCTCTGAGTGCCGCCAGGCCTCCCCATCCAGGGGATGTGGTCAGAAAAGGGGCATCAGAGTTCGTGTGAGAGTCAGATCTCACTCTCCACTCAATGGTGGAGAATATCATGTTCGTCGGCTAGGTCTTGGTAGGGGTTCTAAGTTTACTGCCTATATTCTCCTTGGCGGGTGCCTTAGTTTGAGGAGGACCCCAGGACCCAGATCTGCCTGTCATAAAGTTCTTCTTGTAGGTTTCCAGGACCCTGGAGAAAAATCTGACCTAGATTTTATGACATGCCTCCGAGGAGAAAGGCAGGCCAAGTTAACAGTGACACCTTCCTGTTTCTGCCTGTTGCTCAAACGCCAAGATTATGTGTTTTAGGAGAACACGTCCTGAACCACACAACCAGGAAAGATAAAAGAAAGCCAGAGACTGGAGTCTTATCTACAATCACATACGCAAAATGTAATTCAAGCTTGCATATGATGTATTTTCATCTGGCTCAAATTCCATAAGCAAGGACCTAGAATGCCTTGTGATGAACCAGAGAAATGAAATGAAGGAACAGAAATGACACAGGGTTTGGAGTAGAGGTCCTGGGTTCAAATCCCAGTTTATCTCTTCCCAGAAATGGATCTTGACGTCTAAATCAGTTCAGTTCCAAAATCTGACTGTTAGTTGCACTCTAAGGTGAGTAATTTTCTTACTTGAAACGAAATTGTAAAAGGACAGAATCACACTGAAGAATCATCTGTCAGTATCTACAAAGATTTACAACGTACATACTCCATGACCATAGAGTCTCCTTTCTAGGCCTGAACTTAGAGAAGCAGACATTTGCGTCAGGAGGGATGTACAAGATTGTTTGCTATGATATTATTTGTGTCTCCAAAACTAAAGCCATGCTATATAGATGGCTCAGTGGTCAAAAGCACATGTTGCTCCTCCAGAGGGCCCACACTCAGGTGTGATGACTCACAATTGCCTATAACTCCAGCTCCAAGGGATCTGACCCCTCCTTCTGGCTTACACACACACATACACACACACTAATAAAAATCTAAAACAGCCTAATTATCCATGAAAAGGTGAAGCAATGCGTACAGTGAGATACATCTATATAATAGAATATCATACAGTGTATTTATAAAATGAAGAAACTATAGCTGTAGATGTTTACACGGAAGGGTCTTACAATGCTGAATGCAAAATCACAGGAAAGAAGTGAATGAACAGCCAGGCAGTGGTGGATCACACCTTTAACCCCAAAACTTGGGAGGCAGAAGTTGGCGGATCTTTGTGAGTTCAATGCCAGATGGTATACAGAGTGAGTTCCAGGACAATCAAGGTTACACCGAGAACCCCTGTCTTGGGGGGGAGGGAGAAAGGAAGTATATGAACAATGTCATTCTGTAAACACACTGTTTGAAAGTTTGGCTATCTATTGCTTTAGGAAACATAAATGAATCACGAAATCTTGCGTGCACATGAGAAACAAGTTCAGAAAGCAGTTACCTGCCACACAGACATGGAACTGAGCATTCATAAGATCCGGCTACAATGGCTTCATTAAACAGGACAGTGAAACACATATTTATTTGCAGAGTTATTATTTATACTTTCCATGTCTTTGGGTTTTGGGGACAGGGTTTCTCTGTGTAGCCTTGGCTGTCTTGGACTCACTTTGTAAACCAGACTGGCCTCAAATTCACAGAGATTCTCCCTGCCTTTGCCTCTCCTAGTGCTGGGATTCCAGGCATATGCCACTGTGCCTGGCTACTTTTCATATCTTAACCATTATCTAATCTCTTAATTTTCAAGAAAAACTTAATTTTGCACAGAAGATCTTTCTAAGGACTTAACAATAAACTATGGGTAAACTTGTCCTTGAGAAATGAACTAGGAGCAAGAGGAAGAAGAGACTCACCTCTCACTATTGTATAGCTTCAATGTATGCAATGTGAATATGTTATTTAAAATATAATAATAATAATTGTATTAACAACACAGAAAACACGAGTTACTTGATAATGTTACCACATGACTTTTGTGATAATGGTAGTCTCGCCCAATGCCATGTGTATTTAAGCAATTAATGAGCTCAGCTTCCTCAGGAAATGAGATGTTAGCTCTGTAGCTCACGGATGTCATAAACGCAAAGCACATCAGTATTACCTTTCATTCTGTATAATATTTTTGCCTCCATAAAATCCCATGGATGTGATCTTACGAGCTGTCAAAGTAGTGGAAGAAATGGCCTCAGTACACTATTTTGTGACAGTCTCAGTATAAAAAATTTTGGCTGCGAAATGAAGCCTGCTATCATTTCAATTTCACTTCAATTCAACCCAACCACTATTTATGGAAATCTTACCTGTTGGAGACTAAGGTAGAAATATGAATAAGACCCAAGTTCCTGACCTCAAGAATAGAAGCTCATAACTTAATGAGGTCCAGTTGGCCTTGCTCCGTCCCCGGAACTAATCATCTAAATTTATGGGGTTGGGAGCAGATAGTAATTATCACTGCTTATCTTTCTCTCTTCCTCCAACCTGTCCATGAATAGCAAGTGCCTTCCGGTGTTAGTGCTATTGTTTTCAAGGTATGAGAAAATGCCCATACCACTAAGTGACATCCAAGCAGTAAGCAGATGTGCACAATGATCAGTATTACAACCAAATAAATCCTGCAACCAAGTTGATCTGGCACACATTTGATGATATGCATAATCACTATCATGCAGCCTGGTAATTAAAGATAATTGGTAAATAATTCATGTAAATTACTGTAATTGATATAGCTCTGCAGTTAAGCCAAGCATTTCTAGGGTCAGTTGAGTGGAGTAAGAAGCAGTTAGCTGGCCCAACTGAAAACCCCCTGGATCTGCTAACACGGAGGACCTCAAGTCTTTTCTTGCCCTGTAGGGCCCTTTGTTGCTTTGTCCCTCCAGAGAGCCACAAGATGAAAGCTGAGCCTTCCCCCAGAGGTCCCCAGTTATGATGCCTCCTGGTTTTCACAGGGACACTTGGTTTTCTCTGTTATAAAGGACAAAGAGTCAACAAGGTTAGCTCAGACCGCAGGCCTCGGACTAGAAGTTCGGAAAGAGCACAAAGGAAGAAGCCTGACTCCTCCCTCCCGCCAGCAGCAAAGCTTCCAGAACCATTTTCTAAGCGCTGTGTCTTCCTTTCAACACTCCCTTCTGGAAGCCAGACCTACTCTGGGGAAAAACATCAAGAGACATGATTCAGAAAAGCCTGCTGTCTAAAGTTTTTCCCCTGAAATTCTCCTCATTAGTGGGGCTCCCAGACTAGTGCCCTGGGAATGCCAAGTGAGGCCCCAGGCATTTGCCCACAGGGAACTTCTGTCTACTTGGCTTAGTTCCCCTTGCTAGCTAAGGGTAGAACAGCAGTGAAGATTTGGTAGGTTTCCCGCGTATGAATCATGGGTGAGAAATCATTCTGGAGAAAAGAGATATAGCCAAAACAGGACCCAAGATGGGATGCAGTACTCACCGGGTGACCTTGAGAGGAGAAGCCAAGAGCCCAACCGCAGATAAGGAACTAACACTGCTTAAAAAGAATATTCTGGAATATGGAGGCAGAGGCAAAGGGTGGTTTCTGCCTTCACCCTTCAACAAGAGTTTATCTCCCTTCTCAGCTAGCTGTGTGACCAAAGTCACAGTGTATGTTGCTTGCTAAAAGGAGAAAGAGACTCAACAGGCTTGTGTGTGCCAGGAGTCAGGGGTGAACACAAACCCTTCCAGAACTATCCTAGTATTTGTATTGTTCTCCCAGGTCCAGTAAAGCTCACCGTATGGATAAAACAGCTATGCCTATGCACTAAGTTCTAAGAATATAATTCAGATGCCCAGAGACCCTGGTATGTGGTATTGATGAGGCCTAGGAAGGCCTTAGAATGATGGACACGAAATCAAGGCTGATGGAGAGAAGAATTCGGGTGAGTTAAGCTTTAGACAAAGGAACAAATGTCCTTCTGTAAGGGGGAATATAGTCCTATGGCCTCCAAAGTATGGGCAATAACAGATTTACGTAGAGCTCCCCAGGCTTCCTAAAGATCATTCTTGGGAATACTGTCTTGGGAGGGAGGAGTGGTAGGGGGGTTGACAGCAAATAAATTTGGGGATCTCTGCTTTAAATAAATATAAGTATCAAAGGCTACTCAGGAGCCTTTGAAACAGAAATACAAAAGTGGAACTGCATGTGCAGTGTTTCCCAATCCCAGGTGACAAGACTCTATGAGAGGTATATAGTCTTCTGGTTTTCCCAATCTTCTCTTCCCCACTGAAGGAAAAAGCAGACTTATCCTCCTTGCCTTGAGGGAGAAGCAGGGCAAGAATAGACCAGTTAGGTTTCTTTTTTCTTTTCTTTTTCTTTCTTTTTCTTTCCCCAAGTCAGAGTTTTCTCTGTTGCACAGAGCCCTGGCTGTCTTGGACTCTCTTTCTAGACCAGGCTGGTCTCGAACTCAAGGAGATCCACCTGCCTCTGCCTGTCAAGTGCTGGGGTTAAAGGCGTGTGCCACCACGTCCAACTCCAGTTGGCTTTCATTTCCAGATCAGAGTTAAAAAAGAGAGAGTTTGGGGGCCATAAGAGTAGAGACAATATTCCCTATTCCTAACAGCTCCCAGGGTCAAATCTTTAACTGGAGCTCCCAGCTTCACCAAAGCTCCTGTGTCCCACAGTACAGGAGCAGTAGGAAGCTCGCCTACAGGCTGTGTAGGTTGGGCTATTGAGCATCTCCACAACAGGAACTGTGGGTAACACCTCCCACTGCTTCGGTGTTCTGTAAGCTCACAGAGTCTTGACACAAGCCTTCTGGGGAAGAAGACTGGAGGGGACCCAAATTCGTCCAAGTGGAAAATTCCCATTGACCTGGAAGGATGGCAGAGTACAGAAAATTAAGAAATGAAAGCTTTCCCTGTACAACCAAATGTACACACTGAAATGTATGTGTACCACATAGATTTATCCATGGAGTCAGTCCATTTTGTTGCTTATCTAATAATACTAGTTTTTCACGGGGCACACATAAGGAGACACTGGAGTGGATGGATTATCCTAGCTGATCAGAGACACACTCTGATCGATATCTTGACTCAAGAACTGTTGCCTCTACTGAAAAGCTGAAATCCCTGTGCCAATAAAGAAGAGAACACCCAGAACTCCCTCTCTTAATACACAGAACACCCAGAACTGTGAACCCTGTGAGGAAATGTGTTTGAAGGATTGGTGTTGTTCAAAATCTCCTTCTTTGAAAATGTCTTCTTGAGAGCTTAATTAACAGCTAAATAGTTCAACAAAACCCCTACTGAATACTAAAAGATGCACCCTAGAAGGGAAGATACACTGGAAAGGGAGAAAGGGCATACACTGCTAGGAAAGGAGAGATGCATAGTGGGAGGGAAGGACCGATACACATTGAGGAAGGAAAGATATATACTTGAAGGAGTCCTCTAGATCAAAAATTGCTCTAGCAGCTCACTTATCTTGCTTCTCTCGAGCCAATGAGCACCACTCAAAGAACAAAGCCCACTCGGTACATGTTCTGCAAGCTTTGGTAGCTCCCTCATTTGTGATAAGGAGAAAGAGTAAATGCCGATGACCTGACTGCAGAACATCTTCCTACCTGTTCATTGCCCTATAATCGAAATATTGAGTCAACCCAAGACTCCATCAATTAATGAATGAAGAAAATGTGTTCTAGATTGTCATTATGATACTAGTCAGTCTTTCACTTGAACTAGCACAGCTGAACCTTGAGGACACTGTGCAAAATAAAATGAGCCAATCACAGGAAGACTAATGCCACATGATCTCACAGAGTGTTTTAAAAAAAAAGTTTAACCTAGAGGAAAAAATAGAATGGTGGTTTCCAGAAGCTGAAAAGGGTGTGAAGAAGTGAGGGCAATAGAGAGATATTGCTCAAAGAATATCAAGTTTCAGTTAGGAAGAATTTGATACCTATTGCAGTATGGCAAGTATAGTTAATAATAATCTGCTGCACATTTCAAAGCTGCTAAGAGTAGATTCAAAATATTCTCACCCACCCAAAACAAGTATTTGAAGTGATGGATATGTTAATTAGCTTGATTTACTCATTCCATGTTGTTATGCATATATCAAAACAGCACATTGTAGTCTATAAATATAAATACAATTATAATGTATCAAATTAGACATACTTAATGTGATGAACTGCATAAAGTATTTAGCAGAATGCCAAATCTTTATCTAATCTATAGCAAAAAAAATGCATGGTGGTGGCAGTGGCAATAATAAAAACAATAATGAAAGTATGTGTAACCAAAAGTAGTTGAGACATGCTTGATGATAGATAGATAGGTAGATAGATAGATGATAGATAGATAGATGAGAGATAGTGGATGGATGGATAGATAGATACATAGATACAAAGATATGCAGATAGATATAGATAGATATAACGGGTAGATTAATTGAAGATAGATAGATAGATAGATAGATAGATAGATAGATAGATAGATAGACAGACAAACAGACAGCCTTAGTTACTTTTCTATTTCTGTAAGGATACCAACACAACTTACAGAAGAAAGAGTTTATTGAGACTTACAGTTTCAGAGAGTGGATCCATGAATCAAAGTTGGGGAGCATGACAGCAGACCAGCAGGCATGGCACTGGAACAGTAAGCTAAGAGCTTATGTCCTTATCTGCAAGTAGGAGGCAGAGAAAGAGCTTTTGAAATGTTGAATGACACATCTCCTTCAACAAGGCCACACCTCCTAATCCTTTCCAAACAGTTCCATCAACTGGTGACCATGCATTCAAATATATAAACCTGTGGGGGTTGATTTCATCCAAACCACCACAGATACACAGACATAGAGATAGAGAAAGAAAAGAATCAAAGGTAAAAGAGAAAATCTCTTGTTGCCAGCCTCCTGAGGGAGATGTGTTGGAAGCTGGGGGTTAATCAGACACATGGGAAGAGAGAAAAGTGAGGTCTGGGCTGATCCCAAGTACAGAAGGAGGAGGGCTCCTTTCCAAGAGCACCGCAGGGTGTTAGACCAGTATTACTAATAGCTTCATATGTTATCACTCATTATGCAGAACTAAATCTTTTCCTTGGGTTCACAGAAAGTGAAAATGAAGGGAAGATTTAAATGGGATGAATGCATGCATATACTTTTGAATGACATCTCAAGCCTACCCGCCCTCTAATTGTGCAAGCATTCCTGGCCCAGTAGCTACATGGTCACTACTTTAAGTATCAATTTCTTGTTCTGGAATCTCTCAAAGGTACAGCATTGTCTCACCCTTCTCCAGATTTTCTAGAGTCTCTGGGAGCTTCATGGTCAACAGAGCATGAGCCTCAAGAGGCAAAAAGGCAGTTGGGTGCAATATGACTCAGTAGCCAGTGTTGGTTCAAACTTTGGGTGTCTGACCCCAAGTTATTTTAGGCTGATTTTAAAATGCCACAAACTGATGAAAAAGGTGTTCTTGTAATTATTAACTCAATCATGTATGCACAAAGCATACTTAAATCTCTTTGAAGAAAACAGTGAGCTAAATACAGATCGGACGTGAGTACACTGAAACTCTTTGTAAAATACATGTGACACCTCCCATTAGATAGGTTCTATAGGTGGAGGAAAAACAAATTTACAATAATAGTCTGGAACAGAGTCTAGTGCAGGAAAAACTCCAGCCACACAGATTGTGCAAAGGTCACCCAGCTAGAAAGCAGGCCCACTCCAGCCTTCTGTGCTGAAAACAGGTTTTTGCATTCTTCCCATGAAAGAACGATCCTGCATGCTCAACACTCCACGTCCCCCTAGAACATGTCTATGAGCACAAAGACCTCCATGCCCCCTACACAAATTCAAACATGACTTCAGAGCCCTAAATGAGCATGTTCCTCCATTTTTTTAGCATCCTTAGCCCACCCACCCGCAACTTTTCTTGCTATAACAAGCCAACAATACCTGCCCACTTCCATCCAGGGTAGCTAGCCATCAGGAAAGCGAGAGTGAGGGAAGACATGGCTCACTCAGGAATCTCCTGCCCACCTGAGGTTGGTGAAACAGGGTTGGTCCTTTTAGCTTTTAAACCTCTTTGGCTATCTTAATCATCTGCTGTGGAAAACATACAGCCCTATCCGTGATTTTGTTACTTTCCTTGAAACTCAAGTCTAAGACCCACCAGTTTGCCCCTGTGAGAGCCTCCATCAAGGTCAACAGCCATATGGCCACTGTCTCAGATGCAACTGTCTAAAAAGCAGTTGAACTGTTGCTCTTTCGTACAGTGGGAAACATCAGCTATAGTATTAAGGTTGAGCTCATCTTACCCATTACTTGTTCTTTTAAATGATTGCCATGTGGTTGAAAATCTGTAACGTGAGAAGTTACACGGCAATCACAAAACATCAAACTGTAGTAGAACATTGTGGTCAGAAGACAGAAGCAGCTCTGGTCACCCTTCTGGCCTGGCACCTACCCACTGGAAGTCCTGTGAAAGTTCTAGAACCTCTCTAAACTACAGGAGGTTGTCTATAAAATAAGGACCAAAAGGAAAAAGATCCCTCTGGTTTCAGCACTGCAAGTAGCCACTGTTGGGTGTTGACAGACATGCATGTTTACCCTGATTCAAACATAAAACGCATGCATGGATTGAAATAGCACATGGTATTCAGGGAAAAATGTATAATTTTTTAGATATCAGATTAATTTTCTTTAATAAATCACCTCCAAGAGTTGCTATAGGATCAAAGAAGTGCTAGATTAAACACCCAGAAGAGTACCTGGTATGCAGTAGCACTCAAGCCTTAGCAGTGGTACTATTAACATTAATATTTTATAACTATAACATTAATAACATCATTAAAATGTCAAGTAAGTTGTGTGGATATTTACAGAAATTGTTGTGAATTGTTTTGTTTTTTCTGGTTCTGGGGATTGACCCAAAGGCCTCATGCATACCAGGATCTGCTCTGTCACTGAGCTATAACCCAACCCTATTTAAAATTTTTATTTCGAGACGGAGTCTTGCTAAGTTCCCCAAGCTGGTCTTGAATTTACTCTGTAGCCTAGGAATACTACAGAGGTTTGCCATGTTCCAGAGAAGCTGGAATTACAGCTGTGCTTGTGCCTGGGCCCACTTTATTCTGCTCTCATCCAGTTCCTGGTTTTCATTACATGGGTTGCTGCACTTCTAAGATGACTCTTGTGGAGGAATGTCTGGAGTGGATGTAATAACTGTCAATAAAGCGCTGTTTATCCAATCAGCTGGGCAAAAGGACAGGAAGTAGAAGGTGGGACTTCCTAGAGAGGGGGCGGAGCCAAGAATTGACAGTTGATGGGGAAAGAAGCCAGCTGACAGTTGATAGGAGGAAGAGGAAGCCGCCTCCAAGGACCAGATTAGCAAGTGCTTGGGATATATGTATGTTATGAGGTTTAGAGTAGTTTATGTTAGTTTACGAGTAGATTAGTATCAGTTTAGATTCTGCCTGGTGTAGCGCTTGCAGCTTTAAAGTACATTTCAGTCTCTGCGTCAGTTATCAGTTATCAGCTTCTTAGGCCAAACAGATAAATTTATTGTAACAGACTCTGCTTAAGGAAGGTCTGTACCGAAAACCCTATTTCTGTGCACCTCTTGGTACAAGCAGAATTTGCATGCGTGAAGAGCAAATGCTAATGGCGCATGCCTAGTCAGTCGTGAGAACTAAGCTTCACGGCCAGGTTTCGGCTCCTCCTTCAGTGACCACAGGACCTGTTTTCTAAAGGTTCAGTTCCCCTTTCAGTACAACTACCTGTGTTCACTGTGAAAGTAGCACAGCAATCACTCAGTGTCTGCGTTTGCAACAGAGTTTCCTGAGAAAGCCGAGTATTGCGTGGCTTAGTGCAGAAAATTCTATAATAAAGTTAATGCACTAGACCCACTTCTGAGAACACGCTCCAAAATAAGTAGGGAAAATGCATATGATTATAATAAATGTCCATATTATCTTATAGCTTATATGGCTCCATATTATTATAATAAATATGTCTTAAATACTTAACATATACACATAGCATTTGTATAATATATCATATATACATGTATAGTACACATATAATGAAAATATAAGTATTTGTGTTCTGTCCTGTGCAACCAGAAGTAGGAGGATCACTTATTAAATGATGATTTTTTTTTTTAACCCAATAGACCATTCTGATGCAACTTTAAAATGATTGCCTGAAATTCCAGCATTCAGGGGCTGAGGCAGGAGCATAACAAATTCTATACCAATCTAGAACACATAGTAAGGCCCTGACTCAAAAACACTGTTTTAAATTTTTAAATAAATTAATAGTAATATAATTAGAACTGTAATAATGCAGAGTTAAAGGAAAAATGCTGAGCACAGATCTTACTTTTTTTTTTAAATTTTTCACCCAACATATTTTAATCATGGTCTTTCCCCTCCCCCAAGTCCTCCCAGATCTCCCCCTCCTCCCTACACATACAACTTCATGCTCAGTACCAATTTTCTACTTCATTACTGCACTGCTTGTGGGAAAAATAAGGAAGGCACCAAGACGTCATTAATAGGCAGGTAATGAAAGACATTATGATACACACAAGCTAGGAATTACGCAGTGCCATTCAAATGAGTGAGGAAGAATGGCGTGTGCCTCTAGAAAAAGGTCCTCAGGATACATTGCTGAGTCAAAACTTAAATGCCCAGGTCACTATGCCAAGAAAGATAATACCAAGTCTAACTTTGAAAGGATACATATGGGGATGCATGTGTATATAAGAAAATACAATGAGAGCATTGAAAGGCTACATACTAAATGCTAACTGGATTAATTACATCTGGGGAAGAGAAAAGGCATGATGGGATTGCTAAACATTACCCCGAGGCATTATTTGTATTTCCGAAACATTCTTTAGTACTGCTGATTTTATATCTTATTAAGATTTATTATTTTAATTGTGTATGTGTGAGTGTGTGAGTGCAAGTATGCATGCATGCCTGTGTATGGTTAGGTGCATATAAGTGCAGGTTTTCATGGAAGCCAAAGGTGTCAAATTCACTGGAGTTGGAGTTACAGGAGATGGTAAACCACCTGAGATGGGTTCTGGGAGCCAAACTCAGGACCTCAGGAAGAATAGTGTATTCTTAACCACTGAGCCATCTCTCCAGCCCCATTTTTACATTTTTAATAATTTTAGAATTTTATTATCACATCTTACATTTTTCAATGCAAACACGTGGATGGAAAATAAGTAATTTTATATTTTGAATAGACCATCAGCATTTTTTTCTGTTTCTGTTTTTTTATACCTATTAGATGAGAAGAAAATCAAAATATAAGAGATGATAATGGCCGTTAATTGCTAATTGTCTTCTGTAGTGGAGGCTATTAGCATCCAGTTCAGATCCCTTTGCCATCCACTGCTTCCGCTCCCACTGATTGTGTCCACAGCTAGATCACACCTCCTTTCTCCAGGGAGCTGCCCCACTCTCCCCACCCAGCCCCACCATAGGAGCAGACCTTAGCCATTAACTGACCCAGTCAAAGTGGAACCAACTGTAATGGATGCTCTAGGAGCTCCTGGAGGGATCAGCTGAAGCTAACAACACCAAGACTACATCACTGCTTAGCCTTTCCTTTGCTGAATCATGGTTTTCCAGAGAAATAGAACCACCTGGAGAACCCACACAGAGAGGAGAAGGAAGGAGAGAAAAGAAAGGAAGGAGAGGGCAGGGATGGGAGGGGAGAGAGACAGAGAGAGAGAGAGAGAGAGAGAGAGAGAGAGAGAGAGAGAGAGAGA
>OU015758.1:20663094-20694476 GCA_907169655.1 Acomys percivali | reverse complement strand
AGAGAGAGAGAGAGAGAGAGAGAGAGAGAGAGAGAGAGAGAGAGAGATTAATAATAGAGGCTAAGAAACTCCACATTTATAGTTGAAGAGCTGCAGACCCAGTATTGAAAAAAGTATGTTTCCTGCTGCACTCCAAAGACCCTAGGAGAATGCAAGGAATGCAAGGAAACTGATGTCTCATAATAAAGAGAGTTAGGGAAAAAGAAAGTGAATTTTCTCTTTGCCTTTCTGTTATAGTCAGGTATTCAGTGGGTTAGATGAAGCCCATCCCACTTGGAAGGGAGGCCAGTTTTTACCAGTCTACTCATACAAAAATTAATTTCACCCAGTCTCACCCTCACAAGCACACGCAAAACAATGCCTGGTTTCTGGATAGCCAGCCAAGGCAACCCCCTGACCGTCACACCTGTTCTGTTCTCTTTCCCTTGTGTATGTTCTGAGGTGATTGAACTATAGTCCTCATCTCATTTCTAAAAGAAGTGACTTAAATTTACTTACTGTATGTCAAAAATATGAAACATCAATATCCAACATTTTGCATCAGCTGTAAAGGAATAACAGTGGGACTCAATAAAAATTAATAGATGGGGTGTGAGGTGAGACATATCTTAAAATACGTATGTATGTGCATGTGTGTGTGCATATGCATACAAAATATTCTCAGTAAACTTAGCCCAGTGACATGACCTCTCTCAAGCTCAGTTTTCTCACCCTATCTCATTGACTTTCTATAAGGATTAAACTGGCCTCTCAACAAGTGATTTGGGGGAGAGTATCACACATTGTGCTCATAGTTCAGTATCTACAACAGAGTAAAAGCTCATAAAGATTGTCTAATGACATTCATATGGCCGTCCAAACCTGGCCCCCTTGAAATATAGTCAGCTTGAAGACAGCCAGAAAGCCTCACTGGCTTCCTGGTGCATCACTGTGGTCTCTGTCTCTTGACACTTGGTCATCTCACTGTTAGTTGCCTAACAGTCATAGAACCTGTCACAAAACACTAGTGAATGTCACAGAATTGACCAAAACTGTTCCTGAACCAGGTACAGTGACAGTAAATAGACAAGGAAGACATGGGGAATGAAGAAGCGCTCAGGGTGGAGCTGACAACTTGATGATTTCTTTTATTCTCTCCAATTATCCTACAATCATAATTGCACTTCTCTCCTTTTCCTCCCTTCACACGCTCCCATGTGCCCCTCCTCGCTTTCTCGCAAATTCACGGATTCCTTCTTCATTAACTGCTGTTACATAAGTACAAATATACATATTCCTAAGTTATATAAATACAACCTTCTCAGTCTGTGTAATGTTACTTCTATGTATGTGTTCGGGGATGACTATCTGATATTAAATAATCAACTTCTCTCTGCAACAGGCAGAGATCAGCACAGAAACCTGAAAATGATAAAAATGCGGAGCTGTGGAGACCCATTCATAAGAGTCCAGCTCTCACATGGACGACTCAGAACGTTGTGGAAGAGGAGGTGGAAAGGCTGTGAGAGCTAGAGAAACAAAGAATTTGCTATGATGTCATGTCTCCCGGGAATGTCAAAAGTTACACCCTTGAAGTCTCGCCAACATGAGCTAAACATGAACAGGACTAACATGGATGGAAAAAAGCCCATGAGGCTTCAACTCACACAAGAGAACTACAGAATGCTAAGAGCAGGTGAACAGTCTTCCCCAGAGGAGAGCACTGACAATTTTACTAAATTGGGAACCACCCCAATTTTCAAGTGTCCTCTGGCCACCACCACCAGTGTCAGGCAACCTTTCTAATTGTTGTGACAAAGTACTTGACAAACGCAGCTTAAGGAGTAAAAAGTTTATACAGGATCATAATTGTAAAGGATACACAGGCCACTGTGGTGGGGGAGACATGGCAGTGAGAGCATGCCGCCAGAAAGCAGAAAGAGATGAACGCTTCTTTCTTGTCAGCCTGATTTCTCCTTTCGATCTTTTCACTCATTCCAGGAGTCCAGTCCGTGAGATAGTGCTGCCCACTTTCAGGTTATGTCTTTCTGACTTTGTTCAGCCTCTCTGGGAGGACCCTCTCAGATGCACCCAGAGGTGTGTATCCTAGGTGATCCTAAAGCCAGCCAAGTAGATAATAAAGATGAAGTACCAAAGCCTCACTCTTCCCTACTCCCTGCTGCTTACTGGTTCCTCCTGCCTCTTTTCACTCTAGTCTTCTTCCCCACGTCTACTTATCCCCAACTTCTGTTTCTAGATTTTTCTCAGCCATATCCAAGGCATTAACCAGGAAGGGGGCTTTCCTTTTCAAGCAGCTTGCCCTCCTTAACAAGGCGCTTTCACTAAAGCAATGGTTTTTTTTTCCTACAATATAACCATATATACATATAAATAATATAAATCCCAACAAGGATGAATTTTTGCTTTCATTTGCATGTGAAGATACGGAGACTGGTAGAAGGCAGGTGACTTGCCCGGGTCAAAGAGTAGAGATGGGATTTGAACCCAAGCTTGCTTAATTCCACAGTCAGCACTCTCAAATTCTGTAGTCTCTCAAAGCCTCCCATAAAGGCCATTTGGCAACATGCAAGTATGTGGCAACAGTTTGTACCAAACCTCAGCCAGCTGTCCCTCAGAGAAATGCCAGTGCTTTCAAGAGATGTGGGCAAAACAGCATGAATTATTCAGCACAAATCATCTGTCCCATTACAGAAACAATGGAATAAACATAAACCACCATCTTCTGTGAAGGGTGATTTTCATGCTCATTTGAGAGGCCATATTCTTCTGGTTTCGTTTCTTCACACAAGTTGTTTCCGCATGCAAACTCTTAGAGTCTCTCCTACTTGGAATTATAAAACGTAATGAGTTGGTGCATAACGGAATATGCATTCGATGAGTATTTAATAATTAACTAAATGAACGACAGTGTTTTGTTTCAGTCGTGTGTGGCAGATGGTGGGTAGTGGGAGGTGTAGAGGCCACAGAATGGGGAGATAAGCTATTGTTGAAGAGATTTCGATCTCAATTTCGTTTGAACCCAAAGAAGGTGCATCCATTCATTACTTAATAACTGCCCTACAGATCATAACCTATGCCCACTTTACCACTCTTCTATAAATGCTAATTTATTCAAAAAGACTGTGTTGATTTTGTTGCCTTTGGCTTTTTTTTTTCCTTGTTTTGTTTTCAAAGAAATATCTTACTGAGTTATTTAAGGCCTTAGCACAAAAAGAAAGGAATTTTCAAATGACGATGAGTCGAGCTTCCATAGCTCTAAGAGGAAGTTTGAAGACTTCAAGGAAGAAACCCTACTACCTGTTGAAAAGAGTGAGGAGGCTCAACTGGTGAAAGCCATTACCACATGAGCCTGAAGCTTGAGTCTGATCTCTGGAGTCTAAGGTAGAATGACAGGATTAAAATCCTAGAATTATCATCTAACCTCTGCATAGATAGCATGACCCACACACAACTCCATCCACATGCACACACTAATAATAATAATAATAATGATGATGATGATGATGATGATGATGATGAAGAAGAAGAAGAAGAAGAAGAAGAAGAAGAAGAAGAAGAAGAAGAAGAAGAAGAAGAAGAAGCTATGTTTATATTATTCATTAAAATTGAGAAAAAACAAGGTGAGGTGCTAGAGAGATGGCTCAGAGGCTAAAATTATATACCACTCTTGCAGAGGAGCCAAACTTAGCTCTCAATATCCACATCAAGTGGCTCACAACCACCTGTAAACCTAGTTCCATAGAGATCCAAAGTCTTTGTCTTCCATGGGCACCCAAACTCATGTGTACATATCCACACAGAGACATGCACGCGCGCGCGCGCACACACACACACACACACATACACACATACACACACACACACACACACGCATAATTAAAAATGAAAGACATATTTTTTTTTTAATCAGAGTAACCACGGCCAAGCATTAGGTGGAGCTCGGGGAGTCCTGTGGAAGAGTGAGGGGAAGGATAGAAGAATCTGGAGGGAACAAGAACACTTCAAGCAGACCAACAGAGTCAAGTAACCTAGACCCGTGGGGGCTTACAGAGACGGAAGCACCAACCAAAAAGCATACACATATGCAACAGATGGGCAGTTTGATCTTCATGTGCGTCCCCTAGGAAGTTGAGCAGGTTCTGTCTATAGCATGGACTCTGTTGCCTACTTTCAGTCACTTTGCCCTAACAGGGCTACCTTGCCTGACCTCAGTGGACAAAGAGAAGCTCAGGCCTGATTTGATTTGATGTAATGGAATAGGTTGGGGAGACTCCCCTTTTCTGAGGGGAGGGGGAAAGGGGGAATAGGGTGGGAGGAAGGGAGAAGGAGAAAAGGAAGGAAGGGACTGCCATCAGGATGGAAAGTGAATATATAAATTAAAAATAATTTTTTTTAAAAAATCAGAGTGACCATCTGTCTTTACCACAGATCACTACAATTCTCTGTGGAACCAGCATGACAATTATCTGTATTGGTATCCATTATCCAAATAATCACAATTCTGGAAATATTTACAAAATGTTTATTGGCAAGTTTTCAAGTCTTGAGATGCCTCAAAGTCAAAATGTGTAAAGAAGTTTCCCTTACAAATAAGCAAACAAATGAAAAGAGTAGGAGCATTCTACCAGACTGTCAAAGATGAAGATCTTGATGGCTTAGCTCCAAAGACATTTATACTTACTACATCCACTAAGGCCCAAGGAACATTGTAGAAGAGCAGCAATGAGTATACAACAGCCAAGAGCTGTGGTAAAAGGCTGTGACATGCCAGCCTTTAAATTCTATACAAACATTGCTGTGAAGTCACAACAACTGAGGTTACCTACAAGGGGCCTGGACAAGACATAATAATCAAAATGCTAAATATATAGAACAGAGAAATAATATTAAAAGCTACAAGGGAAAAGGGCCAAGTAACATATCAAGTCAGACCTATCAGAATTACACCTGATTTCTCAACAAAGACCCTAAAAGCCAGAAGGGCCTGGGCAGATGTCATACAGTCTCTAAGAGACTACAGATGTCAGCAGATAACAGACTACTATACCCAGCAAAACTCTGTATCATGATAGATGGATAAAACAAGATATTCCATGACAAAACAAATTTTAAAAATATCAATCCACAGATCCAGTCTTACTGAAGTTGTTAGAAGGAAAATTCCAACCCAAAAAGTTAACTACACCAAAAAAGAACAAAAAAAAAAAACAAACAAAAACACAGAAAATAAATAACTCCACACCAGAAAAAGCAAAAGAAGGGACACATACACAAACCAACAACATCAAAATAACATGAATTAACAATCATTCATCATTAATGTCTTTCAATATCAATGGACTCGATTCCACCAATAAAAAAAGACACAGGCTAACAGAATGGATGCGAAATCAGATCCATCATTCTGAGGCATATAAGAAACACATCCTAGCAACAAAGATGACATTACCTCAAAGTAAAAGGTGGAAAAAAGGTTGTCCCAAAAAATGGACCCAAGAAGAAAGCTAGAGTAGCCACTCTAATATCTACTAGAATAGAATTTCAACCAAAATGTATAGGTTTCAACCTTTTCCAAGCCTACTTTATTTGATGTTCTTTAATGCTTATACCTCCCTTCCAACCCACCTACCCTAGACAGGAGAGAAAAGAGGTTAATGGGAACAGGAGAAGTAGACCTTTTTGAACTCAGTTCCTGGAAGCGATTCCCCTGGTGCGGTAGGCAGGATTTCCACAGACCAGCAACTCAACCAAAGTTGCTGCTGGAACCTGGAACAGCAGCTGGAACCCAGAGCCCCAGCATTCTCTGGAGTAATCTCTCTAGAAGCGTCTCAAAGTGGAGTGACAAACAGCCAAACAATACCAAGACCCAAAAAGCCCTGCCTCCTGTTTATATATATATCTCCTCTCAAGGTCGGTACTAAGATGTGTTTCAGCAGGCAAAAACCAACCCCCACATGAGGATGTTCGTCTTCTAGTGGATAAACATCACCTGATTTCTCACAAGTCTGTTCCCCATCCCACACTTGAGATCAAAACAAAAACTTGTTTATATCCACTACAAAATTAATCAAAAGAAATGGGGAAGGACACTTCACTTCACACTCATCAAAGGCAAAATCCACCAAGATGTTGCAAATTTGAACATCTGTGCCCCAAATGCAAGGGTACCCACATTTGTAAAAGAAACAATACTAAGGCTTAGATAACACATAGAACCCCATACATTAATAGTGGGAGACCTTAACACCCCACTCTTGCTAATAGGTCATTAAGACAGAAACTAAACAAAGAAATAATGAAACCAATATTATGAATCAAATAGACCTAACAGATATCTACAGAACATTTCACCCAAACACAAAAGAATGTACCTTCTACTCAGCATCTCACAGAACCTTCTCCAAAATTGACCAGATAGCCAGTCACAAAGCAAGCCTCAACAGATACAAGAAAATTGAAATAACCCCTTATATCTTATTAGACCACCATGGACTAAAGCTGGACCTCAACAACAAAAGAAATAATAAAAAGCCTACACACATATGGAAACTGAATAACTCTCTACTTAACAGCAACTGGACAAGGGAAGAAATAAAGAAATCAAGGATACCAGTGGGGCCAACAAATCTGTGCAGAGAAGGGGGATGCTGCAGAGACTGATGCACCAACCAAGGGCCATGCATGGTGAGGACCTAGACCCTCTGTTTAGATGTAGTAGATAAGCATCACAGTCTCCTTGTGGGTCCTAAAATATGGGGAGTAAGGACTACTGATATAGACTCTAAGCCCCACATGTTGATCATTTCCCCCTGACAGGGCAGCCTTGCCAGGCCACAGAGGAAGAGAATACAGGCAGTCCAGATGCGACTTGATAGGTTGATGTCAGATGTTAGTGGAGGATGGCTCCCCTTTCTGAGGACTAGGGAAGAGACCACATTGGAAAGGAAGAAGTCACAGTATTGCTAATCACAGATGATATGATAGTATACATAACTGACCCCCAAAATTCCACCAGAGAACTCCTACATCTGAAAAACACCTTCAGCAAAGTGGCTGGATACAAGATTAATTTTAAAAAACCAGTAGCCTTCCTGTATACAAATAACAAACGGGCTGAGAAAGAAATTGGGGAAACTACACTCTTCTCAATAGCCACAAATAATTTAAAGTATCTTAGTGTAACTCTAACAAGTAAGTGAAAGACTTATATGAAAAGAAAAATATCTTCAAGTCTCTGAAGAAAGAAATTGAAGAAGATATCAGAAGATGGAAAGTTATTCAATGCTTCTGGATCAGGAGAATCAAAAATAGTAAAAATGACCATCTTACCAAAACTAATTTACAGGTTCAATGAATTCCCTATCAAAATACCTACACAATTCTTTACAGACCTTAAAAGATCAATTCTCAACTTCATATGGAAAAACAAAAACCCAGAATAGTTAAAACAATACTGTACAATAAAAGAGGATTCCAGAGGAATCTCCTTCCCTGATCTCAAGCTGCACTATAGAGCAACAGTAATAAAAAAAAACAGTATGGTAATGGCATAAAAGTAGACTGGTTGATCAATAGAATCAAATTGAAGACCCAGAAATTAACCCACACACCTACAGACATTTGATTTTTGACATAGGAGCCAAAACCATACAATGGAAAAGAGATAGCATCTTCAACAAATTGTGCTGGCCTAACTGGATGTCTACATGTAGAAAATGCAAACAGATCCATATTTCTCACTCTGCACAAAACTCAAGTCCAAGTGAATTAGAGACCTCAACATAAAACCAGAGACACTAAATCTGTTAGAAGAAAAAGTAGGGAAGAGCCTGGAACTCCTTGGCACAGGAGACAACTTCCTGAACAGAACAGCAATAGCTCAGGCTCTAAGATCAACAATTAATAAATGGGACCTCATGAAACTGAAAAGTTTCTGTAAGGCAAAGGACACTGTCAACAGAACAAAACAACAGCCTACAGACTGGAAAATGTCTTCACCAACCCTACATCTGACAAAGAGCTAATATCCAAAATATATAAAGAACTCAAGAAATTAAATCAAACCACCAAACTAAATAATACCATTTAAAAGTGGGATACAGAGCTAAACAGAGAATTCACAACAGAGGAATATTGAATAGCTGAGAAACATTTAAATAAATGTTCAACATCCTTGGCCATTAGGGAAATGCAAATCAAAACGACTGTGAGATTTCATCTTACACTCATCAGAATGGCTAAGATCAAAAACTCGAGTGACAGCACATGCTGGTGAGGATGTAGAGAAAGGGGGCTAGTGAGGATGTGGAGAAAGGGGAGCACTCCTTCCACTGCTGGCAGGAACTTGTACAACCACTTTGGAAATCAATCTGACACTTTCTCAGAAAGTTGGGAACAGCTCCACCTCAACACCCAGCTATACCACTCCTAGGCATATACCCAAAAGATGCTCCATAATACAACAAGAACATTTGTTCAACTATGTTCATAGCAGTGCTGTTCATAACAGCGAGAAACCGGAAACAACCCAGATCTCCCTCATATGAAGAGAGAATGGATAAAGAAACTACATAATTGAATCTACACAATGGAATACTATTAAGCTATCTAAAACAAGGACATCATGAAATTTGCAGACAAACAGATGGAGCTGGAAAAGATCATCCTAAGCAAAGTAACACAGACCCAGAAGGACATGCATGGTATATACTCACTTATAAGTGGATATTAGCTTATAATATAGGATAACCATATTACAATCCACATACTCAAAGAAGATAAATAACAAGAAGGACCCTAGGAAGAATGCTTAATTCTCATTCATAAGGGCAAATAGAATAGACATTGGAAGCAGTTGAAGAGAGGCAACTAGATGGGAGCCTACCACAGAGGTCCTCTGAAAGACTCCACCCAGCAGGGGATCGAAGCAGAAGCTGAGTCTCAGGGCCAAACTTTGGGCAGAACATAGGGAGGCTTACGGGAGAGTGGGAAGATAGAAGGACCTGGAGGGCACAGAAGCTCCACAAGACCAACAGAGCCAACAAATCTGGGCCTAGGGGAGCCTACAGAGACTGCTGCACCAAATAAGGATCATGCATGGAGAGGACGTAGGGGCCCTGCTCAGTTGTAGCTGATAGGCAGCTCAGTCTCAGTATGGGTCCTCTAGTAAGGGGAGCAGAGGCTGTCCCTGCCATGGACTCTGTTGCCTGCTCTTTGATCACTTTGCCCTGGAAAGGTGCCTTTCCAGGCCACAGAGGAAGAGAATGCAGGTAGTCCTGATGAGACTTGATAGGCTGGGGTCAGTTGGTAGGGGAGGAGGGCTCTAGGAGAGGGCATAAGGGGGAAGATAGAGGGAAGGCAGGGCCAGAAGGAGACACAGGGAGGGTGCTACGATTGAGATGTAAAGTGAATAATTTTTTTTATTTTAAAAATGAAAGAAAAGGGGGGCAATGGGGTCCAGAGATAAACTGAGAATTCTCAACAGGGGAATCTTTAATAGCCAAGAAGCACTTAAAGAAATGTTGAACATCCTCAGCCATCAGGGAAATGCAAATCAAAATGACTCTTACACCAGTCAGGATGGCTAAGATGAAAAACTCAAGTAACAGGTCATGCCAGTGAGGATGCGGAATAAGGGGAACACTCCTCCACTGCTGGGAGGAGTGCAAACTTGTAGAATCACTGTAGAAATCAACCTCGCGGGTTCTCAAAAATTTGGAAATAACTCTACGTCAATACCCATTTATACTACTCCTAAGCATATACCCAAAAGATGCTCCACCATACAACAAGAACATTTGCTCAATGTTCATAGAAGCTTTACATGTAATAGCCAAAAACTGGAAACAACCCAGATGTCCCTCAACTGAAGAATGGGTTTTTTTAATTGTCATACATTTACACAATGGAATACTATTCAGCTATTAAAACAAGAAAAGTCTATAAAAAATGAAAAAAACAAGGAAATCATGAAATTTGTTGGCAAATGGATGGAGCAAGAAAATATCATCCTGAGTGAGGTAGCCCAGACACAGAAAGATATACATGGTATGTATTCACGTATAAGTGAACATTAGCCATATAATACAGGATAACCATACTACAATTCAGAGACCCCAAAGAAGACAAGTAACAAGGAGGGTCCATGGGAGATGTGGGGAGACAAGAGGGCTTAGAGAGAGAATGGAAATGGGGGGGCATCTCTGGGACAAGCTAGAGACCTGTGACAGGGTAGGCTTTCAGGAGGATATGGGGGTGACTCCAGCTGAGACTCCTAGCAGCAAGGGACATAGAGAATGAAGTGGCCACCTCCTAGGCAGTTAGGACTTACAGTAAAGGGAAGGGGACACCAGCCACCCACAAAACCTTCTACCCAAAATTTATCCTGCCTACAAGATGTGCAGAGATAAAGATGGAGCAGAGATTGAGGGAATGGCCAACCAATGATTAGCCCAACCTGAGACCCACCCCATGGGAGAGAGCCAACACCTGACATTATTAATGATAATCTGCTATGCTTGCAGACAGGAGACTAGCATAACTGTTCTCTGAGAGGCCCCATCCAGCAGCAGATCAAAATAGAGGCTGAGACCCACAACCAAACATTAGAAGGAGCTTGAAGAGTCTTGTGGAAGAGTTGGGGTGGGGGGAATAGAAGGATCCAGAAAGGACAAAAACTCCACAAGAAGACCAACAGTCAACTAACATAGGCCCATGAGGGTTTACAGAGGCTGAAGCACCAACCGTGGACCATGCATGGACTAGACTTAGGCCCTCTATACATATGTAGCTGATGAGTAGCTTGGTCTTCATGTGGGTCTCATAGCAAGTGGAGTGAGGTCCGTCTCTGACATGGACTCTGTTGCCTCCTTTTGGATCCCTTTCCCCTGGCTGGGCTGCCTTGTCTGGCCTCAGTGGAAGAGGATGTGCTTAGTCCTGCTGCAACTTGATGTACCAGGGTGGGTTGGTATGGGGGAAGGGGGCTCCCCTTTTCTGAGTAGAAGGGGAGAGGGGAAGGGAGAAAAGAGTGGGAGGGTGGGACTGGGAGGAGAAAAGGGATGTAAAGTAAATAAATACATTTTTTTAAATACAGCCTTTATTTCAAAGGTTTCCTTGATATCTGTCAGGCCTTCTGAATACCCAGAATCTATTTTTCCCCTTTATGCCACCATTCTTTCATAATGCCTTAGCCTTGATTTAAATCCTGGTGACATTCAAGTGAGGTACAAACTGCACAGAAAAGGAACACAGCCTGGCACAGTATAGGCCAGGGATGTACAGAAGGCAGGATAGCCACTAGTCACCTCAGGACTTCTGCTGTTCTATTGGGAGCCAAATAACAAGGAGACGAATGGTATTTTCAGGCTATGAGGAGCTGCCATATAATCCAAAGCCAACCCAGCAAGGGAAGACATCTGAGAAACATGGGAAGTCATAGTCAGTGGGAAAGAACAAGATGCAGCAAGCAGGTGAGAATGCTGAAGAAAATAAAGAAAAGACATCTCTTGGCATACTGCACCAAAACAATAATAGGCTTGTTATTTCTGAAGAACAAATGCCACAGTAAATGGTTAAAACACAAATGAGCACATGCCTTCAATACCAGGACTCAGTTTATGAAGGCAAGGAGGGCCACACGTTCCAGGCCAGCCTGGGTCATATGGCAAGGCTCTGTGCAAAAGAGTGAGAGACAGGGGTGCAGAGTGGCTAGAAACATTTTTGTGGGGTAGAACAGATGTTCATGCATCATATATTCAGGTGGAAGAGGAATATGGAGACTGTTGGGGACAGGCCATATGGCCAATGTTCAGCCATCTTATCAAAGCCTAGGTTCCTATCTCTCCAGCAGTCTGTCATTTACCAGAACCCAGCTGACCCTGTCGTGGCTCGGCAGTTAGACTAAAGATAAGATTTAGATGGAGCCACCATGTTGTAGTTTAGCAGTTAGATTAGACAAAGATAGCAAAATATTCGGTGTGGCAGGACGTTGTGACCTGTTTAGAATTCCTCGCATCTTGAGATAGCCTGCAGCTGGGTTGCCATAGCAATATACTTCCCTGCCCCCTGCCTTATAAAGCCTTCTACCTGAACAATAAAATTTGAAAGCTTGATCAAAGGCTTGCTCTTCTTCGTGTCTTGTGTTCTGTCCCTATACAGGAGAATTCTCCCGAGCGTTAGTCAAACTCCGGCAGGCCGGGTCAGGAGACCATATCAAACAAGGGTCTTAGCTGATGTTGGGGGTCCCCTTAATCTAGCTATAAGCAAGGACTTGATTGCAAACAATATATTCTGAAGGAAACACAAGAAAAAAAGCAGAAAAGTGAGACTGGATGTGGCAGAAGGCAGCACAGGGTGTACTAGTCAGCACTTTACCCACTCACAGGCTTCTGTAGCTGGGTCCCTCAAGAGGGGCTTTAGAAACTGCACAGAGCACACATGAGTACCCTCCCACTTGAGGATCAAGATGGTCTGATATATATCCACCAACTCTTGCCCGAGATGTTGGACCTCCTGCTGGGGCATTAATTCCCAGGGGTGTTCTGCTGGTAGCTGACCCCGATGAAGAGTTGCAGGTGGCTGCAGTAAAAACCAGCCCAAGTGTTCAGGTAGAATGACTCTCAATGGGAGTAGAGACAGGATACATGTACTTCCTGCAACAGCATCATTAACAAAGATCAAGACTCCAGGCTCTACTCTAAATGCAATAGGATGCCCTGAAATGCTCTGGGCACTTACAGCTTAGCATAAGATGACCAGTCTGGCTGCTGTGTATAGAACACTTGGAAGGCTAGCAGCCCTAAGTGGAGGTGTCATCCATCCCAAAGCCCCATGTAGTTTAAGGCTAATCAATCCCAACATTTGTCTCAGAGAGGCTAATGCTAAGCATCTCGGAGATACCCCAGCTTTTAGCCATCTGACCCCCTGAGCTTCCCTCCTCACTCTCCCAAGGATAATTAATCTCATCTGTGACCATTTTGATCTGGCTTCCAGGAAGACACCTTTCTCAGGCTTTTCCTTAACTAAATAACCTCATAACTTGGCATTTATATGAAGATGAGGCGCCATCTTGTCACGTAGTAATATTCTGTATTTGCTGGCAAATGGAAGACATAGGGAAAGAATTATGCCTTGAAAAGCAACATTAAGCCAGTCAGCCTGTCTAAATCTTGGCTTTTCGCTTACGTCCCATGTGACCAGTGACAAACTACAGAAGGTTGCCAAGGCTGTAAAATGGAGATGAAATTCCTTTCACCAAGAGTTTAGGACAATAACTGAGATATTAAAAAGTACCTGGCACATAACACAGGCCAACAAATAGGCAGATTTCGAGATTGTTGATATTTATGTACAATAGACATTCAAGTATGTTCTTAGCACGGAGTATCCCTCACAAAAGAAGAAGTCACAATGAAATAAAGCTAAAATACACCCACACACGCATACCCTGACTTTGTTTATTCTGATGATCCTTCTGGTCTAAAGAAATTGAAGCCAAGGTTTTCTCTCATTATCCTGGAGGGGAAAAAATAAGGACTGGCTGAATACACTGTTCCCTCAACACCTAGGAAATCATTTGCCTTATTTTCTGGGCACTTCAAACTGTCAGATAGAGGACACTGAGCAAAATTTAAGGAATAGTGAGAAACATCTGATATGCCAATGGCAAAATCAAAGAGGAACATTTCAGTCTTATTTTAAATCCATTGTGTGGAGAAAGTAGTGGGTTTCTTAGAAACACAAGTACTGTGATGAGCAAACATTAATACGATGTCAAGGAAAAGGCGCCACTTGCTTCTGTCCACTGATGTGAGCGGCATGACTGACAGCAACTCAAAGCTAATAGTGGTTTGCCAATAATGGACTGTTCAGCAAAAAGATAATTAGAAGCTATTTAGGATTTGTTGTTTGTTTTTTTACTTATACCTGTTCTCTGGTGACTACAATTTAAAATGAACCAATTGGGGGCTGGAGAGATGCTTCTATAGGTAAGAGTACTGTGTGCTCTTCCAAAGGACCCAAGTTCAACTCTCAGCGCCCATCTGGGGGCTCACAGCCTTCTATAACTCCAGTTCCAGGCATTCTAGTGCCTCTTCTGGCCATCATGGGCACCAAGGCATGCATGTGGTGCAAAGACATACATGCAGCTAAAAGAACCCATACACATAAAATAATTTTTTTAATTTAATGGAACAAGCTCCACAATTCTTATTTAAGCTAAAGTAGAAAACTTAAGTGCTGACCCATATCTGTGTGGTCTTTTTAACAGGTTTATATTGGTAAGATAATCAACCTATGATGACCCTTGTCCCTGCTTGATTACCAACCCTCAAGAATACCAAGATTGAGACTGTATAGAGTCACTTCTGTGATAGAATAGTTTAAAAGCATCAAACTCATCTCTGTATCTCTGCATCTCTGACCCTCAATTTGTCATCAGTAAGCAATGCTACTGACTTATAACCAGAAGCCTTTGGTCCTAACTATTCTATGCTTCTTGATATACTGACAATTAATCCAATGTTTCCCATAAAAATGGAAAGAAATGGTCTAAGGGCTAATAGATCTAGACTCACTCATGAGCCAAGCCTCAGGAGACTCAAATGAAGAACTTTTAATTGCAATAATTAAAGTAGAAAGAATGAGGTGTGAGAGGAAACTTTTTGCCAGCTTGCCTTTACATTCTTGTTGGCAAGCTTACCTACCACGCTTGCCATTTTCTGAGACTACTGAGGCTGTGGTCACTGCCTTCACTCACTGACATCAAAACTCAGTGTCTTTGACTTTCCAACATGGACTAAACACAAGTGGCTCTCCAGAAATCTCCAGGCCTTCAGGGCCAGGCTGGGTCGGCTGAGACATCCAGCCATGTGGACATCAGCTAGCAGTTCTGAGTCTCTCCAGTGTAAAGACAGCCACTGTTCCCAACTGAAAAAAATTCCCTGGGCCAGATAGTTTTAGTGAGGAATTCTACCAGACTTTCAAAGAGCTAATACCAATACTCCTCAAATATTCCACTAATCGAAACAGAAGGAACATTGCTAAACTCATTCTGTGAGGCCATAGTCATCCTGATACATAAACCACACAAAGACTCAACAAAGACAATTTCAGACCAATTCCCTTACGAACATGATGAGAGAATACTCAATAAAATATTCACAAACTGAATCTCCGAACAAAATATCATCCATCATGATCATGTAGGCTTCATTCCAGGGATGCAGGGATGGTTCAACGTATAAAAATCCATCAGTGTAATTCATCATATAAGCAAACTGAAAAAAACAAATGATCATCTCATTATATGTTGAAAAGGCCTTTGACAACATCTTTTCATATCAAAAGTATTGGAAAGACTGAGGATACAAAATGCATACCTAAACACAATAAAAGCTATATATGACAAGTCTATAGTCAACATCAAACTAAACAGAGAGAAACTTAAAGCAATTCCACTAAAATAAGGCACAAGACAAAGCTGCCCACTTTCTTCATGTCTATTCAATATAGTCCTTGAAGATCTAGCTAGAGCAATGAGACAACTAAAGGAGATCAAGAGGATATAGCTTGGAAAGGAATAAGTCAAAGTATTGCTATTCACAAATGATGTGGTAGTATACATCAATGACCCCTAATATTCTACCAGAGAACTCCTACACCTTCAGCAAAGTGGTTAGATACAAAATTAACTCAAAAATATCAGTAGCCCTCCTTTATACAAGAGATAAATGGGCTGAGAAAGAAATTAAAGAAACAACACCCTTCACAATAGCCACAAATAATATAAAATATCTTGGCATAACTGTAGCAAAGCAACTGAAAAGCCTTTATGACAAGAACTTCAAGTCTCTGAAGAAAAAATTTAATATATCAGAAGATGAAAGTATTTCCCAAGGTCATGGGATTAACATAGTAAAAATGGCCATCTTACCAGAAGATAATCTATGGATTCAATGCAATTCCCATCAAAATTCCAATATAATTCTTTACAGACCTTGAAAGAGTAATCCGCAAGTTCAAATGGAAAAATAAACCCAGGATAGCTAAAGCAATCCTGTATAAAAGAACTTCTGGAGAGATCACCATCTATGATTTCAAGCTGTTCTTCAGAACAGTATTAATAAAAAAAGTGCATGGCATTGGCATCAAAAGAGATGGGTTGATCAATGGATTGAATGAAAGATCCAGAAATAAACCCATATGCCTATGGACACAATTTCTGACAAAGAAGTCAAAACCACCATCTTCAACAAATGATGCAAATAGATCCATATTTATCACCCTGCACAAAACTCAAATCCAAGTGGATCAAAGAACTAACATAAAACTGAATACAGTAAACCTAAAAGAAGAGAAAATGGAGAAGAGCCTAGAAGTCATTGGCCCAGGAGACAACTTCCTGAACATAACACCAACAGCTCAGGCTCTAAGATCAACAATTAATTAATGGGACCTCATGAAACTGAAAAGTTCCTGTAAGGCAACTGTCAACAGAATAAAATGGCAGCCTACAGAATGAGAAAAGATCTTCACCAACCCTACATCTGACAGAGGGCTAATATCTAAAATATATAAAGAACTTAAAAAATAGACAACAAAAAAACAAATAATCCAATTAAAAATGAGATACCGAGCTAAACAGAGAATTCTCAACAGAAGACTCTCTAATGGCCAAGAAACACTTAAAGAAATGTTCAATGGCCTTAGTTACCAAGGAAATGCAAATCAAAATAACTCCAAAATTCCATTTTATACCCTACAAAATGACTAAGATCCAAAAAACAAACAAACAAATACTCTAGTGACATCATATGCTGGTGAGGATGTGGAGAAAGCAGAACACCCCTCCACTGCTGTGGGAATGCAAACTTGTACACCACTTGGGAAATCAATCTGGAGGTTTCTCAGAAAACTGGGAATAGCTCTACCTCAAGACCCAGCTATACCACTCCTAGTCATATACCCAAAAGATGTCCCACCATACCACAAGGACATTTGCTTAGCAATGCTCGTAGCATCTTTATTTGTAATAGCATGAAACTAGAAGCAACCTAGATGTCCCTCAACCAAAGAATGAATAAAGAAAATGTGGTAGGTACATTTACACAATGGAATACTACTCAGCTATTAAAAAGAAAGACATCATGCAATTTGCAGGCAAATGGATGGAACTAGAAAATATCATCCTGAGTGACGTAACCCAGAACCAGAAAGATATACATGATACATACTCATTTACAACTGGATATTAGCCATAAAGTACAGGATACCCAGGCTACAATCCACAGACCCAAAGATGCCAAAGAGAGGCCAAGGGAGGATCCTTGAATCTCACTCAGAAGGGGAAATAAAATAGGTATTTGAAGTAGATGGAAGAAAAAAACTAGGTGTGAGAGGGGGTGGTGAGGGTAACAGGGGTGGGAAGAGCTTGGGGATTGGGGAAAGAGAAAGAACAAAAATGGAGGAAGCACCTCTGGGACAGGGGAGGCTCCCAGGAGTCTATGGGGGCAACTCTAGCTGAGACTCCTAGCAGCAGGGAACAGGGACCCTGAAGTTGTCAACTTCTATAGTCAGTTGGGACTTCCAGTGGAGGGAGAGGGACACCAACCCACCCACAAGACTTTCAACCCAAAGTCTGTCTTGCCTACAAGAAGTGTAGGGATTAAGATGGAGCAGAGATTGAGGGAATGGCCAACCAATGACTGGCCTAACTTGAGACCCATCTTACTGGAGAGAGCCAACCCCTGACACTATTAATAGTGTCTGCAAGCACAGCAGGGTGTCATTAATAGTGGGTTGGTACCCATGGGGGGTCCTCCCTTTGAGAAGAAGGGGGACTGGGAGGAGAGGAGGGAGGGGCCTGAGATCAGGCTGCAAAGCGATTAAATAAATAAATTGGGGAGGGGGTGAGATAGCCATTGTTAATCCAGATAAGATAAATCAATCATATAATCCCATCTAATAAATCCTCTTTTAATGTGTGTTTATTTTATCAGCTCTGTTCCTCTAGAGAGCCCTAGCACAGAGTGGGGATGGAGGGTAAGAAACAGAGTGATTCTTACTCAGATCTCCCAAGTCAATGAAGTTACATGGTATAAAGGAAAGATCAGTCATGGAGTAAAACTCCTACCTCTCTTTGAAAAAAGGGAAAGTGGATCTCTACATTCTAAAATACCCAAATGTTCTACCACATCCACAAGTGCAGCTCCGATAGTATTTTCCATATCATTTCAATATCATCAACACTGTAAGTGTCCTTATGAATATCTAGTGAATTTAGCATCTCCCATAGTCCATATATCTCCCATGCCCCCAATGTCTCTCTTCATGCTTCCCTCCAGTTCTGAATCTACACACTCCAACATTGTCATTCTTGTTCATAGTTGGCCATTTCTTCTACTAGCTCCATATACCCACGATGCCCTTTTGCCCATTTTATAGGGGGGCGGGAAAAAGAATGTCTCCAAAAGACTAGAGAGATGCCAACTTGAACAAATTCCTTTTTCTCCTCTCAACAAATACACAGACAGGACAGATCAGAGGATAAACCAATATGTGACTGAGCCCAAGCTATCAACGCTGGGGCAGCCACACCACAAGGATGACTGTGCCTGATCTTTTTATAGACATTTTGTTCCGGCCATTATGAAGTTGGTGCTGGACAGTGATCAGAAAGCTTGAGTCGGGGACCAGAGAAATGGGTCAGAGTTCGGTCTCTGGTACCCAGAGAATGGTGAAAGTAGAGAACTGACTCCCTCAAACTGTTCTCTGACCTCCACATGCACGCTGCAGCATATATACACATCTATAAATGTAATTTTTTTTAATTTTTAAATTTTAAATGGATCAGAATCTCCCAGACAAAATTTCTTTATGGCATTTTCTTTGTGTGGTATGGCAACATTATTCCTCAGAAAACATTGGTTTGTTTGTTTGTTTTTTTAAATAGGGTCTCTCACTGGCCTGGAACTCACCAAGTGGCTAAGCTGGCTGGCCAGGGAGCCCAGGGATCTGCCTGTATCTGCCTCCCCAGTGCTGAGTTTACAACCACATCCTACCAAGGCCACCTTTCATTACTCAGGTTCTGAGTATCAAACTCACACCCTTGTGCTTGCAAAGCAAACACCTTACAAACGGAACTGCCTCTCTAGCCCCCGTTATGGCATTTTCTTATGCACTTTGCTCATGTTTGTCTCCCTTTCTCATTGTCCTCCTCATTGACCTCCTCCCCCAACCCCGGGCCTCCTGTTGGTTTTTGAGGTGTCGAAAGGTTTTTTTGTTTGTTGATGATGATGTGTATATGAACGTTGTGTGTCTGTGTTGTGTGGTATCATGGCTATCCAGCTGCCATGTACGCGTGTGTGTGACATGTTGATGTTTCTTTCTCATCCCAGCCTGCTGCGACTGTTGTCATCCTCATTTTAAGGAGGCAAACATTTAAGAGAAGCAAACTGATGCAACAGGGAAATTAAGGAACTTCCCAAAACCACTAATAGGCCAGAAGTCAAGGTCAGGTTTGGCGAACTCCAGATGTGACCGGCAACCTCAGCGGTACTGCCAATTCCCACTGCAGGAGCTGGTCAGGAGAGGCAGAGTACACGCTGTAGATGACCAAGGCAGAGGACAGATGAGGGGCCATGGAGGAGCTCTCTTCACCTGCACATCTGGCTGAGTGGGCTAAGACAAACAGGCTCACTTCGCTGCACCTCAGCTTTGCCGACTGTAAAACCAGAGACCAGAATAGTTACCACCACCACCACCACCCCCAGTTTGTTCCTGAGAAAAAGATAAGAACTCCCAGCAATTATGCAAGATGCACCTCTCTCTCTACCCTCCTTCTTGCTGGAGGAAAAGTCTCCAAATCTCCTCATGGACAAGGCTCACCTTTGCCCTGGAAGCTACTGCCAGCATCTCCCTGTTCTCCCATCTCCCACTCTCTGCTTGTCAAAGTATCAGGCCCTATCATTGACAGACTGAAACTCTAAGTTCCAAAAATGTTCCTAGCATGATGCATATATTTTAGAACCTCTGTTTATTCCTGCAGAGTGACTATCTGACAGCTCAGTTGGACACAATTTTAGGTGTTTTGATTCCACCCTCAGCCTGTACCTGGCAGGCCCCAAAGGCATATGCTGAAGGCTCTTCCCGCTGTGCATCTAGCAGGAGGCATGTCACACCTACTTTGTAAGCTTAGGAGGGTTCCTGTCAAGAGCTCCATCTTCTCAGAGTTAAGAATCTTCTACAGGCTTTTGTTGGTTCAACCAGTGACAAAAACCTTCCAGACAATGCACAAATGTCCTGGAGTCAAAGCGAGCAAATCAAAGTTGATTCCTTTTTATTTCCTTTTCTTGGCTTTACCTGTCAAAGGGACAGCCAGTCTCCCTTTTCCCCAATCTCTTCTCACTGGTGTTTATTTATTAATGGAGTAGAGCAAGACCCCAAGAGCTGTGCCCTTGGCCTGAAGTTCTGACTGTAATGGGAACAGTCACCAGGGGATGAAGTGTCACTGCGGGTGTCTAACGATCGGGGACAGCATGCCTGTGAGAGAGTGTGCAGCCAGGGTCTCCAGCTGTCACCACATGCCTTATTCTGCCTCTGCCTCTGCCTCTGCTCTCTGCCCTGCCAGCAGCTAATTGATTCATGAAAATGCTCAGAGGTGGTTTGAGTGGGAAAGACACTTTATATCTGCTCATAACAAATCCTCAGAGGGAAAAAAAAAAAATCCATTCCATGCCCCAGATCCCTCTGTTTGACTCTTTCTTCCATTCAATTCCCAATTAGCTAAAACTTCAGCACCCAAAGAAACAAGCAGAAGAAAATTCCTGTGATAACCAGTCCATGCCAGATGAAAAACCAGGTGCGTGAACAATGCAGCATCAGTAATGAAAGTGAAGAATGGGGAGGCAAGCAGGAAGGAAGGAAGGTAGGAAGGAAGGAAGGAAGGAAGGAAGGAAGGAAGGAAGCTAGCTCCATGACCTGGCAGCCGCTGATTTACGAGAATCGCTACAAGCAAAGGCTAACAGGTCTGATCAGTGACCAGGGATGCATATAACCATGAGAAGCCAGACTCTTACCATGCATCCTCCTGGCATCTTCATTTAGCACACATCAACTCCAGTATACTGGCTTGTATCCTGCAGAGTGTCTACAGTTCCTATGTATAGACTCTGAAATGCTGCCCCGCTTCTATAAACCCATTCCCCTAACAAGGACCAAAGAACTGCTAGGGGTTTCTTGCTGCCCACTGATTATGAGACCTGTCTCCGACCTTCCGGTTCAGCTCCTGCCTACAGTGCACCTTGCTTTTTCAGAACCTATTTGAGGGTTGCAGAAAGAGTTGAGGGAGTATTGATAACAGAACGAAGCTTTTATCCCAAGCTGCTGCTTGTAAGTGAATTTGGCACTAGCTCAGAGTCCTTCCCCTGTGGCCAATTGATCTCCAAGTAACTTGGATAAAAGCTGATAAAGTCCTTCCTGGGGCCTTTTCCCTTGAAAATACTAAACTTTTGGACAGTCGGGTTAAGACTAAATTCATTCATTCACTCGGTATTTGTTTATTTAAAGCCTGAAGTATACTAAATTCACACACACACACACATTATGAGAGAGAAAGAGGTGGGGTCACACCATGCATCTCACGCTTCTTTAAGGCTTGCTATGCCTTTCACGCTGGCTTCAAACTCATGAGCCTCCTGTCTTAGAGGCCAGTTCTATTACATACACACATTGCCTCACTCAGCTTATTCTTTATTAGATCATAATCTGAATTTACCACCTTTGTCAAAAGTCCACTCAGCTTAAACTCAAATTACTTCTTACTTGTTCATTTTAATGTTCACCCTGAATAAACAACCAGCCTGCTATTTTGGAGCAGTGTGCCATGAGGGGGTACATGGGGGGAAAGATGAGGATCTGCTTTTTACCCTCCTTTGAAGCCCTCAGTTCCATAAGGTGGGGACAGCAGAGCGAGCTCTAGAACACGGAGCCACTTTCAACCCAATAACTCCAAACTCAATTCTTACCTACAGTGCAACACTGAGCATGGTTTACAAGCCCTATGTTTCTACCTACTAGTGCTGACCTCAATCAATTCCCAAAGGTGGCCAAGCAAGTACTAATCAGAAACCAGTCAAATAGCATGGCTGATGTTAAAATATGGCCTGTCATCATTATTGTTTTATAAAAGGGAAAGGTAAGTATTTCTTGTCCATAGTTACAGGATTCAAAGCTATTCTTCATTGTTGTATACATAAACTAATATAATTATCATTTTATACTCACATTTATAAAGTCCTCATTGATTTATAAAAACACTTTATAATTTATAAAAGAAAATCCTCGTTTATTTAAAGGAACATTCAATAAGATACAACCTCTGCTTCTGGAGGCCAGCTGTGGGGAAAAACAAGCTGTAACAGGTAGAAGCAGAACAGAGAAATGGAATGACAGACTGGTATACAGGTCAAGAATTCAAAGCTTTAAAAAAAAAAAAAAAAAAGAATTCAAAGCTTAAAATGGTTTTCTGGAGACCCTACTTGTTTGTAAATTCCAAGACATCAAGGATGTGCAGGAATGCCTGCCCAGCTGGAAACATGCTAAGATGTGTTTGGTGGTGGTAAGAAAGACTGAAAATGGCAGCCACTGTGGTTAATGGACTTCTGGTGCTGGGGATGACATGGTGAGTTTTCAGAAGACTTAGCTAGTCCTTTGTTAATCAGGAACGGTGCCCTCAAAGGTCACCACGCCAGTTCCAAGCCTGACATTCCAATGGTCCACCACACCGCCAATATACACTCAGCCACAGAAGCAACAACTGACAGTCTGTGGCCACTCAGAGATGCCCTTAGCCAAAAAAACAAAGAGGAAGCTCATGGCTCACACCTGCCTTAGATTAATTGGGGTCCAACTGCACTGAGAGGAGAAGCAACAATAACTTTGAGGAGAGTGAGAATTGCCAGGAAGGGGGCGGGAACCAAACCCAGAATGAATTAAAGGCAGATGACAAAAGTCCCTGGCTTATGGGGGCCTGCAAGGAAGAGCAGGAAGTAGTTTCTTGAAGCAGGATGGCTATCAGAAAGAAAAAACAAAATGGTTGCAATAAATCCTAACAGAAGAAAAATGTTGGACAATTTATTAGATAAATAGTCTGTGAGGCTGGTCCACCTCACTGAGCTGTTGTAAAGATCAGCTAATAAAAAGAAAAGAAAAAAAGATTGTCAAGGACACTCCAAACATAGAATAACTAACCAATAATAAGACCATTTATAATAAGGGAGGGCTTAGGAATGAAACCAATTCAATCAAGACCAAAGATGTTGAGCAACCAGCATAAGAAATAAAGAAAGCAGATAGGACTGCTTGGAGAGGGTCCAGGCAACAAACAAGAGCCGAAATACTCTTTGCTCTTAATTTTTAAAAAGAAGACAAGTTTACAGGGTATAAGACTATAAATAAATATTGGCCAATGGGCTCTTGCTTTTCCCTGGAGACAGCTGCCTTTGAAATGACTTCCTGGACCAAGGGGTAAGGGAGTTGAAAGCCTCTTCCCTCCTCCCTAGAGATCATGGTCCAGGACAGGAAGGCTTCCTTCCCTCATCTCCCATGATTTGGGGTTGGAAAAAAAAAAAAAACACTGGAAGGAATCCAGAGCCATAGTTCATTTCATTCTTTCATCTCCTGCCCTTGCCAAATGCTGACAATTACAAACAAATGTTTTCTTCACACTCCGCTCATTTGGGTTGCTTGTGTGTGTGTGACTTGAGAAACACGCTTTCTAAATCCCCAAGGTGACAGGATTTCCACGTAATGATAATGATTATTTAATGTCATCATCACAATGGGCTGCCTGGGCAAATGAAATGCTTGCTGGTTCTAAAGCATTCACTCAAGTGAAGTAAATTAACGCTTTCCAGGGTACCAGATTTCCCGTTGGGGCCCTAAAGAAGGTAATTCATTACCCGGGCATTCTCCACCCCCAACAGTGCTGTCTACCAGCAAATTCTTCAGCTGCTTAAACTGTCAAGATTCTTGGCCAGCATGGGGAAGTCCAAGAGAGATAAAACTGTGCTGAGAAGGCCCAGACTTGGTGGATATTTTTAGTCATCTGAAGACGTTCCAGGAATGATAAGTATAATCGTCATAACGCTTGTGGGTGCAGCCTATCTCCCCCAGCACCTTTATCATGGAAATCATCACCTTGGATCCTCACTCTAATTCCTGAGGTGCAAGAAGTGTGTTACCACAGTCAGCATCTAGATTTGGTGGCATTGAGGGTGAGACTTCCATGGATGTAATCCTTATAGGCAAGAGAGAAGGTACCACAAGAAGATAGGGAAAGGTCCCCAAACCAGTACAATCAAAAACACCGAGTTGAGGGCTGCAGGTGTAGCTCAGGGGAGATCCAGGACTGGGGACCATACGAGGTGGCTATGTAAGTTGACACATGGAGGCAAAAGTGTGAAGATGCTTGAGTGGCTCATTGAGTAGCCTAGGTTTAAAATATTACCTACTGGCTATTTATTGACTTTTTTTAATGTCTCTAAGATCAGCATCAAGAAAAATAGAAAGTGGGGCTGTGGAGATAGCTCAGTCAGTAAGTATGAAGATCTGAGTTCGGATACCCCAGACTCCACATTGAAAAGCCAAGCATACCAAACAAGACCTGCAGGGTCACACTATCAATTGACGTGCCAACATGGAAAATTCCAAAAGGTCCCACACCTAGATGAAGAGCCACAAGTGGTCAATGGCTATGAAAGGAGAATCACTTCCTCCAGGGACAAGTTCCTGCACAGATTGTCTCATTCCAATTGGTCAGTCCTGGCCACATGTACATATCAGCAATGATAAATGGAGTTGGTCAGTTGTATACACATGTGTTTAGATAGATAGATGATAGATAGATAGATAGATAGATAGATAGATAGATAGATAGATAGATAGCCAGGTGTGGTGGCACACGCCTTTAATCCCAGCACTCGGGAGGCAGAGGCAGGTGGATCGCTGTGAGTTCAAGGCCAGCCTGGTCTACAAAGTGAGTCCAGGACAGCCAGGCCTACACAGAGGGATCCTGCCTCAAAAAGAGCAAAACAAAAAAAGATAGATAGATACATACATACATATATACATACTTACATATACATACATATATACATAGATGATAGATAGATAGATAGATAGATAACAAAGAAAAAGAGGTCATGAATGGGTGGAGAGGAGAGGAGTTGGAGGAGAGAAAGGGGCAGGAGCAATGTAGATATAGTGCTCAGATCTGAAATTCTAAAAGAAAGAAAGAAAGAAAGAAAGAAAGAAAGAAAGAAAGAAAGAAAGAAAGAAAGAAAGAAAGAAATGAAAAACAGAAGGGTAGGTGTGCTTATAATCCCAGCACCAGCGATGCATAGACAGAAGCGTCCCTGGGACTCACTGGACAGTCGGTCTAGCTTAATCAGCAAGTCCCAGGCCAAGGAAAGACTTTGTCTCAAAAACAAGGTGGATGGTACCAACACCAGAAGTTGACCATTGGCCTCCATACACCTGCAAATACATGTGCATGGGCATTCGCACAAACATGAACACATGTATACATGTGCCTGTACATACATATGCATGTACACACACACACACATGCGTGTACACCTCAAAAAAATAACTAAATAATAAATTTTCAGTTTAAAATCAAGCTGGAGAGACGGCTCAACAGTTAAGAACATAGGCTGCTCTTCTGGAGGACCCAAGTTATGGTCCCAGGACCCACATAGCAGCTCAAAATTATCTGTAACTCTACTTCCAAGAGATATGATGCCCTCTTTGGCATCCACAGATACTAGGTTTAAATTTTTAAATTTAAAAAGAAAGATGGAAACTAACCTAAACAAAGTCTTTACTATTTATCTGGTACTTTTCTATAAAATATTAACTAATTGACTCTTCATAACTAATTTGCCAGATGGAGAGACAAGTTATGTTCTCGTCCATAGTCCCACCCCGACTGTGTGGTGAGGATGAGAGACAAGGCAAGAAAGGGCAGCAGAGCCCTGGGTGCTCCGGCTGGAATGACAAGCCATGGGTTCAGGGCGCATGCCGTGAGAGTTTGTGTGTAAGGAGCCCAGGGCTCTCTGTGCCCTGCCAGCCCAGAGCCTCACTGGCTCTTCAAGAGTCTCTGGTGAAGAAGCATCAGCAAACAATATGAAGCAACAATGAAGACAGCACCTGCAAATGGCCACCTCTCACAGATGAGACTAGTTAAGTCCCAGTAGAAAAGGTCCGCAAGCAATTTAGGGAGAAGTTGCTTTTTCCTGTAGAAGAAGGGAGGGGCAGATGCAACATCTGAAAAAGCAAACTTCTGGGAAGGCCGTGGCAGCTGGCAAGGAGTTTGCAGGAGGCGGCAGATTTGTGTTAAGAACAGCCAGAGCACTATCTCAGAAAACTGAGAATAGGGCTTCCTCAAGACCCAGCTATTCCACTCCTTGGAATATACCCAGAAGATGCTCCAGCACACAACAAGAACATATGCTCAACCATGTTCATAGCAGCCTTATTCATAATAGCCAGAACCTGGAGACAACCTAAATGTCCCTCAGTAGAAGAATGGATAAAGAAACTGTGGTATATTTACACTATGGAATACTACTCAGCTATTAAAAACAAGGAAATCCCAAAATTTGTGGACAAATGGACAGAACTAGAAATGATCATACTGAGTGAGTTAACCCAGAAGCAGAAAGACTCACATGGTATATACTCACTTATAACTGGACACTAGCCCAAGAGACATGTCACATGATAGTCTTCACATCCCAGGAGATTGGGATAGTTGTGAGGACATCCTATTGGGACTCTAGGTGAAAGAAGCATGGGAGAATAACAAAGTAGAAGGATCCAGAGGGTCCTAGAAACCTACAAGAAGAACATCATGATGGGCGGATCAGGGCCCAGGGGTTCTGCTCAAACTACTGCACAAACCAAGGACAATACTTGCAGTAAATAAACATCAAACCCCTTCTCAGATCTAGCCAATGGACAAGACATTCTCCACAGTTGAGTGGAGAGCAGGGACTGACTCTGACATGAACTCTGGTGCCCCATATTTGAATACTTCCCCGTGGTGGGGAGGCCTGGTGGCACTCAGAGAAAGAATAAGCAGGCTACCAAAATGAGACTTGATAGCCTATGACCATATAGTGGGGGAGGAGATACCCCTTGGTCACAGACATAGGGCAGGGGAATAGGGGGAAAGCGGGAGGGAGGGAGGAACAGGAGGATACAAGGGATGGGATAACAATTGAGATGTAATCTGAATAAGTTAATTAAATAAAAAATAAATAAAAGAAAGAAAGAATAGCCAGAGCATGGGAGGAGGAGAAGAGTCACCACAAAAGGATTAGGTGGAAAGGCTTGAGGCAGCAGCAGAAATGGCTACCCACCACATCTTTCCAGAGCACCTTGGACAAGGTACTTCTCTGGCTTTCTGTCAAGTCACTCACAGTGATTTTTATGAGGAGGAAGGATTGAGAATGAGGGGGGGTGGATCTTACTAGGTCAGAAAGATAAGACAGAATAACAGTTGAGTTTGCAATAAGCCCCTCTTTCACATTAAAAAAAAAAAAGATTTTTTTAAAAAGCCCTTTTAAAAACTTTCCCTCTGTGAGTTCAAAGTCAGCCTGGTCTACAAAGCAAGTCCAGGACAGCCAAGGGTACACAGAGAAAGCCTATCTTGAAAAAGAAATCTTTCCTCACACTCCATGAATTCTACTATCCCATCAGCAAGAATTCCAACTCTAAAAAGGACACAGGAAACAATTCCACTGACCTTTTTCTGGTGCACAATTTGTCGGATATGTTTGTTCTTCTGACAAAAAGAAAACTAACCTTTCTACTTCACATGAAAAAGAGCCCTCCTGGAGGGAGGATCAATAAGGAATAGTAACAGGCTGTGACACCCTTCTTAGCATGAGAAGGGTCACCTCTGTAAAGCCTGTGAAGACCTCAACTGCATTGCCTTAGGGTCCCCTAAAACAGTGCTTCTCAACCTTCCTATTGCTGGGGCCCCTTAATACAGATCCTCATGTTGCAGTGACCCCAGCCATAAAATTATTTCGTTGCTACTTCATAAATATAATTTTGCTACTGTTATTCATCGTAATGTAAATACATGATATGTGACCTCTGCCTGTAAATGAATTGTTAGACCCCGAAAGAGGTCGTGACCCATGGGTTGGGAACCGCTGCTCTAAGAGACTTATCCAACAGAACCCTGGATAATCATTTCTACAGCACCAAAGCGGGTTCTACCTAAGAATGAGTGTGAGTTGTAACAACGGCACCTGTAGAATTACTTGCAAATGTGCCTAGAAAAGTTCATCCTATACGCCTGGAAATGACACAGAAAATGAGAGTCAGCCAGAGCATTGTCAACTGACTGACAGCACTAAACACCAGCTCTAACTGCGCAGCCCAGTGTTAACGAGGAGCTTCACTGACAGGCCTGGGGAGTGAGTTCCGGGAAGTCCTTGCAGGACTCCTTAAACAGGTTTCACCGTTGAGTACAGATAACATCGTGTTAAACGAAACAAGCCAGACACAGAAAGAAAGATAAGGGGCAGATCTTGTGTATAGTTGAAGGAAGGGAAAGGGGGGGAGGGATGAGCGAGGGGAGAAGAAGACAAATAGAAAGAATCAGATACGCAGAGAGGAGAACCTTCCTTAGAAAGGTAAAAGAAATGGGAAAACATGGGACAAAGATAGCAAGTTGTGCTTGGTAGTATAAGCATGAGTCTGTAGTCACAATACCGTGGAGAATAACATGAGTCTGTAACCACAATACCACATGACGGAAATCTGCTAACACAGCATATTAGTTTGGATTCTTCTGCCACACAATGGGTAATTATGTGACCGACAGCATCCCTGTACTTGACTTTGAAGTTACATAATTTAAGTGACTAAATAAATATAATATCATATAATATATCATATATTATCACTATAACAGCAAAATCTACTAAATAACCTCTTCAAATATCTTCAAGTTCTCTTATCCTCTTAATTCAGAATTATTATTCTGAAAGTCTGTAGTTTCTATAAATATATGGTTGATAAGGACACAGGATTGAGGACAATCCCAGCATGCTCTCACCCCATCTCCCTCGCCACTGCACCCCTTCACCAGGCCACAGTACCATCTCAGCCTCCACAGACTTCATGCATGTCCAGGGCCCAGGCCATAGAAATTGTCCACCCACTTCACACCCACTATTTGCCAAATGAGGGCGGGGCAGGACTGACTAGTTGGACCCCAGCTTAGCTGTCTTTGTGCTTTGTCACACCAACCAACCCATCTGACACCACTGTACTGTCACAGGCTATTGGAAGCGGACACTAGTTTATTTACTTTCAAAGGGAAAGGCCACTTGGCTGCCCAGAGCCACCAGAAGAGCAAGGAACCCTGTCAGGTTATAACCAGCCTGCAGCAAAAGACAAGGGCTTGAAAGAGGCTCCAGACTCCTTCCTAGGACCTCCCACTTACCAGAGAAAAGGGACCAATGGTGTTCTGTGCTTCTGTGTTAAAGGAGAGAGCAGGCCTCACGTGCTAATCCATCTGATAGGTTAGCCAGGAAAATGTCACCAAAAACATCCAGTGGAATTGCTTTAAAGATTCCCAGTCAGCACAAACTATGAAAAAACAACAAAGTCACAGCTTGCTCTCCAGCAAACCTTATCTTTCAGTGGTCTCCTGAGGATGAGGCTGATGTCATGTTTACTTCAGGTGACTTAGCATCATTAGAAACAGGAGGCAGACTTCCGGAGACTCTACGAGGCCCAAAGCAAGGCTGTTCTCTATTGTTCCTGTCTGCTAGAACTTAGCTTTATCTCTTCTCACAGCCAGTGGTTGTGTACAGTGGGGACAGCAACTGAGGCTTCCAAACCTCCCAAGCCAAAGCCATCTACCTCCGTTTCAGTGCACAAGAACACAACCTTGCTACAAACCAAGTGTAGTCTGAGGGTCTCCGGACTGGAAAGTGGAACTCTCCCAACAGGGACAGCAGTCAGCTGAGTCCCTCACCAGCAGTTCTCTCCTGCCCCCCAGTGCCCTTGGCAGCCCATGTCCCCACAGAGCCCCAGATCTTTCCTCAGAAACAGCTGTGTCCCGTTACCTCAGGGCAAGGCACTGTATTTTCCAAGGCAACAACACCTAGCTAATCTCACATAATCTAATCTGAAAGAGCCGGTGCATATTATCGGATTAATGCACCATTAGTCCTAGAAAATACCATTTGCATTCTAGAGACCCATAGCCCTAACCAAAGGCAGGTCAGGAAGGGAATCAACTTTGCAAAGAAAGGGTAGGAATCTCAAGAACAAATTTTAAAACTCAAAGCAGCTCTGCCTACTCCTACAGCTGGTTTTAAAAGCTACCAGCCATGTGTCTATGCCATCTTTGTTCTGATGTTTTTAGCTCCTCAGCACTGTTGTGCACAGAGCCTTCAGACTTCTCTTAACCTCAAGAGTAAGAAAGGCTGATAATGCAAAAGCTATATTTCATTTCAGGAATTTTTTTTATTTAATAAAGTACTACCACTTTGCACTTACATACAGGGCCTGTGCCTTCTACTTACTTATTTTCACTTTGATCTACCTTTAGTAAACATAATAATAAACTTACTTCAAAGATGTACAAGAAATATTTTAAAGAATAGCTATTCATTATCCTTTTGTGTTTGGTCAATCGGTTTTTTGGTTTTCGATTTCGTTGTTGTTCTTTTAGTTTTGGGTTTTGGTTATCTTTAGACAGGGTCTCGTGTAGTCAAGGCCAGGCACAAGATTTATTAGGTTGCTGAGCATGGCCTCGAATTTCCGGTCCTCCTTTCTCTACTTCCTGAGTGCTGGGATTATAGGCATGCAGCACCAATACCCGTGTTTATGTGGTGCTGGGGAACAAATATTCACATGTGTTAGACAAGCACTCATTAGATATATTCTACATGTCAATATAGTATACTATACGTGTGTGTGTGTGTGTGTGTGTGTGTGTGTGTGTATGCTAAGCCAATTATGCAATTGCATACTCACACCCCTATGAACTAGAAGCTATGATCCCTGATTTTCAGATAAGAAAATGGAGGTGCTGGGGAGGCAAACGAATTTCACCAGAGTCAATGGAGGCATTAAAGGAAGAATCTAGAGCCTGGCCTCTGAGTAACTACTTCCTCCAGCCAACTAGGAGAGAAGAGTCCATACTTCTGTTTTCTCGGGCTTTTCACCCTCACAATAACTAAACCTATAATTGTTTAAATCCCCATACCAGAGACATCATTAGCCCCAGGAAACTTGTTAAACACTGCAGAGCCCACCCCAACATAAAGGCTAAGGAGCTCCTGGGTGGG
>OU015758.1:20648819-20663084 GCA_907169655.1 Acomys percivali | reverse complement strand
GGTCAGCTATAAGCCCCTTCGTCACATCGTTTGTGTGAATCATTTCTTTTCCGTTAGAAACTTGCGTGCCATTCAATTGCAACCCTGGAGAGATTTGTACAAACAAATGTCATTGGTGAATGCTTGGCAGGTGTGTAACGCTAGGAATAGAAATGAGGTAATCTATGTAAAAAAAAAAAAAAAAATCCTCAAACACAAATCTTGGAAGGTCGCCTGTTGAGTTTGAAAACAGTGTGATGAGATTTAAAAGAACAGAAAAGGTTACCTAACGTGGGTGCTCCTAACCAGTTCCATTAGCCTGCGCCCTGCCTGCATAAGCTTATGCACAGAGCAGCTCAAAGTTCCCGTGGGGTTCAGCTGCCTACTGTCTGAACAGGGACCTCGGCTTTTCTCTTCCTTCTGTGCTTCTTCTTTCTTAATCTGAAATAAGACAGAAAAGCCAGCTCTCGCCTGTGGGACGCTAGCCAGCCCCCTGCCTTTCCATGCGTGTTCAGTTTTCACCGGATGGCACCAGACCAGCGTCGGGTGAAGCTGCGCACCTGCACCAATGGCTCAGCAGCGCCCGGAACAGGCCAGTTGCGAGGAGACTCCACACTGTTTGCCTGTGTGCCTTCTATATGTTGGGAGCCTCGCTCAGTATTAGCCATGGAGAGCCCTAAGGAGTAGAAAACTGAGATTCCTTATCATCCTTCAATCCTGAGAACACTGTACTAAGAAATAGAGGGAAACATCTTCCCAGGTCAAGGACAAGTGGTCCGGACCTGCAGGCATGGAAGCTCTCTAGGGCAGTGTTCTCAACCTTCCTAATGCTGTGACCCTTTAATGCAGGTTTTTTTTTTTTAATGATGTGGTGACCCTAATACCATAAAATTATAATTTTTTTTGCTACTTCATAACTGTAATTTGGCTACTGTTATGAATCATAATATAAATATTTTTGGAGACGGAGGGTTTGCCAAAGGGGCTGCGACCCACAGGTTGAGAATCACTGCTCTGGGGTGAACCAGCCCCAGCCCATATTCCACTCATACAGACAACCGTGCACTCCCCAGCCTCCGCGGGGGGGGGGGGGGAGCAGGTAGACATTTGCTGAGTGACTTCCGGCGACCTGCACTCCTCGGGTATTGGTTTACTAAGAGGGGAGGAGGGTAAAAAGAACAATAGACAGTGAAGAGAAGTAATGGCTCAACCTCGCCAGGCTGTCCCCAAGACTCTGTTAAGCTCTTCCTCTTTGAAGAATTTTTCACAGGCCTGGGAGCGAGCTTATTCGCTTACGTAAAGAGGGGCTCGCCAACAGGGTTAAATTCATTTTTAACATGCTTTATAAGCATACCCCACGGAATATACTCTGACTGTAACCTGGGATATACTTATGACTCCTAATGCTACAACACAGGAGAAGGCCAGGATCAGAATGTCCTGGTCTGAATCAAGCCTTAGGAGAATGCCTGACTCTCTTCCTCCCCACAGCTGCACGTACATCAGCACACGCAGAAGACAGACTCACGCGGTGATGCGCTAATCCCTAGATCTTCCGCGGAATGGCACACCAATAACCTACAGAGAAAAGGAACACCAACATCTATGCCTGGGTTTTAAATTGAAATTTTCTTCCCAGAGACATGATTTTTCCCAAAAGGAGAGCGCCCTCTACTGGCGAGTTGACACTCTGCTGGGAAAGGGTTCCGCTCCGGACTGCCTCCAAGCTGCTCCTTAATGGCTGTTTTCTGGTACCATTCCACTATGGCAGAAGCAGGTAACAAGGTGATTCAGTGGAGACAGATAATACAAAGCTCAAATTCCATAAGATGCACCAGCTGGCTATAGTTTACTACCGGAAACAAGATATAGAAATGTTTCACACAGAGACTTTCATCCAGTATTTGAGACTACAAAACATCACACAGAAAGTTTAGGAAGAGATTCCAAGCTGCCTAAATAAATATCCACCAAGAGAAAAAGAGCATCTGAGTTATGGTACGTCCAGACAGTGGAATATTATGCAACTTTTTAAAAAATGAAAAAGTTCTTTATTTACATGGAAAAATCTATGTATCTTTAAGCTCAAAGTTTTTAAAAAAGAAATAAAACTATATAGTTCACATGTATATATGCATTATATAATATATGTGAGCTATCATTTCTATGAAAAGTAGGAGGCTTATTTCTATTTGCTTCTACCTGCATAATTTAAAATATTTCCAAGCATTTTCACATAGACCTGATGGCACAGTGTCTACAATCATTTGCATTTTTTTTTGAGCACATTCAGTTTTACTGGCATGTATGTTTCTAGGGTTGGATTACTGTATTACAAATGGGAGCTCATCCCTGGGGTAAAGTAATTTCCCCTCTCCAAGCTGTTGTTAATGCTTGCAGCGCTTAACCTAGAGGGAAATCCACCAGAGGTCCACCTCCACACTGGAGTATCACACTGGTACTGGAGCCTTTCCAGTCTTTTTTTTTTTTTAATTAATTTATTCTTGTTACATTTCAAAGGTTATCCCATCCCTTGTATCCTCCCATTCTTCCCTCCCTCCCAGTTTCCCCTTATTCCCCTCCCCTATGACTGTTCCTGAGGGGGATTACCTCCCCCTGTATATGCTCATAGGGTATCAAGTCTCTTCTTGGTAACCTGCTCAAGACACAGCTATTCCACTCCTTGGAATATACCCAGAAGATGCTCCAGCACACAACAAGAAAATTTGCTCAACCATGTTCATAGCAGCCTTATTCATAATAGCCAGAACATGGAAACAGCCTAAGTGTCCATCAGTAGAAGAATGGATAAAGAAACTGTGGTACATTTACACTATGGAATACTACTCAGCTATTAAAAACAAGGAATTCCCAAAATTTGTGGATAAATGGATTGAGCTAGAAATGATCATAATGAAGCAGAAAGCAGAAGCAGAAAGACTCAAATGGTATATGCTCACTTATATCTGCATACTAGCCCAAGGGGCATGTCCCATGAAAGCCTTCACTTACCAGGAAACTGGGACAGAGGGGAGGACATCCTATTGGGACTCTAGATGAGAGAAGCATGGGAGAATAGCAAAGTAGAAGGATCCAGAGGGTCCTAGAAACCTACAAGTAGAACATTATGTTAGGCAGATTTGGGCCCAGGGGTCCCGCTCAAACTAAGGCACCAGCCAAGGACAATACAGGCGGTAAACTTTAAACCCCTACCCAGATCTAGCCAATGGCCAGAACATTTTCCACACTTGAGTGGAGAGTGGGATATGACTTTCTCATTTGCATTTATTAACTCACATATTAACTTATATATCTAATTTCCCAAAGCCACACTGCAAAGCAGGAACTATTCTTGTCATCTTCAATCCAGAGGCAGGGAAACTAAGGAACAAAAAAGCTAAATTACTCACTCCAGCCCCTGCCAATAGGAGCCTAAGCTTACATGTACCTGTGATCCAGGAGGCCACTCCAGAGGTTTGTCCAGCACAATAAAGCCGGTACTAGAGATTGTCAGAAATTTAAAATCCAGGAAGTGTACCTTGTTAAGTTTGGGGGAACCCTAACTAGTGGTTTTAAACCTGCATTCACTTTGATCAGACAAACATGCCCTTTGCATGCACACATATGTGTGTGCATGTCATAAGAGCACAAAGATGGGTGGGGGGACTCCAGGGTCACAGTGTCAGTCCTGGTATACACTCTAGCTAAGGATTATTGCCTCTCTCTCTCTCTCTCTCTCTCTCTCTCTCTCTCTCTCTCTCTCTCTCTCTCTCCCTCTCTCTCTCTCTCTCTCTCTCCCTCCCTCCCTCTCTCTCCTATTCCCAGTACTTCCCAGACTAAAATACAGGGTGCCATATTCCTATCCTATACAACCTGCCTGTACCTCCTAACTTGCTTCATATTGTCCAGTTCAGTCTTTCAGTTAGGACCACGGGCGATGAAGATTTGTTTTCTCCTCCACAGACCCTTAAGAGAAGAGACTGTTTTTCTGCTCTACCTCTATTTCCAGTTTCTCTGATTTCAGACTGAGTGAGCAGTTTCATGAAATTTGATTTCTGACAAAAGGCCTAACTTTTCATCTACCTGCACAACCTCTTAGGATGAATTAAGCACATATCCTCGCCAGCCCTTGAAGAAACAGAACCGCTGTGAGACCAACATTTTGTTCTGCCAGTAAACCATTTAGTGAGCCTGGAGCAGTGACCTGCGAATATTCTATATGCAAAATATTTTCAGAGAAGAATAAGAAGTGGTACTTTACATGTACTTTTTTCATTCCCTCTTGGATGTGCTCCCAGGTTAGAAGGGAACCTCTCTTGAATACTTCAGCGCCACCCCAATTCTTCATGTTGCTATAATGTTTCAAATATTGGAGGCAAAAGTTATTTTCCATCCATGTGGTGCCATTGTTTTATGATAAGGTGCCTATAACTAGGTACCAAAGTCCAGGCTCCCCTCTGAAATTATTCCACACACAAAAATTAATCACAGGGCCAGTGTGATGGCTCGGTGGGTAAAAGTGCTTGCTGAGCAAGTCTGGTCCCAAGAACTCACATTGAAAAAGCCAAGATACCATAGTGCATATCTGTGATCTCAGCACTCCCATGGTGAGATAGGAGGCGGAGACAGAAGGGCCCAGAATCTCAGAGATCTGCAGTACCAAAGATTCAAGTGTGCACAGAGAGGGAGAACTGAGTGACAGAAGGCCACCATTGTTAACAGAATAACATAAAAACCACTGAAATGTATGAAAGTGCTGTCTTTTTTTTTTTCAGATTTTATTTATTTTTACTTTATGTATATGAGTGTCTGCCTGAATGGGTGTCTGTGCATCATGTGTGAGCCTAGTGCCCGTGGAGGCCAGCATAGAGCTTTGGCTCTCCTGAGACTGGAGTTACAGAGAGCTGTGAGCTGGGCAGATGGCTCAGCAACGAAGAGGACAAGAGCCAGGTATGGTGATGCGCATTTGTAATCCCAGCACTCGAGAGTAGAAGTATCAGAAGTTCAAAGCCATCCTCGGCTACGTATCAAGTTCAAAGCTTGTATGGACTGCATGAAACCCTGTCTCAAAAAGGTGTATTCTCAGAAGCTACTGAGTAACAGAAAATAAGTATATGAAGGATATATTTTGTCTTTACAGAAAAGTGCAATGTCAGTCTTTCCCCTCTCCTGAAGATAAAGCAAAAACTATAAAAAATATTCTTCCTTTATTTAGAAAATTAAGTTTTCTCTGGCAATTGTTGGAGCCAATAAGTTCAACCCTGGGAGTTTTATTTCACTTTATCTGTAAAAAACAGGAACAATGGTAGTTTTCACACAAAGCTCTTTCAGTTAAAATTATTCCAGTAAGAAATGGCTGTCAGATGTCAAGCATGGTGGTGCATTCCTGCAAACCTAGCACTTAGGAGATAGGGTCAAAAGGGTCTAGAGAGCAAAGCCAGACTGAGCTACCATTACAAGACCCTGTCTCAGAAAACTCAGAGCTGGGCATGTGGCTCAGTTGTATAATGTCTGCCTAGAACGCTCAAGGCCCTGGCTTCTGTCCTCTGCACGGCAAACTTAAAATAAGAAGAAAGGGAAATGAAAGAAATGGCCCGTAGGAAGGCTGAGGTGGGAGGACAGGATGAGGGGGAAGAGGACGAGGGGAAGAGGAAGAAGAGGAGAAAGAAGAAATATTGACTGTAAATAAGAAGCAATTGTTTTAAATTATACAATAAAATTGATCATGACCTTTGTGCAGTTTTTAAAACAAAGACTTTAGAGAAACCAATGCCCTGGGAACTAATAGAGGGCATTTTAGTGAAATTTATATATTAAAATCCCACAAATTCCCTTTCTCTTTAAAAAAAAAAAAACTGGGAATGGGGAGACATCTCAACTGGCAAAGTACCTGAGGCACACCAAGAGGGCCTGAGTCAATCTCTAGTGTGTGTGTGAAAAAGCTAGACACCATGGCAGGTACCTGTAATCACAGTGCTGAGGAGACCGAGACAGGAGAATGCTGTCTTGCTAGCCAGGCTAGCCAAACTGGCAAACACTAGGTTCAGAGAAAAACCTTGTGTGTCAAAAAATAAAGATAAGAGCAAACTGAGGAAGACTCCTGATGCCATCTCCTGACCGCCACATGTACACACACCCATACATGTGCACATACCCATACATGTGTACACACCCATACATGTGCACACACCCATACATGTGCACACACACACATGAACTCCTACATACACACAGTAAGCTTGCCTCTCTTATATTCAATGAATTGTTATGAGATTATTCTTGTGAATAATTCAAGAAAAAAGAAACTCAAATCTACTTTAATAGCCTAAATAATTTTGCTTTGGGGTAAGGGTTATGGAATAGAAGCTAGATTTAAAACCATAAACTCAAGGCAGGCAGTGGTGGCTCACACCTTTAATCCCAGCACTGGGGAGACAGTGGTAGCTAGATCTCTGAGTTCGAGGCCAGCCTGGTCTACAGGGCAAGTTCCAGGACACCCAGGGCTACCCAGAGAAACCCTGTCTAGAGGGAAAAACAAAACAAAACAAAAACAAACAAACAAAAAACCCATAAGCTTTGGGTTCCTTTGCTATCCACACAGTTGGCCTCTAAGGACAAGGGACAGGAAGTTCTTGTTCACCTTTTGAAGGGCTAGGGATGACAGAGCAGCCCCACCTCACAGGCAGAGCTGCAGGTTAGCTAAGCTCCTGAGCGAGTGGGGCACCTACAGGACCTGGTGATGCAGGCAAGGCAGACTATCCCCAGCAGCCTCTGTTCCAGCACACTTCAACTTGGACTGCCCTGTACTGCCCAAAATCCCCAGGCAGACTCTTTCATCTCCCCCTCTAACCATTCCAGAACATTCTCTCTAGACAGAGACTTCTGGAGGAGGGTCACTCTTGAAAGTGGCTTCTTTCGATTCTACATACACATAGATATTCGGTGCCCACTCTGAGCCTAATGCCAAGCATCCCTGCACTTTGCTTTACACTTGCATAATTTTTTGCAACTGGCCTCCTTACCTTCCCTCTCAGCCACTTTCCATACAGCTCAGTCATGTATACCTCCCCTCTGAGAAGGGACCAACATCCCATGTTTCACCACATGTGTCCTAGTTTTAATTCTACAATCAGGGAAAAGGTAATCACTTCAACTACCTGGAATTAAGTACCCAGAATCCTTGGGGGAATGCCCAGCTGTCTAGATAGCCAGATTCCATTCTTGCTGGCATTGAAACGTCTGTGCCACCCACAGTTACAATGGAAATCCATCTCCATTAAAGTCTGTGTCCCCTGCTTTCCTAACCAGATTATGCCGAACTGAACTTCTGGATGACTCATCCAGGGAAAAGCATTCATGCTTTATTTTCTTCCCTAGCTGACTGGCTGCTTCAACTCTTCAAGCATCTGCCTCCTTACTTCAACCTGGGTCCTCCAGATGATACAGTAAGACCACTCGGATACATGAAGAAAAATTGGAAAGTCCATCCAGAGTTAATGCAATGGGCATATAAAGACGATTCCACAAGTAAGAAAGGGCATAATGTGATGGAAACAGATGCAGAGCTCCACAGCCAAACATTAGGTGGAACTCGGGGAATCCTGTGGAGCCAGAGGGGTCAAAGATTCCTCAAGAAAACCTACAGAATCAACCCACAGAGACTGAACCACCAACCAGAATGCATGCCTGGGGCACAACTATATGTGCCCTCCACACATATATCACATCTGTGTAGCGTGATCATCTCGTGGGACTCCTAACAGCAGGAGCAGGGGCTATCTCTGACTCTGCCGCCTGCCCTTGGGACCCTTCTCCTTGACGGGGCTGCCTTGTCTACCACAATAGAAGAAGATGAACCTAGACCTACTCCAACATGAGTTAGGCAGGTTGAGAGCTATGTGAGGTAGCTCTCTTCTTTTCTGAGGAGAAAGGGAAGAGCAGGGATGGGGGAGAGGAGAGGTAAAAGGGAGGGACTTGGGAGGACAGGAGGGAGGGGAAAAGCTTCAACCAAGATGTAAAGTTTAATAGTTAATTAATACAAGAGAAAAAAAAAGAAAGGGCATAATGTATTATGAAGGTATTCAGGGCCAAGGTGTGGCTCAGTAGCAGAAGGGATGCCTAGCTTGCACATGAAAGGCCCTGGGTTCCATCCAAAATACTGGGGGTGGGGGGGGATTAATGTAGCTATTCAATTACTTTGGCCCTTTACTTTCAGCATTTTTTTTTCAGTTTTTACATTTTGTTTGTTTGTTTATAGAAGAAAGCGTTTGTGTTGGCTTACAGTTCAAGAGCAAAAGTCCCTTTGGAGGATGGGGCGTTGAGTAGAGAGGCAACAAAAGAAAATGTCGGCAGGAAGCTGAAAGTTCACTTTTTTTTCACATGCAGGAAAAAGAACCAGCAAACTGGGAGTGGGGTGAGGCCCCAAACTCTCAGAGACTCCTCAGCCCCCCGCCTCCCTAGCATCCTGCAGTAAGCCACCACCTCTTAAAGGTTCAGTAACCTCAAGAAGTAATACCACCAAACGGGGAACCAATCAAATGCCTGAGCCTATGAGAGCTGCTTCTTTGTTTCACTGACCATGGTGCATGAAAGGGAAAGAACATCCCTATAAAACAGCAATAGAAAAATGTTCTCTGGCCAAAAGAAATAACGCCATTGTTTCCAAAAACCCACAAGAGCCTTCTTTTAGAAGGACTGAATTGTTTTCCTTGGCATCTTCAGAGCTCTTCACTCATCTCACAAGAACCTCTCGTACTTATTTAACATTGTTTGTTTGACAGCATCTTCTGAAGTCCTGTGCTGTACCTGGCATCCCCAGGGCATGGTCTCCACAGCCCTTCCCCCAGCTACCTTTCTGTTCCATGTCCAGAGATAATGAGAGAGCCTCTAGAACTCTGGTGTAAGAATTCTCACCAACCAACAAAACTATAAGCAGTGTGTCCTTGGAAATATTATCTAAAACAGCAGAGCATTGGACAGAACCAAAACACTAAAAGTAGATGATAGGTATAATAAAATATGATGTAGATCCATAGTTATTGAGCCAAGAGCAATCCCCCTCTTACTAGTAACTGAGGAAAATATTTGTTGCAGAAAAACACACCCTACTGTTTATTTATTTATTATTTATAAACAGATAGGTACATTTTTGAGCTAGAACTTACACCAAATATGTGACAGAGCTATAAGTGACTTCCTTTCATTTATGTTTGTATTCTTTTAATGTTCATGTATGTGATTATGAATAGCACGTGAAGTCGGCCAAAAAAAAAAAACTGTGGAACAATTTTCTCTGGTCAGAAGAAACAACTCCATTGTCTTGTTACCCACTGCAAACCTTGCTAAGGCTTGAAAGTCTCTTCTTAAAAACAAGTGTATTGGATTGAGAGTCAGAGATGCCAATGATCTACTCAAGAAAGATGCTGTGGGTTTAGAACTACTTAAAGAAGAGACAGTGCAAGGAAGATGTGCTCACGGAGACAATGTAGCATGAAAAACACCAGAGATGCTCCAGTACAGCAGTGGGCAGCAACAGACAAGGTGAAGAGAGGAGCAATGGGGGTAAGTCGGAAGTTTATGTAAAAAGTGTTGATTGGCCTCCTTCCTCCCACACTCAACTCCATCAGCCACAAAGTACTTCAGGCAGCTAGAGACTTGACAGTCACTCCCCCAGGGAAATTAAAGGGAGAGACTACAAATTTGAGGATACAAAGCCCTGTGCAGTACAGATCAAGATTTGGGGCTGAACTCACACACAGTGGCTGAAAGTATACAGGAATGGTTCAACTGCAAACCTTTCTCAACTCCTTCAAGTGCCTACAAGGGAGTCTGGAAACAGAAGGTACTTCTTTTGCAGTTCCACTGCAAAGAGCCCTTTTACTGGGGATGGAGGGATGGTTCAGTAGTTAAAAGAACACAGGTTCAATTCGCAGCACCCACATGGCAACTCACAAGTGGCTGTAACTCCAGTTCCAAGGGATCTGACACCATAACACCAATACACATAAAATAAAATAAAATTAATTATTTTTAACTGAACCCTCTTGCTTCCTTTCTTTTCTCTTTTCTTTCTCTCATTCCTTTTGTGAAGGTGTTTTTATTTTAAAAAGAAAAGAAAAATCATAATAGTTATAATTTACCAATTTAAATTACAATTATCTCCCACCTATGTTCTTTTCTTAATCGTTGTTCATTGAAAATCTTGACATCAGCAGGCAAATGGATAGAGCTAGAAATGATCATCCTGAGTGAGTTAACCCAGACCCAGAAAGACACACATGGTATATACTCACTTATAATTGGATACTAGCCCAACATGGATGTCCTCTGAGAGTCTTCACTCAGTGGGGGATTGAGACAGATGCTGGGACTAGCTGTTGGGACTCCAGGTGAGAGTGGTATGGAAGAATGGAGAAATAGAAGGACCCAGAGGGTCCTGGAACCCTACAATAAGACCATCAAGGCTGGTGGATCTAGACCCAGGGGGACCTGTACAAATTACTGTACCAACCAAGGACAATGCATGCAGTAAACCTAGAACCCCTATCCAGATCTACCCAATGGACAGCACATTCTCCACAGTTGTGTGGAGAATGGGGACTGCCTTTGACATAAGCTCTGATGCTCCCCCATTTGATCACTTCCCTTTGGTAGAGAGACCTGGTAGCACTCAGAGGAAGGGCAAACAGGCTATCCAGATGAGACCTGATAGGCTGTGATCATATATACTGTGGGGGAGGAGGTCCTCTTCTATCATAGGTCTAGGGGAAGGAAATAGGGTGAAAGAGGGAGGGGGAGGAACAGGAAGATACAAGTGAAGGGATAACAATTGGGATGTGATCTGAATAAATTATTTAAAAAAAATAAAATCACAAATATTGCAAAGAAAGAAAGAAAGAAAGACTGAATTTTTAAAAGAAGTTCCCCCTTCCACAGTAGCCATTAACTTCTAGTAGTTCCTCGGCTGGTCGTGGGGCCTCAGGAGTCTGCTCCCCTTTCATGCTGCAATATTTTGTTGGCTTGGTCTTAGTAGGTCTTGTGTGCATAACCATGGCTGCTATGAGTTTATGTTTGCAACAGCCAAAAAGAAGTCCTCTTATTAAGATAGAGGGATCCCCCATCAAGCAGATCTCCTGGTACAGTGATCTAAAGGCAGAGCTTATCACTCAACTGGCCTTACCTACACATGCCTGGCTTCCGACTAGCTTATCAGGCCCTGGGTGGGCACAGCGACAGAGCAACAGTTCACCAATGGAAGCATCTTACCAACAAACAATTACCTGTGTGCTCTAAGGAGGGGAAGTCTCATGGGAGCAAACATAAAGGAAGGTACACATGAGTGGATAAGCTCGAAAAAGAAAGGTCTAGAAAATAACTCAAACCCTGCCCCTATTTTTAAAGTCCCATAAGCTATTGTAAAAAGCCTGGCCCCAGCTCTCAGGATAAGAACCCCAATTTTGAAAATAAAAGAATGCCTTAACCCAACAGTCTTGAGATCTATTATGGGGTCCAGAGCAGTCTCAAGAAGCAGTGAGATATGAGGTAACCAAGAAAAGTGCAGCTGTATCTTGGTAGCTGTCTCCTGATCATCAGAATATCACTTTGTGGTTAAGTGTCCTTGAGGCTTCTGATAAATTTTCCCTACTACATCAAAAACTAAGGTACCAGGACGTTCTCACACACATGTGTACTAACAATGGGTCTGGATCCTCAAAAGCTTCATTACTTGTGTTTTGATACCTCATCCCTTTGGAGGCTTTTCTAGAGGATCATGGGGGGGGGGGGGAATACCCTACAAGGGAGACCCAATCTGCCATGATTAGAGAGGAGAAAAGGATCACCTTGCTCTATGAATATGCCTCCCACCTCATAAATATTCATAAACAGATGACACCTACAACAACCACCTACTACTCTCTTTGAACTATTTGCTTTATTTTATTAAATAAACTTCTGCTTAAACTTCCTATGTGACTCAACTGAGTTCTTTCCTTCAAGAAGTTAAGAATTTAAAGTTTCCTCTCTTCCCAGCAATAGCCCGAAGATCTATTTTAAAATACATCTTAGAGGTAGAACTCTCAAGCTACCTCCTCACCAGCACCATGTCTAGGCTGCCATGCTTCTGGCCATGTTGATAATAAAACCTCTGGACCTAATAGAGGCTGATGCCCCTGGAGCACGCATGTTGCCCTCCCATGATTTATTGTCTGGCCACTGATCCACCAGCCTTCACTAGACCAGAGAAACCAGGAATATCCAGAGAAAATCCCTTCCTCCACCCCATCCCTCCACCCCCAAACCCCCAGGGCATATCCAGCTTCCCTGAAATGCACGCTGCCCTCCAGAGCTCCACTGTCCAGCCACTGCACCACCTTCCTTCACCAGACTTAATGCCCACCAGAGGCCTACTAGACCACAAACACCCAGGTTAGGCCTGCCTTCCCAATACCTACTACACCAGGAACATCCAGGGACAACCAGATGGCTAAAAGGCCAGTGTAAGAATACAAACAAGAACCAGAGCAATATGGCTATCCTACTATAGCAAGTCCTGGATATCCTAACACAACAAAAACACACACACACACACACAAAAAGACCAAAAATCCAATTTTACAAAGATGATAGAGGCCTTTAAAGAGGAAATGAATAAATCCTTTAAACAAATACATGAAAATATAATCAAATGAGCAGAGACCTTTAAAGAAAAAACAAAGAAATCCCTTAAAGAAATATATAAAAGCACAATTAAACAGGTGAAGGAAATGAATAAAACTGTTCAAGGCTTGAATATGGAAGTAGAAACAATAGCTGAGGGAAGCCTGAAGATGGAAAACCTAGGGAAGAGAACAGGAACAGTAGACATGAGCATCATCAATAGAATACAAGAGATAGAGGAGAGAATCTCAGGGGTGAAAGAAACTGATACATCAGTCAAAGAAGGTGTTAAATCTAAAAGAATTCCTGACACAAAACATCCAGGAAGTAATAGGAATAGAAGAAGGTGAAGAGTCCCAGCTCCGAGGACCAGAAAAACATTTTCAAAAAAATCAAAGAAGAAACTTTCCCCAACCTGTTGGGGGTTGGTTTGGTGCTATGTATTCTGTGGCTAATTATTTTCCCCCAAGATCTGGTTGCTGCCCAAATGAGCAGACACTCACATACCCCAAAGTGATGTTTGTAACCTTGCCTCCCTGTTTCACCAACAAAAAGCTGATACGTAGGCAGGGCTGAAAGAAAGTAGGCGTGCCAAAGGTTCTCTTGCTGGGGGAGTGAAGGATGTTGGGAAAGAGAAGGAAGGAGGCCACCACCATGCATGAGGTGGAGAAGCAGCACATGGCTGCTGTGGATGGAGGATTTGGACCAGATGAAGAACATTAGCTAATACTTGGGATTATAGATGGAAGGTAGCTCAATAGAAATTATTATAAGCAGATGGGAGGGATATAAGGGAGGTGGTTTTAGGGATTAATATCTGCCCTGCCCCAGGTGAACTAAGGCTATTTAAAAATATAACAGATATCTGTGGGGTTTTTTATTGATAGTGGGTTAGAAAATACAGCCGTAAAAACTATGGCCTAATAATAAACATTTATTAGACCATACTTTTACATTAACCACATCATCAACCTTAAAAAAGATTTGCCTATAAACATACAAGAAGCTTACAGAACACCAGATAGATTGGACCAGAAGAGAAAATTCTCTCACCACATAATAATCAAAACACCAAACCTACAGAACAAAGGAAAATATTAAAAGCTGTAAGGTAAAAAGGTTAAGTAACTTACAAAGGCAAACCTATCACAATGACACCTGACTTCTCAAGAGAGACTCTAAAAGCTGGAAAGGTCTGGACAGATGTCTTACAACTTCTAAGAGACCACAGACGTCAGCACAGATGACCATACCCTCTATCACCATAGACGGAGAAAACAAGATATCCCACCATAGGACAGTGGGAGTGTTTTCCTTGGGGGAAAAGCACCAGTTACAGTGTTCATAGCCACTTAGTACCCAGATGGGACAACACTGCCATCACTATGTGGGCACCCAGTTCTCAGGTAGTAACTGCACAATGTCCAGGAGGCCAAAGGGAAAAAAATTTAAACAATATCTATCCACAAACCCAGCCCTACAGAAAATACCAGAAGGAAAACTCCAATCCAACGAGATTAACTACATCCAAGAAAACACAGAAAGTAAATAAGTCCACACAAGCAAAATCAAAAGAATGGAAACACACACACACACACACACACACACACACACACACACACACACACA
>OU015758.1:20611342-20648809 GCA_907169655.1 Acomys percivali | reverse complement strand
ACACACACACACACACACACACACACACACACACACACACACACACACTAACACCACCAACATAAAAATAGCACAAACTAACAATCATTGGTCATTAATATGTCTCAACATCAATGGACTCAATTCCCCAATAAAAAGACACAGGCTAACAGAGTGAATGGGAAAATAGGATGCATCATTTTGCTGCATACAAGAAACACACCTCAGCAACAAAGATAGATATTACCTCAGAGTAAAGGACCAGAAAAATGTTTCCCAAGCAAACAAACCCAAGAAGAAAGCTGGAGTACCCATTATAATATCAAATAAAATAGATTTTCAAGCAAAATTGATCAAAGAAGATGGGGAAGGACATTTCATACTAATCAAAGGAAAAATTTCAGTTGAATATCTATGCCCCAAATGCAAGGGGACTCACATTTGTAAAAGAAACATTAACTGAAGCTTAAATTATGCATCGAACTCCACAGATTAATAGTGGGAGACTTCAACAGCCCTACTCTCATCAATCAGACATCAAGACAGAAACTAAACAGAGAAATAATGAAACTAACATTTGGCCTAACAGATATCTACAGAACAATTCACCCAAATACAAAAGAATATTCCTTCTTCTCAGCACCTCATGGAACCTTCTCCAAAATTGGCCATATAGTTGGTAACAAAACAAACCTCAACAAATACAAGAAAATTGAAATAAATCCTGTATCTTATCAGACCACCATGGATTAAAGCTGGTCTTCAATAACAACAGAAACAGCAGAAAGCCTACAAACTCATGGAAACTGAACAACTCTCCACTCAATGAGTAGAAGAAATAAAGAAATTAAAGACTTTCTGGAGTTGAACAAAAATGAAAGCACAATATGTCCAAACTTGTGGGATACAAGGAAAGCTGTGCTAAGAAGACAGTTCATAGCACTAAGTATCTTCTTAAAGAAATTGGAGAGATCTCACAATAGCAACTTTACAGCACACCTGAAAGCTTTAAAATAAAAAGAAGCACACATACCCAAGAGAAATAGAAGATAGGAAATAATAAAACTCAAAGCTGATTCAATAAATTATAAACAAAAAGAACAATACAAAGAATCGATGAAACCAAAAGCTTGTTCTTTGAGAAAATCAACAAGACAGACATATCCTCAGCCAAACTAACCAAAAGGCAGAGAGACTGTATCCAAATTAACAAATTCAGAAATTAAAAAGGGGCACAACAACAGACACTGAGAAAATCCAAAGAATCATTAGATCTGACTTCAAAAGCCTGTACTCCACAAAATTGGAAACTCTAAATGAAATAGATGGTTTTCTTGATAGATTCCACTTACCAATATTAAATCAAGGTCAGATAAAATTTAAATAGACCTATAACTCCTAAGGAAATAGAAGCAGTCATTAAAAGTCTCCCACCAAAAAAAGACCTGGGCCAGATGATTTCACAGCAGAATTCTACTAGACTTTCAAAAAAGAGCTAATACTAATATTTCTCAAACTACTCCACAAAATAGAAACAGGAAAAAAAATTGCCAAACTCATTCTATGAGGCCACAGTCACCCTGATACCTAAACCACACAAAGAACCAAGAAATAAAAAGAATTTCAGACCAATTTCCATTATGAACATTGCTGCAAAAGTAATAAAATACTCACAAACCAAACCCAAGAACACATCAAAAACATCCATCATGATCAAGTAGGCTTCATCCCAGGGATACAGAGATGGTTCAATATACAAAAATCCATCAATGTAATCCACTATATAAACAAACTGAAAGACAAAAAAAAACCCACATGATCATCTCATTAAATGCTGAAAAGAAAAAAAAAATGCTGAGAAGGCCTTTGACAAAATCCATCACCCTTTCATGTTAAAACTCTTGGAGAGATCAGAGATATAAGGCACATACCTAGACACAATAAGGGAAATATACATCAAGCCAATAGCCAACATCAAATTAAATGGAAGCTTAAATCGATTCCACTGAATTCGGGAACAAAACAAGGCTGTCCACTCTCTCTGTAGCTCTCCAATATAGTACTTGAAGTCCTAGCTAGACCAACAAGACAGCTAAAGGAGATCAAGGGGACACAAACTGGAAAGAAAGAAAGTCAAAGCATTGCTATTCTCAGATGATATGATAGTATACAGAAGTCGCCCCCACAGTTCTACCAGGGAACTTCTACAGATGATAAACAACTTCAGCAAAGTGGCTGGATACAAAATTAACTCAAAAGAATCAGTAACCCTTCTTTATACAAGCAATAAACGGGCTAAGAAAGAATTTAGGGAAACAACGCCCTTCACAATAGCCACAAATAATATAAAATGCACCCATAAAAATGGCTAAGATCAAAAACTCAAGTGACAGCTCATGCTGACAAGGATGTGGAGCAAAAGGAACACTCCTCCATTGCTCGTGGGAATGCAACTTAGTAGTATCACAGAAAAATGAGAATAGTTTTACCTCAAGACCCAGCTATACCACTCCTTGGCATATACCCAAAAATTGTTTCGCCATACCACAAGCATACTTGCTTAACTATGATCATAGCAGCTTTATTCATAATATCAAGAAACTGGAAACAACCTAGACGTCTCTAAAAGGGAAAATAAAGAAAATATGGTACATTTACACAATGGGATACTATTCAGCTATTAAAAACAAGTCATGTAATTTGCAGGCAAATAAATGGAACTAAAAAATATCATCCTGAATGAGCTAACCCAGACCTAGAAAGATATGCATGGTATATACTCATTTATAAGTGGATAGTAACAATAAAGTACAAGATAATCATGCTAAAATTCATAGACCCAGAGAAGCTAAGTAACAAGGAGAGACCAAAAGAGGATGCTTGAAATATACATCTGAAGTAGATAGAGGGAGGAAACCAAGTGGGAGGAGGGGGTGGGGAAGGAAACGGTATGGGAATCAGCTGTGGGGAGTGGGTGAGGACCAGGAGAAAATTCAGAAATCAATGAGGGTACATCTTTTGGAAAGAGGAGGCCCCCCAGGAGTCTATGGGGATGACTCTAGCTGAGATTCTTAGCAGCAGGGATCTGGAGCCCACAGTAGTCACCTCCTGTAGCCAGGGGGACTCCCAGTGGAGGGAGGGGGACACCAACTCACTCATATAAAGCCTTCAACCCAAAATTGGTCTTGCCTACAAGAAGTTTAGTGATAAAGAGCAGAGATTGGGGCAATGGCAAACCAATGATTGCCCCAACTGGAGACCCACCTCATTGGAGACAGCCAACCCCTGACTCTATTAGTGATACTCTGCTATGCTTGAAAAAAAAAAAAAAAAACACCTACATAACTGTCTTCTGAGAGGCTTCGTCCAGCAGCAGATGGAAACAGATGCAAAAACCCACATACAAACAGTAGGTTGAGCTCAAGGAGTTTTGTGGAAGAGTGGGAAGAAAGATTGAGGGATCTGGAGGGGTCAAGGACACCACAAGAAGACTTACAAAGTTAACTAACCTGGGTCCATTGGGGCTCACAGAGGCTGGACCACCAACCAAAGAAAATGCGTGGACTGAACCTAATCTCCTACACATATGTAGCAGATGTTCATCTTGGTCATCATGTGGGTCCCCCAACAATTGGAGCAGGGAGCCCCCTCTGACTCTGTTGCCTGCCTTTGGATCCCTTTCCCCTACCTGGACTGCCTTGTCCGGCCTCAGTGGGAGAGGATGCGGTTAGCCGTGCTGTGATTTGATATGCCAGAGTGGGTTGGTACCCATAGGGGACCTTTCCCTAAGAAGAAGGGAAAGTAGGAAAGAGGAAGGGAGGAGGGAAGGGAGGGGCTGTGATAAGTCTGTAAAGGGATTAAATAAATAAACAAATAAATAAATAAATAAGAGAAACAATACATTTTAGGTAGTACAGCTTTATTGTCCAGGCCTCTCCCCTCTAAGGATAGTCAAGCTAGACAAAGGCACTTTTAATGGAGAATGCTCCAGGGAGGAGAATGCCAGAACCTCCATGCTCCTCAGCACCCTATGCAGCTTATGACCAGGGGTAATTCCAGTGCCAGAAGGAAAAAGAAGTTGCTTCCGATGTCAGGAGGATTTTGTTTGTTTGTCATCTTCGACCCACTTCTGTTCATGATTTCAAAAGAAATCATCCCAGATACAAAAAAAAAAAAAAAAAAAAATTTTTTTTTAATTTTTTTCTCATTTCTGTCTCGTTTAGTGAAATCTATCTTTTTTTCAAATAAGGCAACATTCCCCTTCTCGCTGACTCAGACCTTTCTTGTACTTTAATGATACTGTTTGGAACCAACCAGGCACTTTTAAATTTTATTTTCTCTGGGATTTTGAAACATGAATTCCTAGCACTTTGCTCAATGATAAGAGCTGACAAACTAGGGGATAGAGATAAAACTCAGGAGCCTGTCTCTGGAAAGGTTTCACTGGCACACAGCTGTGCCTGTCGGTACATGGACTGCCTGTGGCTCACCTCTGTTTTGAGTACTTGGGTTGAAGAGTGAAGGCAGACCTGCTGACCCAAAAGGCAAAACTAAATTTGCCAACCCTTGCTCTAAAAAGGTTTTTAAAACTGCTTCCAAAATATGCTTTCGTTACTGCCTCTGCCTTTCCAATTCCCTTATCTATGGTTTTGCATAGTCTTCACTATTTTGCAGAGACTACGTCTTCATATTTTATTGAGCAAGTTTTCCTAGAGGCACTTGGGGGATTGTGCAGACACATTTCCAAATAGTTGTTTGAATTAACACTGACTGACAGAAACATAACATAAAATTTTAAATATATAACTTCAAATTCTCCTGCCTCACATTAATAAAAGTAAGATAAGCATGTAAAAAGTAATCATGCGCTTTTCTGTGTGTCATCCACAATATTCACTGGCCTCCTGGGGACTACCAGCCCTCTGAGAAAGCATCTAAAAGGAAAAGAAATGCCTGAAGTAAATCAAAGGAATTCTGAAGAAATCAAGATAATACTTTTAAATGCTCATTAATACTTTCAAACAGGCTTCATAAAGCCACTGTATGACACTGGACATGACAGTAGCTATCTCAAATATGTAAGGAACTTCAAAACTGCATATTATCCAATCAATAGGTGGACTGGTGAACTTAACAGGTAGTTCTCAGAGGAAGAAATACAAATGGCCAATGAATATTTGAAGAGGCGTTCAACAACCTTAGCCACAAAGCAAATCTGAGTTAAAACTGCTTTTAGATTCCATCTCTTGCCAGTCAGAATAGCAGTCATCAAGAAAACAAATGACAGAAAATGCTGATGAGGATGCGGGGAAAGAGGAGGCCCCATTCACTGCTGTCACTCTGGAAATCAGTATGGAGGGCCCTTTTTCAAAACAAAAGTAAAAACAGAATGACTATTTTCCCTGGGTAGACATCATGAACACCTGAGCATTCATGGTTATTGCTGCACGATTCATGATAGCTAAGAAATGAAACCAGCATAGGTGGGTATCGGCAGACGAATAAAGAATGTGTGGTACGTACATACAATAGAATTTTTCAGCCGTATAGGAATGTGAAATTTGTAGGAAAATAGTTAAACAGGAAGTCACTATGTTAAGCAAAATAAGTCAGACTCAAAAAAACAAATGATACAATGATACATTTTTATCTTCTGTGTGGATTCTAGATCTCTCTCTGTCTGTCTCTCTGTCTCTGTCTCTCTCTCTTGTGTGTCTGTGTGTGTGTGTGTGTGTGTGTGTGTGTGTGGTTTGTGATGAAAGTAGAAAACAAATGAAGAGATTTTAAGGACAGGAGAAGGATAGAATAATGGAATACATGTGACAGAAAAGCAGAAAAGAACATTATTTGGGAGAGAACAAATAAATGGCTTAACGATGCAACTCAAAATTTTGGAAAAATAAGAACAAACCAAATCCAAACATAGACACTTGACCCAATTCACCAAAAGAAAGAGAGAGCTCAAATTAACAGAATCATAAATTAACATGGAAACATTACCCAAAAAGAAAGAAAGAAATTCAGAATATTATAAGAGAATTTTTGTGTATTTTTAAGACAGCATCTCTCTATATAGCCCTGGCCATCCTGAAACTCACTAGGTGGACCAGGCTGGCCTCAGATTCACAGAGATCTGCCTGCCTCTGCTTCCTGAGTGTTAGAAATAAAGATATGAGCACCACAGCCATCTACAAGAAAATATTTTTAAGACTTACACACCACAAAGCTAGAAAACCTAAAAAGAAGTAATGAATTTCTAGATTCAACGAAACCACCAAAATTAAACCAAGGCCCCTGACAAATAGGAGATTAAAATAAAAAAAATCTTTCTGGGGGAAAAAAAAGAGCACCCAGGGCCAGATGAAGATCTATACCCAATCCTTCTTAAACTATCTTTAAAAATAGAAAGAAGGAGAACTCACAAACTTCTTTGATAAAGCCACTAGCACTCTAATACCAAAGCCAGGTAAAGACACAAGAAAAGAAAACCACAAGCCAATATCCCTAATAAACATAGATTCAAAATGCTCAATGAATTGTTTGCAAATGAAATACAAAAATACATCAAAAAAATCATCTACTGTGACCAACTTGGCTTTATCCCTAAAATGTGAGGACACAAACAAGTCAACAAATATGATAAACCACATAAATGGACTTGACAAAATTTGCATTGTCATCTCAACCTCAATATAATAAAAAACTATTAACTTAGGGTTTTGTTGCTGTGAAGAGACACCATGACCAAGGCAACTCTTATGAAGGAAAATATTTCATTGAGGTTGGCTTAAAATTCCAGAGGTTGAGTTCATTATCATCATAGTGGAAGCATGGCAGCACACAGGCAGACATAGGGCTGGAGGAGCCAAGAGTTCTACACCTTGATCCACAGCAGCAGAATAAGAGTGGACCCCACACTGGGAGGAGCTTGAGCATAGGAGACCTCAAAGCCCACCCCCTCTGTGACACACATCCTCAAACAAGACCAGACCTACTCCATCAAGGCCACATCTCCTTAATGGTGTCACTCTCCATGAGCCAAGCATTCAAACACATGAGTCTGTGGGTACCATACCTACTCAAGCCACAGCAACTGCGCATGAGAGACTCAGAGCCAACGCCACCCTAAACTGAGTTGTTAGTGTATAGACAAGCTACTGATCTGCTCAAGATGGCTCTGTATTCTGACTGACTGCTGAAGTTCTTTATCGTTTCTAGAAGTTTTCTGGTAGAGTTTTTGTAATCTCTAAGGTATAGTATCCTATCCATAGGGATAGTTTGACCTCACCTTTTCCTGTTTGTACCCCACTAACTTCCTTCTCCTGCCTTATTACTCCACCTTGTATTTATAGCACAAAAATCAAAGAGCGATGGGGATGGTAGGTATCTCTGACTCATCCCTGAGATCAGTGGAATTGATTCAGACTTTTCTCAATTTAGAAGGAGACCATGGTCATACTCTCATTCACTGTAGCCTCAAAAAATAGTAAAAGATCTAGGAATAAACCTAACCAAGGAAATGAAGGGTGTCTACGATGAAAACTTCAAACCTCTGAAGAAACAGGGAGGGAAAGATGCTAGAAAACACAAAGGCATCCCAAGCTCAAGGACTGGTAGAATTAACATTGTGGAAATAACCGTTTCACACAAAAAAATTTTTTTTAACTATTTATAGATTCAGTGTAACACCAGTCAAATTTTCCATCTTATTTTTTCACAGAAATAGGAAAAAAAATATCCTAAAATTTATATTGAACCACAAAAGACCCCCAAAGAGCCAAGACAATCCTGAGGGAGGAAAAAAAATGGTAAACGGATTACCATTCCAGATCTTAAGATATATTATAGAGACATTGTGATAACAACAACATGGTACTGGCACAAAAACAGACACGCAGACCAATGGAACAAAGTCAAAGGCCAAATCATGCATACGCATAGCTTCAGCCATTTCATATTTGACGAAAGATAAGCTGGAGAAAGGAAAGCACATACATTTATAATCCCTAACTATATTTGTCCTTTTACACACAGGTTAAATGTTGCTCTCATTCCTCATTAAGGAAACTTCTCTTTACAACAGACAACTACAACGAATTAGAATGCAGAATCGTGGAACCTAGTCCCAATGGACACATCTATAAAATGCTCCCACACCTGAGGACCAGGAACACTGTGGAAGAGGGGTTGGGAAGGCTGTTAAGAGGGAGAGGACCAGGGAGTTTGTTGTGAGATTGTGTCTCCTAGTAATGTCAGACGCTACACCTGTGAAGTCTTACCAACAGGGCTACCTACACATGAGCCAAACAAAGACAGCAACTAGAGACGTGCCGAGGTGGGCAGGAGAAAGCCCACACGTTCTCAGGCCTACACAAAGAACTACAGGAAAGTAAAGAATGCTAAGAGTGGGAAAATCGAGCCAGGGGTGGTGGTGGCGCACACCTTTAATCCCAGCACTCGGGAGGCAGAGGCAGGCGGATCGCTGTGAGTTCGAGGCCAGCCTGGTCTACAGAGTGGGTCTAGGGCAGCCAAGGCTACGCAGAGAAAACCTATCTCAAAAAAACAATAAAAAAAAAAAGTGGGGAAATCAATCTTCTCCAGGGAAGAGCACAGCAATTGATTATACAATATGCTCAAGCTTGAAAACATACATATAGGTAACATTAAACAGACTGACCAGGTTATGTTTAGGAATAAATATGTATATACATATATGTGTGTAACAATTTTTTTAAAAGGACATGGATTTGAAAGAGGGAAAGGAGAATGTATAAGAGGGTTTGGAGGGAGGAACAGGAAGGAGGAAGTGATGTGATTATAATCGTAAAGATAAATAAATACTTTTAAAATATTTATTTATTTATTATGTACACAATGTTCTGCCTGCATGTACACCTGCTCACCAGAAGAGGGCACCAGATCTCATTATAGATGGTTGTGAGCCACCACGTGGTTGCTGGGAATTGAACTCAGGACCTTTGGAAAAGCAGACATTGCTCTTAACCTCTGAGCCATCTCTCCAGCCCCTAAATAAATACTTTTAAATGCTGGTCAGAGGCTCTGGAAAGATGGTTCTTCCAAAAAGCCAGAGTTCAATTCCCAGCACCCATACCAGGCAGCTCACAACCGCATGTAACTGCAGCTTCAGAGGATTTGAAGCCACCCTCTGCCCTTTATAGGTGCACACACAGACACATACACACACACACACACACACACACACTCACGCACACACACATAACATAGTTGCATATATTCACACAAACTTATACATATAAAGAAAAAGATAAATAAGCCTTTTCTTAAAATGTTAGCCATAGAGGTAAATGAGAGGATCTGGTTGCTAAGAAAAAAATTAATAATCTACATTTGGTAGTTAGAAAATTAATTTTATAAAACAGCCCAACAAAAACATTAAATTAGGAATAATGAGCATTGGAAGGAAAGTGATAATGCAACACCGCTTCCTCTAAAATATTTTTGCAGTGCTAGATATAATTTGAATGCAAAGAATAAATTTTTCAGCACTTAACTACACTGCCAATCCAAATACAGATTTCTGAATACCATTCTTCCATAAAAGGAACCAAACTCTCTTGAAAAAAACTCCTATTCGCAAGGCTAGGAAGAAAAAGCCAGAAGTACTCACTAGTCTAAATTTTAAGAAATTTCCTGGAAAAAAGAGAGGGGGGGGATGGGCTACCAGTCTCTTCAATATAAGTATCTATTTACAAAAGAATAAGGTGAGACCCTTAGCAAATAACTTAGAAAAATATCAACTCCCAATGGATAAAATTCTAAATGTAACTCCCAAGAAAATACAAGAACAAGTTTTATGACCTTGTATTTGTCTGTGGTTTCTTGGGTACAACACTAAAATGATAGCAACAAAGAAAAATAGCCAAACTGCACTTGATTGAAATTAAAAACACTTGGTTCATCCAAGACTATCAAGAATGAAAATACAACCTGCAGAATGAGAATAAATTTTCAAGCCATGTATCTGATGAGGACCTGATGCCCAGATTCTATGAAGAGTACTACAAATTAATGACAAAGGGACAAATAACCCAACTTTGTAAAAATGTATGGCTATTTATGCCTGCAACAAATATTCAGAAACATCAGAAAAGCACATTGAGAGATATTCAATGGCATTAGTCATTAGGGGAAAAAAATATTTTATCCCCCTCATTAGGATCAGCTATAATTTAAAATGATGGGGGAAATAGGGGTTAGCAAAGAGCTAAAGAAGTTGGAGCTCCTGCATGCTGCTAGTGGGAATGTAAGATGCCTCAATGTTTGTGGGAAACAGTTCCTCAAAATAATTAGCAATGAAGGTTGGAACTATAGCTCAGTTGACAGAGTGTTTGCATGGCAGTCACAAAGCTCTGCGTTCAACATCCAGCATCACATAAGCTGGGTACAGTGGCACATACTTGTAATCCCAGCACTCAAGAGGATGAAGTTCATTGGACATACATTATAATGTCATTATGAACCATTGGATAAATGGAAAACCATGAGTCTAAAGAAAGGGAAAAAAACTTTTTCAGTAAGATTTCCAACCAATCTTTGTAGAACCAATCTTTGTAGAAGGAATGAGAGAATTAGAAAATTGGCCATTTGGTAAGCATCATAGTTAAAAACTAATCCAACTAAGAAGAGGCCAGAGGGAATAGTCAAAGTTTAGAGAGAAAATAGATACAGTCCCAAAACACTTCCCTACTGAGTGCCTAACAATCCCAGAAGGAAAAGAACAACTTCCTTATTGAAAAAACTCTGACAAGCATCCCTTTAATCAAGTAACCAATGCGCCTTAGTGTTTCTATTACTGTGACAAAGATGGCATTAACTAACAGTAACTTGGGGAGGAAAGAGTTCATTGGTCGTATACATCCTGGTCACAATCCATCCCTGAGGGACACTGAGGCAGGAACTCAGTGCAGGGTGGAAGTGTGGAAGCAATAGCTGAAGCAGAGACCGTGGAAGGGTGCTGCTTACGGCTTGCTCCAGTGGTTTGCTCAGCCCGTGTTCTCATTTAACCCAGGACCACATGCCTACGAGGGACACCGCCCATAGTGGCCCCTCGCATCAATCATTAATCAAGAAACTGCCCCACCAAATGTGCCTACTAGCCAATCTAATGGAGGCATTTTCTCAATTGAGGTTCCCTCCTGCCAGATAACCCTAGCTTGTACTAAGATGACACGAAGGTAACCAGCATACAAAGTTAGCATTACCAGCAATGGGGAAAACAACAACAAAGCTCCTGACAGGGCCTAGTGAGTACCCAGCATCACTGTCATCTATCGGGCTATGACTTGGCCAAATACCTCACCTCCTTATACTTTGCTCCTTCATCTGAAAAAGAGAGGAAACAAATGGACACTGTGTACATTTCTACTATTCTAATATTTATTAAACTCACCTAAATATGTGCCATGCTGACCAGAATTTGGCAGGGAGGAGGCAGGCAAGCTTTTCTTCGGATTTAAGCAGCTGGTGTTCTTGCATAGCCATTCAGAAAGTACATAAAACGACCTGTGTAGTAAGGCTTTTGAACTTGGACTCATTTCAGAGAGAACGCGTGCTGGCAAAGTCCAAATGTGAGAGTTTTTAAAGCAGTAACAATCATTCCTTTCAAGGAAATGCACCCGTTCAAACCAGGGTAGGCAAGCGATTATATGGTAATGAGAGCTTATATAAATAAGTGCCTGAAAGGAGGGTTTTTTTTCCCCACTCTTTCTCTTTCCTTCAGCAATTTTGAGCATGACTGTTCCACCTCATGAACCCCAGTCAGGAGCTTACGAGTCTCTGAGGAGTGGGAAGAACTCCAGGTCTTTCAGGCAAGGTATGAGCACACTCTAGTCACTAAGAGCATCTTCCAAACCTCTCAGACATCTCACCTTGGCCCACAGTCACTGCTATCTGAAGGGTAAGATTAATGCCATTTAGTTCAGCAGGAGAGAACGGTGACACAGAATAACTCAAGCCCTCACAGGGCAATTCAAATGACCAGCAACCTCATAAATAAATGCAGTCATGTCAATATTCACCTGGCAAGCCCTCAAAACCCCAGTCTGAGCTGATCTCGTTAGATCATTTTGGCTTCAGCTACAGGCCTTTGTACAAACAGAAACACGTTAATTGGCTAATTAGCTATCTTCTAAGATTTGAAGCATCAACTCGCTATATTTTTTTGTTAATTTTTTTTTCATTATCCAGTCAATATACAGAACAAAGTATGTGAAATCAAACTATCAGTTCTTTAGCAGTTGTGGTAAAGAATGTGTGAAGGGGCTGGGGGTTTAGCTCAGCGGTAGAGTTTGTCTGGCATGTGCAGGGACCCTATGGCTAATTCTCAGCACTTCAACAAAGAAGAAAGGAAAAGAGGAGGTGGGGAAGGCAGGAGCATCACAGAGCTGGGCATGCAACTCCATTCTTTGGCAAAGTGGTTAACTTGCAGGCACAAACCCCTGGGTTTGATCGCTGGCACTGCAAACAATGACTCAGGCATGTGATCGTAGCACTCAGGAGGTAGGGGAAGGGGGCATCTCTACTACATTGTGAGTTCAAGGACACCTCGGGCTACATGAGACTCTAGCAGAGAGACAGAGACAAGGACACAGAGACAGAGACACAAAGAGAGACAGAAAGAGACAGAGACACAGAGAGACACAGAGAAAGACAGAAAGAGACAGAGACACAGAGAGAGACAGAGACAGACACAGAGAGAGACAAAGACAGAAAGAGACAGAGACACAGAGACAGAGACACAGAGAGAGACAGACACAGAGACACAGAGAGAGACAGAGAAAGACAGAGACAGACACAGAGACACAGAAAGAGACAAAGACAGAAAGAGACAGAGACATAGAGACACAGAGAGAGACAGAGAAAGACAGAAAGAGACAGAGACAGAGAGACAGAGAGAGAGAGTCATTTACATGGAAGATTTACTTGTTCATGGTTTCCTTTAAAGTTATCCTTTCCGATAGGTTTCCCACATTGTGGTTAGTGGTCCAACAAGCATCCACATACAGTCAGAACTAATTGGACTTGGTGGATCATTCCAAAAAAGGGGGGCATGAATTGGGGGGATAACACATTAGAAAGATAAGGAGATCGGAGGGTAAATGGGAGGTAGCTATGATCATATTTTATTGTATACGTGCGTGAATTTTTCAAAAGCAAGGAAGAAGTTCAAAAATCACCCTACAGTAATTACCTGGCTCTTAAACCACACAGGCCTCTGTTCTTTGCTCACCACCTATGTCCAGTCAGTCTCAGAACCCTGCCAGCTCTTCCTTTTCAAATGCCTCAGGAACCGAGTTCTCCTACAGCTGCCAGGCCAGATCCTCACTACACCCCCATTTGCCTTAGCACATCAGACTTCAAAAGAGATCATCTTCTATAGCTCACCAAGTCTTTCAAATTCTACTCTCATTCTAATGCGTAATATAGTCTCTCCATCTTCATGTTTGACCCAGATTCTTTCCATTGAAGGGAGCTTTAGCCTCACTCAGGAGACAAGAGCAGGACCTGAGATAGTCTCCTACAGGTCTTCTTTAGTCCCCTACTAACCCACTCTTGGACGTGACTTTGTTACACACAGTCCTGATTCCTTCACCTCCCCCGCTATCCATCCCACATAATTCTACATGGCCACCTCTCATTAGAAACCGTCCTACTACTAACCCAAGGGGCAGGTCCCATCAAAGTCTTCACTTACCAGATAAGTGGGACAGATGGGAGGACATCCTATTGAGACTCTAGGTGAGAAAAACATCGGAGATAGGGAAATAGATGGATCCAGAGGGTCCTAGAAACCTACAAGAACACTATGATGGGTGGATCTGGGCCCAGGGTTTCTGCTCGATCTAAGGCACCAACCAAGGACAATATGTGCAGTCATCATCAAACCCCTACCCAGATCTAGCCAAGGGACAGAACATTCTCCACAGTTAAGTGGAGACTGGGGACTGACTTTCACACGATCTCTGGTGCCCCATATTTGGCCATGTCCCCTTGTTGGGGAGGCCCAATGGCACTCGGAGGAAGGATAGCAGACTACCAAGAAGAGACTTGATACCCTAGCATCATATCCAGGGGGAGGAAGTCCCCCTCAGTCGCAGTCATAGGGAAGGGGAATGGAGTGAAAGTGGGAGGGAGGGAGGAATGGGAGGATGCATGGGATGGGATATCAAATGAGATGTAATATGAATTATTTTATTTTTCAATAAAAATGTGTTATTAAAAAAAGAGACCGTCTTACTGAATTCCTTGTGTAAAAAAACCCAACACCCTAAGAAGTACCAATAAACCATATCTTCAAAAAAATCTCCCCCAAGTAATAACCCCTGGGTCCCACTGGCTGGCACACTTCCTCAGCTAGCCCTCTAGAAGATGGAATTCTCCAGAATCAGACCTCAGCATTCTTCTTCTCCTTTCTATTTCCATCCCATCCCCTAGATGATCTCATCGAATCCCATAAATATCACTGCACTGACAATTCCCAAATTTATATCTTCATGCTAACTCTCTTTCCTAAGCTGCGGCATCAAGCTTCCAACATACGCTCAGAATTTCCCTGACTATGCCAAACATGGTACGTCCAAAGATTTCTCAGTCTCAAATAATTACATCACCAGCTACCTAATTACTCAAGTCAAAAATGTTTGCATGCAGGGCATGGAAGCACACACCAGTGACCTCAGCGGTTAGGAGGTAGGACAAGAGGATGGAGAGTTCAAGGTCATCTTCAGCTACATAGTGAGTTCGCGATCAACCTGGGCTACATAAGACCCTGCCTCAAAAAAAAAAAAAAAAAAAAAAAAAAACAAGTTTGAATTCTTTTTGTTTTCTTCCATTCACTTTATCTTCTAACATCTAATCATATAATATCCTTCTATATCTCTAAATTTTAATATCCCACATGGCTCCTCTAGAATCCACCTTCATCTAAGTCACCAACATTTCTCCCAAGGATTATTATAATAAACTGTTTATTCAGAGTGTCAGAGCTATATCAAGTAGCATAATTTGGCATGATAGTCACTTGTTGAAAGCTTAATGTTGTTGGCAATTCCATCTACCTATCAATCCCCATCTCTAGTGATGGGGATTGAACCCAAAGCCTCACACATACTAGGCCAATTTCCTTTCTTTTACTTTGGAACAAGGTCTCCAAATAAATATATGTAAAAACATGCCTTGAATATGCAGTCCCCATGCCTCTGACCCCTGGGTATCTGGAATCATAGGCATGTGCCACTTGTCTTAATAAACAAGGAGGCACACAGCACGTGGTAGAAAACACTAGGAGTTAGAAGGAAAGTGTTTATTCCTGTGGGAGGCCCAAAGGGAATGACAAAGCTGGCCTGTGTTTCTGGCCCTCGGCTGTCTCCCCTATTAAATAAAGAAATTAGAATGGATAGTCTCTGAGGCCTCTTAAAGTTCTAGAAATCTATTCAATGTGTTTATTGAGTAAATTGTTGCATTCCTTGCTCTTAAACGTCAAGAAACTCAATATTTTCTATTTCCCTGAAGGACAAAAGCAAATTTGGTTTTCTTTTTTACAAGGTCTTCCCTTGACCCTTCTCTATCAGGGGTCAGTAGCTCCCAATAGGAAAAAATGCCTGAGTGTTCAATACCTCTATAGTTATTCCAGGCTTTGGACACTTACGACAAATAGATGTCAAGAAGATGCCAATGGGCTGTTTAACATAAAGGCCTCCACCTACTAGGCAGTGTGTTCCAGGTTCTGTGCTAAAACTTTTTTATTTAATCCTTATATTGGCTACTTTTCCCATTGCTGTGATTAGAATTATCAGACAGGAAACAAGTTTAAGGAAGGAGAGGCGTAATTGAGTTCAGTGTCTCAACAAGTCTGTCATGGTGGGAAACGGCAGCAGCGGGAGCCAGCCATGTTGCATCTGCCATCGTGAGGCAGAGGAAGATGAATGTGTATGGCAAGCAATCTTCTTCTTTTATTTCAGTCCATAACCCCCACTCATCCAGGCTAGTTCTTCACACCTCAAGAAATCTAATCTAGATAAACACACACAGGCCTACCCTGAACCCTGTTTCTATGGTGACTCCTTAGAAGTCATTTCAAGTTAATGATCAAGAGTATCACAGACCTCTAGATAAGTGCTATCATACCATCATTCACATTTTATAAAAGAGGACACCAAGATGCAAACAGGTCTGGCAAAGGAAAAACCTGCTTTCTCCAATGGAGTCTCACCTTCAGGGCAGGCCCCATGCCTAGGCCAACACAAGATGAACTCATTGGTACTTTTGTAGTGCTGTTTTTGCAGAACTTTTGTCAAATTTCTTTGTTTGGGTTGTTTTTGTTTGTTTGGTTGGTTGGTTGGTCATTTCCTAGTATATTTGACTTTTGTTTTTGTAGGATGTGTGTGTGTGTGTGTGTGTGTGTGTGTGTGTGTCTGTGTGTGTTAAGAAAGACAGGAAATGAACACAAAGTTGGGAGGGTAGGTTGGGGGAAAGATCTGGGAAGAATTGGGAGAAAGGAAAAACATAATCAAAATGCACCGTATGAAAAGAAATGTTTTCAATTTAAAAAGAAGTATAACAAAAAAAAAAAAAAAAAAGGAAAGAAAGAAATTCATTCCTAAAGCCCATGGCTAGTAGATGCATATTAACAAGTAATGTAAATTTGGGGTCAGTTCCAGCTGACTTGAAAACCTGATGCAAGACAAAGCATACCACAGTACTGCTACCGGTGATCAGCGTCTGAGTGGCTGGTTCCAAGTCCTCGGCCTATTACTCAAAGAACTAGAATAACGGTTCACACATATTGTAAAACAGCAGGGAAACTTCACTGAGAGCAAGGAGGTAGCAGAGCTCAGAGATAAGCATGGTCAGACGTGACAATGGGCCACACAAGAGGAAGTACTCAGGAGGCCTGACTACTATTTAAGGTTTCCTTTTGGAATTCAAGTAAGGAAAAGGTTTGGTTGCTTAGGGGCATATCTAGTGATTCCTTGTGCTGAGTAACAGATTGAATTATGAAACCATTTCTCTACCACACACGTCCCCTTTTTTTCCCCATAGTTCCTTGTTCCATAGTTCCCAAATGCACTGGGATACATTTTGAGTAGACTCCGTTTGTTTAATGGACACTAAGAAAGGAGAAAAATCCTTACGCTGTTGGGAATGGCGTGTGTATGCAGCTCCATGCAGGTGGGGGTCCCAGCTGCCAACAGGCTGCTAAGCCCATCATTCAGAGAGGTAGTCATGTGCATAGTACATGCATTATTAGAAGAGGAGCAGACACATCGCCCAAGCCAAGTGGAGACCCAGACTGCTATGCTATTCCCTATGCTTGTTTCCTTCAGTACCTCTCTCCTGGAATTCTGGATTCCTACAGCACTTTAACATTGCTACCACCTCTTGGCAGTACATCTGGCTCCTGATGTCCTGCAGACCACACACCCTAGCCTCCTCCTGACCCAACAAGGTCAACTTTACTATGAAAGTCTAGGATCAGAGACTCGATGGGTTTTGTTTGTTGTTTGTTTGTTTGTTTGTTTGTTTGTTTGAGACAGGATTTCTCTGTGTTAGCCTTGACTGTCCTAGACTCGCTTTGTAGACCAGGCTGGCCTCGATCTCACAGCGATCCACCTGCCTCTGCCTCTTGAGTGCTGAGATTAAAGGTGTGTGCCACCACGCACGGCCACAAATATTTTTTTCTTTGTTTGTTTGTTTGTTTGTTTGTTGACAGGGTTTCTCTGTGTAGCTTTAACTATGGTGAACTCACTTTGTAGACCAGGCTGGCCTCAAACTCACAGTAATCTGCCTGCCTCTGCCTCCCGAGAGACTTGGTGTTTAATGGCATCTGGTGCCCTTGACTAGGGAAGGCACTGTGAGAGTCATCTTATGCATCTAGGACTGTTTATTGCAAACTCTAGTGTTGAAGAGTTAAAATTTTAAAAAACAAAAGCAAAGATGGGGCAGAAACATTATGACAAGAGACCAGGGATATGGTCAGAATTCAAAAACAAAAGTTGCATTTACATAATCTCATTACTATTTGCAGAAAATTGAGAGAGCTGTTAGAAAAGCATTGACACCCCTAGAGAATTGCCTTAGAAAATGGATTTTTAAAAATGGTTTAATTAAGACTCTAGGTATTTAAGTGAAATAATGGGTCAGCACACTTATGGAGGAATTTTGCTTTTTAAAATGCTTCAAAAGATTTTCAGAAGTGGAATTTAATTTGCAGCCCCGTTTCCTGAGCTACAGCGAAGTGGGAGCAGCTCCCGAGCAATGTTCTTACCTGAGGAATTGATGTTTTTCCTAGCCCACGGGATCAATTGGCAGAGTCTCTGAGACTCTGCCCCAAATTTCTCACAGAAGTCCCTTTAGGAAGAGAGAAAGCCCTTCCTGAGCGCTGAGACTGCTCAAGTATTCAGATGCCTCTCTGAGTTAGAGACAGAGCTCAGAGAACTGACTAACGTCGAAAGATGATTCATCCCAGGGGTTGGACTTGTAAAGTTGCTTAAAATAGCATTAGAGAGACAGACAGATGCAGGCTATTCTCTGGGATAGTCCTCAGCTCCAGAGGAGAAACGGTGAGGAATGTGGAAGGGGAAAGTGTACAGGTACTTGCAAGGTCATCAATGTGGTGACCGTGAAAGCCCAACTGAAGAAGGCAACCCACAGAGCCAAGGCAGCTGGAAACAGCAGAGCAGATTTGTGAGAAGGTGAGAGTCTTCCCGGATAAGCTGCCTGGGTCAGTCTGAACCAACCCAACCAAGACAGAGGGAGAATCTGGAAAGTGGAGGAGGCAGGAGAGTTGAGGTTTCAGTGATAAATACTGTCCAGTAAGTACTCAAAATCAAAATGATCATGACTCTCACTCTATCTTGATGTCTTAGGCCTAATTCCTCAGACTGGTCTGATCTGGAAAAAGAGAATTAGAAACACCATCAATAATAGTAACATATCTACAAATAAAATATTTTTTTGGAGACAGGGTCTCTCTGTGTAGTCTTGGCTGTCCTGGACTCACTTTGTAGTCCAGGCTGGCCTCGAACTCACAGCGATCCGCCTGCCTCTGCCTCCCAAGTGCTGGGATTAAAGGCGTGTGCCACCACACCCAGAAAAATACTTCTTTTCTTATATGCTTTCAATATATAAATGGTTCCATCTAAGAAGTGGCATCAATTGAATAGTTTCCTGTTTAGTTTATCTAGTCAACATCAGCACACAGTTAAAAATAAAAGAAATTGACCCCCAAAAAAAATACTCATAACAATGACAACAGCACAAAATCCAGGTAAACAAACACATCTCTCCCTTCCTTTCACTCAAGAAAGGTAATATTATTGACTTTCCCGACTAACAGAACATTAAGTGCTTTATGCATACCACAGAAATCTCGGGTTTTTTTCTCCCTTCTTCCCTTTCAAAAATGAACTTTTAAACTCCAAAATTTTTCTTCAAAGCACACTGGGGTGTGACATTCTGAGCCATCACCAAGAAGCATAGAGAAGAGTTTAATAGCTATAATTAAGTCAGTTTGTATACCATACGTGTCACCACAAATATGCCACCGGGAAAGCCCTGAAAGACAGCCAGTTCTGCTGGGAGGCTTATCTATATGGCAATTCGTCAAAAGGAAAAAGATGTGTTGCCATTCCTATCTGAGAAAAAAAAAATTGTTTCCTGGAATAATGCAAGATTGTACACTTACTAGACGAGAAAAAAAAAATGAACCATCACTGTGCACTAAAATGATAAAGTGCACTGACTTTCAGCCATTGGCCTCTGCCCTGACCTGTCATAAAAACAGAGCATATACAAGGGCCTGCAAAAGCACATCATCTTAAATTCTGTCACTAGCGCTAGTCACCAAGAAACCGTCAGGGAAGGAAATCTCCACGCATACAGGTTCTGCTGCAGAAGGCACCTGCTTTGTTCCTACTTCCGGCTCAAAACGAAACCAGAATTTGAGACTGAAAACCCTCTTGCCTTTAAAATCCCTACTTCAAATGACTTGTGTTCGTTTTATTCTCCCTCTCAAACTTGTCGTACACTGCTCAACCTAGGCTGTTAGAGGAATAAAAACCAAATCTTTTCCCAGTGTTCCTGTACACTTTAATGCTCACTTTGCCCCTAAGTTTTATGGCTATAATTGTGGCCATCAGTGTAATTCAGCAGATGTGTTTGTGTGTTTTTTGAACTATAGTTATATTCTGTAATCTGGACCTTTGGAGACCCTGAAGTCCAACCAATTCGATCTGGAAATCAGTCTCTTTGGTCAAAGTATTCCTTAGAAAGCCAACCGGCTCCATCTGCCTAGACCGTTACCTGGCAACAGGAGCAGAGGCTGTGTTTGCTCTGATACTGCCCTATGCATTGTTTAGAGCCAGCATCTGTTCTGATAAGTTTTTACTTCTTTTCTGTGGGCCAGTGCCCAAGACATCTCAGCTTCAAGATACCTTTAACACTCTGAATACACAAAGGAACTTTTTTTTTTATTCATTTATTCACTTTACAGCCTGGTCATATCCCCCCTTCCCCCATCCTCCCTTCCCTATTCCTCAGAAAAGAGGAGCCCCACTATCTACCCATGCCAGCTCATCAAGTCCCACCAGGTCTGAGTTCATCCTCTTCCCCTGTGGGAAGGCAGACCTCCCAGGGGGAAGTGATCAAAAAGCAGGCAACAAAGTCCGTGTCAGAGATAGCTTTTGCTCCCCTTACTAGAGGACCCACATGAATCCTGAGCTGGCCTTTCACTGCATCTGTGTAGGGGGCCTAGCTCCAGTCCATGCAAGGTCCTTGGTTGATGCTTCAGTCTCCACAAGCCCCTCTGGGACCTGGTTAGTTGGCTTGTTGGTCTTCCTGTGGAGCCCCTGTCACCTCCAGGTCCTTTTTCCCTTCCTCCCACTTTTCCATAAGACTCCCTACGCTTCTCCCAATGCTTGGCTGTGAGTCTCAGCATCTATTTCGAAGCGCTACTGGGTGGAGCCTCTTGGAGGACAACTCTGCTATGCTCCTGTCTGCAAGCATAACAGAGTTTGGGTTTCTTCCATGGGATGAGTCTTAGTTTGGGTCAGGCAATGGCTGAACATTCTCTCAATCTCTGCTCTATCTGCCCTATCTTTATCCCTGCATATCTTGTAGGCAGGGTAATTTTTGGGTCAAAGTTTTTGTGGGTGGGTTGGTGTTCCCCTCCCTCTACTAAGGGTCTTGTCTAATTGGAGAGTGTCCTCTTCAGTCTCTATGGCCCCTGCTACTAGGAGTCTCTGCTAGAGTCACCTCCATATCCTCCCAGAAGCCTGCCCTGACTTAGGTCTCCAGCTTATCAAAATGTATTATTTATCACAATTTCTCTTTTCTCTGCATGCCTCTGTCCTCCTGCCCCCTGCTCACCCCAGGTCTGACCTCTTCCCTCATTTCTCTCTGCACTCCCTCTCCTACCTGGCCCCTTCTCTTCATCCACCACCAATGTCTACTCTACGTCACTTCTGAGTGAAAAATGTGTGAGAAGCATCCTTCCTTGGGGGTCCTCCTTGTTACTTACCTTCTTGGGTCTGTGCACTGTAGTATGGTTATCTTGTACTATACGGCTAAAATCTGCTTATAAGTGAGTACATACCATGTGTGTCTTTCTGGGTCTGGGTTACCTCACTCAGAATGATCTTTTCTAGTTCCATCCATTTGCCTGCAAAGTGCATGATTTCTTTGCTTTTAATAGCTGGATGGTATTCCACTGTGTAAATGTACCACAGTTTCCACAGGGACATTTCGGTTGTTTCCAGATTCTGGCTATTATGAATAAAGCTGCTATGAACATAGTTGAACAAATGTTCTTGTTGTATGGTAGAGCATCTTTTAAGCATATGCCCAGGAGTAGTTATAGTTGGATCTTGAGGTAGCGCTATTCCCAATTTTCTAAGAAAGCACCAGATAGATTTCCAAAGTGGTTGCACAAGTTTGCATTCCCACCAGCAATGAAGGAGTGTTCCCCTTACCCAACATCCTCACCAACATGTGCTGTCACTTGAGTTTCCTGATCTTAGCCATTCCGACAGCTGTAAGATGGAATCTCAGAGTCGTTTTGATTTGCATTTCCCTCATGACTAAGGATGTTGAGCATTTCAACAAAGGAACTCTGACAATTTTAGCCATCAAGTTGTGCTGGTTGGTCTTTTTTTTTTTTTTTTTTTTTTTTCTTTTTTTTGGCAACATGACACAAAGTAGAGTCATTGAGGAAGAGAGAGGCTTAGTTGAGATGATGCTTCCATGAGATTACCCTGTAGACAAGTCTGTCTTTTCTTATTTCTCCATGTGGGAGGGCCCAGCCCACTATGGGTGGTACCACCCTTGGGCAGGTGGTCCTGGGTTGCATAAACAGTGAGGTAAATGAGCCATGGAGAGCAAGCCTGTAGGCAGCATTCCTCCATGGTCTCCGCTTCAGTTCTTGACTTCAGCTTCCTGCTTTTATTTCCTGCCTCAACTTCCCTCAGTGATGGACTGTGAGCTGGGATATATAAGCCAAGTAAATTCTTTCATGTCAAGTTGCATTTAATTGTGTTGTTTATCTCAGCAAACAGAAAGAAAACTAGAACACAAGTCTTTCAAAACTGTACAATGTACCCAGGCATGGTGATGTGCACCTCTAGTAAGGGCACTCAGGAGGCAGAAGCAGGTGGATCTCTGTGAGTTCAAGCCCAACCTGACTTACATAGTAATTCCAAGCCAGCAAAAGTTATATAGTGACATGGTGTCTCCAAAAAAGGTTAATTAAAACTATATTAAAAGTTAATTAAAATATAACTACCAGATACCTAAATTCATCAGTTTGGGGGCTAGCATCATAGAACTTCATGAACACTTGAAATAGTCTCCACTACATGAGAAATGACCCACTAATCCATAGACTCTAGCTACCATCACAGCTCACCAAGAAGCTGTGGGTAAAACATACCTATGTACAGGATCCTTGCCACCTCCCCTCTCATCCACTCTTCCAGCCTCCTTCCTTGCAGCCACATCACATTTCCCACTAGCCTCTACTCCAAGGTTCCCTGGAAAGTGCTCTTGGGGAGGCTCCAGCAGCCCCCAGCTGGCTTCACCTGTGTGTCTTTCCCACCCTCACCTTATTAGTTTAATCTGCAGCACTTCACTCTGTTTCTCATCTCTCTTCTTCTCAGCCAGATAACTTTCTCCTTCCTCAGTGATCTCCGAAAGTCCTGGCACTCTCGAGGTCTTTGCTGTGACTGTACCCCGACTCAGGATGGTCATGTCCATTTCTAGCTCTGCATCTATACACAAGACTTCAAATGTGCCCATGTAAACTTTCCCTAACATCTGGTGCTTGGCTCCGTTTCCTAGTTCAGCGATGACTCCACTGGGCAGCCACTCGCCTGAGCCAGGAAACAGACTGTTATTTCTGACTTCTAGTTCCCCGTGAGTCTTCATGGTCAGTGTCTCAGAAAGGAATTCCAATCTGTTTTTCCTTCTGGGTATGTCCTGAATCTCTCCTGCTCCTTCTGCCACAGCCACAGCCACAGTGTAACCCCTAATGCTTCTCCCCTGATGCTTCTCCATCGGCTTCTAACTGGGCTCTTGGTTTTCCCCTGACTCTCCCTCGATGACGTCACATAGTTCCAAAATAATACTACTCATACAAATTCTTAAACTCACAAATCTAAGAACTGCTCTATCTGCGATATTCCACTTACAGTGTGCTCTTATGTGTTAGTTTATTTTTCTCCAGTCCAAACTACCAGCCAGGTGGGAACAACTTTCAGATCTTAGTGAATTTGGATGACTCCATAGCCATGTAGTAGGTGCTCACTCGGTGTTTGTTGAATGAAGTAATTAGGGGGCACTACTGTCTTAGTCATTGTCCTACTGCCATGATGAGACATCATGACCAAGGCAACTCTTATTAAAGGAAACATTGAATTGAAGGCTTGCTTCCTGTTTCATTTGCCATTGTCATTATGGCAAGGGCATGGCCAGAGCATGGTGGTACTCATGGCCCCGGAGCAGCAGCTGAGGGTTACATTTGAGCCACAGGCAGAGAGAGAGAGAGAGAGAGAGAGAGAGAGAGAGAGAGAGAGAGAGAGAGAGAGAGATTTGGGCTTTTGAGACCTCCAAGCCCACCCTCAGTTATACACTTTCTCCAACAAAGCCACACTTCCTAATCCTTCTCAAATACTGCCACTCTCTGATGACAAGGCACTCAAATAGATGAATTTTGGGGGACCATCCTTATTCAAACCACCCCACAACTATTTGTATTAGCTAAGAGTAACAGAAGAAATGAAAGGGGAGATACAGAAAGGGATAAAGATGCAAGGCTTCCTGGTGGGAGGCAGACGAGATAATGTGACCCCAGTCTCTCCAACCTTATTAAATCAAGCACCTTTTTGAGAATCTGATGAAAACATAGGTGCTTTCTCCACAAAGGAAAAAGTATATACTTATACGCAAAATTCTGTATTTGATTCAAAGGGTTAAATCCATAGACATCCTAAGGATCCATACTGCTGGTTCTAACATAGAAACAGCTTGGGGTAGGGAGGGTATCAGAGGACACATGACTATAAAGAAGAATTTGTCCTGAAAGAGAAGGAAAATGTCCTTGCATTACACATTATACAAAACTACTATTTTAATAAAAATCAAATACACTGAAAGCGCAAATAAAATTTTGCTTAAAAAGTATTTAGGGGAAATATTCTTATGGTAGGGCAGTTATAACATGTCACACTCACAAAAGAGCAGGACGGCAACAGATACTTTTCATAAGACACAGAAGATGAAGGAAAATGACAAATGTCAAAGCATGTGAATACATCAAATCTAAGTAAATTATATGAAGGAGATACACGATTAGTGGCTTTTGGGAACAGTACGATGCTGCCTCAGCCTGATGATCTGAGTTCAATCCTCAGGGTGTACATAAAGGCAGATGGAGTGAACTGACTTCTCAAAGTTGTCCTTCGACCTGCACATACACACTATGCTGCACACATGCATGTGCATGTACACATACACACACACATTAGTGACGATGATGATGATGATATTTTTAAAGATTTATTTATTTATTACTTATACATATTCTGCCTGCCTGCCCCACCAGAAGAGGGCACCAGATCTCATTTGTAAGCCACCATGTGGTTGCTGGAAATCGAACTCAGGGCCTTTGGAAGAACAGGCAATGCTCTTAACCTCTGAGCCATCTCTCCAGCCCCACAATGATGATATTTTTTTTTAATATACAAATAATAAAGTCAATAAAACAAAGAATGCAAGAAATGTAAATAAGAAACACTCACAGGAGAATAAATTAAAATCCTTAATTAGTACAGAAAAATACATTTGACATTTCCTAATCAATGAAGTATAAATTAAAACAACTATCTCATTCTTCTTTGTCCCCCAGATTGACTAAAATTAGCAAGATTGATAATATCCAGAGTTGCCAAAGACATAGGAAAAATAGACACCATCATGTATTATAGTAGAATGAAAGTGAATATTCTTTCAGGTGGCAACTTGACAGCAGGGTAGTTCTGAATGTGTGCATCCAGTTCTACTTAAAAGAGTATTAGTGAGAGCATTACCACAGTATGCTGTTGTTGTTGTTGTTGTTGTTGTTGTTATTGTTTGGTTAGTTGGTTTTTGGTTTTAGGAGACAAGCTTCCACATTGTCAATGCTAGCCTCAAACTCTCTAAGCAGCCAAGGGTGAACTTGAACTCCGGATTCTCCTGCCTCCAGCTCACAGGCACTGGAATCATGACACTTGCCACCGCACTCAGGATGCAGTTTTGTTTGCTTAAGAGAAAGTTAAATTCCACCTATAAGAGAATACTGCTGCGACTTAAAAGAATTCATAGACCATTTGTACTTAGACACGTTGCCAAGTATGATCGCGTGTGCAGCATCCCACTTACTTAAAGCATCAACAACAACAACCAAAAGCCTATATACTCCACATACACATTTGGATATGAAGAAATCACCAAACAGTGGTTGTCAATGAAGAGAGAAATAAAATCTAGGAGAAATGAAAAGTGAGGACATTGACTTTTTATTTTATGTTACTTAAGCATTTTGAGACCAGGCTTAATGGGACCAAGGCAAAATTTTAAGAGAAACCTTCTTTCATATTGCCCAGTTCACTCATCACTCTAACCAGTGGAAACTCTTGCGATTTTGCCTAAACTCTACGGTTCACTGGCGCTTTATTTCATCTTCAGATTGCGGATTTAAGGCTTGATGTGGGCATCAGGTGCCTTGCCTCTAGGGGGCAGGGACCTGTATCTGTCATCAACGGAAGGCTCTGAATGGCATAAAGAAGGTGACTCCTCCTCATCGGAGAAAACTGTGGGTCCTATGTCTGCATTCGTGCTCTTCTCTCTGAGGACTTTCCAGATGCAACCACGATTTTGTATACACAGTGTGTTGGCTAGAATGAGAATTGGCTCCCATTGGCTTCATATCTTGATATTTGGTCTGCAGTTGGTGAAACTAGGAAATGCCCCGCCCCCCCAGGAGCACACTCTGGGGGTTCAGAAGCCCTTATCAATCCCGGCTAGTTCTTGCTGTCTTGTGCTTGTGGATCAAGATGTAAGCTCTCGGGTACTGCTCCACTGTCATGCCTGCCTGCCCGCTTCCCTTTGAAATGGTAAGACCCCCAATAAAGTCTTTTTCTACAAGGTTCCTTGGTCCTAGGACATCTTCATAGTAATGGAAAAGTAGCTAAAATGGGTAATGTTCAGTAACAGGTCTGTGCTCAGTTTAGGTTAAATGGCCTTGCTGCTTCAGCACTTAGTATGGGGTGTGACCTATGAAAGTGTATGACATGTTTCCATAATCAAATGGGAAATAGAAGTGATAAATTAGCCACACCGCCTCTCTGGGTATCACTGTGCCGCTAATCCTCCTGTAATAGCTGTCCCTTCACCCTGGATCTCCTGAGGTTACTCGGGCTTTAACCAAGGCGTTCCCTCCCTCCATCTCCCACTGCCAGGTTACACTTGTGACTCTTAAGAGACAGTTACTGCTTTCAATTAAAGCATGTTAATGTTTTAAATGCCTAAAGAAGTGACATCCGCCTGCCCCGCCCACAGCTTGGCTAACACTGTGGCCCTCGTGGGAAGGTTTAGCTCACTGAAATTCACCACACAGTGAACCTGGAAAATGGCAGATTCACTTTCCCCTTTCCATTTTCAGAAATGTCAGCCATATTTGTCTCGAGCACATTCCAATAGGAATTGCACCAAAACTGCCAGGCTCAAGCCCGTCCTTCTCCCCTGATGGTTGGTGTATCTAAGGCAAAAGATGAACTTGGAATAGTAGATTTTTTTTTTTACCTTTATTCTACCTTCTGGGCCTGAATCCTGTCAAGGCAGAACATCTAAGCCCATCACTTCACACAAAAGCGAACCGAAACATCTCATCTCCACATTTAATGCCAGTGGAGCACTTGTTGGATCAGTGCACCCCGTGAGCACAGCTAAACTCTATCCTACTCATAGACAGCTGTGAAGATGACCACTGAGGCCTAGCCCGTGTTCTCCAAGGTACTGAGGCAATAGAGTGACCCATTCAAGTCAGGGACCCATTTCACATGACCCTGCCCACAAAGCATGTCACTCTAGCCAGTGCATGTCAATATACACAACACACCCCACACCACAGGTTTTACTGCATCCTAAAACACAGATTGCTATGGATGGTTTTCTTCAGCAGCCCTGACCAAGTTAGTTGACTATGCGTCTAAAGACTAACAAATTCAGCTTGTAGTGAACCATGAAGGGAAAAGGGGACGGTATCCAGCATTGTGTCTATTTTATAATGAGCTAGCTGCTGGAGAGCAGCTATCTGAAGGTCTTTCCTTAACATGACTCACCTGAAAAAGGGCTGCCAAGTTCATTTAGCCTAGCTCCTGCCTCAGCCTGCTGCAGACTCTGGGGATCAATTAGCATAACCCAACCAAAAGACAAAGATACGCACCAAGAAAAAATGTGTCTTGCTACACACTTGACGGCTACATTTTTCCACCCCCTAGGGATAACCCACTGGAAGTAGAACAAGATGCCAAGCATAACGTAAGAGAAGTTAGGAGGTTAAAAAAAAAAAAAAAAAACAGCCCTGGTGATATATAATAAAGTTGACTAACACACGAATAAATAAAGCAAAAAAAAAAAAAAATAGCAGAGTCCCATTCAAAGGGCTTCGGTCACCCCCACCCGGCCAACACAAGTGACTCAGCCAACTCATGCCAGTGCAGTAGCTGGCAGATAAAGAGAAAGATGAAGGGCTTAGAGCTATTTTCCCATTTCTAATTGTCCTTAATCCACACTCCCTAGACGGCTTAATCATTAACAGGCTGAAGTGATGGGCTAGCATAATGCTAGGTTAATTATGCTCTTTAGGTTGCCAAGGATAGAGGTAAATTAAGCTACTTGAAGAAATAAGGGTTCAGCGTTCAGGTGCATATCATCATGCGCCTACTAGCTCCCCTTTCCTTACCTCTTCACCTCCACTCTACCCTCCCCCGGCCCTCAACCCAGCTGGCTGATTCTCTACATAGACATACCTTGGATTAAATTCCATTGGAAGCCTGTTTGCCAGTGTAACCACTTAACAGTCATCGATCAGAGTGTCTCCTGAAAGCATTTCACCATCCTACAAACTGGCTGTCCTTCTATCAGGTGTCTACCTAGGGTCTACCTAGGGTCCAATCAGCAGGTGTCCTTTAGACAAGGTATGGGTTAGGGCAGCCTCTTGAAACAAAGGGGCCGTGGGCCAAGGCAGACTTATTGTGCATGTTATGACTTATTACCAAGTGCCCCCCCCAAAGACTAACCAATGAAACATGAATGGGTCAGGAGAGCTGTTCTAAATAAATCTACTCATGGAGTCATAACATAATGGCATGCTGGGAGATGCTGGAAACTATAGAGATGGTCCCAGAAGAAGTGGGTCACTGGAGACTTGTGTTTGCTGGTTGCATCTTGTCCTGGTCCCCCTTTGGCGCTCTCTCTCTCTTTCTCTCTCCCTCTCCCTCTCTCTCTCTCTCTCTCTCTCCTTCCTGGTACCCATGAGGGGAGTGACTTTGCTCTACCACACATCACTGTGGCCATGATGTTCTGCCTCACCATAGGCCACAACCATGGAGCAAACAACCATGTACTGAGTCCTCTGACATGGTGACCCAAAAGGAGCTTTCCTCCCTTACATTGTCCTTGGAGTATTTGTCACAGCAATAAGTCACCCACATCAGACAAGTGTTTGTCAAACCACCACTAAATACTTAGAAGGAAGTAGAAGAAAGAATCTATATGGGAACAGGGCTGGCCTCATGGACCTGTCACCAGGGCAGTTGCACAGAAGTCCCACCCATTGGAGGACCAATACCTGTCCTAATACTCTTCTGTGGCCATTGCGAAACTTTTAATAGCTTCTAAATGGAGACCCCTATATTATCATTTTGTACAGGGACCTACAAATTCTATAGATATTTCTATACAGCTCTTTCTGTTGTATGGTAAAGAACAAAAGGAGCCTGGTGAAGATTAAATAATTTTGGACCCAAGCATTCCTCTGAGGTCATCTCTCCAAACATTCATCTGACAAATAAGAAAACTGAGGTCAAAGAGAGGAGGATGGGCTGAGTCAGGATCCCACAGTGAGTCCTGGCAAGGCTTGCCGACAGCAGGCTCTTCCCAGACTTCTCATTTCTCCGTGTGCCATGCTTCCTCTTGGCCAGGAAGGTCTGACATTGGTCTACTTTTGCCAGGAGTTTTGGTGAAGTACTTAGAGATCTCATAAAGTGCAAGCTGACATGAAAGCACAAATTTGGTCCTTTCTTGCTTCAGTCTCGCAACTTGCTCTTCACCTACACTGTCCTCAAATCAGATTCATCAGTGATCCTCGGTATCTACAACGGAAGCTGAGCGGGAGAAGGTGAAGCAGGGGACTCTGCGAGGAAGATCAGTTGCAATCACTGTAAGCATTACAGTGCTCTTACTCCCAAACCCATAACTTCATTTCTAGATATAGTTGCACATATGCACAAAGATGCATGCCCAAGACTATGCATTGTGATGTTGCTTATAATAGCAAAAGGCTGGAACCAACCTAAAACATCCATAATACAAAACATTATTTTTAAAAAAGGTTGGAACATGTTCATGCAGCAGAATACCATATAACTTTGGGGGGGGGAACTAAGTTAATCTAGGCTCACTGACCTGAGACAGTTGCTGACAAGCTGATGAAAAAGCAAGGTACAGAAGACAGTATGCATCTACTTGTGTGTGGAAAGGATACATAATTGTATCCTACAATTACATATATGCATATTTAGAGGAAGAAAGTGTTTGTATATGTACAGAATTTGAGCAGAAGGATATAACAAAAAAAGAGTCGATGGACCCAAAGAAAGGGATGTGGAAGACTGAGGAATAAGAATATGAGGTTGATTTTTATCCCATGCTTATTGTTCTCCTCTTTTCATTTTTTTTTTTGGGGGGGGTGGGTTCAAGACAAAGTTTCTCTGTGTAGCCTTGGCTGTCCTGGGCTCACTCTGTAGACCAGGCTGGTCTCAGACCCAGAGGGATCCACCTGCCTCTGCAAGGATTAGAGGTGTGCACCACCACGCCCAGTTTATTTTCTCTTTTCCAAGATTCATTGAGGGAGCCAGGAGCGGTGGCACATGCCTGTAATCCCAGCACTCATAGAGACAAAGGCAGGAGGATCTCTGTGAGTTCGAGGCCAGCCTAGGCTACAGAGTGAGTCCAGGACAGCCAAGGCTAACACAGAGAAGCCCTGTCTCCAAAAAAAAAAAAAACTAATAATAATAATTATAACAATAACAACAATAATAATAAATAATTGAGGGATTAGGACGTTGGTTTTGTAAATAAAGTGTCTGTTCTTCATGCATGAGAACCTGAGTTCTGGGCCCTAGCACAAATGTAAAAGCCCCATATGGTAGCATACATCTATGTATGTAGATAGCTGCACTGGGGGACAGAGACAAGTGGATCTCCAGGGCTACTGGACAGCCAATCCAGCCAAAATAGCAAGCTCCAGGTTCTATGAGAGACACTGTCTCAAAATACAAGGTGACGAGTGATAGAGAAAAGAACACTGACATCATGTGTGTACACGCACGCGCACACACACAAACACACACACACACACACACACACACACACACACACACACACACACACACACCAGGAAGGGAGAGAAGGGAAGGAGAGAGGGGAGGAGGCTGGGGAGAGGAGAAGTTGATCAAATTAAATGAGCCATGAAAAGAGGCCCCTGTCAGTGGCTGCTAGTATTGTGTCATGGCTGCAGTTAGGAAGCAACACTTCTTCCTAGTCCAGCGTTTGCTGTGTTCTGTATAGCATTTAGAACTCATTGACAAAAGAAACTAAGCGCAGTCCAATCAGAACTTCTAAAAACCGGTTCTAGCTCTTCCTGGCCCTGTTCTGTGCAAACAAAAGAATCTGAAAGGCTCTGGAACATGAATGATCCATTGCGTGATTGGTAACTGGCGTGCCGTGCACCACAGTGGAGACAATTACAGATGCTTCCTTTGGAACACTGTCCTCAGGTGGAGGAGCGGGAAGAGTGGTCCTCCCAGTGACCCTCACGCACCTGAGAAAACCGACTCTTCGCTGTCATCACAGACCCGGAATGTGTCACCTTGTAGAGGTCTCCTTCCTGCCCCATCCCCACAAGTCACATGTTCTGGGTTTTGTTTTTGGTTGGTTGGTTGGTTGGTTTTGGTTTTGGTTTTGGTTTTTCCAGACAGGGTTTCTGTGTAGCCTTGGCTGTCCTGGACTTGCTTTTGTAGACCAGACTGGCCTCGAATTCACAGAGATCCCTCTACCTCTGCCTCCCAAGTGCTGGGATGACAGTCATGTGCTACCACTCCGGGCTCACATTCTGTGTTTATGCAAACCCCCACCTAGCAGATCAAAGATGGCTACCGATTCTTTGACATTTCTTATCTTGGGAGACAGTATCTGGTTTGTTGCCTTTTTGTTTGTTTGTTGTGGGTTTTGATTTGTTTTGTTTCGTTTTTCAGGACTGGGCGTCTTTGTGTATCCCTGGCTGCCCTGAAACTCCCTCTGTAAACTAGGTTGGCCTTGAAATCAGAGACTCACCTGCCTCTGCCTCCCAAGTGCTGACAGAGTTGGTATAGTGCCTAGTCTTTCAGAGAACTGGTCAAATTCTGAGTGAGGCATTGTGTAAAATCCCAACTGCCCTTCTAGAGAGAGCCTGCGGAGAGGTCCTGCAGAAAAAAAATGGGTCCAGAGTCTATATCCAGTTATGTAAGACACCAGTCACCAGCCCACTGAGTCACTCTAGTTAAATTACCCAGCCGAGCACTGGCTCAAATTCCTGACCCACAGACTGATGGCACATAATTAAAAGGTAATGAAGCTAACACAGCGTTTGGGGGTAGTATGCCATGCACTGATTCAAAACCTACACACCACAGCATCAAATATTAAACATACTGACACTTCCAAACTTTACTCAAAATTCAATTTAAATTACCTCAGATAACAATAGAGCTACCCACGACAAGCGGCCATGGCTACTGGGTGGATGGTGAGGTCAAAGTTAGGACAACAGAATTCCTCTAGAACTTAATTCCCACACTACCAGATCTGGGTTTCGCAGCCTAGAGTTTGCCAGCCCACATGATACGATCAGCCCTGAAGTGTCCTCTGGCTGGCCCCGTCTGCTCCAACACTCTTCCTATGCCTGCTGACACCCTGCCAGTCATCTCACAGGCTCTCACATGACTGTCCTCGGAGGCAGGGTGACACCCGGCCCCGTTAGCACAGCCCTTGCCCTCTGAGGCTGGGTTTACCAGAAGTTTCAAGTCTTGGAAAGAGAGATTCCTGGAGTTAACTCCCCCCCCCTCCTCCCGCTCCCACCGCCCCGGCCCACAGCGACTGGCAGTTGCCGCCCACTCCAGCCCATGTGCCTGTTCTCACCCACCCACAGGGTTGCCGAGGCCTGAGGGAGGCAGCGCTGGCAGAAATCATAATTAGGGATTTCATCACGCACTTCAGCTCCTTGAGAACACATTCTCCCTCACAGTATGCAAATCTATTGTTTGACTTTGAAACACCCCACTAACTTTCAAACATGCTGCTGGAAAGTCAGCAGCTGTAAAAGCTAAGAAAATACCTGGTCTGAATTATAGGCATGGCCTTGAGAGTCAAAAAAAGGGAGGGGCAGGATTTAAACCGGGCGGTGGTGGCGCACGTCTCTAATCCCAGCACTCACTCGGGAGGCAGAGGCAGGCGGGTCGCTGTGAGTTCGAGGCCAGCCTGGTCTACAAAGTGAGTCCAGGGCAGCTAAGGCTAACACAGATAAATCCTGTCTTGAAAAAACAAAAAAACAAAAGCAAAAACAAAAACAAAAACAAAAGAGGAGGGGACATTTGGGGGTTTGGGTTAAGAATGGAAGATTCAAAACGTATCATGAAGAGGGGACCACAAGGTTATCAAACACAGTTCAGCACGGAGCAGACTGTGACAGGACAAGCTGGGCAGAGAAGCTTTGCGGGACGAGGGGGTGAGGGGGTGGGGGGGTGGGGGGGTGGGTTGGTATGCATAGAGGGTCCCAACCATCCAGAACCACGAGAGAGAATTCCATTGACAAACCCTCAGCACTGTCGATAGAAACAGAAAGAAGCGAGTTGACATGTGAACACTGTGCGAGGTGCTTCTTGGACACTGTGCAAAGATGGGTGTTGTTGGGAGGGTGGCTTTCTCCTCAAAAGATAAAGCCACAAACTGAAGGGCTTTCTACAGTCACTACTGTCAATTTGATAATCCCTCACTTCGAATCAAATATTTACAGGCAAACTATTGCCATGGCATTCTCGCCTCAGGTGTATATAGCCAGACCAAGCAAGGGCACAGGAGAGAGAAGGGGAGGGGCTGAGCCACCCAAGTTACCTGGCTCATTGCCTGCACTGGTCCAGTTTCACTAAGAATCCCACAAACCTCTTCATTTCTTCTGCTTTATTCACCTGACCTTTTTCAATTTCTTTTTTTTTTTTTTTTTTTTTTTTTCCTTTCTTCATTACCCCAAGGGAATAATGTAGCCACTCTGGCTCTCTTTGCATGCAAAATGTAACCGTTCCTTTTTCTTCTTTCAGATAAAGGCAGGCTCTGGGAAGGGAGGGAGGAAAAAAAAAAAAAAAAGCTCCCGGCTTCTTCAAATTAGCTCTGAAATAAAAGTCACTGCCAGATGTTATATAAAAGGTGACGTAATCCTAAACCACTTCATTACATATGCAGCTCAGTTCTCCAGCCCAGGGGGAGTTTATTACATTTTGTCGATTCCATTTTCTATACCCACATCATTTTTACATAATTTTTCCTGCCTGACAGGCAGCTTCACATTTTCACAGCAACCCATCAAGATAGCGTTACAAGAGCGCAGGGAACCAGGTTAGCAGTTTACAAATAACGGCGCTAACGAGTCAGATTTGTCCCAGAGATACAAATCAGGGGTAAATGGTCCATCCATGCGTGAGAGAAGCACATCTATTTTAGAATAATAGAGAAGAAACAGGGCACTTTTCAGCAGGCACTGTGTGCTTTCAGAGCATGTAGTAAATCTATTGCAAAAGTAGGGAGACAGAGATGTGCCCGTCTAAAGTTCCTCTTGCCTTTCTCTTCGTTTTCCTAATAAATTCCAGGCTTGAAGTGAAATAGATAGCCATAGAACATGCATTAAGATCGTAGTTACTGCCTTTTCGGGTTCACACAAAATTTAGAGGAGGACGCGCCATTTGTGCCAGTGAAATATCTAGCTACTGGGATGCTTCAAGTGCAAACACTGTGAGACACTTCCTCCCACTCTCCAGGTGCTAAGCATCCTTCTCCTCCTCTTTCCTGGGCACTCGCGGCTGCACTGCCCTCTAATGGCGAAATGTGGCAAGACAGGCTGAACCCTTAGTCCTTGAGACCTAAGGATTGCAGGCGCAGGAAGACACATTCACAGAACGCTTAGTTCTGATGAACTTACTGATTCCTAGAGGAGTAAGAAGGTTCCTGGGACTCCCACCCCGCAAGAAGCCATGCTTATCTGGACCAGGAGATGGCTTAGGGGTTTAAGGAACTTGACACCAAGGCTAACGACGTGAGTTCCAATCCTTGGACCCACATAGAAGGAGAAAATCAAGTCCCACAAGTTGTCCTCTGACCTCCACATTTCAGCTGTGATGCACACTCCCACAGATACACAATCAATAAGTAAAATGTAATAACTTATTCTAAAAGGCGGAGCTTATGCCCAAAGTTTCATCTTTATAAGTTTCAATTTTAAAGAAAAACTTGGTAAAAAAAAAAAAAAAAAAAAAAAAAAAACACGAACCTTATTGTTTTCCCACTGTTATTACAAACAGAATGATGGATTTGAATGTAGGACAGGGGAGATGAGAAGATTTTAGGGGATAACTTTCTGAACCTTTCCACAGACACAGGGAACAGAGAAATTAACAGTCCCCCCCTCCAAAATAAAATTTATCTAAGTTCAAATTTTGTCTCCAAAATCACCACGTTCCTTATTTCTACAGTTGATCTTGTACATTTAACAATTCTTCTCAGCTGGGTGCAGTGGCACCCATCTGTAATCCCAGCAGTCTGGGAGGCAGAGGCAGGTGGATCTCTGTGAGTTCGAGGCCAGCCTGGTCTACAAAGCAAGTCCAGGACAGCCAAGGCTGCACAGAGAAACCTTGTCTCAAAAAAAACAAAAAAAAAAAACTCTCCTCTTTTGTTTTTTACTTTATTTTAGTTTTATATAGCCACATTTTTTTATTTTTATTTTATGTGTATGGATGTTTTTCCTGCATGTGTGTCTGTGCGCCACTTGTATGCCTGGTGACAGCAGAGGCCAGAAAAGCATGTTGGATCGCCTGGAAGGAGAGCTGCAGGGGGTTGTGAGCCACTGTGTGGGAGCTGGGAATTGAATCTGAGTTCTCTAGAGCACCAGTACCCCCAAACCACTGAGCCATCCCTCTCGGACCCTTGTTTTAGGTTTTTGGTTATATGTAAGGTGGGGTGCACGTTAGTGCAGCTTCCTAAGGAGGGCAGAAGAGCATGTTAGACCCCCTGGAGCTGGCGCTAGGTTGTGAACTGCCTCACACAGGGTCTGAGATCCAAACTCTGGTTCTCTGCAAAAGCAGTATGTACTCTTAACTGCGGAGCCGTCTCCTGGGACTCAAGAATTCTTTTTAAAGCAGCTTTTCATCATATCGAAGTGACTTGTGCACATAGTATTTGAGTCATCCTGCAAATCCTGTTCCCACACACATTGGCCCAGGCAACCCCATCTTCTCTTTACCCTTGAGTCTAAGATGTTTGTGTTGCTACGCCATAACTTCTCAGTTTCGGCGTTATGTATTTTGCACTATGGAAAATGGCTCCATTTGTGTCTGTGTGTGTGTGTTTTTTTTTTACCTGCGCACACACAGTCTCACCACATACATATACTTCTCATAATTTTGCTAAGAGCAATCATCAATGTTTATGAATTATGAATATTAAATTCTTGTAAATTCTTGACAGATCTACCATGTGTTAGCCAAGCTCACCTCCCCTTGCCTAAGAAAGGGGAAGGAAGGAAGGGAGGAATAGAGCAAGACAGGGAGGGAGGGAGGAAGGAAGGAATTTTTTACCACCTTTAGCTTGGTATGTATTTATTACACTAATTTTCTGGGGTTGTCATGGCAAAGCATGTGACACATTTGATGCCTTAAACCATCCAGGATTTGTTATTCATAGTTCTGGAGACAAAAAGGCTGAGATTCAGGAAGCATCAATCCTTGCTTCCTCTGAAGGCTCCTCCTCGCCCATGTTTCCCGTTTCCCAGCAATCCCTGGAGTGCCTTGGCTCATTAACTGTCACATGACTTGTGTGTTTATGTTTACACATATCTGTGTCTACATGTGTATATCTTCACACCTCTCTCTCTCTCTCTCTCTCTCTCTCTCTCTCTCTCTCTCTCTCTCATTTCTGTGCTGCTTCTCTTGCTCTTATGATACAAGCCATCTTGAGATGATATCTAACTCTAGTTTTGGATAGCCTCCTCTTAATCGATGTCTCAATCACATATGCAAAGCCCTATTTCCAATGAGGTCACATTCCCCAGTTTCTAAGTTAGGACTTCAATGCATCTTTGAGGTAGGGAGGGGCACACAGTCTAAGCCACAGCAGTTATTGTCACTCTCCATCCACAGCTCAGCCCACTTGTCTGATTTCACTCTGATAGTCAAATGATTTCTCCACCCCCCGCGTCTCTCTCTGTCTCTGTCTCTGTCTCTCTCTCTCTGTCTCTCTGTCTCTCTGTCTCTCTCTCTGTCTCTCTGTCTCTGTCTCTCTCTCTCTGTCTCTCTCTCTCTCTCTCTCTCTCTCTCTCTCTCTCTCTCTCTCTCT
>OU015758.1:20584607-20611332 GCA_907169655.1 Acomys percivali | reverse complement strand
CTCTCTCTCTCTCTCTCTCTCTCTCTCTCTCTCTCTCTCTCTCTCTCAGGTTTTTCTTCTATGTTGGTTATCTCTCCACTGACTTCTTCCTTTGTGATCAGAGTTTTTTGTTTGGTTGGCTGGTTTTGTTTTGTTTTGTTTTAATCTATCTAGGCAAATAATAGCCAAACTGTGGATGAACAATGTTCCTCTCCCGAGATGCCACAAGAAGCTTCCCTCAAGTTGTCGCTACACTACAGCCTGATTGTCCAACACTATCTAATCCCACATGTGATAAAGACATAAGACTCAAGACAACAAACTGGGAGGAAGGCAGAGTCAAAAGGAAACTTGGAAGAGAATAAAAGAAAAGGGGAAGAAAGAGTGAAGAAAGGAGTGGGAACTGAAGAATGGAGGGGTGCACTAAACTGGGCAGGTGGACCTCCCTAAGCCTATGTCCCTCTCTATTTGGTCCCCCTGGCCTCAACATCCTCTGACCTAACATAACGCTTGAGTCTCTTAGTTCTACCACACTGCCACTGCAGCTGTGGAGTGGGCTCCAACCACTCAGTTAACACCCACATAACTGGGGACCACTTAGAAGACGCATCACCAGCAGCTTTGCTGTAAAGCCTCTGCAGCCTCCTGAGCCCAGAAGGAGGCTCTCCAGTAGGATGGGCAGCTAAGTGCTGAGTGTAAACACTGCCAAACCACCAGCCACAGGGAAAGCTCACCATGAACAGCCATTTCCTAAAAACTTAAGAGTTGAACGTGACACATCTTGACATCCCATTCCGAGAACCCTTCACCTCACCTCCCCTGGGACTTTTAACAGTTTAAAAAAACAATGAGATCCTTATTCCAGGTGATGTTAGGAAAGGGGCCTGTTCCCAAGATCAGTTGTCTCAACCAAATACGCCAAAGCAGAAGAGACACAGGCTTTTATGACTAACTCCTCTTCTACTTGCTACTGCCCTACAGGAGAGCTCCTGGGATTCTGTCACATGATAAATGTTTAACCACCCAGGCCAGTGACATTCAAACCACCTTCCTGGGTTTATGTTTTATTTGTTAATATGACTATCTAGGCTCCTTTCCTAAAGGTGTGTATTTAATTGGTCTGACAGGAAGATCAGAGCTGTGATTTTTTTGTTTAATTGCTCCTCTGGCGAGTCTAATATGAGACCAAAGTGAGCCCCCCCCCCACAGTATTTCTTGGGCTTCTGACGGGTAGGGAGACCCTCTGACATATGGGCTCTACTCTCCCAGTTTCTCAAACAAATAATTTGTATTAATTTATTTATTTATTCACTTAACATGCTGGTCATAGCCCCCTCCCTCTTTTCCTCCTAGTCCCTCCCTCTATCACTCTTCCCCCATCCCCTACTCCTCAGAAAAGGGGAGCCCCCTGCCTACCCACCCACCCCAGCTCAAGTTGCATCAGGACTGAGCATGTCCTTTCTTTCTGGGGCCTGGCAAGGCCATCCCACCAGGAAGAAGTGAACAAAAAGCAGGCAATAGAATCCATGTCAGGGACAATCCCGACTCCCCTTATAGAGGACCCACATGAAGTCAGAGCTGCCCATCAGCTACATCTGTACGAGGGGCCTAGGTGCAGTCCATTCATGGTCCTTGGTTGGTGCTTCAGTCTCCAAAAGTCCCTCTGGGACCTGGTTAGTTGACTCTATTGGTCTTCTTGTATAGCTCCTGTCACTTCCAGGTCCTTTTCTCTTTCCCCCACTTTTCCACAAGACTCTCTATGCTTTGCTCAATGTTTGGTTATAAGTCTCAGTATCTGTTTCCAACCGCTGCTGGGTGGAGCCTCTCAGAAGACAACTCTGCTAGGCTCCTGTCTGGAAGCAGAGCAGAGTACTGTTAATAGTGTCAGGGGTTGGCTGTCTTCCATGGAGTGGGTCTTGGGTTGGGCCAGGCATTGGTTGGACATTCCCTCAATCTCTGCTCTATCCACTTTATCTTTATCCCTGCACATCTTGTAGGCAGGGTAATTTTTGGGTCAAAGATTTTGTGGATGAGTTGGTGTTCCCCTCTCCACTAGGAATCTTGTCTATTAGAAGAGAAAGTGGGGAAAAGCCTTGAACTCATTGGCTCAAGAGACAACCTCCTGAACACCAATAGCTCAGGCTTTAAGAACAACAATTAATAAATGAGACCTCTTGAAACTGAAAAGCTTATAAAAGGCAAAGGACATTGTCAATAGAATGAAACAGCAGTCTACAGATTGGGAAAAGATCTTCACCAATCCTACATCCAACAAAGGGCTAATATCCAAAATATATAAAGAACTCAAAAAATTAAATACCAACAAATAAAATAATACAAATAAAAAAATGGGGCACAGAGCTAAACAGAATTCCCAACAGAGGAATCTTGAATGGCCGAGAAGCACTTAAAGAAATGTTCAACATCTTTAGTCATCAGGAAAATGTAAATCAAAATGACTCAGAGATTCCATCTTACAACCTGTCAGAAGAGCTTAGATCAAAATCTCAAGTAACAGCACATGCTAGAGGGGATGTGGAGAAAGGGGAACACTCCTCCATTGCTGATGGCAAACTTGTGCAGCCACTTCAGAAATCAATCTAGAGCTTTCTCAGAAAATTGGGAATAGCTCTAACTCAAGACCCAGCTATACCACTCTTGGGCATATACCCAAAAGATTCTCTACTATACAACAAGGACATTTGCTCAACTGTATTCATAGCAGTTTTATTTGTAATAGCCAGAATCTGGAAAAAAAAAAACTAGATTTCCCTCAACCAAAGAATGGATAAAGAAACCATGGTACATTTACACAATGGAATGCTCAGCTATTAAAAGCAAGGAAATGGCAAATGGGTGGAACTAAAAAAAAAAAAAAATCATCCTGAGTGAGGTAACCAAGACCCAGAAAGACACACATGGTATATAAGCAGATTTTCACCATATAGTACAAGATAACCATACTACAATGCCCAGACCCAGAGGAGATAAGTTAACAAGAAAGACTCAAGGGTGGATGCTTAGATCTTACTCAGAAGGGGTAATAGAATAAATAGCAGAGCCAGTTGGAGAGAGGAAATGGTAAGAGAGGGAGCGCAGAGAGAAATGAGGGTGGACTTGGCACCCGAAGCAGGGGGTGGGGGGAAGAAGGACAGAAGGTTTTCAGAGAAAGAGAAACTTGGGCAGGGGCATCTCTATGACAACATGGAGACCTAAGTCAGAGTAGGCTTCTGGGAGGATATGAGGGGGACTGTAGCTGAGACTCCTAAAAGCAGGTGCCATGGATACTGAAGGGGACACCCTTTAACTATATCAAGAATTCTTTACGGAAGTGTTACCCCATTTAGGATAATGGTGGGGGTGTAGGGTTGTGTGCTTTGGTCTATCTTCTCTCTCCTCCACAGAGCCTGAGGATGACACAGAATTTCCTGACCAAGGAAAGGTTGTACCAGAGGTAAGAAAACGACTAATTTTCTTTCTAGTTGTCCTTTAAGACCAACATTTACCTAGCACTTCTGAGCTTACACCAGTAATCCAGGTACCTCCTGCTAAGAGAGCACGCTCAACCGGTTCATGTCAGCCATTAACAAAGCCACGTCTTGGGACATTACAGAAATTAGGCAATTACTATGTTTTAAACTTTCTCCAGCATTCCTTAAAATTGTCTCTCTGTGGAACATAAAAGCTGTGCCCAATATTGCTAAGCACCATCTCACAGTTCATTGACAAATTGTAAGTGAATTTTCTACCTTAAGCAGCCATCAATTTTCACTTTCTGAAACTTGACAATAATAACACCCACCATAACCTCCCATGAATTGAACAATGTATCAAACACTATGGTCACTAGTGTTTGCCCCATAGGATGATGACTCTCTGTACGAGGCACAATGGTCACTGGCCCTACAAACCCAGCACAATGTTCCCAAGTTTACAGATGTGAAACATCATCACTAATAAGTTTTAGAGCTGAGATTCAGTTCCAGGCCTGTCTGGCTCCAACAAGAATCCTCAACAATGCTCTCTCCTGCCCACAGAAAAGCTGTGAGAAGGCTAGTAACTGTAACCAAACAATGAAAGTAAATATTTGTATAGCGAAGAGCAGAATCAGCCTAATGTTCACGCCTACCTGAGCTGTACAAGCATTCTCAAGTCTCAGATTTTTATTCTCCAGCATGCCAAAGGCACCTCTTTAAAGCATTCAGGTCCTCTGAGAACTGAAGCGCTTTCTGGTTAATTTGTGGAGTGTGTCCTATGGACACTCACTCCTACGGCTGGTAGAGTAGCAACCAGGAGGCCCAGGTAAGAGGTGGCATCTCTTTTCAGTGAAGCAAGAACACTCTAAATAGGCTGTATGAGTTCTCATTCAGACCAGGCTCCTCAGGAGAGAGAGCACATAGCTGTACACCAGGAATACTTAGTCAACCATATTGAAAGCACATGCGCATCCAGTTCTGGTCTTTGCAAAGCTTCTAAAAATCTGATAGCTGGACTTAGCCAAGTTATCTCACTAACGGGACTGTGACAGTGTTAGGAAGTAAAAGTGTGGGGCTCTTTGTCACCTTGAAATAGGCCATCTGACTTCACCAGGGACAGGAGGAGTCAGTCATGTGCGATGAAGAAAACTTTCCCCTAGGAATTTTTATTTTCCCAGTAAGAAGTAACTGTTCTCAAGATGGCTGGTGGTACTTTCCAGGTTACGTACGTAGCAATGATGGCTAGATATGAGCTACTTTCCAAGATGTCATCAAAGCTCACGTGATGGTAGAAATGAGCCATCAGGATTCTTCTGTCTTCTCTTCCAGGACTTCAGTTTAATGTGATAAACCTCACTGAGCCCTTTCCCTAGTGCCAGCCAAGTCTTCCCAGTCTACACACAGCCCAACAGCTTCACATCAATAGGCTCCCAGTAATTCACCTGTGTGTCCAGAAATGCTGGTTCTTGTTAGCTTTTTGAAATAAAAAAACAGAAACGTTTCCTACAGCTCTCTATAAACCAAGTGAGTTGGCAATGGAACTAATCCAGCTACATTTACCAAGAGCTACCATACCTCAACCAAAAACAAACACAAGGAACGCCATGATACTCAGCCCTCCCCTCGCTCATCATCGTTAAGCAAAAATAGAGTGTTAGATCTCAGTAGAGTCAACAGCTCTCACAGAGGTGACTCGGTCTCAAAGATGGGCTGCCCTACTCTTCTCAGCTTTTAGTAGGCAGTGCTGCCTCACCGCCCTTTCCAGAGTCGGGAAAGGCTATTATCTACCTCATGGGTTTAGTGAAGCAAATAGAAGTTTGATTTCTTTTCAGATAAAAGAGACGATGCAAATGAGAATTTTATCTTGCATGGAGGAGTGACAAAGTAGGAGAATGAATCCTACTTGATTACAATCTTCCATCATTCTGATTTTATAATTACTGAATGGAATCAATCAGCTTTCAATTGTTACCTTGGTAAAAGATTAAAACATCATTACTTGTCCTACATATTTCACACTTTAGCAAATTTTAATATACTGAATGCATGAGAAATTGTTATATTATCTTTCATGATATTGGGATGCTAATGACATTCCTATTGATTTTAATTCACATTTACTGGTCAAAACGAGTCCGATTCCAGCGAGGCATGGCACCTATAATCCACACTAACAAATGAGGGCCGCTAAACATTGAAATAGCCCAAATGAAATCATTAATCAGAAAGATCATAAAATGATTGCCAAAGAAACTAGGGAGGGAGGGTTTAATCTTCATAACGAACATCTTTTATGACATTGGTTCATCTGTAACTTTTGCACATTGACAATTTCTCTAATAAAATATTTTTAAGTAAGTAAGTAAAAAATGTCCTTAGAAGATAGGAAAGGTGAAAAGGACCCCTGAAGAGCACAGAGTATACAACTTCTTCCTTCAGAGCCCTCAAGGGCTAAAGTCTGACTCAGAGGAAGAGTGCTTGCCTAGCATGCCTGAGGCCCTGGGTTCAAGCCCCAATACTACAAAAACAAAGTCTGAGTCTTAGCCTTGTGCCAAAAAAAGTACATGCATACTGCTCAAATAATGTGGTATAACACAAGAGTTAATTAAGAGTGGAGATTTTATAGTTAGATATTATGTCCTCCTGTAATTAGATAACTACCTTTTACCTCAGTCTTCTGTAAATTGGAAGTATAATAGACATTGCCACTTCGGTGGCTATCATCAGATGAAATGTGGCCATCCTTCAGTATATGAATCAAACTTTATTTCCATAGCTTTAGCAACACTAAAGTCAACACATGTGAAGATTCGTTTTTATTAACCCAACTTCTTTGTTTGTATTTCTACACATTATATTTCTCCAGCTAGTGCATTGGTTTTTGTTTTGAGGCTTTGTTTTGTGTTGCAGGAATTGAGTCCCAGACCTATATAAATAGGACCACACTTCTTATGGGTCTAATCAAGCCTGGGAGGTCTGGTCTCTGGAGTTCAAATGTGCAAGAACTAAGGAGCAAGGGTGAAGAGCAGACTAGAGCAGGCTGTTAAATGCTCCATCATGTGACCCTTTTCCCTATAGCCTGTCCTGAGCAGGCCTATAAAAATCATGATAAATGTCCTCTGTGGGATTCAGATCCTTGTAAAAGGTGGGAAAGGCAATTGGTTTTGCTTCAAGGATGTAGAAGATAAAATAAGATGGTCCTGGAAAAAGACTCGAGACTCAGGATCCTGGTTTTACAAGAGCAAGTGATGGTCAGTGTGGCAGAGAGGGTGCTGCGCAGCGCTGAACTATTTATACAGAAGCCAGGGATGGATCAAGGAGGAGTCCCAGGAGTCCTCTGGAACATTCGGTATAAAATAAACCCTTCAGCCACCTCCTTTTCTCAAGTTCACATTCACTGGCCTTCTTTTTTATTTGGGCAGAGCTTCAGAATGCCAGTTCTCCACAGCAGTCTTTGTGTTCAGGGTAAACTCATTCTGCTACCTTTATAATTGGCATTTGTTTACTTATCTCTGTGTGTGTGTGTGTGTGTGTGTGTGTGTGTGTGTGTGTGTGTGTGTTCTTACATGAGTTTAGGTGCATCATATGCATGTGGGAGCCCACAGAGGCCAAAGAGGGCACGAGATTCTTTGCAACTGGAGTTACAAGTAATTGTGAACCACTGTGTGGGTGCTGGGAACCAAACCATGGTCCTCTGTAAGATCAGTAAGCACTTTTAATTGCTGATCCACCTCTCAAAATCCTTAAACATCTTTTAATTAACCCATATATTCCTATAAGGTTATTCAAATTTTTAAAACAGTATAACATTAAGTCGTTTGGTTCTGTCTCTTTTTTATTAATTTTTTAAATGATGTGTATATGCATGTGTCCATGTGTGGCTTCATACATGTTTATGTAGTAGTGGTACATGCCAGAAGGGCGTGTCAGATCCCTTGAAGCTGGGGTTACAGGCACTTTTGAACGGCCGCATGTGGGTGCTGAGGACTGAGCCCAGGTCCTCTGCAAAAGCCATACACTGGGCTGTTTCTCCAGGGCCAGTTATTTGTTTGTTTATTTGTTTGTTTGTTTTTAAATCAAAGCACTAGGCCAAAGTTTCCCTTGTATCTGACTTGATTAAAAACATTGTGCTTTGAACAACAATAGCAGTTTTTGTGTGTTTTTGTGTATGGTGCTCACTGTGAACCAGGCATCATGCTAATTCCTTTATTTATATTAGCATATTTAACCTTCACAACAGTTGATGGAATAGGGTCTTTGAGTGCTAAAGGAACTGAAATCAAGAGGAAATAACTTAGGCAGACATAATACCAATAAGGCTGAGGCAAGAGGATAAAGAATTTGAAGTGAGCTTGAAATGCATAGTAAGTTTGAGGCCAACCACGGCTACATAGTGAGATCCTGTCTCAAAAGAGAGAGACAGGGCTGGAGAGATGGCTCAGAGGTTAGGAACACTGGCTGCTCTCCCAGAGGTCCTGAGTTCAATTCCCAGCAACCACATGGTGGCTCACAACCATCTATATTGTGATCTGATGCCCTCTTCTGCAGATAAAGCATTCATATAGAATAAATAAATATAAAAAGAGAGAGAGAGAGACAGAGAAAGACAGAGAGACAGAGATGACAGAGAGACAGAGAGACAGAGACAGACAGAGACAGACAGACAGACAGACAGACAGACAGAGGAGTTGGTTTACCCAAAAATCATAAAATTACTAGTGAAAGGGCTAGTGAGATGGTTCATAAGGCAAAAGTGCTTGCCACAAAGCTTGATAACCTGAGTTCAATTTCCAGTTCCTACGAGTTGTTCTCTGACACAGCATGTGAGTGCCCTCACACATATATGCATACGAGCAGTCACATTTTAATTACTAGTAAAACTATAGTTCATACATTAAGTAACTATACATTTTTAAAGCCACAGTTTTTAAAATATATATTAAAGATATTTTTCTTTATGTTATATAAAGAAATACTTTATATAATAAAGATATCTATATTAACTAATATAGAGTCCCAGATTGATTTTAAAAAGCAATCTTCATATGTATGGACTTCAGTGTTGTTAAAGTCATGGAAATAAAGTTTGACTCGACTGTATTATATTAGTTATATATATATATATTATATTAGATATATTATTGTGAGTATACCTATTCACAAAGGCTATGAAAGCAAGTTGAGAGTGGTCACAAATACATAGTAACTTCACGTCAAGAACAGAGGTTTTATTTTTCAAAGGCTGCTCCTCAAGGCCTCCCATTTTATATGCCCTCAATGTGAGTTCCCCTCTGCTCACATCCAAATATGTTTATTTAGTTTTTCCCCTCTTGAGTCTGGGGTGAATTCTAACTTCTCCAGGAAGTGACATTGTGTACTTCCAAGAGAATTTGACAGAAACTTCACAGCTTCCTCCTGGTTCCCTCAGGATGCGGTTTTTGGACCCAGATACTATGGAGAAAGCCAACTATCAAGGGTCCAGGGCCAGAACTAGGTGTTCCAGCTCATGTCCCCACTGAGGTTCAGCCAATAATGAGCCACAAACCTACAGATGTAAGAATGAAAGAGCCGTGGAATACTTCTAGACCGGAGTCATTGAGCTAACTGCCCATATTTGAGTCTTCCCAGCAGGGGCTCCATATATTATGGAGCAGAGATAAGATACACATGTTGTGTTCATTGTACCCTCTCCAGATTGATGACTGGAATATTTATGGATGTGATGAAATGATTGCTGATTCATAGTAAGAGTGATTTTATTCAGCAATAGTACCCAGACAGGATTCAACAAACATCACTGGCGTTTGCTGATCTAGGACCAAAGCATAGAAACACAAAATTGTAGGTAACCCAGAAAGCCATACTCATCTTTTCTCAGCTGAATTCTTGGGCTTCTCTGTAGCTTAAAAGCACCAAAGGAATCCACTAGGAGTTGGAGACTTTTATTGCCTCCTTGGTAAATGAAGCTTATGACTACCTTCCTAAATTCTTACAAAAATCAGCCTCTATAAGAAAGAAGTTGGTTGCTAGACAGTAATATGCCTTTAATCCCAGCACTCGGGAGGCAGAAGCAGGCAAGTCTCTGAGTTCGAGGCCAGCCTGGTCTACAGAGCAAGTTCCAGGATAGTCAAGGCTACACAGAGAAACTCTGTCTCGTTGGGGGGGGGGGGGGGGGAAGAGGGGTACAGAGGAAGGGAGGGAGGGAGGGAGAGAGGGGGAGGGAGGAAAGGAAGGAGTTAGTCAAAAATCTAAAGCATGCCATTTGTCTCTTTTTTTATTTTATTTACCAATAATAAGTTTTCTAGGACTATATAGCAAAGAGAGATTATCGAGTGCTTAAACACAAAAATATATCACCTCATAATCTAGACACTAAAAGTCCAAAATCAAAGGTTGACAGGCTCTACATACTCTGGCATCTGTGTGGAAGAAGCTGCCTTGTGCCTTTCTCTTCCAGGTTTTTGCCAGCCATCTTTGGCATTTCTAGGATAGTAGACTCATCTCATTGCCCCAGACTCTGCTTTAATAGTTTCATGGTGTTCTCTCTGATATGTGTCTGTGGCCAAATTTCCATTTGTTGTGGGAACCATCAGTCAGTCAGATTGGACTGGTACTCACTCTTAATGGCCTCATTTTAGCTTGATTAGGTTTATTAAGACCCTATCTCCAAATAAGGTCAGAATCTGAGGCCTTAAGGATTAGAACACCCTCCTAAGAATTTAGAGAAGGTGCGGTTCACCCCACAACATCAATGAAGGTGATGATCTGCAACGTGTACTTGGGTCATTTAGGGAGAGTAGCGCATAAATTCAGCAGACAGTGACAATGACTTGTTTGATATGGGCAAAAATGTGCAAAACCCTTCTTTTGAAATCCCAGACTGAGTGACTCTGGCTGGATCACTTTAAGAACCTTGTGTTCAGCCCAGGTTCATAAATCCTGGAAGGAAATCCAAGCCAATTCTGGAGTTTCTGACAAGCTCCAGAGGCTGAATGGATCAGACAGAACTTCACTCGGAATTTAGGTTTATTGAGTCTAATTTGAAACGCAATACGAATTCATGGAACACAAACTCCTTACAAATTGAATAGAACCCAATGCGAAGGGCTCCTGAGCCACCTGGAATGCATACAACCAACGCTGGACTCTCTCTTCCCATCTTGGAAGCAGGGGACCAGGACGGGCCAGACTGGCGAGGCCTCACTATCACCACCTTGGAAGTGAAGTACATTTGCGTCTCCTGAGTTATTTCAAACAGCAAAGTACATAGAGTAATAACCAGCAAAGCTTAAAGCAAGATGAGTCTCCTTATATAAAAAATGTGTCAAAACTTGCAGAATTTCAAAACGGGTAAGACAAGAGGCTTGCAAACTCTGTTTTTATTGAAATGTCAGGAAGCATGATGGTTAATCTACACTGTCAATTTGAGTGGATTAGAATCACCATGGAAACAAACTTTTGGATGTGTCTATTATGTTTTAGAAAGGCTTAACTGAGCAGGGAATACCCACCCTGAATATATGGGTAGTCCCAGCCCCCATCTTCAGGGGTTAGGGGGGAGAGTCCCTGAACAAACAAAAAGGAGAATGAAAGCTGAGCACCAGAATTCCCCCTCCCCACCTCCCTCCCTCCCAACTATTATGAAAACAATATGACTAGCTACCTCCTTTTACTGCCATGTGTTTGCCATAATGGGCTGTGTCCCCTCAAACCTTAAGTTAAACACTTCCAAGTTGCTTTTTATCAGGTATTTAGTCCCAACAATTAGAAAAATAACTAATAAAAATATGTCAGTGTAACTGGTTAGCAAAAGTAAATGCAATCTTTAATCTGCAGAAGACACTACGGTATGCATAAACTAAACTTTGGTTAGGGCTCTTAGTGGCCATCTCATATTTAATTTGACTGTTATTAACCGTAAAAAGTCTTTTGATTAATATATAGCTGTGTTATCCAGATGTGCCATGTAAATACTTGTTTTGCAGCCAAGAGACAACCCTGGAAAGGCCATAGCTGGGGACTACGTGAAAAACTTTTAGGGAAGGCTAGCTATCAGCCTGGTTAAACTAGGAGTGAGCACAGCCGCAGATGGAAAGATGAAGGCCAGTAAGATGTCTCAGCAGGGAAAAGCATTTGCTGCCAAGGCTGCAGTTCCTGAGACCCATATTGTAAAAGGAAAACACCAAGTTGTACAAGTTGCTCTCTAACTGCCACATGCAAGGTGTGCCACACGCGCGTGTGCGCGCTCACACACACACACACAAACAGACACACACACACACACACAAATAAATATAATTTTTTAAAAATATTTTTAAAGGAATCAAAAGTTTAAGTAAATAGGTCCCAATAGGCAGGGTTTGCACCAGGGCTGGAGCGAAGGCTCAGAAGCTAAGAATGCTTGCGCTTGCGCAGAAGCACTGGGAGCCGAGCTCAGATTGCAGCATGCGCAGAACAAGCCAAGCTAGGGCCCCTGAGCGCCTCTAACTCTAGCACTGAGAGGGATGTAGACAGGAGGAGGCCTGGGCCTTTATGTCAACCCAGCTGAGAAAGGCAAGCTCAAGGTTCAGCCAAAGACCTTGCCTCAAGGAACAAGGTATAGAGTGATGGAAGAGGACACTTGACACCATCCTCTGGCTTCTGCATACACATCTGCATACACATGTGCACACACACCTTTCACACATCCACATCAGAAAATAAAAGAGAAGTAATGCAATCCCCTCTCTACGTTTATTCCTATGGGAAAATTAACTTGCTCTACACTTACTCAAATTAACTTGAAATTGTGAAGGAATGTGTCTTTTGAATTAGAAGCCACTGCCCCATGGCTTGACAACTTTATTAAGATATGATTTGCATACCATCAGATTCCCTGCTTCTAAGAGTACAATTCAACACTTTTTGGTAAACATGCTGAAATGTGCAACCGTTGCTGCATAATCTAATTTTAGGGCTTTTTTATTACCTCAGTAACACCTTCAATGCTCATTTACAATTAGTGCCACTTCCTCTCCCAGCTCAAGCAACCACGGCTCTTCTCTTGGTCTCTGTAAAGCTGCTTTTTCTAGACACTTCAGGTACACGAACCTACAAGACACGGCCAGCCTGGTGTGTGAAGGTTTCGCGCATGTGACATCATACATTTGTAATTCCTTCCTTTCTACTCCTGAATATCCTTCCAGTGTGTAGATCCATAGCTGTTTCTACACTGCAGTTCAGATAGTCGGGACACGTGTCCAGTACTACATGTGCAAATGTGACTGTAAATATATGTCAGACACAGTACCCAATATGGCTAGAAATTCACCCCTCCCAGGCATACCACTACTTTTCTCTTCTCCTAACATCCAAACTGTCACTCATCTTGTCCAATAGAATAAATTGGCAATGATGCTCTAAGACTTCTAGGCGCAGAGCTTAAGAAAAAAATTGGCAACTTTTTCTTCCCTCTTTGGGAAGGCAGCTGTTGTGCATATAAAAGCCTTGGCTCCCCCAGTGAAGCATCCCAAGCAGACGGCCCTGGACAATGAAAGGTCATCTTGGATGCTCCCACTCCAGTCAAGCTCCTGGCTGACCAACCATGTCTGTATCACACGGAGCTGAGAGACCATCCAGCAGAACTCTGTCGTGCCACACAATGGTGAGAAAATGAATGATTATTGTTTTTCAGCCCCTTGGTTTGGACTGATTTGTTATGTAGCAAAAGATGTAACTAAAGAGCATCATCTTTTTTTGTTTTTATTTTTGTTTTTGTTTTTTGAGACAGGGTTTCTCTGTGTAGCCTTGCTGTCCTGGACTTGCTTTGTAGACCAAGTAGGCCTTGAACCCACAGTGATCCACCTGCCTCTGCCTCCTGAGTCCTGGGATTAAAGGCATGTGCCACCACCGCCTGACAACAGCATCATCTTTTACCTCTGTCTTTCTTTCCTTTTAGATTTTTGTTGATTTTGTTCTTTTTTTCTTTCTTTCTTTCTTTCTTTCTTTCTTTTAAGTTGTATTCTACTCTATAGAAATTTCTAGTATCTCTGACATCACTTCCTTGGCAGCTTGCAGAACCCTAAAGAGTTTGTGTCAATAAATGTTTGCTCCGGTATTTTTAGATAACATTTTTTTTAATGTTCTAGAAAATGTTATAAAAATGGGTGTTCTACTCAGAGGAAGGATAGCAGGTTATCAAGAAGAGACTTGATACCCTATGAACATATACAGGGGGAGGAAATCCCCCTCAGGAACAGTCATAGGGGAGGGGAATAAGGGGAAAATGGGAGGGAGGGAAGAATGGGAGGATACAAGGGATGGGATAACCATTGAGATGTAACAAGAATAAATGAATAAAAAATAAAAAATACAAAAAAAAAAAAAGAAAAGAAACTCAGAAAAAAAAATGGGTGTTGGGTGTTCTATCTTCCCCTCCACTCTCTCACTGTGATACATGAGGATTCGGTATCAGCTGTCCTCCCAACAGTGTGCACATTAACTCATTAATCTCCCCATTAAAGTTAGTCCAATAACTCAAGTAGTTCTTGAATTGTGACAGCATGATATATTTTATTTTTGTTTTTTTGAGACAGGGTTTCTCTGTGTAGCCTTGGATATCCTGACTTTGTAGACCAGGCTGGCCTCAAACTCACAGCGATCTGCCTGCCCCTGCCTCCCATGTGCTGGGATTACAGGCATGCACCACCATGCCCACTCCAGCATGATCAAATTTTGTATAAAGATACAAATACTGAGTTCCGGGACATCCAGGGCTATGCAGTGAGCCCTGTCTTGAAAACAAAGATTTAAAAAAAAAAAAAAGTTGTCAAAATATAATTCTCACTCTCAAAAGAAATAGATATTAGAATTGGTTTGCAAACAAAATAACATAACAAATTAATTTAACAATGAATTAATATAATCAGACCACCTCCCGAATTGCACAACTCTAGGAGGCAGCATTTGGTGTTTTCAGAAGCTGTTTAACGGATGGCATCCAGTGGTAAAGGAAATGAGCTATGACTTAAAAGTAGTATATTCTTCCAGGGTTAGAACTTTGTCATTTACCACACCATTCTCCAGCACAACACAGGTGCTAAATAAGCCTAATTCACTTACTATTGTTGAGAAGATTACTACAGGCTTCAGTGGTCAGAGAAGTCATCAAAGAGATCAATCTAAAACTGCACCTTGGGGAAAGAGGAACAGGGAAGGAGACAGTACTCAGTACTCAGGAGGATGAGCAGAGGCAGGGGGATCTCTGTAAGTTTGAGGCCAGTCTGGTCTACCCTGCAATCTCCAGGACTGTCAGAACTACATAGAGATCCTGTCCCACACAAGGCTCAGGATTATTATGATTTATGAGTCTTGAAAACTGTCCTACTCGTAGCTGGTGAGATGGCTCAGCAGTTAAGAACACTGGCTGCTCTTCCAGAGGTCCTGAGTTCAATTCCCAGCAACCACATGGTGGTTCACAGCCATCTATAAAGGGATCTGATGCCCTCTTCTGGCAGCAGTTGTACACACAGACAGAGCACTCCTACATTAATTAAAAAAAAAATTCATAAATTAAGAAAGAAAGAAGGAAGGAAAGAAGAAAGAAAGAAAATTGTCCTGCTCAATTGCTGTTATTTCTACGAATCTCAAATAAGATAGAAGAAGGTAAACATTGCCGTTAACAACACCCCTCACTTTAGAGTCTGTCTTCTACCTTAAGGCACCTTGCTACCTAGAATCACAGATCCAGGGAAACTAAGGATTCTGCACCTAGCCTTTACATTGGCAGAAGAGGGAACACGGTGCTCCGGTGCCACGCCATAGGAGCAAGGAGCTCACCTTGAAAGAACATCACAGATCTAGAAGGCAAGAGGAGAAATCACACAGCTGGAGTCTGCAGAAAAGAGGGGAGAGAGATGCTGGAAGCAGCTGGCGTGGCAAGGGGTCTTTAGGAAAAGAGGTTTGTGAAGATGCTGCTGAACGGCATGGTCTCCATCTGCTCCCTCTTCCAGAAACATCTATCCTGACAGGCGCATATTGCTTTCTGGAGACAAGGAGGTAGTATTTTATATCAGTGTGGGTTTGGATTTTTGTCCGTCTTGGGGTTTTTTGTTTTGGTTTAGTTTGGTTTGGGGGCTTTGTTTGTTCTGTTTTGTTTTGTTTTGTTTTGTTTTGTTTTGTTTTGTTCAGAGGTGACACGATGCTGACACCAGCCTAACTTCATCCAGGTCAAAAGACACTGAGGCTGGCTAACTAGAGCAAGGAAAGAAACACTTCCCAATATGTTTTGCAGAATGCTAATATCCACCTGGGGAATGCACAGAAGAAATTAACATTGCAGTCAGGGTTCTGGGGAGGAAAAAAAATAGTCAGCAAAAAAAGCCAATATGACTCTAATCCAGAACCTTCCAAATTTAATTTAGCATAGAGCTTTTCATGTAAGACACGTTGAGAACCCTGGTACAAAGGATGAAACAGTAAGGCCCAAGTTATTATCTGGTGGGCTGGGGAGAGACAGGGCATTGGATATCATTGGCAGGAAAATATCATGGCATTTAACTGTCTCCACTGCAGATCCTGTTCAAACTTAGCTGTTTTGCCTTAACTTCAATCAGTCAAAAAAAAAAAAAACATTTCCCATCATGAAATAACTTGCAAGAGGGAAGTGTAGGGGAAACTGAGGAGGTGGGAGAAATGATGGGCCTGGGCTGAAGAACAGGAGGATGCTGGTCTTGCAGGAAAAGCAGCGGTGAGCTAAGAAAGGGGCGCTTATCACTTGGAGAGATGAGGAGCTTTGCTCGGCTGGAGCCAGTAGCTGCTCTGTTAGAAAAAAGACTTCCATGAAATCAACAAGGAAAATCCGGGATAATTAAGACAATATAGACCAAGAGAAGTATTTAGTAGTTAGCCCTGGAAAGAAAAAGAGACCTGAGACTGGGAGTCGTGACGCAGCCAGTGCCACTCACATTAGCTCAGTGGTACCCGACCAGTTCCTCGGTGACGAGGCACAGGAAGATGGAGAGAGCGAGAGCAAGACTGAGCTTAGTGCCTGCTGTTCTTCACCATTACGGTTTGTTGTGAATTCGTCTTTCAGACAGTTAAATGAGCCTGTTTATTCCTCTGAAAGCAAAGAGCCTATCTTGATTTCATGTAGTCCGGAGTTAAATAAACTCACAGTCAAAAATGTGACTAGATCAATTAGCTGGAAAAGCAACTGAAGTTATAGTCAAAGAATTGATTTTTGGGGGGAGGGGTTGGTTTTTGGTTAATTGTGTTGTTGCTGTTGTTGTTGTTGTTGTTGTTTGGTTTTGGTTTTGGTTTTGGTTTTTGGTTTGGTTTTTCAAGACAGGGTTTTCTGTATAGGCTTGCCTGTCCTGAACTCACTTTGTAGACCAGGCTGATCTCGAACTCACAGAAATCTACCTGTCTCTGCTTCCCAGAGTGCTGGGATTACAAGCAAGCGCCACCATGCGTGGTTTTGTTTTGTTTTTTTAAATATTTTTTAAGGTGTATTTATTTATTTTACGTATATGAATGCTCTGTCTTCATGCAACACCAGAAGAGGGATTCAGAGTCCATTACACATGGTTGTGAGCCACCATGTGGTTGCTAGGAATTGAACTCAGGACCTCTGGGAAGAGCAGCCAGTGGTCTTAAGCTCCGAGCCATCTCTCCAGCCCTTAAAGAATTACTGGATGCCACCTAGCCTGCAAGGTTGTGTACAGTGAGTTCCTACCAAAACTGTTAGACATACTTTGTGTTTTCATTTTCCTTCCCAAGGCATCAAAAGACCTACACATAATCTTAAGGCTTCCTGTTGAGAATCATGGTCCTGGTCCAATGTTATTTTGATTAAGATTATTTTGATCTGAGATGAGAGCATTCTAAACACAAGTGCTCAGCAGGCAGAGGAGCCACACAAAAGGAAAATGACATCAGGAAATCTCTATCAGAGTAGCCTGGCAAGCAGGGGCAAGACTAGGCAGGCCCGACTCTCTTAGGATCCTGCTAAAACTGAAGGTCTCGGTTTGGAGGTGGCCCAGGGTAGGATCCAGCAGCCAGCCTGCCCCAGCAGCCCAGGTAGAGGGGGTTTTCTCATCACACCCATCTGTGTGTGTTACACGTAAGACAAAGGGAGATGGACAAAGCCATCCACTAGGGAGTCTCTCAGCCAAGTCCTGACGGGAGGAGTCTCCGTCTAAAACAACCAACTTGTTACATACAGTTTTCTTGTATCTCTCTCTCTCTTTCTCCTCAGCTATAAGCCAATTGAAGCACAGCCCCTGAGCTAGAGAGATGGTTCAGCAGTTAAGAAAGCTGCTGTCAGCAGGGTGTGGTGGTGCACGCCTTTAATCCCCCAGCACCTGGGAGGCAGAGGCCGGCGGATCGCTGTGAGTTCAAGGCCAGCCTGGTCTACAAAGCAAGTCCGGGATGGCCAAGGCTAACACAGAGAGACACCCTGTCTCGGACAAAATAAAAATAAAAATAAAAATAATTTAAAAAAATAAAGCTGCTGTCTTACAGAGGACCCAGGGTTGGTTCCTAGTAGCTAGTCAGTGGTTTAGAATTGCCTATAACTCTAGTTTCAAGGGATCCAAAGCCCTCTCTGGGCTCTGTGGACTCCAAATAGCCATGGTGCCATGTACTGACCGTAGGCTCACATACATACACATAAATAAAAATAAAAATAACCTGTAAGGGTTTGTATTTATTTATTTTATGCATATGAATGCTCTATCTGCATGTACATCTGCAGGCCAGAAGAGGGCACCAGATCTCATTACAGATGGTTAGGAGCCACCATGTGATTGCTGGGAATTGAACTCAGGACCTCTCAAAGAGCAGACAGTGCTCTTAACCACTGAGCTATCTCTCCAGCCAGTAAAGTTGTTTTTAAAAGAAAAGCAGCCCTCAGAGTCTCCTTTGGCTTCTAGCATTGATTTAAGTCTTCCTTATTGTGTCATCTTGTTAACTTCTGGTTGGTCGTCTCCTGTTTACATCTGCCCACTCCATACTCAGATAAAAAGAAACACCCCTTTCCCTGCAGAGAACAGCCCTGCCCGCCTTGGTGCATTCAGCTCAGAAGTCATCATCTGTGGTCTGACTAACCCTAGTCAACTGCATCATAGAGAAACAGAACTGGGCAGTATCAAGAGCATCTGGGTTCTGAAGATCCTGGTGGGCTATCTCTTTCAAGGCTCCCCCAAAAGTGGCAGCTCTGGACTCTTCAATGGCAGGAGTCAAAACACCGAGAGACCAAGACAGAGACATGTGTGTGCTTTATTTCATAAGCTACTCTGAGGTTTCCGTTCCTCTTTCCCAGAAGTGTCTTTCCATCAGCAGAGTGAGGGCAGTATTTGCTGCTTCCGTGGGGTCTAGTTTTGCAATATACAGAGTATGGACAGATTTAAAATATTATCTCTTCCTACTTCCTCTTTCAGTCCCTGCCACAGTGCCTTGCATGCTAATACTTTTAAAGCAAAAGTATATTATATACCAAAAGAACATTTTTTATTACCTAGTATGCCTGTACTGATTCCCATCTGCTTTACAGAACCATTCGCAGAAGAGAATTCTTTGAAACCAGATCAGCAAAGTTCTGTTTCAATGAACAATTTGTTCCCCTAAGCCACAAAAATAGCTTCTGCAAGTAAACCCTATGTTCAGAACGGTATTCACAGAAGCATTGTTCCACCTGTGATATGTAGAAACGTGCTTGGCAATGAAATAGCCTTGTGAGTTTGTTGCTGATGTTTCGTAAATGTGTATTGCTATTAATTATCGGCTTAGTTCCTTCCACCTCCTTATCTCGGCACTTGTTCAAAAGAAGGCCCAGCATGCAGCACAATGGAAGACCTTTGACCTTTATTCAAACAGCAGATTTGCTTTTTCTTTTTTTTTTTTAAGACTTATTTATTTATTAAGTATAAGTGTTTTGCCTGCATGCACACCTGCACACCAGAAGAGGGCACCAGATCTCATTATAGGCAGTGGTGAGTCACCATGCGGTTACTGGGAACTGAACTCAGGATCTTTAGGGAGAACAGGAAGTGTTCTTAACCTCTGAGCCATCTCTCCAGCCCCAGACTTGCTTTTTCAATAAGCAACAGCTCATCACACTTTTTTAGTCCCTCTCTCAACTTCTGCTTTCTCCCCCTTTTCCATGACGTCATAGCCTAGCTTTGAAATTTGACTCTCTGATGTAATCTAACAAGAGCAGTTATTCCTCCCAGCCATTATCTGTGCCTCTTCAGAAATTCACACAGTGTCTCTGGACACTGGGAGGCAGGGAGAAGGCCATGGCTGGTGGCACTTGCCTATAGCCCCAGCTACTTGGGCACCTGAGTCAGGACACTGGTGACTTCAAGACCTGCCTGCACTGTAGAGTGAATTCACTGCCAGACCGGGCAATTTAATGAGACTTTGTCTCAAAAAGTAAAAAAGGAGGTTGGGCATAGTAGAGCCCTAGGTTCCACACCCAGTACTGCAGGGCAGGGGGAAGGACGGAGGGAGAAATGAGAAGGAGAGAATGAGATACATGTTTTGATTGTACTCTAGCCAAAAAAGAAAAAAAGTAATGTGGAAAGCTGGTCATGGTGGCACATGCCTCTAACCCCAGCCTGCAGTGGAAAGCTGAGACAGAACCATGAGTTCAGGACCAATCTGGGCTTTGTAATAAGGCCCTGTATCATAAATAAATACATGGATAGATGATAGATAGATAGATAGATAGATAGATAGATAGATAGATAGATACATACATACATACATACATACATACATACATACATGGATACATGGATACATGGATAGATACATAGATAGATACATAGATAGATAAAATAGAGATGTGGGAGAAAGGCTGAGCATGGTAAAACACCTGCAATCCCAACATTTGAGCAAGCGTGGACAGAGGATCAGGAAGGAGTTCAAGGTCATTCTTAGTCTCATCCGAAGTTTGAAGGCACTGAGTTAATACTGACCTCCAAAGCAGTACAGAGTCTCAAACCACTTTTCAGGATGATGACATTCTTTTTCTAGTATCCAGAGAAAAGCCAGCACACCTTTTCCCAGTGTCACCCTGAGGCACGTGGCAATGTAGTGAGTGGGTTTAACTAGTAGAAGGCATCTCTATTTGCTGGCATTTAAATGTGCCCTTTAAAGACTGAAATCAATTATAACATACCTAATTATAGTCTGGTGGTATATGAGTGTACCTATTGCAAACCAGTTATTAGAAGTAAGCTTTGCATCTTTCCTGCTAATCCAAAATTACGGCAAATTATGATATGGTAATTAGATCAAGACCTTACACAAGAAAAATACATTGCAAACTGGATCTTTTCAAAGATCTCCTCTTTTTAAATTAAATTTTACTGGTTTTTTTTTTTTTTCCATCTCACCTTGCCAGCGCGATGTCCTTGTAATTCATTCTCTAGCCTGGGTGGATTTTGTGCTACTTAGGATGGCAGCTACCACAGCAAAGAGATGACATCATCCTTTAGCTAAACTGCACTATTATTCCAGAACCGTGTGTACGCTCATTCATCTATCTCTGCTGACATTACTCTGCAGGAAAGCTTTCCAGGGCAGATGTGTGCTCCCTTGGCAACAAAAACGGTGGGATGTGCACATCCATTTTCAAATCCCGAGAGGAGGAATTTTATAAATCCGTTTTATAAATGTACTGTGAATAATAGAGAGACATCAAGTGTCCTCAAGCTTGTTCTGATTAAAAACCTTCAAGAGTCCAAGTTTAAAGCAACCCCTAAATTTTATTCGCATTATAAAAAACATTTTCCTCATTTAAAAGCACACTTCAACACACGATTGTACGCAAATTAAAGCAGTCTCCTATTGCAAGCATATATAGTTACGTTAAGAAGTGACTCTGTGCTAGGATCATTTGATAAGGAATCTGAGGGAAAAAATTGGTAAAAGATCAAACAGGGTTCCACCCAAGTGTGCTAAAACACCTTCAAAATCAGATGCAGACATCAGAGACACAGAAGACCTTCTGGGAAGGAAGGCACGTACCCAGAGAAATGGCACTAAACAGAAAGGCAACCCAAGCAAGACTGGGGAGAAATTCCAAAAGAATCAGGCCCACCTGTGCAACGCTGCCTTCCCTTTGCTCTCTCCTCGTTAGCGTAATCATCGGTGTGGAAAACCACAACCAGAGCAACGTGGGGAGGAAAGGGTGTATTTGGCTTACATATCCATTGCTGAAGGAAGTCAGGACAGGAACTCAAACAGGGCAGGAACCTGGAGGCAGGAGCTGATGCAGAGGCCATGAAGGAGTGCTGCTTACTGGCCTGCCCTCCATGGCTTGCTCAGCCTGTTTTCTTATTGAATCAGGATTATATGCCCAGGGATGGCCCCACCCACAATGGGCTGGGCTCTCCCCCATCAATCACTAATTAAGAAAATGCTTGGCAGGCTTGTCTACAGCCTGGTCTTGTGGAGGCATTTTCTCAACTGAGGCTCTCTGATGACGCTAGCTGCGCAAAGATGACATATAACTAGCCAGCACATTCTCCTCTTTCTCTTTTCCCTGGTTCTTTGGAGCAGTTGTGTAATGTTCTAAAACATATTGAGCTGGGACTATAGCTCAGTTAGACACAAACATGTCATTTCAATTCCTCAGAACCTCCATTTTAAGAGCCACGTGTGGTGGTGCACACTTGCGTTCCCTGTGCTGTTAAGGTGGAGACAGGCTGATCCCTGGGGCTGCCTGGCCAGCTGACCTAATCTATCTTGCTGAGTTCCAGGTGAGTGAAGGGGGAAAAAATGTAGACACCTGCATACACACACACACACACACACACACACACTTGGAGACAGAGATGTTTTTAATCTTTTCAGAATATAGTTCATGCATATATTTTTAAAGGTTCATTTATTTAGGGACTGAAGAGATAACAACAGTTAAGAGCACTGGCTGCCCTTGCAGAGGACACTGGTTCAATTCCCAGCACACCAATGGCAATTCACAACTGTCTGAAATGCCAGTTCCAGAGAACTCCTCAACACCCTCTTCTGGCTTCTGTAGGCACCAGACACGCACAAGGTGTCCACACATATATGCAGATAAGGCATTCATACACATAAGATAAAAATATTTTTTTAAAAAATCTTTAAAAGATTTATTTTATTTTATGTATATAAAGCATTTACCTGGCTATAAAAATGTATGCCACATCTGTCTGTGCCTAATGCCCCAGCAGGCTAAAAGAAGGCATCACATCCCCTGGAATTGGAGTTAAAAATATTTGTGGGCTGCCATGTGGATGCTGGAGAGAGAATCTAGGGCCTCTGCAAGAGTAGCCAGTGTTCTTCATCACTGATGGACTCTTGTTCATACACATATTCCTTAAAATAGGATGGTATCTTAGTCAGAAAGTATTATTTACACAAGTATGAGGGTCTGAGTTCAATTCCCAATACCCACATAAAAATAAATCAGGCATGGTGGCACATGCTTATGGCCCCAGCTCTGGAGAAGTAGAGACAGGCAGATATCTAGGGCTCAATGAGTGACCAGCTTTACCTACCCAGTCAGAGCCCACATCCTAATGAAAGACTGTCTCAAAAACAAACAAACAAGATGAGATGGTGAGAACGGGCCATGGCTTTAATCTGAGCACTCAGGAGGCAGAGGCAGGCAGATCTCTCTGATTTTGAGGCCAGCCTGATCTGTACAGTGAGTTCCAAAACAGCCAGAGATAGTGAGACCCCGTCTCAAAAAAAAAAAGAAAGAAGAAAGAAAATAAGGGAGCGAGGGAGAGGGGAGGGAGGGAGGGAGAGAGAGGAAGAAGAAGGAGGAGGAACTGGGAAAAGACTCAGTGATAACATGCTTGCTACGGGAGTAGATGGCCTGTGTTCAGTGCACAGTGGAGCATGAATCTGTAATCCCAGCACTGCAGGAGATAAATGGATATGGAGAACCACTAGAAACTCAAGACAGGAGCCTGACGTATAGAAGTGAAAATAAGACAAGGGCCAACCCTCACATGCATTCCCTAGCACACAAGTGTGTGCACTTGCATGCCCAACAGCAACAAGAAAAAAAGGTGGAATGACATCCAAGGTTGGCTTCTGGTCTCCACACACATGTGCATACACACGCAAAATATAGGGAAACTTCTATCCCATTCCAAACCCCTATTATCCATCTGCCCCACTCCTAGAAGTCTAAGCACAGCTACTACTGTCCTCTCACTCTGTCTGTCCATCCCACAGACCCCTTAGATGTCTGGAAAAGTCTATGGACCCTCCTCTCAGGAGTATGTTTGAAGATATGCAAATAAGAATAGGCAGACTTAACACAGCAATGAGTCATATTTCAAGGCAGATCTACCCACTGAAGCCTTAGGAACTTGAGGCCTCCAGGGTGTTGAGCTGGAGGCTCTGCTCTTAGAGTTCCAGCCTGTGCAAGATAGACGCAAGTACACACATGTCCCTTCTCACGCATGGCAGTCACGTGTGGTACGCCTTCTGCAATGGCTGCTGCTAGACTCTGCCCAACCCACCTCTAGCTAGTGAAGTCCGTTCTCGGCTGCTAAGACTTGAGTCATGGTTCCCTGTTGCTGTATTCTGCAGAGAATCCCTAGGAGAGTCCTCTCCTACAACCTCTATTTTTGCTTCTGGAGATCTCTGCCTAAGACACTCGCTCACTTTATCTTGAGTTTTCCATTTATTGACTTCCGGGGAAAGTGTCCATGTCAGTGTATCTGCATCCCGAACGCATTTGTTTGACAGCCTCATACTACTCTGTTCATGGTTTGACCATAACTAATATAGCACATTTCCAGCACAGACAGTTCCAATAGTTTCTCTCTGGAAACTTCAAAATCCCATTTTCACACATTTAAATGCAATTACTGCCTTACCACATTTTAACTATCCAGTTAGTTGCTAGTGAGCCTTTCATCAATCTTGTGAGCTACAAAACTTTAGTGCCTTGCTATCTTTTGGAACGCGGCTCTGTTCTCAAAGCAATTCATCTTTGTATGCGACAAGCTATAAAGTCCCAGCAGGCCCCTCGCCTCTGAATCTCTCTGACTTTACAGCCCCAGTGTCTTAACGTCAAGTTCAAGGCCAGCTTCCATTCTGAACTGGGTGTAAGGAGCATCAAGGGCTTCACTTAGCCACTCCAGACATGCCTCCCTGCTGGCAAACGGGTCCCTTCTATATTTTACTCATGAGACTTGGTATCCAAAATCTCTTAGATGCTTGAGAAGCAAGCACAGTATGCTTTCCTTTGTTGATTACAAGTGCACATGTGTGTTGGCTTCTGTTAGCACATCTTACTCAGAGGACGCACAAGAGGCTGGGGTGAGGCTAGGAGGGGTAGATAGCAGACAGAGACAGTGACAGAGACAGACAGACAGAGAATGGACTGGAAAGCTGGAGGACCGGAGGATGAAGGAGACTGTTATTCCCAGCGTGTATGCCCTTTTGTGCCTTTTAGTATCATACCATGTGCTTTCTCAAATAGCAAATACAATTTAATTTTGCAAACGTGTGTATGTTCCAGTCACGGGGATTTAGGTCACCACAGATAGACAGGAAAATAAAATGGAGTGCTAGAGAGCAGACAAGCTATTTCTAAATTCCTTACCATGCCCAGAAGCCATGCAGTATCCATGAGCACCAAATTGGAAAGCAGGAGAGCGAGCGAGCTCCATGCCTAAGCTCTCCGCCAGCTATCTGTGGCGCCCTGGACCAGCCGCCTCATCTCTGATCATGCATCTCCTCTCGTGTAGTTAAGACAGTGACACGTGTGAGCTATATGCTTTACAACAATCCAGTTGCCCCTCGGTAAGTCTCTTAATGCCCCTGGGCCTCTCCGTTCTTCAGCATCGGAAAGCTGGGCAAAGGGGTCTTTCCGCTCTAAGACGCACCGTTCTGGATCGAGAATCATGACCTTGGCTGCTGTAAGGGTGTTGTTTTCCCTTATCCCAACAAAATGACCTGCCAAGTTCAAAAGGGAAATAAAACAAGAAAGACAGTGGGCTAGTGGGTAACTTCAGTGGGGTTGTGGGTAATTTCAGTGGGCTTGTGGGTAACTCGGTGGACTTAGCGAGCTAGTCCAGCCTGGAAGTGAGAAAGGGCTGCCTAACTCTGAAGCCACCGGTTCCTCCTCCTCCTCCTCCTCCTCCTCCTCCTCCTCCTCCTCCTCCTCCTCCTCCTCCTCTTCTTCTTTTATGTAAATTAACCCATTTATTGCAGGCTAGGCTCTGACTACAGGCATCATGCATATTGTTTCAGGAGCTCCATGGTGATGTCAAGTGATGAGCAAGGCAGGTCGTGTGGTGCCTTCCTCTGTTGAGAATTAAGAGCAGGAACCGGTTGCTGTTAAATAGAAGCATGGAGGAGTTCCACAGGAAGTAGCCTACGTGTTGTGCTATGAGATTGCAAACAATGAAACTCATTATGGAAAAGTCCAACTGAATGACAGTGTGCTGACGTGATAAGGGACAAATCTTTCAGCACCCTTTTGGCTGGTGGAAGACATTCTCCCTTCCTCGTATCAGTGGGCTTGTGGGTAACTTCAGTGGGCTTGTGGGTAATTTCAGTGGGCTTATGGGAAACTTCACAGGTGATGGAAAACAGTTTTGCAAAGACTCCACATGACCCTGACAAAAAGAATGTTTTACTCTTCAATAAACTACTTTCCTTTCTCAGGGCGGACAATTAAGTCTGAGATTTTCAGCAATCCACAGACTCCCTTTGGCAATGTGGACTGCAGCAGAGACATCATCCCAAAACTCACAGGATGAGAAAGGGACAAGAAATAAGAGACCCTCGGTCAGCATAAGAAGAGATGAGATTCCAAACGTGGTCTCGTGGTTGGGATTCAGCTCTCCCCCGAATGTAAATTAAAGAATTATTCCTTTGGGGAGGGGAGGCCAGGAAGATGGCTCAGCAGGTTGAAAGTCTTTATCTGATAACTCAGATAAAAACAAGATGTAGTAGCTCATGCCTATAATCTCACCACCCCAGAGAGATAAGAGGGGAACACATAAGAGTTGCGTGGAAGCTCGTGACCCAGCTAGCCTGGAATATGGAGAACAGCGGCAGAGACAAGAGAGACCCTGCCCAACAAGGTGCGTGGCAAGTGCTCATGTACTCACTTCCAAAAGTTGTCCTCTGACCTCCACATCTGCACTGTGGCACACACATGTCCAAACTCTGCGCCGCCACCACCACCACCACCCGCCTCTCTCTCTTTCTCTCTCTCTCTCCCTCTCTCTCTCTCTCTCTCTCTCTCTCTCTCTCTCTCTCTC
>OU015758.1:20521165-20584597 GCA_907169655.1 Acomys percivali | reverse complement strand
CTCTCTCTCTCTCTCTCTCTCTCTCTCTCTCTCTCTCTCTCCCTTGTTTGCTGGTTGACATATTGCCCTTGTTTGCTCCGCATCATCCCATCATATTAACACATAGTAGTTGTTTAGACATTCTTCTTTTAATGAATAATTAGCTTATTTATAATCTCCCTCCCTCACAGATAATACCGCAATATATACCTTTGTATGTGTTTTCCAGTGTACATATGCAGAACAGCCTTCCTGGACCAATGGATGCCCAGAGATAGAACTGTTGAAGTCTATGTTATGCTTACTTTCAACGTTACAAAATATTGCTAAATTTCTTTCCAAAGTGACTGTGCCAACTCACACTTGCACCCACCCCTCCAGACTATTATATGACTTTTTTGCCATTCCGATGAATGAAGCACTATCTTACTTAGTTCTTCTTTTCCACAGTCCTAGCTTGAGCGTCTTCTCATATACACTTTCCATCTGTGACTTGTCTATTTATACCTTTGCCTGTCTCTCCCTTCCCCTCTCTCTTTCACGTTCATTTATTGCAGTCCACTATATATTCTGGAAACTATTATTTTGTTTGAGGTACATCAGCAGAGGGCTGAAAGGCAGCTCACCAAGACTGACAATATGAGTTCAATCCCCAGAACTCACATGGAGGAAGAAGAAAACTAACACTCTCTCTCTCTCTCTCTCTCTCTCTCTCTCTCTCTCTCTCTCTCACACACACACACACACACACACACACACACACACACACAGACACACACACATGAACTAAAACAAACAAGCAAGCAAATAAATGGAAAACTCCTTATCAAACAGAGAGAGGTGTGAGCAGAATTTTACCAACTGTCCTGGTTAGTTGTTTTTGTTTGGCTTGGCTTGGTTTGGTTTGGTCTGTTTTCCAACTTGACATAAGCTAGAGTCATTTTGGAAGAGGAAATCTTGATTGAGAAAATTCCTCCGTATGACTGGTAAGTCTATAAGGTATTGTCTCGCTTAGTGATTGGTGTGTGAGGGCAGAGCTCACGGTGATGCATCCCTGGACAGGTGGTCCTTAGTTTTATAAGAAAGCAGTCTGAGAAAGCCAGTAAGCAGCATCCTCCATGGCCTCTGCTTCTGTTCCTGCCTCCAGGTTCCTGCCTTGAGCTCCTGCCCTGACTTCCCACAGTGATGGAGTGTGACCCGAGGGTTATAATATGTAATAAATCCTTTCATTCCCAAGTCGCTTTTGGTCATGTGTTTATCATAACAACAGAAACACTAACTGAGACACCAACACTTTGAAAACTTTTATATCAGTAACCCTTTTTTGAAGTTAGCATTGGGTATTCTTGGAAGAAGAAAAAAATGTCTTAGCTAGATTTTCTGACATTTAAAAAAAAAACAGGGTTTTGGCATGGGGACACCTAGATCAATGCAATAGTTCCTGCTAAGCCTGTGTGGAGGTGCTGTGGTCAAGCCTGGCACCAAAGTAAAATTTACATAAAAAAAATGACTACATATGTTTTATCGATCCTTTTTCTATACTTTGTGCCCTGAGTGGCCAAGACTGTTTTGTCATATAATTCATTCAAACTTAAAACAGCATAACCTTTTCCTTCAGAATTTTAAACTTTCTATATCAGTTGAACCTGTACACACACACACACACACACACACACACACACACACACACACCTTCAAAGAACAGAATAAAGGAAACACGCAAGATGGGAAATTTGAAGAGGTTTTATTTAAAGGGCTTGAGCAGTAAAAAGAAATAGCGGCAGTGCATCTGTCACTATCCCCAAAAGGCTAAGAAGGCTCCCTGTGGACAGAAGACCCATAGGGTGAGCCTGAGTTAGCTACCACCTAGGTAGCTACCACTGAGCTACCACAAGAGCAATGATTGCTGAGAGACGTGGCAACCTCACTACAGAAATAAACGCACAGACCAGAGTCGCTCCCTCCCTCCTCCTATCCTGCCAAAAGCCAGAGAATACAGGTGGCTTTGCTGTCCAGGCAGTGTGCCTTTCTGGGCTGGAGAATGATCTAGAGAAGAAAACCAAAGCCATCTACCCCAGCATGGCCAAGTCACAGCCGATCCCAGCGCATTTAGTCAAAAGCAGATAATTTAATGAAGCTATGCATCACTAGGCGGATTTTTTTTTTTCTTTCTTCCTGCATGTAAGTTTTAATCTATGGTTTGCTAAGCCAAGAACTCCACTCCAAACCTTACAAAGCCCACACTACAATCCTCCAAGCCAATAAAAAAAAATTTAATAAAGATCAGGACTGTTGAATAAGACCCAATTCGTTGAAAACCTAAGTGTCTGCTACAAATTTCTAAATGTTAATCGTGACTTAAAGGACTGTTTGACAAGAGTAAAAACAGGTAAGAGGAAGGTTAGTGACAGCATGGGGACATGGCCATGGAGCCTCCTACCTGTTAGCTTGCAGCTAGGCTGGGGGGAAAGATCGATGGATAGAAAATAGCCACACAAGCTTTCCCACAGGAGACCTAAAAGTTCAAACCGGGAGAGAAACGATAAAGCCGCAGGGCCATGTCAATCGGAAGCTCCTGGACATGGCAAATGGCATTTCAGTCACAGAAGTCACTGCTGAGAAAATGAGTTGCTGTTTGTTATCCTTAAAGAACCCTGGGACACTGAGTGTGACGGTACACACCTGGGATATAGCACTGCGGAGGTAGAGGCAAGAGGGTCAGAAATTTAAAAGCCAGCCTGAGCTACATGAAACTCAATCTCAAAAATAAAAGAAAATAAACCTCCTAGAAACTGGGGGAAAAGGGCCAGGCATGGTAGTGCATGCCTTTAATCCCAGTACTTGGGAGGCAGAGGCAGGTGGATCACTGTGAGTTCGAGGCCAGCCTGGTCTACAAAGCAAGTGTGGGACAGCCAGGGCTACACAGAGAGACCCTGTTGAAAGAGAGAGACAGAGACAGAGGCAGCAACAGATAGTGACAGAGACAGCAACAGAGAGAGAGAGAGAGAGAGAGAGAGAGAGAGAGAGAGAGAGAGAGAGAGAGAGAGAGGAGGGAGGGAAAGGGAAATTGAAGAAAAGAACAGGCAATTCTTGGTCAGGCTATCACACATCACCTCAAGCAGAGAAAGAATAAAGGAAAGCTTATTGTTATAAGGGCAAATCATGATTGGAAGAACTGACAACATGTCCCTTCTTTAAGTTTTGTTTTATTTTTTATGTGTATGGGTATTTTGCCTACATGTATTGTGTCTGTGTACCACACACCTGCTTGGCATCCAGAGGCCAGAAGGGGGCATCAGATTTCTGGAACTTTAGTTATAGATGGTTGTGAGCCACCATGTAGGTGCTGGGGATTGAACCCCCCAGGTCCTCTGGAAGAGCAGGCAGCAGTGTTAACCATTATGCCACCCGTCCAGCCTATAGCACTTCCCTTTTTACTCGATCTCTCCCCAAACTACCAAGTCAGAAAAAGCCATCTACACTCACCATAAGCATTAAACTCAGCATTTGATCGAAACACTCATCTATAAATAAAACAGAGGAAAAGTGGCCCATTTGAACTGGGCATGATGGCGCACACCTGTAATCCCAGCACTTGGGAGGCAGAGGAAGGTGGATCTCTGTGAGTTCGAGGCCAGCCTGGTCTACAAAGTGAGTCTAGGACAGCCAGGGCTACACAGAGAAACCCTGTCTTGAAAAAAACAAAACAAAAGCCGGGCGTTGTGGCACACGCCATTAATCCCAGCACTCAGGAGGCAGAGGCAGGCAGATCGCTGTGAGTTCAAGGCTAGCCTGGTCTACAAAGTGAGTCCGGGATGGCCAAGGCTAACACAGAGAGAAAAAAAATAAAAATAAAAAATAAATAAATAAACAAACAACAACAACAACAACAAAACGGCCCAGTTGATGACAAAGACGGATGCTAACTAGGAGTGAGAACGAGGCCAGAGCATTAGCACCATGGGATGCTGTCTTTAGCTTTGAGCCATCCACTGAGCAATAGCCGAGTATGCAGCTGGCTTATTTGTGCACTTTTTGATGGCTTGGAAAGGGAGCCAAGATATCGGCAGAAGGATGAGGGATCATGGGCTCTAGCAATAAGCCAATTTCACAAAACTTTTCACTGAAATTAACATAGAAGTCCAACACTTGAAAGTTTTCATGCCTAAAAACATTTAAGAAGAAATGACGGAGTTTCCAATTCAACTGGGTGGGGTTAATTTCTTGCTTTTTTTTTTTTCTTTCTTTCTTTCTTTTTTCTTTTCTGTCTTCTAGAAATCGACCCAGTGTAGGACACATAAATTTTCTTCAAGAAAAAAAAGTGTAAATTTATGAGAATAAAGAGTGTCAGAGAAGAAGCATACAGAAAAAGAGCTGTGAGCACTCTGAACCTCAGGAAGTACCTAGTAACTAAGCCAGCAGGCACAGGCTCCAAAATCAGTGCCTGAAAACAGGAACTAGAACAGGAATAGGCCAACTCGTGCCCAGGGGTTCCGGGAGGACCCGGACTAGGTTCTCCCCATGTACTGCAGAAGAAAATGCCGCAGCAGCATGAACAGTGGATATGGGTGGACGACATAGATGGTCCAGGCATTTGTATGGTATGGTCTCCAAATCCAGAGTTACCCCCAAAATAACATCACTTTTCAAAAATGCCTATGCATCCCATTCTGAACCATTCCAGGCCACAGGTAATAACGCTATGTGGCTGCCTCTACTCATAGACTAAATCTATGTAACTTTTCTCACCGTTCGATATGTCTTTTCCAGTTGCCTTGCCCTGACCCTTATGGTAGGAATAGATTTTTTTTTAATGGATGGGGAATACATTTTATGTTTGCCCTCACAAGTCAAATAGTAAAAGTTACAGCCCGGGTGTGTGATAAATGTTTAGTGAAGACAAAAAAAAAAAAAAAAAAGCTGGGGCTAGGGAAATGGCTCAACGTATAAAGTGATTTGTCTCACAAGCATGAGAAACCAAGTTCAGATCCCCACACTCACGTGACAGCTAGGCAGAGCAGCAGGTGTCCCTAACCGCAGCACTGGGATGTGGGGACAGGGTGGTGCTTGGGACTGCTGGCCAATCTGTCAAGCTAAAAAAAAAGAAAAATGAATTCCAGGTTCAATGGGAGATTCTGTCTCAAAAAATAAAGTGGAGGGTGATGGAGGAAAACACCTGACATGGAACCATGGTCTCACACACCTATGCATATATGCATGCACATACTACAAAAAAAAGACAAACATGATTAAATTTATGTGTGCATAAAATAAATAAATATATATATGGTCTGGTGCTATCTACCCTTCCAGGCATCCACTGGGAATCTTGGAATAGACCTTGGAGCCAATAGGAACTTCTGCATAGAACAAAATACTGAGTAGAGCTGGTTTTGCTCACCTAAGGTTCAAGCAGAATTAGATGACTATTAATTAAACAGGCTCAACGTAGTGGCACACACCTTCAATCCCAGCACTCAGGGAGGCAGAGGCAGGAGAATCTCTGTGAGTTCGAAGCCAGTGTGGTCTACAAAGCAAGTCCAGGAGAGCCCAGACTGCACAGGGAAACCCAAGGGGGGCAGGGGACAGGGGACAAGTCAGGAGCTAGGTGTAGTCAGGCATACCTATAATCCCAACTTCTTAGAAGGCTAATGCAGGAAATTGCAAGTTCAAAGCCTACTTGACTTACAGAGCAAGTTCAAGTACAGCCTAGGCAACTTAGTAAGACCCTGTTTCAAGTAAAAACCAAAGGGAAAGAATGAGCTAAGGAAATAGTTTAGTCAGTATAGTGCCTGCCTTGCAAGCATGAGGGCGTAAGGTCAATGCCCAGGACTCATGTAAGAGACGCTAAGCATGCTTGCTATCCCATCACTGGGGAACCGGAGACAGGCAGATAGCTGGGGCTCTCTGACCAGCCAGGCTAATCTTAGTGGATTCCAGACCAGTTAGGGACACTGTCTCAAAAACAAGTGGATGGCATCTGAGGGACATCTTAAGTTGTCCCTCTGACCTTCACACACACACGCACGCACGCACGCACGCACGCACGCACGCAGAGAGGCGTGCACACATATTCTTGTGAGTGAACACACACAGTGGGAGGAGAACTGGGAATATGGTTTAAGGTTTGAGGCCCTGAGATCAACTGCAAAGCAAAAAGTGAAGAACTGGAGATAAACTTGTCTCTGCTGACCAGTCCCAGCACCTTTCAAAGCCTGTGAGTCTAGATTTTATACCATGTGTCCAAAGGACTGCAGGCGGTTTAACTTCTAAGTGTAATCCCAGGAGTGGACCATAGGTGGCACTGTAGTATGAAATGAGCCTGTAAACAGTTCCTTTGAGACTTCAATGAATGTGTCCAGCCATACATAACAAGAATATGTGTGTTCCTTAAATCAGAAATATGAATTCATAGATGCTATCTACCTAGATATTATAGTTCAGATGACACAAGTCACTTGGCACTTTAGTTTATCACGCCTCTCAGCTCCAGCTTTCTGCCTTACTCATAATAAATACCATAGCACTTTCACATGCCTGGGTTTGGTCAGCCTTGGACCACAGTGTAAGTTGAATGGCAAAGCCATGGCTCATTCACATGCCAGGCATCCTGCTTCGTTATGAATTATTATTAATAAATAATAATAGGGTCCTGGAGAGATGGCTCAGTGGTTAAGAGCACTGTCTGCTCCTCCAAGAGGTCCTGAGTTCAATTCCCAGAAACTACGTGGTGGCTCACAACCATCTATACTGGAATCTGACGCCATCTTCTGGCCTGCAGGTGTACAGGCAGATAGAGCACTCATACATAATATAAAATAAGTAATAATAAATAAAAACAAAACAAGCTTTTGTTCCCCTACACATTTAGACCAGTGTCTCAGATAAGGCTGGGTTGGGCTCCCTTTTCTACAGCTGGTGGAGATATACACTTCACTCTTTAGCTCAGTGCTTCTCAACCTTTCTAATGCTGAGGCCCTTTAATACAGTTCCTCGTGTTGTGGTGAATCCTCCCCCAACCAAACATAAAATTATTTCATTGCTATTTAATAACTGTAATTTTGCTATTGTTATGAACCAAACTGTATATACCCGATATGCAGGATATCTGATATGTGACACACAACCCCCCGTGGGGGTCGAGACCCACAGGTTGAGAACCACTGCTGTAGACCCTTATGACCTGATGTTTACCTCTTCCAAACAACCCTTTCCATTCCTCAGGCTGCAAGCAGACAGCTGCCTTCTTGCTGGTCTTCATATGGACCATGGAAAGAGTGGGATCTCTGACCTCATCTAAATCGAATTATCTCCCAAATGCCCCATCTCCGAATACCACCACATAGAGATGTGGCTCCAACATATGAGTTGCCAAAGGCATGATTGGGTCACAGTAAAATGTAGTTTTTTTTTTATTTCACAGTGCTGACCTGCTTTGGTAAGTGAAGAATATGGAAGCCTTAATACAAATATTTTTTTGTTGTTGCTTCTTTAAAAAGAAGCCAAACCACTCAGCAAGAAATCCACCCACTGTTTCTCTATGAAGCTAAAGTTCAACTTCTGTTACTTCAGTTTACAGAAACTTTTCTGGTTCACACCCAACACACACACACACACACACACACACACACACACACACACAAATACACACACACACATGGATTTAACTTATATATTGTACATGAAGCTAAATCATGATCGAATGAGCTAGACTACTTGGGTACGTTAGAGTTTGGGTGTCAAGACAACTCCAAGTTACCCAGGCAGAGTTTCAGAGCTGGTCAGTAGCAGTTCAGCAATGCTTAACAAGGACCCCAGGCCAGGTGTGGTGGTGCACGCTTTTAATCCCTGCACTCAGGAGGCAGAGGCAGATGGATCACTGTGAGTTTGAGGCCAGCCTGGTCTACAAAGTGAGTCCAGGACAGCCAAGGGTACACAGAGAAACCCTGTCTCAAAAAACCAAAAACAAAACAAAACAAAGGAACCCAGGTAGCCATGCTTTCTTTGGTGGCCATGTCCATCGGCTGTCCACCATTGTGATAACTCAGCTATTTTGCTCGCCCAGGTCATCTGCCATCGCTGTGCCTTTACACAACAAATAACACAACGCCTGACTTCAACAGCCTCTTGTCATCTATATCCTGGCCCCCCATTTGGCAACTCTGGATCTGTCTCCACTACCATCTACCTACCTTACACCTACCAACTGCAGTGTAAACACATGAGACTTAGCCAGTAACCTACAGGCCACCAGACCAAAGTTTCTCAAACTTGAGCATGGAATAGCCTGGAAGGCTTAGGAAAACACAGACTGCCCATCAAGATTTGATTCAGTACACCCCCAGCTGTGGCACGGGCACAGTGAAGCCAACGAACTGGTCCACTAAGTGGGTCGGAAATACAGGTTTATTGGGGAATTCAAATTGTCAGGGCTGTCTCTTGAGGCTGGGGTCACAGAGAGAAGAGAAAAAGGACAAGGAGAACCCTAAGTGCTGTAAGGAAACAGGCTACAGTGGGAGGACAGTCTGTGAGGGAGAACTGACTAGAAACTAGGGTAGCAGTAGGAGGCTTATGGGCCGGGATACCCTGGGAATTAGCACAGGGACTTTGATCTGTTGCAGGCTTCTTTAATAGGAAACCAGATGCTCCACTGCTGGAGGTAGTTAGCTGTAGGGGTGGGTACCGGAACTTAATGGCTTTTCCTGACAAACAGAAACCCACTTGCCAAGGTTTCTGGGAAATGCTGAGCTAGGTTTTTTGTTTAGCCACTGGAAATCTTTCCATTCACCTGGTCAGAATCTAGCCGGAAGCTGCGCCCAGGCTATCATTTAGGACACTGTCAGCGACACTGCCATTGGGGGAGCCTGACTTGGACTCATGGATTGGAATGCTTAGCCCATATTGAGTGGCACTTTTAGGAGGTGTGGCTTTATTGGAGTAGGTGTGGCCTTGTTGGAGGAAGTCTGTCTCTGTCCGGATGGGCTTTGAGGTGTCCTATGCTCAAGCTACACTCAATGTGGCACAAACTTAACAATGAATGTTGATGTTTCTGATCTTGAGATAATCTTTTTTTTTCCCCCGAGACAGGGTTCCTCTATGTGTAGCCAGGCTATCCTGGAATCACTCTGTAGACCAGGTTGGCCTCAAACTGACAGATCTGCCTGCTTTTGCCTCCCGAGAAGTGGGATTAAAGACATGCACCACCACAGCCTGGTGAGATGACCTGTTTTGTTTGTGTTTGTTTGCTTATTTGTTTTTAAACAAGGTCTCATGTAGCCAAACGCTGCTCCAAACAACAGACCCTTCTCCCCACACTGCCCAGGTGCCAGGATAACAGATATGCACCAACATGCCTCACCCAGATCACACTTTGGAAGCCATTGGTCCAGCCTCTAGGTAGATGGTCCTTAGATAAAAAGTCTGTCAGCCATAGGCAGCAGGTTCCTTGACTTAGAATATGATGATCTGTAAGTCAGGACCTTCCCAGTGCCATTCCCCTCAGCCAAAGGCTCCACATGTGAACTTCCTGTGGCCACGCTCTGACAATGCTCCTGCTCCATCATTGTCTAAGTGAGGTTCCTCAGGTACTCCTGGGGTCCCCACTATTGGGGGGCCTGTTCATTTGGCTAAGTGCTTGTTTAGGGCACACTTTTTGAGCTATGTGCTAGACATCCAAAAGCAAATGACTTTAACTTATAGTAATGATGGCTCCACTCAGTTATTTTAATTATTTATAAAGTCAAGATAAATACGCTGGTGCCCTTTGGAATGGAAAGACTCATCAAAGTCTCCATTCAGAACATATTGTGAAAAGATGAAACAAGAAACACATTCACAGAACTACTTAAATGGGCAATAATGTTACACATCTGTAATCCCAGCATGCAGGAGAATCAAGAGTTCAAGGCCAGCCTCAGCTACATAGTAAACTGAAGGCCAGTTCACACTATATGGTGAGACCCTGTCTCAAACAAACAAATAGAAACCTACTTGATATCAAGGCATTATTGGGCCAGGTGTGGTGGCACACACCATTATATCCCAGTACTTGGAAAGCAAAGGCAGATAGATCTCTGTGAGTTCAACCGAGAAACCTTGTCCCAAAAAAACAAACAAAAAAAACCCAGCTGCACTCAAAGGAATAGAAAAGTAAGCAATTTTTAAGTAAGGTCCAGTGTAACCGAGACGGCCTTCAACTCCCTGTTTGAACTTCTAACCCTCCTGTCTCCAAGTCCCAGGACTTGGGGGTTACAGGCAGGTGCCACTGTGCCCTTTTTTATTGGGTCTTTGGAATTGAAAGCAAGGCTTTGTGAGTGGAAAATGAGCTCTCTACCAACTGAGCTACATCCCAGCCCATTTCCAGGATTGAGCATCTCTGAGAGGGAAAGGGAGCTCAGCAGGAAATTGGCCAAACACATGTGAGACTTTTGATAAGGCTCTGAAGTGGGTGCTCTGAAGGATATGCACTGTTTTTCTTTGGCAAGCAGGACACACACACACACACACACACACACACACACAAACCACACACATACACACACACGACACACACAGACACACATGACACACACACAACACACATACACACATACACACGACACACACACAACACACAGACACACACACATGACACACACACACGACACACACAAACACACAGACACACACCACACACATGCGCGCGCGCGCACACACACAGACACACACACACACATAGCTGAAGGCCAGCTTCCTTCCCCATTCTCAGTGCCTGGCCACTAAGTTCTGCTAAGTCCTGGCTGTGTTTGTGCTGCCTCAACTCGTTGCATTGTTGTGTTCTATCGTCCTCTAGTGGCTTCCCATTTTTCCTTGTCTCCCTTCCCTTCATTACATCACACAACACTTGGTACCTAACAAACGTCCAGTACATGAACGGAGCCGAATGACATCATCCTACCTGATGAGACTACACAATGAGCCTGTTTTCCCTGTGAAGAAGAAGAAATGCTCAAACAGCTTAGGCTCAGGTGACCCAGGCCACTGTGGCTGTCTTTAAAATAGATGACATGATGTAATTATCCACAGCCTCTGTTATGGAGTGATGGTTTGGTAGTAGTGGCTGTGACAGTCTTATGTAGCCCAGGCTAGCCTCAAACTTCACTATGTATCAGAGAGTGACCTTGAACTCCTGACCCTCTAGCCCCTACATTCACATGCTAGTATTACAGGTGTATACCTACCACACATGGCTGCATTGAATGTCTGTGTGTCCTGTCACCAAAGCTTTTATGTTGAAACCCTAATCATAAAAGGTAATAGTATTTGGAAGCAGGGCCTTTGAGAAATGGTAAGGTTTATATTCAGTTGCGAACGCAGGACCACCCACACTGAAATTTTTATCCTTATATCGGTGTTTCTCAACCCTCCTAGTGCTGTGACCCCTTAATACAGTTACTCATGACTCGATGACCAAGCCTCCCAACCATAACATCATTTCATTGCTACTTCATAACTGTGATTTCGCTACTGCTATGAGTCATAATGTAAACATCTGTTTGCTGATGGTCTTAGGCGACCCCTGTGAGAGGGTCATTTGACCACGCAAAGGGGTTGCAACCCACAGGCTGAGAACCACTGCCTTCCATGAAAGAGGAAGCACTGGAGTTTCTCCTCTACTGTGTGAGAACACAGGAGGGAGACACATGCATAAGCCGAGAACAGAGCTATCAAAGCCCCACCATGCCGGGGTCGGAGAGAAGGCTCTCCTGTAGCCCAGGCTTATGGGGTATGAGACATTACACATCCTAGTGAGTTTGAGGCTAGCCTGAGCTACATAAAACTGTCACAAACGCCACCACCAAACTGTGTAACTGAAGATGACGTTGAATTTGTGATTCTCCTGCCTCCACTTCCCTCCCAAGTGCTGGGATTGCAAGTGTGCGCCATCGCTCTTTCTTGCACTGCTAGAGCTTGAACTCACTGCTTTGTGCACACTAGGCAAGCACACTCCCAAGGGCACTGCATCCCCAGCCCCTGAACTTGGAACTTTTTGCCCCCCCCCAAAAAAAACTGAGGGCTAAACGTTGGTTGTTTTATCCACGCTGCCCGTGGTGCACTGGTAAACAGTCTGACTGACTAAAGCAGGCTCTTGTGTAATCTCAAGGCAGCTCCGTGTAAATTTGGGGCCATGACTGGGAGTGTGAAGCTCCAAAGCTGATGGCTACAAGGTTCCTGTTGATTGCAAGTGCAACCACTTAATGCGTTCCAATTGGACCACTGTTCCAGAATCTTGTGCCCACAAGGGATGCTAGAAAAGGTCCCGGCATCTCAGTCGTGTCTCACTCCCTGAACAAGACAATGATGTAGCCTTTCGGCTCACTAAGCAGTTTTTGTCTCAGCTTTGTATAGTGTTGGGACTTGGGGCTTTTTAGGTGGGGTTTATTTTGTTTTGTTTTATATTATATTATTTATTAAACAAGTGTCTTGTTTGTTTGTTTGTTTGTTTGTTTTTATTCTCTGTGTATAAGACTCGGTGATTATTGATCAGGGAGGATGTGAGAGATGCAGATGGACCATCCCCATGCCCTCTCTCTTTGTTAGGGTTTCAACTGCCTTGATGAAACATCACGACCAAAGCAATTAGGGGAAGAGAGGGCTTGTTTGGCCTACATTTCCACATCACTGATATTGGGACAGGAACTCAAACAGAGCAGGGACCTGGAGGCAGGAGCTGATGCAGAGGCTGTGGAGGAGGATGCTCACTGGCTTCCTCCCCATGGCTTGCCCAGCCTGCTTTCTTAAAGAGCGTAGGACCACCTGCCCAGGAATGTCCCCTCTCACAATGGCTGGGCTCTCCCCCATCAATCACTAATTAAGAAAATGCTCTACAGGCTTGCCTACTGCCTAATCTTATGGAGCCATTTTCTCAATCAGGGTTCTCTTCTCTCAGATGACTCTAGCCTGTGTTAAAATTAGCCAGCACACCCTCAAAGTATTTATAGAGTGCGCACATGTTCTATACATCAGCATCAGAGCGCTACACAGAGGAATAGTAAAGAAATAGCTTTAGGTACTCAAAAAAGAAAGAATTCACTTCTGAAATAATTCTCCTTGGATGTTTGACATCTGTCCCTTATTCTGCGAGGGAACCACCGTCTTCAGAATAAGAGACCATAGTCCTCCCCGGCCAGGGAAAAGGTCACCACAGTGAAAAGCTTGAACACAGGAAGTGGGTGAAGAGAAGCAGAGATGTCTGCAGCACCATTCAGTTCTCTTCCCGCAGGCGCCTAAGTGGAGAAGCTTGGTCAAGAGAACACAGAAAGTCAACAGTAACTAGAACAGTTCCATCAGTCCATACTGAAAGTATGGCTAGGAAAAGCCTCCTACTTCAAGGCTTCAGGGAGCAAAAAAATGTTACTCGATTTTAAAGTAGAAGAAACACTCACTTGTTACTGACTGGCTTTAAAAGGCTTATCAAGTACCATGTGGGAAGACAAAATAGCTAAGAGCTCGGTGCGGCAGTAAACTCCTGTCCTCCCAGCACTTCGAAGGCTGCAGCAGGAGAAATCACCATGCGTTCCATGTAGCTTGAGCTACACAGTGAGGCCTTGTCTCACAAACCAAGTGTAAGCACACACATGTATACAGATACACAGGGAGACAGAGACAGTGAAAGGGACGAGAGAGAGTTTTCTGGGATAGCATACTTCAAAAACCACAAATGTGGCTTCTCTGGGGGCAGTCATGGAAGTATGCAATTCAAGATGGCTGCGGGCCTATCAAGCCGAATTTACACTTCTCAGAAGAAGACAATGAAATGTCAGGAACAGAAGAAATACTTTTTTATTAGTCACTGGGAAAAATGTAGCTTAAAAGAGATGCTACTGTGTGTCCACTTGTCAGAATGTCTCTCCTTTGAAAAGATTGACAGCACCAAAGTTAAGGCAGAGCCAGAGCAATCAGAACTCTCATCCATTGTCAATAGGGTTATAAGGGCTGGGGAGGAGTGGGCAGGAAACGCTTGTCAACACAAAGACTTTTGTAATCCTTCATCTATTATATCCCAGGATGGGAACAACCCAGATCTCTATGAAGAAGAAAACAGATAAAATGTCATTTGTCCATATAGGAACAAGACACAACAAAATCGTAACAAAAACAATTGCAAATACAAAAACAGCAGAAAATTTCAGAGCACCATGTGGGTCAACAGAACCTCTACAATCCTTCGATATTAGTGTTGATGCATTGCGTTTATATGAAGTTCTATAAAGGACAAATCTCTATGGTGGAAGATACAGGGCTGAAGACATGGTACAGCGATTGAGAGCACCTGCTTTTTTTTTTTTTGAGGCAAGGTTTCTCTTTGTAGCCTTGGTTGTCCTAAACTCGCTTTGTAGACCAGAGGCCGCTTGCCTCTGCCTCCCGAGTGCTGGGATTAAAGGTGTGTGCCACCACCACCCGGCAGAGTTCAGTTCTGACAACCCAGAGCAGGAGGCTCACAGCTGTCTGAAACTCCAGCTGCAGACCATCCAGTGCCCTCTTCTAACCTCAGCATGTGCTGGCACACATATGACATAATCCCACACACATACACAAAAATAAATATAAATCTTGGGGAGAGGGCAAGTGTGGTGGTACATGCTTTTAATCTAGCTCTTGGGAGGCAGAGACAGGATCGCTGTGAGACTGAGGCCAGCCTGGTCTACAGAGTGAGGTCTATCTAGACCAGACAGGGTCTAGATAGTGAAACCGTATCTCAAAGTTAATTAATAAATGTTTTTGAAAAAAATTTAAGGGCTGGAGAGATGGCGCAGCAGTTAAAAGCACGGACTACTCTTCCGGAGGACCCAGGTTCAATTCCCAGCAACTACATTGCAGCTCACAACTGACTGTAATTACTGTCCCGGGGGATCCAACAGCCTCATAGACATACATACAGTCAAATACCAATATACATAAAAGAAAAATAAGTGAATAAGCTGGGTGTGGTGGCGCACGCCTTTAATCCCAGCACTCAGGAGGCAGAGGCAGGCAAATCGCTGTGAGTTCGAGGCCAGCCAGGTCTACAAAGCGAGTCCAGGACAGCCAAGGCTAACACAGAGAGACCTTGTCTTGAAAAAATAGAACAAAGAATAAAAAATATATTGAAATAATTGTTTTCTCTATTTGATGGATGCTATGGTTCTTCCAAAATTCATATGCTGACTCTACTCATCAATGACAAATATTAGCTAATGAACTTTTGGGATCAAAATGATGTAAGACTCAGTGAGTTAGCTATCTCCTTTGCATCCTGTGAGGAGAGAGCAAGAAGATGTGTCTATGAACCAGGAAGTGGTCCCTTGCATATACCACCAAATCTGCACTTTGACCTTGGACTTTCCAGTGTCGAAAACTATGGAAGAATAAATGCATGTTGTTTATTAACCAGCCAAGGTATTGTGATATTTTATTACAGCTAATAAACAGATAGGTGGGAGGAAGACTGCCTGAGGAGGAAGGAGAAAGAACTTTGTGACTGGGGTGTGGCAGAGCTGCAGCATGCTCGCTGAGTTCAATCTCCAGTCCCACTCAAGAGGGAGAGAAAGAGAGAGAGAGAGAGAGAGAGAGAGAGAGAGAGAGAGAGAGAGAGAGAGATGCTGTTGTTGTTGTTGTTATTGTTATTGTTATTTATTCTGTAGCTTCATAGATTGATGATGATTTGGCTTTGTTTATTTCCTTTTGATTGAGACAGGATGTCATTTGGCAGCCCTGGCTAGCCTCGTCTCATTGCTGTTTGGACTCTAGCCTCTAACTCACTGTCCTTTTGACTCCCAGGTGATGGGATTACACTACCATACCTGGCTGCACTTGGCTCCCAGAGAGTGGTTCTATCTTTTCTGCCATTATGAACATAATTTTCTAGTGTGCCTTTTCAAATTACAAAAGTAATGATATTGAAAGAATAAAGTAATGCTAATAAAATGTTTAAAGGTTGAAACATAATAATTTCTTTCACCCATAACTCCTCCCTCACTATTCCTTCTAGTTCATTCATGACAACTTGAAAATTTGAAAACAGAAAGGAACCTGACTTGGTTGATTTGCACAAAGAAAGACATTGATTTAGAATTTGCATAAGATATACTTGTTATCAATAAACAAGAAGCAAATAATCATTTAAAACCAGGGAGCAGGGCCTGGAGTGATAGCTCAGCACTTAAGAACACTGGCTGCTCTTCCAAAGGTCCTGAGTTCAATTCCCAGCAACCACCTGGTGGCTCACAGCCATCTATAATAAGATCTGGTGCCCTCTTCTGGTGCACATGTGTACATGCAGACAGAACGCTGTATACATAATAAATAAATACATCTTTAAAAACAGGGAGCAGGGGCTGGAGTGATAGTTCAGCATTTAAGAGCACTGGACGTTCTTCTAAGGGTCTGGGATTGATTCCCAGCACACACATGGTGGGTCACAATCATCCATAACTCTAGTTCCAGGGGATCTGATGTCTTCTTCTGGCTTCTGTGACCACCAGGTAGGCACTCATGTGTTGTGCAAGTAAGTGTGTAAGCAAAACACCCATACACATTTTTTTAAAAAAACAAAACGAAAACAAAATTAATAATTAAAAAACAAGGAGTAGATAGAAAGGTGAACCATGGTATAAGCCTAACCAAGTCTCCGCCCCAGGACATGCTCTAGAGAATGTTAGCTCCATCAGAGCTGCCTACGCTGAACAGAATAGCCAGGCCTTGTTAACTCCACCACAGTAGTTTGGAACCACTGAGAGACACTGTTGCAAGCCCTGAGGAGCTGACAGATACATTGTACTCTCTTGAAAGTGGATCTGGGACACACAGCTCTGCGCCTGCCATGATGCACTTTCTTTTTTAGTTTTTAGTGCTTTGATTATTTGTGACTTTTAAGATATCTGTAGATCAAAGGGCAAATTGATTCATGCTTTAAAGTGCTTCTGGTCACATGTACCAATAAGGAGACTCAGATAAGGAGCCATTCAAGAATCTTATTCTTTGAGGTGACTGAGCCTTGGGCACTGAAGTAAGAAAGATGGTGGCAAAACTGGATAGGAAAGGAAGAAAAAAAAAACAAACTAAACACAGGGGTGAGACTTTATGGGGTCTGACAACAACTAAAGAAAAGAAGGTACAGGCGTGGTGGCGCACGCCTTTAATCCCAGCACTGGGGAGGCAGAGGCAGGCGGATCGCTGTGAGTTCGAGGCCAGCCTGGCCTATAAAGCGAGTCCAGGACAGCCAAGGCTACACAGAGAAACACTGTCTTGAGGGGGAAAAAAGAAAAAGAAAAAAGGCCCTGAGTTTGGGGGAGAACATGGGGGTTTCATGGGATGAAACAGAGCACAAAAAGGAAGGAGAAAGTGATGCAATTCTAAATTTAAAAAGTAGCTGGGAGTGATGGCGCACAACACCTTTATTCCCACTCCGGAGGCAGAGGCAGGCAGATCTCTGTGAGTTCGAGGCCAGCCTGGTCTACAGAGACCCTGTCTCAAAATAGAGGGGTGAGTTACTGAAGAAGACAGGCAGTATTGACCGCTGGCTGCCATGCATACACTCATACAAACACACAAACATGTACATATTACACACAAACACATATCACATACACAACAGCATACAGGCATACACATATGCACACACCACAAAACATTTTTATGTTGGTTCTGGGGCTCAACCTCAGGCCGTCATGCTTTTGAGGCAAGCATTTTATAGGCTGAGCTGTCTCCTCTGCCCTAGCTGCAAAATATTTTTAACAATTATGCTGCAACATTTCCTGAAATAATCCAATTCAACATAAAAATTAGAACATAAACCAGGTGTAGTGGCATACACCTTTAATCCCAGCACTCAGATGGTAGAGGCAGATAGAACTCCATGAGTTCAAGGCCAGCCTGGTCTACATAGTGTTGTGGATTCAGGAATAGCCACACACTGACCACTGGAATACCAGACTCAGATTGGTGGGAGTTTATTGAATGCTGAACAAAAACTGACTATTCAGGGCCATGTCTGGTTTCAGGAAGCAGACAGGGATGCAGGTGTATTTCTAAGGCAGGCTTTTTGTATGAAAAAACGGTAACCAGGTAGCAACTGGGTAACCAGGTGTAGGAAGCTAGGTGGGGGGAGGGGCAGTTACATCATTCTGACTAGCTAAACATAATAGATCTTGTTGTGTTGTATTGTATTGTATCCAATCTAAGTGTATTGTATCCAGGTAGCTAGGCAAAGCATTCTAAGCTGATCGACTAGGATATGAGCTTGGGGAGGCCTTTGCAGTTCTCCACCATTCCAGAAGAACGGAGCATAGCTGGATGTTGCAATCTTAACTCTAATAGAACATACATTTATCTTTACCTCAAGCAGAGCATGCATTTATTTTCTATTGTTTTGTTCCAAGCAACAAGGATTGAACTATCCTGGTCTTGGGGCACACAGGGCCTGAGAACTTGAACTTAATTTCACCTGGTGATCAAAACGGAGTCTTGGCTGATAGGCTAAAGGTGACCCCAGGTGTTCACAAAGGAGCTACAATGCCACTAAGAGCTAAGGTAGGTCTCAACAGAGAGGCTGTAGAGTTTAAACAGGTGAAGCAGGTGACAACCAGAGTACGTTCCAAAACAGCCAGGGCTACATAGTGAAACCCTATCCTAAAAATACCAAAATAAATAAACACATAAATATAAGACTAAATTAAAATGAGCACATAAAGGTGATGCCATTTGCAAAGTAGAAGAAGTTTTAAGATAAATGGAAGCTCCTCACTAAATAGAGTAAAACCTATGCATTTTTGGACTCTAACTTTTTTTTTTTTAGAAACAGAGAAAGCTTATTAAGTAAGGAAAATCAGAGGCCAAAGAAATGGCTCAGCAGTTAAGAGCACTGGCTGCTCTTCCAACGGACCTGGATTCAATTCCCAGCACCCACACGATGCCTCACCATCATCTATAACTGTAGTCCCATGGGATCTGATGCCCTCTTCTGGGTGTGCAGACACTCATGCAGACAAAACACTCATATACATAAAATAAATAAATAAAAATGTTAAAGGAAGGAAGGGGGAGAGGCGGTGGGGGCGACTCACAAGGATGGGAATGGGCTAGTGAACTGTGGGAAGGTATCCACTCAAAAAGCACTGGGCCAGCCGGGCGTGGTTGCACACTCTTTTAATCCCAGCACTCAGAGGCACAGGCAGGTGGATCTCTGAGTTCGAGGCCAGCCTGGTCTACAAAGTGAGTCCAGGACAGCCAGGACTGTTACACAGAGAAACCCTGTCTCGGGGGAAAAAAAAAAGGCACTGGGCCACAGGCTTATGACCTTTTATAAATCATTTCCATAAGCACCTACCTGTCCCATGTTTATACAGCCTGAGTTTCTCTTGCGCATGCTCTGTTTGTAACATAAGCTGGTGGCAAAGGGTTTCCAGTCTTCTGCCACTGGCTTCTTTTAATATTGATGCTGCTGCTTCCAGTCCCTACTCTTCACCCAAATTACGCCCCCTGAGGGCTGGCGTCCCAAAACTCTTTTGTGGGAGCAGTAGGGTAATGGCGATTCATTTTTCTCTAAGTACTAACGTGCTGATGAGGGCTGCCGTGCCAGATTGAAAAGGACCACAAGAATCTTGGTGAAGAGGCTTTGGGTTCCCTGTAGTAGAAGCTGGCTGGAATCCCTACATCCCATATCCCCCCAGTCTACAGCTGCTACCAGCTGACTGACCAAGGTAAAAGATGACACATGATCAGATGTGGCCTGTGGACCACGGATAAGAACTAAAGCCAAAAAAAAAAAAAAAAAATCACTTCTGGGCCTGGGATTGTGGTTCAGTAAGAGAAGAGTGCTTACCTAGCCTGGGTACAGCCCTCCAAACCAAACCAGAATGAACTGAATGAAAATTAAAATTGCCCTGGCTGGCCTGGAACTCAATACATAGACCAGGCTAACCTTGAACCCACAGAGATCCATCTGCCTCTGCCTCCCGAGTACTGGGATTAAAGGTGTGTACCCCAATATCCTTGTGTCACCACATCCATTGAAAAAGAAAATATTTATTCTCCTACCCAATCCCAATACAATATTTCTAATATAGTACCTGTCACTCCCTTTCATGTAGTTAAGCTTTTACTATCTAGGTGACTATTTCTTATCAAAATATATTGTCTAGCATGCATCTTTGTTACATTTCATTCACATTTGTGTGTGTGTGTGTGTGTGTGTGTGTGTGTGTGTGTGTGTTGGTTGGATGTACAGAGGACAGAGGAAAACGTGTGAGAGTCGGTTCTCTCCTTCCACTTGTGGCTTCTGAGGAGCAAACTCATGCTATCAGTGAGCACTGTTACCTACCGAGCCATCGTGCCATCCCACAGCTTGAATTTTTACTTTAACTTACATTATACCTTCTAAAATTTCTTTCTTTACTCCGTTTCCCCCATATTCATTCAACTTTTTACACATAATTCTCAGTCATCTATTTGAGATGAATATGTCATTTTTATTCTGCGTCATGTTTGTAGGCATTTTGGTGGTCTGAGTGAGAACAGCCCCCATGGGCTCATAGATGTGCATGCTGGGTCTGTAATTGGTGGAACTGTTTAGGAAGGATTAGGAGGTGTGGCCTTGTTGGAGGAGGTGTGGACTTAAGAGATGTTTGTTTGTTTGTTGAGTCAGGTTGCTTGGATATTTTTAAAGCCCATCCCAAGCTCAGCTCAGTCTCTCTCTCTCTCTCTCTCTCTCTCTCTCTCTCTCTCTCTCTCTCTGTTTCTCTCTCTCTCTCTCTCTGCTGGCTGCCTTGCTCTCCGCCATGACAGTCATGGACCCACCCTTTTGAAACTATAAGCAAATCCCCAATTAAATGCTTTCTTTGATAAGCCTGCCTTGAGTATGATGTTTTGTCACAACAATAGAAAAGTAGCTAAGTCAGGAATTAAAGTTGCTATCCCATCCTTCCCCCACTACAAACAATGAGAGAATGAACAATAAATCTGACTTCTTGTGCCTGCTTGCAACCTTGACTCCAGGGCATGGTTCACAAACTCTGAAGACCACTAGAATCGCCAGAGTGGTTTCTTAAGCCTGCTGCCTGCTGCCTCTGTCCCCTTTCTGAGTGGCACCTGCTGCTGGCCTGAAGATCCTGGTCCCAGAGCCACTGTCCTAGGCTATGCATTCTGGAGCTAAATGGCGCCACCAAACACTGTGTCTTCAACTTAGTAAACAGTGACGTTTCTCAGCAGAAGGGCTTTCATCACAGGCTCTCCTACAAGGAGCTAGAGTCCTCTTTCTTACAGCCATACTTGATGCTGTAACACTGCTAAGGTTGGCCAACCCACAGAACACGGACTTGTATTTCATCATGACTTCCATTTACAGTTCCCCCTGCCTCAGCATTTTGTCTGTGGCCATCTGGGTTAAGTTGTCTTTTATCTGTATTGTGTGCATACCCCTTTTGCTATTTGATACCAGGCTGCTTAATCCATATTTAAAAAAAAAAAAAAAAAAACTTACAGGGCTGGAGAGATGGCTCAGAGGTTAAGAGCACTGGCTGCTCTTCCAGAGGTCCTGAGTTCAATTCCCAGCAATCACATGGTGGCTCATAACCATCTACAGTGAGATCTGGTGCCCTTTTCTGGCAGGCAGGCAGGCAGGCACACATACAGGCAGAATATTGTATACATTAAAAAAAAAAAGTTACAACAAATTTGGCTTCTGTTCAAAATGTTGGACTCTGAAATATCTCATCCTGTTAAACAGAGCTCTCATCTGAACAAAAGGGGCATCTGGCATGGTAGACAGGAAGGCTGAGGGAAGCAGACACAAACAAGAACCAGCCGACTGAGCCAGGCATGGTGGCCACACGCCTTTAATCTCAGCACTCGGGAGGCAGAGGCAGGCGGATGTTGTAAATTCTAGGCCAGCCTGGTCTACAAAGTGAGCCCAAGCCAAGCCAAGGCTACACAGAGAAACTCTGTCACGAAAAACCAAACAAACAAACAAACAAGAGCAAGCATTCCAGATCTGTTAAAAACAGAAGACGCTAACTATGATCGGCATTTTGGGGTACTGGTCTGTTTGGAAATTCAGTGTGATTCCAGTGCAAGTGATTCTGCTTTGGTTTCGTGTGATCTGCTGGGACCTAGCAGGGGCTAGTCCAAAACTTTACACTTAGAAAGGAATGATAGTTATCAAACTATCATCTTAGAACATGAACAAAGAAAATGCATATGCACGTATTTTGGGAGTTCAGTATATGCAGTTACATCATTTATTAGCCTATACAGCTTTTATAATGGGAGAAAAACACGATTTATACATGTATGATGATAGTAAACTGAAACTCAAAAACACTGCTTGCTTGGAAAAGAGAGTAGCCAGATGATGGCAGCGCACACTTTTAATCCTAACACTCAGGGAGGCAGGCAGAGGCAGGCAGATCACTGTGAGTTCGAGGCCAACCTGGTCTACAAAGCAAGTCCAGGACAGCCAAGGCTACCCTCGAAAAACAGAGGGGGGGCGGGGAAGGAGAGAGAGGCTGAGTGTAGTCACTTGGGATGCAGGGCAGAGGCAAGTAGATCTCAGTGAGTTTGAAGTCAGCCAGGCCTACATAATGTGAAAAACATTTTTTTTTCTATCACGGATAGTCATCCCAACAAAGGCCTGAACCTCTCTCCCTTCCCTGTGGTGTCAGAGTATGAGGTCTGAGTTCTCATAAATGGAATGACATACAGTCACCACCTCTAGTAGAGGTCATTTTGGCAAGTGTGTTTGCTAATCAGTTTTGGTTCTGGTGCAACCATTGCCTAGGCTGACTGTGGTGGCAAATGTCTTAACCCCAGCACTAGAGAGGCGGGCAGGTGAATAGCTATAAGTCCCAGGCCAGCCTGGTCTACATAGCAAGTTCCAGAGCTACATATTGAAACCCTGCCATCCCCCACTCAGACCCCCAAAACAATCATATTGCAAAAATCTCTTTCTCTTTGTTCCCTTTTGTAACACTGAAATTATTGAGTTCCAGGCCATCCAGGGCTAAATAGTAATAGGGTCAAAAAAATAAATAAATAAAAAGAAAGAAAGGAAAGGAAGAGAGGGAGAGAGGGAGGGAGGGAGGGAGGGAGGGAGGGAGGGAGGAAAAATAAATTAAATGCTAGATGTGATAGTACATGCCCATAATCTCAGCTCTCAGAGATAAATTGCAAAGATAATGAGTCCAAGGCTATCTCAGGCTACAAAGCAAGATCCCATCTCAGAAATCCAAAATATGAAAGAACAGGGGTTGGAGTTGGGGGAAAATAAAATAATGGCATGCCATCTTTGTATGGACAGCTGATGACTTTAAGTGTATATACTTCCTTTCACTTTCCTGCATTTTCAAATGTTTTGGTTGTTGTTTGCTGTTTGTTTATTTGTTTCGAGACAGAGTTTCTCTGTGTAGCCTTGACTGTCCTGGAACTCACTCTGTAGACCAGGCTGGCCTCGAACTCACAGAGATCTGCCCGACTCTGCCTCCTGAGTGCACCACTACTGGCCGGCAGCATTTTCAAATATTTTATAAAAGAGTTGTAGCTTCATACTCCATGAAGATTTAGAACAAAGCCCACATGTGAAGCAAAGCTCATGTTTTACCTAATCTGGTCTACCCATCAGAAAGCCCAGTGGGGCCTTTAGAACTAGTCAGGGAAGTCCCCTGGCCCATTAAAATGGTTGCTGTATTCACCCACGAAACCCAGATGAGGCTGTGGTGGAGAAGCCTGTGGGTAACCTAAGAAAAATCTACATTGTATCTCATCTGGGAGTTACATTTAGGACGGCATCAGAGGCACCCAGAACCTAGGACCAACTGAAGACAAAGCAGGCTTGCACATCCTATCTTCCTGGACCCTTCCCTATGTCTCCCTAGTGACCCATGTCTAAAGTTGTCCTCTGACCACCAAATACACAACTGCACGTGCATGTGCACCTTGCACGAGAGTAGTCACACCCATTGGTGCACCCACAAACTCATGAACACATAAACAGATAAAAAAGGTGAGGGGAGCTGGCTGAGGCAGGAGTTCTGGCCAGACTGGGCAACAGAGAGAGACACTGTGTCTTCCTCAAAAGAAAGTAAAGTGGGGCTACAACTCAGTAACAGAGTAGCTGCCTAAAGGAAGGAGAAGCGGGGTGTTGAAAGCTCAAGAGACTGAGGTGATAGGGAAGAGAGGTTTCAGAGGAGTTATGAACTGAAAACCTGACAGAAACAGCCTGAGAAATGGAGAGGAAGAAAGAAAATGCAACCGCTTTTTTTTTTTTTTACTAAAAAAAAAAAAAAAAAAAAAGCAAAACAATTACCAAAAATGCACTTATACTGATCTAAAATCAAATGTTATGATTCTAGCCAAATCAGAAGCATTGAGCAAATTCAATTCAACCTCTGATGGAAACGAGAGTGAGTCTGCTTACACAAGTCAATCTTACCTTGCTCTCTGAGGTCCACAGGAACACAACCAGCTCTAGAAAAACACAATGCCTCTGCCACACTAGGGATTCCATGGAGACATTGCTACAGGATAAAAAGGGGGGGGGCGCTAGAAATAGTTGGTGAGTTGAGCGTGGCGTGGACACTTAAAATCCCAGTTCTGGGAAGGCTGAGGCAAGAGGCTTGCCAACCTGCCCTACAAAGCAAGAGCAAGCTCACCAAGGATGCATAACAAGACCCTCCTTCCCTCCCTCCCTCCCTCCCTCCCTCCCTCCCTCCCTCCCTCCCTCCCTCCTTCCTTCTCTCCTTCCTTCTTTTCCTTAGACAAGGTCTCTTGTAGCCAGGCAGGCCTTAAACTCCCTGAACTGATCCTCCTGCCTTGATTTCTCAAGTGCTGAGATACATGCACAAGCCCCCCAGGCCTAACAAAAAGGATTTGGGTTTGGTTTTTGGTGTTTGGTTTGGGTTTTTGGTTTGTTTTGTTGTTTGTTTGTTTGTTTGTTTGTTTTGAGACAGGGTTTCTCTGTGTAGCCTTGGCTATCCTGGACTCACTCTGTAGACCAGGCTGGCCTCGAACTCACAGCGATCCACCTGCCTCTGCTTCCCGAGGGCTGGAATTAAAGGCGCACACCACTACTACCAGCACAGAAAGTTTTTTTAATGTATCAATACGAAGCGACTCAGACTCTCTTCGCTGCTCCTTTCTGTTCATCAGATGCTATTTGAGATGCCCAGGAATCTCTCAGGTAGCACTGCATCTCGCTCTCAGCTCACTAACTGTTCTCCCCAAGGTCTCAGCAGGCAAAGCCTTTGGTATCTTACTCAGACACATGTCACCGGGCTCTTTGTTTGCGTTCAAATTCAGTAGAATAATATCTAATTATGATTTATCCTGCTGAAAAGCCCGTTCTCCTCTTCAAATCACTAGCCCAAACCTCCCTGTGAGGATTAATCGTTACAGGTATTGAGTGGCACTGCACACCACACCACTCACTCTTCTGAATACTTTTGACATCATCTTCTAAAATCCTGCGAGCAGCCCTATTGTACAGAGATTGCTATTCCTGCTTTCCAGGAATGGCTGTGTGTGCCTGTAAGGCCAGCACTTGGAAGGCAGAAGCAGGACTATATGTCAACTTGAATATATATATATAAAGTTGGAGGCCAGCCTGGGCTACATGAAACCTTGTCTCAACATAATGGGTTGCAGGGGGTGGGGGAGGGAAGGAGGAAAGATAGGTCAAGTGACTACAACTGTTTATTTCTTTGCTTGTTACTTTTGAGACAGGCTCTCATCTTGTAGCCCTGGCTGGCATCAAATTTGTGGTAACCCTCTTGCCTCTGGCTATAACTGGGATTACAGGCATGCACCACCATGTAGACTAAGGTGACCACAATTATTAAGTATTGAGATTCAGTCCAATAGAGACACAGGGGCCTATATTCCTAACTCTCTGGCAACAGGAAAGTAGCTTTTATATAAATGTGTCTCCATTAAGTAGTATACTTTCAAAAGCAGATTTAAAGAAAAATCTGTGTTTTCAAAAAGGGGATAAAATTGTTTATAAAATTGTTTAGCAACACCCAAAGTCCCTTCCTTCTGTGTTGGGCCCTCACACACTTGAGCAGTCTAGCCATATTGCCAGTACTCCTGCCCAACAATTAAATAAAACCCACCAAAACAGTTGCCTTTCTCTTTTTTTAATAGCCATGTCCTCCCAGCCTCCCTCTCTGTGCCATAGTATCATCAGAGATCCAAAAATAATTCTCTCTTTGTGGGAGACACAGACTCTTTAAAAAAAAAAAAAAAAAAAAAACTTTTAGCCTTCTCATCAGAAAAAAAAAAGTTGATTCACTTCCCATATATTTAGAATTAGCAGTGCTGAGATGTGGCTCACGTCCGTAAATTCAATACTCAGGTATGAGGCCGGCAAGAGTACAGCCGCATGTTGGTGGCTAGCCTGAGCTACATGCTGAGTTTTAGGCCACCTGGGGTACAGAGAAAAAAGAAGACCCCTAACGCAAAAGGCTAAAACTAGTAGGTTCAGTTTGAAATTACAATGTGCATTTTCTATGGGACCGCCCATTCACGCAAACACGCTATATACCCGAGATGGACGGTAGGTGGCGCTGCAGGGACGGGTAAGTGCGCCCAGGGCCTCTCTAGGAAACACTAGTAGGGGGCGGGGCGACTCGAGACTTTCCCGCGGTGGGAGGAGTCTGCGGCCCGAAAGAAGCCACGTGTTCACCTGCGCGCAGGCGCAGGATTGGTCACTTCCCCTCCCCGGGGAGTGAGGGCTGCTGGGCCGGATGACGTGGCCTGGTAACGTCCCCGCCCGTACGGACTCCGGGGAACGGCGCTGCCGGAACCGCCCGCGGCCTAGTCCCGCCCAGCGCGCGTGTGCTTGCCGGCCGAGCCCGGGCTAGCGGCGGCGACAGCTGGGCCTGCGGGGACGCGGTTCGCCGCTGGCATGGGGGAGTGACGCGCCCGCCTGCGCCTGCGCCCGCGCTTCCGCAGCGGCGGCGAGACATGAGGAGGGCCCGCGGAGCGGGCAGCGGCGGCTCCTGAGCCGGCATGGAGGAGAAGTACGGCGGGGACGCGCGAGCCGGGCCGGGCGGCGGCCTCGGACCGGTGGACGTGCCCAGCGCCCGGTAAGGAGCGACCCCCCCAATGCCGGTGGCCCTTGCTCGGGGCCCCCGCGGGCTCCTGCCGCGGTCCGTGGTGGAAATCAGCGAGCGGGCGGGAGGAGTCCGGGCTCCGGGCGCACCGCCTGCCAGTTTCCAGTCCCTAGAGAGACGAGCTGGACGCCCCCCCAACCTCCCGCCCTGCCACGGGAATACGGGACGCCTTAGCCTCTCCCGCGCCTCCCCGAGTGGATGTGCGGAAGGTGTCACCCGTCTCTCACGCGAAGAAACCAAAGTACAACCCGATGGACTCGGGTGTACGTACAAGCACAGCAAAAATCCAGCCCTGTCATCGGGCTTTCGTTGCCGTACTTTTGTGGGGAGGGGTGGCGGGCTTATCTTAATAATAAGAAATGTGTGTCTCCCCCTTCCCCAAAGTTCATGCTGTACAGGAATTCGTAAAGTGGAAATGCTTCTTTACCTTTACTCCAGCCTAAAAAGCAAGGATGGACAGTGACACTAGCCAGTGTGCTTCCTGGCCTGTCCCAAGTTCTCAGGGAGTATTAAAGATACATAAACTAGAGCCCAGCAAGTTCGTACAAACTGGTTTTATTTCCTTCATTTTTAATGAGAGTCCGTTTTTCCGATTATCAGTACGTACTCTGAGATTCCGTGATTGTTTTGATAATGTCCCAGACTGTAGTTACAGCGCTAACTTTGGTTTGCGAAAAGAACACATATGCTGAATAGGATTTAAACCAACTGCAGGGTTTGTAGTGCGCATTTGGTTTTCTGTCTGTTTTGAGCAATTCGTTTATATATCACGACTTAGTGACCCATTCCAGCTAAATGCAAAAGGGGCCACTGGTGTGGAAAGGGAGAAATACTAGAAGGGAGAAGGCTAGGTCAGTTCACAAAATTGCACTGTGGAGACTGATTAACGTATCAGATCATTGTTAAATTTCCTGTTCATAACTGTTGGTCTCAAAGCAGAGTTGCCATGTTCTTTTTGTTTTGCTTTTCGAGACAGGTTTCTCTGTGTAATAGCCTTGGCTGTCCCTGTCCTGGACGTGCTTTGTAGACCAGGCTAGCCTCGAACTCACAGAGATCCGCCTGCCTCTGCCTCCCCGAGTGATGGGATTAAAGACCTGCGTCCCCATGCCTGGCCAACCGCAGCAGTTCTTATAAAAGAAAACATTTAATTGGGGCTGGCTTACAGTTGAGAGGTTTAGTCCATTTTTATCATGACCGGAAGCATGGCACCGTCGAGGCAGACATGGTGCTGAGAAGGAGCTGAGTTCTACACACTGATCGTCAAACAGTGGATGGAGCCTGGGTACCACACTGGGTGTACCGTGAGCATAGGAGACCTGACAGGTGACATCATTTCAGCACCACTGTCTGCCATGCTTCTGCTAGGATGGCTCATCAAGCAGCACTGAAAACATGGTCAGGCCTATCACGGCATAGCCCAGTCCCTGGTACCAACCTCAGTCTTGGTTAGCGTTTCACTGCTGAACCTGGAGCTAGCCTAGCAGCCAGCAAGCCACATCCATCCTCCTGTCTCTGCAGTGCAGTGATTACCACTTGGCTTTTTTATGAATGCCATGGGGTTCAAACTTACGCTCCACAAGTGTTCTTATCCACTGAACCGTCTTCCCACTCATCTACTGTAGTTTTTAAGTTTTTATATAAGTAAATTGTTTGCTGAGCATATTCCCCCTCGTAGCCCTTCATGCCCTCCTCCTCTTTTTAATATCTAGGGAACTGTGAGTAGAAGCAATGGACAAAGTTCAAAAACCAGCTATATACCCATATCCAAATTTTAATAATTGCCAGTTCAGAGAGCCGAATAAATGTCTAACTGTATTTATTCAGAGACACTTTTTTATGAGATCCCTTTATAGCAAATAATGGTTTCTAAGTTGGGGAGCTAGATTAAATGCCCTTGCATTGCCCTGAGGCTCAATGGCCTTTATAAGAGCCTGTCTCTTCTCCCATACCCACCTCCCAATCATTTCCCTCCTTAACGTGAACTGCCATGCTTTTGTATATGGTTACTTAGCCTTAACTAGTGTTTCAGAGATGACACACATGGGAAACGTGTGTCAACATAGGTGTGCCTAAATTGTTTACCTCGAGGAAAAAGCTAGAAATGATTTCATTTAAAACCTTTCCAATACTCAGCTATTCAGGAATTAACCTTGTAACCTCTGGAGTGCTATACATGCATTTGTGTATGAAAATAAAGTTTGTTTACTTTTTAAAAAAATTTATGTATTATATATACAGTATTCTGCCTGCATGCCAGAAGAGGACACCAGATCTCATTATAGATAGCTGTGAGCCACTATGTGGTTGCTGGGAATTGAACTCAGGACCTTTGGAAGAGAAGACAGTGCTCTTAACCTCTGAGCCATCTCTCCAGCTCCCTAAAGTTTGTTTTCTAAAACTAATAAATTAACAATGAGTATTTTACATGAATTGCTTTGTATCTTTCATTCAAGTACCAATTTTTTAATTATTAGTACTTTATATAGAAATGTCTCTGTAAAGCATATTAAGTATAATTTGCCTTTTCCTCAATTTCAGTCATAAGCGGTGTGTTGCTAGACTAGATTAAATGAGATCCCTAGATGGACGTGCAGTAGGATCGTCAGGGTCCCTGCCCAGTGCTCACATTCTGCACATCCACTCTGCACTTGGCACAGCTTCCTCCCTTTCCTTGTTTAGTTCCTGTGTTACCTTCAGGATCTCAAACTCTGTGGAGATGCCCTTTAACTTCTCCAGGCTTAGTGGCTACCACATCTTTTAGACCCTTCAGGATACTTCTTTGGGTCACATGGGTTTGTCTATTTGCCTATTTTTTCTGACCTGGAGCTCCTTGAAAGCAGCGTCCTCACGTGTGTTTAGTGTCTGGTTTATTACATAGAATCATGAAACTGGAAAGACTTAAATAAATAGGGATTCTCTCACATAAAAGAAACCAGATTGGAGCATGCCTTTAATCCCAGCACTCGAGAGACAGAGGCAGGTTGTTTGAGGCCAGCCTGGTCTACAAAGTGAGTCCAGGACAGCCAAGGCTGCACAGAGAAACCCTGTCTCAAAAAAACAAAACAAACAAACAAAAAGAAACCAGATTGCCCACAATGATGCCCCCTGGGCCCAATTCCTCATGCCTCTTCCCTGCTATTGTTACTTTTATATTAATTTTCATATTCTGACTTTAAAAATTAATACAGCATTCCTGCTAGACTTCCTTTGGCCTCATTGGCCATACATAGCATCTATCACATCCTAAGTGCACGTGGAATATTCAGGCAGAAGTTATTGGGAATGAGTAGTTGCCTGGATGTGGAGAAGCAGGAATCTGGGAGCCTGATTTCCTGGAAGACTTTCCGACACACACACCCCCTTTGCAGCTTCTTGCTGCCTTTATGAAGTATGTTCAGTTCTCCTGTTCAGACTATGGGTCTGGTCACTTGACTTGTGACCGTAACCCTCAGTGCAGTCATTTAGTGGGACAGAGGAGGGACAGATGCCTCTGTGTTGTAATCTTCCAGTCTCTCTGCACATAGAATGTGGTTTCTGTTTTGTTTTCTTAATTCTCTTTGTTTTCGAATAACAAGTTAGTAAAGCAGATTCAAATTACTCCATTAATTTTGCTAGACTATACACATTGTCTGTGGGGGGTTAGGGGGCACTGGGAATTGAACCTGGGACTTCCCACAGTTTAAACAATCACTCTACCACTGAGCTACATCCTTAGCCTATTTTTTATTTATTTATTTATTTTATTTTATTTTTTTAAAGATGGGAACTCACTAAGTTGCCCATACTGGTCTTAAACACATTCTGCTCCTAGGCATATCTCTGTGAGCTCAGGACTAACTTGGTCCATGTAGTGAAACCCTGTATCAAAAAAAGGAAGAAAGAAAATCCTTCTGCGCAGCCTCCCAAGTAGCTGGGGTTGTAGGCATATACTACCTGGTCTGCCTTAGACTTGAGTACGCATTAAAAGTAAACCAGTAGTGTATTACCAAAATGCTACCAGCAGTTGTCATGTAGATGGTGGGTTGTTTGGGGAGGCTTTTTGTTACTGTTTTATATGTGTTTTCTGTGTACGTCTATAGTTTCTATTATCCCCTCCTGTATTTATGATTATGGTGATCCTAGTGATTTCAATTATATTAACAATTGTTTCTGTTTTTATTTTTCAGATTAACAAAATATATTGTGTTGCTATGTTTAACCAAATGTTTGAAGGCTGTGGGACTTTTTGAATCATATGATCTCCTAAAAGCTGTTCACATTGTTCAATTTATTTTTATATTAAAACTTGGGTGAGTATCAAGAGGGCCTTAATGTTTATTTCTCTTAAGATCCTGTTTTGAGGGGGAAAAAAAGATCCTGTTTTGACTGAGTATCTTTAAGAAATCTTATATATGTGTTCTATGAAGTTTGTTTCTTCTGACAACTATTTGATAATTTTTTTCCTTAAATAGAGACTTACATAAGGGTAGATGTGCAAAGACCCATCAGAAAAGGGTTCTCTTAGCTGAGTGTAGCCTTCTATAATCTCAGCACTTGGGAAACTGAGTCAAGAGGATTATGAATTGGAGACCAGCCCTAGTTACACAGAGAGACTCTGCCTGAAGAATAAAGTAAAAAAGAGGTGGTTGAATTCTAATGACTTGGCAAACATAGGTTTTTGCAAAGCTTTTTTAATACCTAGCTTAATAGTTTGGTTCCTATCTGTGTTAGCAGTCAGTCTTTTGTGATGTCTTATATCATTTACTCTCATGTTGGGGGGGGGGCGCTTTACACACCTGACAACAAGTGTAACTCACTCCTGCCTATAAAACCAGCTCCAGATTTGACACTCTTGGCTTCGGTAGGCGTTGGTACACACATACACAACTGAAAATAGTCTTTAAAAAAATAGTTTTCCCTTTGTACTCACTGGGCTCAGTCTTGAGTTAGTCATAAAAATATCACATAAGGCTGTCTTAGCACAGACATTCCCAATGAAATCATGCTGTGCTGTGCCCTCTGCATAATACCATCAGAGTACAGGGTTCTGATATTCTGTAACTGCAGTTTGTGTAGTTTTCTTCCTAAGTAGAGATTTTTGGGCCTTGAGATTGATAGTAAACACCCAGCCCCTCCCCCGTGTATTAATAAAATTTTATCAAATACTCTTGAGGGTATAGTTAGCCAATTTAAGGTAGAGATTCTTGACTAGAAGAATTAAGCTTTTGGGGGGGGTGTTTTTTTGTTTTTTCGAGATAGTTTCTCTGTGTTGCTTTGACTATCCTGGACTCGCTTTGTAGACCAGGCTGGCCTCAAACTCACAGTGATCCACCTGCCTCTGCCTCCCAAGTGCTAGGATTAAAGGCGTGTGCTACCACACCCGGCAAGCATTTTTATATAGTGATAATAAAAAGATGGTGGCATGGTTCAAGATTTATTACTACTGATTTTAAGAGAAGATGAATGGTTTTCTTCGCTGTTTTAAGGCATTGAAAGCTAAGCATAGAGGCACGTGCTGGTAATTGCACTCAGGAGGCCTAGGCTAGAGAATGTCAAGTTGAAGATCAGCCTGGAGTGCATCCTGAGGTGTAGATCTGCCTCTAAAATTCAGTCTCGACACTCAGTATTACTTTTGTGGTTTGTGAACTAGTTCTGAAGACCATTACCAAAGAAGGTCCTGACTTTTGCCATGAAAGCCTTATCATGATAAAGGCAGCCTCTAGTACACTTGCTGTTGCTGTTGTTGCTGTTGTTGTTGTTGTTGTTGTTGTTGTTGTAGTTCTTGAGGCAGGGTCTCTGTATCACTGGCTGACCTGGAACTTCCTCTGTAAACCAGGCTGCCCTCAAACTCACAGAGATCTACTTGCCTCTGGTTTCCAAGCACTGGGATTACAAGTGTGCACCACTATTCCCAGCCTAGAGCAAAATTTCTCAAATTAAATGTTATGGTCATGAAAATTTTGGCAACCAAAAATTAATTCAGAATCCAATGCATGATGAATCTGAGGTGTTTCTTCTGCAGTAGGGCGTGGCTGCCGTCTGGCTTCTGCACACAGCATGAACACTGAATGCGCTGTGCGTACTTTCATGCCACACAGTGCCAAAGAATATTTCTGCATCACTTTAATTTGCTCTCATGACTCTTGTGATTTGAATTAGTGTTTTTATGTTATATACAAAATTTTCTACTCTTAAAGAAGCATAATGGTTTAATTACAGAAAGCAAAGATGTAACATTTCCCTAGAGTCATTCTTCAGCATCTTTGTATTAAATCAGAGTATCTAAGGATTGTATAAACGTATCCATCTCAGTAGTACGCGAAGTTGCTTTCCTCTCTAATAAATAGTAAAATTATGAGGTACATGTTTTTGTTGTTATTTTGTTTTGTTTTTCAAGACAGGGTTTCTCTGTGTAGCCTTGGCTGTCCTGAACTCACTTTGTAGATCTGGCTGGCCTCAAACTCACAGCGATCCCCCTGCCTCTGCCTCTTGAGTGCTGGGATTAAAGGTGTGCGCCACCATTCCTGGCTAAGATATATTTTTAAAGATAAATTTCTTTATGATTTGTTAGCAGTAAATGTTTGATTTGTACATGAATTTTACATACTTATATACAACAATAGCACAAAAATATGTCAGGTGGGAAGGGGCCACAGTGCAAAGAGTTAAAGTCCTGCTCTAGAGGAAAGCATGTCTAGTTCTGGAGTATTTGTAAAAGCTACACCTTGTACTTAATGTTACTGTTACTCTTTCAATGTTTACAGGACTGCGTTTTTTCTGGTTTTGTTTCAAAAACCTTTTTCTTCTGGGAAAACTATCACAAAACATCAGGTGAGATGTTGACAGAATCATTTATTCCTAACAGCTTCCCCTTCAGTAGGCCAGAATAAAGTGACATTTTAAATTTTTCTGGGCTTAACTTCGTGGTTGGGTGGTTGGTGGTTGATTGGTTTGCTTGTTTGTTTATTTGTTGAGTTTTGGTTTTCGGCTTGGTTTGAGATAGCATCTCCTGTAGCCCATTCCGGTTTCAAACCTGTGCAGCCAAGGATGGCCGTGCGCTCCTGGTCATCTTGCCTCTGCTTCCCCGGCCGCTGCTGTCGCAGGCTCACACTGCCATTCCCAGTACGAGGTGCTGACGCTGGGCAAGCACAACAGCCTAGCTACATGCTCAACAAGGATTAACTCACACTTGACTTTTCAGAATTGATGCTCTAAGAGTAAACTAAAATCTCAATGTAAGGCTGGGCGGTGGTGGTGCATGCCTTTAATCCCAGCACTCGGGAGGCAGAGGCAGGTGGATTGCTGCGAGTTCGAGGCCAGCCTGGTCTACCAAGTGAGTCCAGGACACCCAAGTCTATACAGAGAAACCCTGTCTCAAAAAAACAAAAAACAAACAAAATCTCAATGTAATAGAATATTTTCAAATGTAGAAAGGAGTAGCAGACTTTAAAGGGATGTCCTTATTCAGAAAGATCCACAGATCAGGTGTAAAGTCATGCCCGAGAGCCTAGAGTCACTGGGGATAGATTATGTGCAGGAGTTGGAAGGGAAGCCCCTAAAATCAGTCCTATTCACACCCTGTACTACTTACATTATTTCTCTTGTCTTAATTTTGCTCACGTATAAAGTGAAGATAATAATATTGGCCTAGGATTGTCCGTGAGGAATAAATTAATTTATACCTGTAAGGTTTTTAGTTACAGCTCACATGTGAGTATCTAGTACATGTGCAGTGTATCACACAGGTCATCTTGAGGCCCTTCAACTGCTTCATGCCAGAAAATTCCTCATTCTGCTTAGTCTCTCACAAAGCACCTCACTGGGAGCAGTTATACTCTATTGCATGTCTGCTTCATGTCACAATTGGGGTTCGCTACCATATTGTCAGCATGGCAATTTAAGTACTTCTATTTTAGAAACCAAGAACGTAGAAACCAAGAACATCTATAAAATACAATTAATCTCTGTTTTCAAATGACTATAGCATAAAAATTGCTCACGGAAAGCCACAACACTCAAAGAAATAGCAAGATCAATATGAGTTCAAGGCCAGCCTAAGCTACATAATGAGACTGATCCAAAAAAAAAAAGTCTGATGGAAAAGGTTTTTTTTAAAAACTAAATCATATATTTTTGTTAGAAAACTAGTGGAAACTGGAAAATTGTGCTGTGTAGGGAAAAAGACGTAAGAGCTAAAGCTGGGTTTGGTTGTGCATGTCTTTAATTCCAGCACTCAGAAAGCAGAGATTGATGGGCTCCGTGAGTTTGAGGCCAGCCAAAGCTACAAAGTAAGACCGTCTCAAAACAAAAAACAAAAACAGCAGCAGCCAGGAGTGGTGGCACACACCTTTAATCCCAGCACTTGGGACGCAGAGGCAGCTGGATCCATGTGAATCCAAAGCCAGCCTGGTCTACAACGTGAATCCAGTACAGCCAAGGCTACATAGAGAGACCCTGTCGTGGGGCAGAGGGCAGGAGGACCAACAGCACTTGAGAATACAGATAATAGAGATGAAGATAGTCAGGGGATCTTGGTAATTCTTTTTTTTAAGATTTATATATTTATCATGTATACAGTGCTCTGCCTACGTGTACACTTGCATGACAGAAGAGAGCACCAGATCTCATCATAGATGGTTGGAGCCACCGTGTGGTTGCTGGGAGTTGAACTCAGGACCTTTAGAAAAGCAGCCACTGCTCTTAACCTCTGAGCCATCTCTCCAGCCCCAGCATTTCCTATTTAATGTTTAAATATGTGACTATTTAACCTTTAAAATAGTTGGGTTGTTACCCTCTTCCCTCTGGGTTTTGCTTTGTTCCTTTTTAAGACAGGGTCAGGGTTAGGCCTGAGCACCTTGGAACTCACTGTGTAGAACAGGTTGGCCTGAAATCAGAGAGCTCTGCCTGCCTGTCTCCACTTGCAGGAATCAAAGGAGTGCTCACCATACACTGCCTCCTTGTAGGTTTTATTTAAGCATGAAATACTTATTAGCAAATGGATATGACTAAAGTTGTTTTTGTTATTGTTTCTATTTATAGTGGATCAAAATATTTAAACATGCAGTTGCTGGATGTATCATATCACTTTTATGGTTTTTTGGCCTTACTCTTTGTGGACCACTAAGGTAAATTAAAATGTATTTTCACTATTTGTTTACATTTCATTTGAGTTAATTTTGTTGTGTATTTATATTTCAGCATTTGTAGTGCACACGTGGGGCCAGAGGGCTTTGGGAGTCAGGTCACTCCTTCCGCCGTGTGGGTCTTGGGGACCAGGCTTGGCAGCAAAAGCCTTTTACTCACAGCGCCATCTCACTGCCCTTGTTCCTTATTTTATATCAAAGATTTACTTGTACAACGGTTTCTGTTACTTCTATAGCACTGAACACATTTCAACATAGAAGAACCAGTTTAGTCTGTGTTAATGATCTATCACAGACACTTTATTGGCTAGAATCCAAAAAGTTTCAGATGGAGAAGCTAACACATCTGAATGGAAAATGAAATAAAACAATAAAGATGAGACATCTTGAAAGGTGCTCTTTTCTCTTACCCTGCAAATACCCTATAAACACACTTCAGAGTAGCGTCAGCCATCAGGAAAAGGTGCTGAATGAAGGAGGCTGCTAACCTTGGCTTCCCTTAGAGCTGTGTAGAGGTCCCTGTGCGAATGGCCAGTGTAGAGAAGAAATGCTTAAAATGACTTAATAGACACTGAAACGTGCAATTAGCATCAGATTTTTTGTTTTGTTCTGCTCTTTTTTTTGTTTTTTGAGACAGGGTTCTCCGTGTAGCAGACCTAGCTGTGGTGGAACTCACTTTGTAGACCAGGCAGACCTCAGAAATCTGCCTGCCTCTATCTCCCAGGTCCTAGAATTACAGGTGTGCACCACCACACCCAGCTTTTTTGCTTTTTTTTTTTTTTTTTTTTTTTTTTTTTTTAATGTGGTTTGATTGATTGGTCAGTCTCTAAAAGGGGCTAGCAAGAAAGTATAAGAAGCCCAGCGTGAGGCAGAGAACTCGGTGAGTTCAAGGCCAGCCTGGTCTACAAAGAGAGTCCAGGACAGCCAGGGCTCTGTACCACAGAAAAACCCTGGCTCAAAAAACCAAAAGAGAAAAAGAAAAGAAGGAAGTATAAGGAAAGGCGCCTTGTTCCTCCTTGCCTTTGCTTAGGGAGGGGTGCGAAGACCAAGCCTGAGAGTCTCCATCAGAAGCTGGAGCGATTGGCACGCCTGTAACCCCAGCACTCGGGAGGCAGAGGCAGGCTGATCTCTGAGTTCAAGGCCAGCCTAGTCTACAGAGCAAGTTTAGGACAACCAGGGCTACACAGAGAGACCCTGTCTTGAAAAACCAAAGATATCTCCATCAGAATAGTGAAGGTGGACAGTGCCGAGGAGAGGAGAAAGACTTGTGGTGGCCAGCCGAGTACCTTCTGGGCTGGCATTTCTTTGTCATACATACCCTGTGCTTTCCACATGCAGCGTGTAGCAGCCACGCCCTAGAGGAGTGAGAAGTTTGCCTGAATTTCCCAATTGAGTAGAGCCTTTTCGGTTTATGGTTGATCATAATTGAGTGCTATTATTAGAGCCACCACTTTTTAACTTGCTTACTCATGAAATGATGCTTTAGTTCATACTACTAAAACTTGTCCCTATGTCTTAAGATACAGATAGAAAGGGGAAAGTTATTTAGTCATCTGCTTCCTCCCTTGTACCCCGTACCACCACCCACATTGCCTTTCTCCACCTTTTACTAAACTCATGATGCACTTTTAAAGTGTTTACTCAAGGGTCTGGAGAGAAGGCTCAGGGGATAAGAGCACTGTCTGCTCTTCCAGAGGTTCTAAGTTAAATTCCCAGCAACCACATGGTGGCTTACAACCATCTATACTAGGATATGATGCCCTCTTTTGGCCTGCAGGTGTGTGTGCAGACAGAGCACTCATCTACATAAAATAAATAAATCTTAAAATAAAAAGATCTATTCTAAAAAATAAATAAAGTGTCTACTTAAAAGTGGGCACAATGATATTTTCTAGTCTGTCTTATTTTAAGTTAGTATTGCCATGTTGATATATTTACTTCTTAAATTAGAACCTCCCAAATATGATAAAAATTAAAGTTATAATCAGTGAATTTTCATTACAGACTTAGGTGAAGAAGAAAAATGACACATTTAACTAACAGATACCTGGAAATGGGTTAATGTTTCGGTCTGTAATACTCCTTTTCTTTCTTTTTCTTTTTCTTTTTTTTTTTTTTAAGATTTATTTATTTATCATTTATACAGTATTCTATTCTGCCTGCACACCAGAAGAAGGCACCAGATCTCATTATGGACGGTTGTGAGCCACCATGTGGTCACTGGGAATTGAACTCAGGACCTTTGGAAGAACAAACAGTGTTCTTAACCTCTGAGCCATCTCTCCCGCCCCCCATTACTCCTTTTCTTTGGTTTTTGGCTGTCCTGGAGATTGGATCTAGGGTGCACACTCACTAGATAATCTCTGCCTCTTAACTGCATCTCTCCAGCCACTTGCCTGTTTTGAGTTAGGAGCTCTCTTTTCTTCTTTTCTTTTTCTTTTTTTTCTTTTTTTTTTTTCTGTTTTTGTTGTTGTTTTGTTTGTTTGTTTGTTTTTGTTTTGTTTTTCCGAGACAGGGTTTCTCTGTATAGCCTTGGCTGTCCTGGACTCACTTTGTATACCTCGAACTCATATCAGTCCACCTGCCTCTGCCTCCTGAGTGCTGGAATTAAAGGCATGCGCCACCACTTTTTAATTATTATGCATGCAGTGTTCTGCCTGCATGTACACCTGCACGCCAGAAGAGGGCACCAGATCTCATTATAGATGGTTGTGAGCCTCCATGTGATTCCTGGGAATTGAACTCAAGACCTTTGGAAGAGCAGCCAGTGTTCTTAACCTCTGAGCCATCTCTCCAGCCCAAGTCAGGATCTCTCCCCCCCCCCCCCCTTTTAGACAGAGTATCACTATGTAACTCTCACTGACTGACCTGGAACTCACTAGGTAAACCAGACTAGCCTCAAACTCAAAAGAAATCCATCTACCTCTGCCTCCCAAGTGGTGCAACTAAAGGCATGTGCCACAACACCCAACCTCTTATTTTTTAATAAAGTATTTCCACATAAAATTCATTAAATATGGACTTCGTTGTATATAGTAAATATTGACAAAAATGTTTTAGATTTATATTTTACTATTATTTATGTGTGGGTGCCCATGGAGGCTAGGCAAGGGCTCACTTCCTCTGGAACTGCCTCACATGGGTGCTGGCAACTAAATGTGGGTCCTCTGGAAAACCTGCAAATGGTTGTAACTCCTGAACCACCTTTCTAGCCCCTCTTTGTTTGTTTTTAAGCGTAAGTGTGTGTGCCCGAGGGTGTGTAAGTGCACCACATGCATTTGGGAGCCAGAAGAACTAGAAAGGCAGTCAGATGCCCTGAAACTGGAGTTCCGGGTGGTTGTACTGGGAATGTTGTAAGAACAATTCAGTTCCTGATGTGGGAAGCCTCTCTTCTTCCTTGGACATGATAGCATTCTCCTGTAACCCCAGCAGTAGGGAGACAGAAGCACACAGATCTCTGCGAGTTGAGATCAGCCTGGTCTGCATAGAAAAAGAATTCCAGGACAGCTCAAGCTACATGGGGGAGACTCTGCATCGGGGGGGGCGGTTCGGGGAGTAATTTGTTTACCATAAAATTCAGCTTTTCAGAGCTGGGTACAGTGGGCTTTGGGCTGGCAGCCTCAGATCTCTTGATCCTAGGAGTTTGGAGTTTGAGGCTAGCCTGGGCAACATACCAAGATCCTCTCAAAAACAAACAAAATTAATGTACACTTTACTACTTTTTGTATACTTAAAATTTTTCATTCATGCCTGCTCCTGCATCAGTCCATCAAATGGAAATGTTCCATTGATATTCTCTTAGTAGTGAATAAGTTAACTTCTAGTTTGGATCTCCTATAATTAATGCCAATAAAAACACACTCTTTAAAAAGATTTATTTATTTTTATGTTATGTATGTGCTTTGCTTGCATGAATGTGCACCACATGTTTGCCTAGTCTCTGCAGACACCAGAAGAGGCTATGGCATCCCCTGAAACTGAAATTGCACAGCTGTGATGCTGGGGGCCAGACCTGGGTCCTCTGCAAGAGTAGCAAGTGTTCTTAACCACAGGGCCATCCTCCAGCCCCACCAACAAACTTAATATACAGGAAGTCTGAAGGGTTGGGAAGTTGACCTAGTAGGTTGCTGCACAGCTATGGGGACCTGAGTTCAGATGCCAAGCAGAGTCAAGCATGACAGCGCTGGGGTAGTCAAGACAGACAGTCACTAAGGTTTTCTAAGCAGCCAAGCTACCTAAGAAAGAAAGTTAGAGGTTAAGTGAGAGACTCTGTCTTAAAAAATAATGTGTAGATTGGGCGTGATGCATGCCTGTAATCCTAGCACTTGGGATGCAGAGGCAGGTGGATCTCTGAGTTCAATGCCAGCCTGGTCTACAAAGCAAGTCCAAGACAGCCAAGGCTACACAGAAACCCTGTCTTGAAGAACAAACAAACAAAAATGTATAAAAGGCTGGGTGGTGGCAGTGTATACTTTTAATCCCAGCACTCGGGAGGCAGAGGCTGGCAGATATCTGTGAGTTCAAGAAGACACCCTGGTCCTCAGAGCAGATTCCAGGACAACCAGGGTAGTTACACAGAGAAATTCTGTCTTAAAAATAAATAACAATAATAATAATGTGGAAAGCAGTGGAAGAAAGCCTCTAGCCTCTACACACATGCGCATAGACATCGGGGCCATCAGGATGGTTGAGAGGGAAATGCACATGTTGTTCAGGCCCACCATCCTGAGGTTAGTTTCCAGATCCAGTAGCAAGAGGAGAAAGCTGACTCCTGAAAGCTTTCCTCTGTCCTCCGACAAACTGTGACTCAGTAAATAACATTTCAAAACAAAAAATTTTTTTTTCAAAACAATGATATTTTAAAATGACATAATTCTAAGATTAAAGGTTGTTATTTGCAGGTACTCACAGTATCATTCTTGTTTGTTTGTTTGTTGAGACAGGGTTTCTCTGTGTAACCATTGGCTGTCCTGGACTCACTTTGTAGACCAGGTTGGCCTCAAACTCAGTGACCCACCTGCCTCTGCTTCCTCAGTGCTGGGGTTACAGGCTTGTGCCACCATGCCCAGCGCATCATTATTTCTAGGGCAGTTAACACCAAAATGCTTTCTGAGAGAATTGTATGTATTTATTTTTCTCATGTTTTTAATTTTCTTTTCTCTTGCTTTAACTTAGTTCATGCTTCCTAAAAAAAGGTCAGAAACATTTTCTGAGTGGTGTTGTGTTTCCGTAGGACTTTGCTGCTGTTTGAACACAGTGACATTGTCGTTATCTCCCTGCTCAGTGTTTTATTCACCAGCTCTGAAGGCGGACCAGCAAAGGTAGAGATTTCCATTGTTGCTACTTGGCAATTGAAAATATAGGTGTTAAATATTATTCATAGCAAAGACAGATCATGTCTTTTACCACTTATAATATGGAAGAGACAATGCTAACAACATTTTTCTTACAAAACCACTTCTCTGTTTTTATTTCATTTTGATGTGATTATAGATTCTTAGAACATTGTAAAAACAGTACAGAGATGTGCTTTCCAGTCAGTTTACCCATAGGGAACTTAGAGGTTGATATTAGTGCAGCCCGTGCGATAATCCTTTCCTCAATATCACCAGCACATACCACATCATGTGGCGCCACAGCTCTCTGCCTTAATCTTAATAGAAGCAGCCTGTGAGCTTGCTGTACTTAGTCTGCTGAACAGTTACCTAGCACATTACCAGCTAGTCAGCCCTATTCATCGCAAGTGGTTTAAATATTACTGTCTCTAGCAGGGCGTGGTGGCCCACGCCTATAATCCCAGCACTCGGGAGGCAGAGGCAGGTGGATAGCTGTGAGTTCGAGGCCAGCCTGGTCTACAAAGCGGGTCCAGGACAGCCAAGGCTACACAGAGAAACTCTGTCTCAAACAATAAATAAATAAATATTACTGTCTTATAGAAAATTAGTTGTTAGTCTATGGTCTGCATGTTAGAGCTGGCACTACACTATTTCCATTTTATCAAATTAAAATGTCCCGGAGCATGGTGTGTTGGCCTAAGAGTTGTCATCTAATTGCGTAGCACTTGCATTCCCCTCCCCTACCACACACAATAAGTAAGTATAATTCTTAACAAATAAAAGGGACTTTGAGGCCAGCTTGTACTACATAGTAAGACTCTGCCTTTAAAAACAAAAAGAAACGGCAGCAGAGAAAACGGAGAGGAAATGGGGGTTAAGGGGAAAAACATTAATTGTACAGGTTTTTCATGTATGTTGCCTTTTGTCATAATACCCGCCACACTAAGAATTTATTAAGTATAATGATACCATATAATGAATAGACTAATATCCTGTTTTCATTTGAAACTTTTATTTACTCAAAACTTTATTTACTCAAAAATATATATTATATATTATATAATATATAAACTAGGCTTATGTATTTTCTCTAATTTTCTTTTATCCAATTTTTTTCCTGGCAATAAAAGCATAAACTTAAAAGGTTTATCAGGGCGCTGCAGATATGGCTGAGTGGGTAAGAAGAGCACTTGCTGTGAAAGCAGAGCACCTGAGTTCAGGTCCTAGCACCCACGTAAAAACCAGGCCTGAGTATGTATGCCTGTAACTCCAGTGTTGTGTGACAGAAACAGGCAGGTGCTGGGCAGGCTGGCCACCCACCTAGTTAAAACAGCCAACTTCAGGTTCATTGAGAGACTCTACCTCAAAAAATACGGTGGAGAGCTGAAGACTGCTTGGTGGTTAAGAGGACTGGGGTTTAGTTTCCAGCAACCCCTCTGGGTGGCTCACAAATGCATATAACTGGAACTCCTGGGGATCTGACACCCCCTTCTGGTCTATTAGGGTACCTGCATTTATGCGTACAATACCCAAACACATAAAAAGCAAAGTTCTAAAAGAAAGTGGAGAGCAATAGAAATTACCAGATGGCTTTCTCATGCTTGCACACGACCAGTGTCCCTCCACCATGCACATCTATAACACATATACACAGTTCACTATCTTAGGATGACTTAATTTTCTCAGTATGGTTTCTCGGACCTTTTTCCTTAGAGGAACACTAGCTAGATTATTCTCTATTTCTTAAGTGTTACAGAATACAATACAGCTCTACCAACTATTCTTCCTTAGCTATTTAAGGCTTTTCAACCAAAAGATGAGAAGCTTATCTCTGTAGGCCCTAATGATTTATTCATATTAAATATGCCAAGTCACATTTAGAAGGAGATACATTGCTAACATATGTCTTAAAAGATGTAAAGCACTCTGAAGAATTTATTTCTGTAGCTTACTGTTTGTTATACTATAAACATATGTAAAGACAATAATGTTGGTGTTGTTTTTCATTAAATGTTGATGCATTTTTTAATGTTCCTCTTAAGCCATGCTTGGTGCATGTCTGTACTCTTAGCACTCAGGTGGCCTGGGCAGGGGTGGGTGCAAGGGTCAGGCTGAATAGTAAAATCCTTTCTCAAAAGTAAAAGGGAAAAATAGTTTCCCCTAGCATTTATGTGATTATTGTGCTAAGACTTAACCTTTAAAGATACAAAAACAAAACTTTGTCTATTTCTTCTCTTTCAGACAAGGGGGGCTGCTTTTTTCATTATTGCTGTGGTCTGTTTATTGCTTTTCGACAATGATGATCTCATGGCTAAGATAGCTGAACACCGTATCCTTTTACTCCAGACTGGTGGTGCCTAAAGTCTAAGGGGGGAAAAAGCTAGCAGAATGGGGAAAAATGGAAGGAAATTAAACTCATCTGTCACAAGTGACACTTTCATAGATTCATGTTGACATCCTTAATCATTATTCAGATGAATAATAAATTCATTCCCAGTTGAAATTTTAAAATATCCTCAGTATGTTTCCACAATGCTTATGTTTTAGAATGTCCTGATGCTAGAAGACAGCAAAACATTTAAATTCCTTTGCCCTCGCTTTTACTGTCTTGTCCAGAATCATTCCTGCCAACTCAGGCTACCTTCTTGAACCCAACTTTCTATCAAGTTTGTGTGCTCTCCTCTCTGACCTCCCTTGTGGTCATACCCCTGTGTCTATTCTGCAGCACTTAAAGTACTGATACTTAGTGTCCTGGGTTATTAGTAAACTAACAGCAGTGTCCTGTGTTACACTGAGAAGGAGCAGAAAAGGCTACAGATGCTTGTGATGCATGTCCTTTCCTATGCTGGGGCCCGTGTGGTCAGCAGTGTAGAGCAGACAAGGTCAAGACTGATGGTACAGACTGACCTGACGGTGCAGCCTCAATCTCATCAGACAGGAGTAGACCAAGGGCATGCCTTGCCTATGCATGCCTCTAAGAACCAAAATGTAGTCACTGCCTCCAACACACTCATTGCTGGAAACAGCAGTACACACAGAAGCCAGGTGTGGTAGCACACCCTTTAAGCCCATCACTTGGGAGGCAGGGACGGGAATTTAAGAGTATCTTTGGCTGTGTTTTAAGGCTGTGGCTCTAAAGCCAACAGTTGGGGGAAAGGGAAAAAAATGAAAACAAAAAATCATAGACCGTTCTTATTTATAAGTTTTTTTTTTTTTAGAATTAAACTAAATTGTTTTCTTTTCAAGAGTAACATGCTACTAAGAATAGTTGAGTTTGGCATACCCAAACCAGTGTGTCTTCAAAATAAAGTAGCTAAAATTTCAAGCGAACCTTAGCTTTGGGAGTTGGGATTTAAAAATATTTTCCTTTACTCTAGTTTCTTCAGCTGAAGGACATCATGACAGTGCTCTAACTCATATGCTTTATACAGCTATCGCCTTCTTAGGTGTTGCAGACCACAAGGTATCATCTTTTGTTACAAATAGAATTGAAATGTCGGGAGCTGGAGAGGTGGCTCAGTGGTTAAGAGCACTGGCTGCTCTTCCAAAGGTCCTGAGTTCAATTCCCAGCAACCACATGCTGGCTCACAACCATCTATAATGTGATCTGATGCCCTCTTCTGGACTGCCAAGTGTAAATGCACATTCATACAGTAAATAAATAAATCTTTAAAAAAAGGGGGGGGGGATTCAAAGGTCACAACAAGTATAACTTTGGGGATGGGGGACAGAGCCTCCTGTAGCCCAGCTGTCCTTGAACTTGACATGTAGCCAAAGATGACCTTGAACACTTAATCCTCGTATCTCCACCTCTAGGCATGTACTACCATGGAATTTATAATTTTTAAATTTCACTTATATCTAACACATACCTTTACTCCTAGCACAGAAGAGGCTGAGATAAGAGCATCTCCAATTTCCTGGCCACCCTGGGCTATGTCATCAATATTGTCCCAAAAATATATTTATTATCTTGGTACTAAAGAGATGACTCAGCCATTAAAACCTCTTGCTGCTCTTCCACAGGACTCACTTGATTCCCTGTACCCATATAGCAGGTCACAACCATCTATAACTCTAGTCCCAGGGAATGCAGTGCACCAGGCATGCAGGTGGCACACAGACAGACATGCAGGCAAAACACTCATACACATAAAACTTTTACAACACTAAAATAATTTCTATTTCTTCAAGATATATATAATCAAGAAGATATGGCTTATTGGTTAAGAGTGCTTACTGCCACTTGGAAGGCAGAAACAGGTGGATCTCTCTTGAGTTCAAAGCCAGCCTGGTCTACAAGGCAAGTCCAGGACAGCCAAAGCTACACAGAGAAACCCTGTCTCAGGAAAAAGAAAAGAAAAAAAAGAGTGCTGACTGCTCTTGCAGAGAACCTATTCCCAGCGCCTTTATCAGGGAACTCAAAACCGTTTGTCTCTCCAGTTACGGGGATCAACCGCCCTTTCCGTCCTCCACAGCATCTGCACTAGTGGTGCGAGTACACTCGTGCAGACGCATACATACAAGCACACGTGTTTTAAATTAAAAAAAAAAAAAAAAAAAAAAAGATGCAGGGCAAGGGATGTAGGTCAGTGGTAGAGTGCTTGCCTAGCACGTACAGAGTCCTAGGGTCAGTCCTCAACACTGCCAGGTGTGGTGGCACATTGGGAGGCAGAGAAGGGCAGGCAGGTCTCTTGAGTGTGAAGCCAGCCTGGTCTAAATAACAAGTTCCAAGCCAGCTACAGCTGCGTAGTTAGGCTCTGTCTCAAAATGTTGTACAGAACATAACTCTGTAAGGAGTTGAATATGATAGTATATATGTTTTTTTAACGAAATATTTCACTCATAGGGTGGAGTACTCTTGCTGGTGCTGGCTTTATGTTGTAAAGTTGGTTTTCACACGGCTTCCAGAAAGCTCTCTGCAGATGTCGGTGGAGCTAAGCGCCTTCAGGCCTTATCCCAGCTTGTTTCTGTTTTTCTCTTGTGCCCCTGGGTGATTGTTCTTTCTGTGACAACTGAGGTAAGATTGAGAGCTGTTGATAACAAGTAAAATGAGTTACTATTCAACAGAAATTTCAATTTAGAATTTTTTAATTTGAGGCTGATAGTGGCTTAAATTATCCTTGCTTTTTTTTTTTTTTTTTAGTTCTAATTGTTGATAAAAATGTAAGTCAAATACTATTATGTTTATGTATATTTCACATTTCTATGGCCCAAAGGATTCAATGAAAGACTACCAGTTAGTAGTCTTAAACTCAGGTTTTGGCTACTTAGTATTTATAAAATTCAACAAGAATAGGGTTTTGTTGTTAGTGCCCTGGGGGATACTGGGAAAGTATACCGATATCTTGTGACTTTCACATGCTGGCATTTTGTGAATCATATTCAGTCATGAGTATTTGTTTATGTACAAAGTGATTAACAGAAACATCTTGTAAAATTAAACCTTTTCTCCATAGAATACTGATTGTGTGTTGTGTTGTTTGTGTTTTTCATTTCTAGAGTAAAGTTGAGTCTTGGTTTTCTCTCATCATGCCTTTCACCACAGTTATTTTTTTTGTCATGATCCTGGATTTTTATATGGATTCCATGTGTTCAGCCAAAATGGACGTTTCCAAATGTGCCCGCTATGGATCCTTTCCCATTTTCATTAGTGCTCTCCTTTTTGGAAATTTTTGGACTCATCCTATAACAGACCAACTCCGGGCTATGAACAGAGCAGCACAGCAGGAGAGCACAGAGCATGTCCTGTCTGGAGGCGTGGTAGTGAGTGCCGTGTTCTTCATTTTGTGTAAGCATTTGCCTGCTTTTCTCTTCCTGACGTCTTTATGGTTTCTGGTGCTCAAGCCTTCAGTTTAGTTCAGTGCTCGCAGTTGAGTGCTGGCTGGCAGTGACCATGTTGATGCTTATCCATTCAAAACTTGTATCATATTCTCTTTTTTCTCTTTGTAGCGGCCAACATCCTATCATCTCCCTCTAAGAGAGGACAGAAAGGTACCCTTATTGGATATTCTCCTGAAGGAACACCACTCTATCACTTCATGGGTGATGCTTTTCAGCATAGCTCTCAGTCGATCCCTAGGTTTATTAAGGAATCACTAAAACAAATTCTTGAGGAGAGTGACTCTAGGCAGATCTTTTACTTCTTGTGCTTGAATCTGGTAAGATTTTTAAATATTAGTGCTATATATTTAAAGCACAATGTTTTTATTTTGGTGGGATGTGTAATTTTAGTACTTCACAAGTTTCTGACAAAGATGAGCTAAAACTTATATTTTTCTCTAGTAGCAAGGATCCTATAAACGAGGCAAACAGTCTTTGGAGGATTGTGGAAATTCTGATTTCGTATGCTGTTTTAAATCACTGCTACAGTAGCTTGTAAGGGGTAGAGTTGCCTCTTATATGTCGTCAGTACATAACTGCTGATGCTGACATTTTAGAGCCTCGTCTGTTGATTCCCACATACAAATCAAACAATGCCTTTTAGTTTATAAAATAAATATATCTGATTGGCCTAGTTCTTCATAATCTATATAAAATATAGTTTCTAGCAATGGAATTTTAAGCACATCTTCAAAGAAGGTTTGGGTAATTGGTTAAATCTTATGATTAAAATCTAATAATTCTCTGTGGTAATGTATTTCTCAACATGCTCCTCCCATAATTTTTTAAACCTCTTTTTAGCTTTTTACCTTTGTGGAGTTGTTCTATGGAGTGTTAACCAATAGTCTAGGCCTGATCTCAGATGGATTCCACATGCTCTTTGACTGCTCGGCTCTGGTCATGGGACTCTTTGCTGCCCTCATGAGTCGATGGAAAGCAACCCGGACTTTCTCCTATGGGTAGGTGTGCTGTCAGGGCCTGAGGACAGCCTTCAGCGGCAAAAGTTAGTACTGCCAATATAGAGAATAATGCTGGTACACATTTGACTAATTCTGAATGGCAGTTGGCTAAAGGTTATTCTTCCTAACACATCTGTTTAGAGGCTAAGAGAAAAACACCACCTAAAATGTTCACATTTTTGTTCAGCATGTTTCTTTGGGAGATGAAATATTCATGACGATTCACGTCTTTTGTGTTAAAAGTATTCAAAATCTGAAATGACTATATAAAAATATCTTCCCATTATTAAAATCTCTTTTGTGTGAAAGCTATTTAGGAAGACTTATTCTAAATAAATCCACCCCTTATCAATTGTTTATATTTTGGAATTCTTGTGTGGTTTTTGTATTGTTTTAAGGTTTTGTTTTGAGCCTGGCAGTGGTGGCACACACCTTTAATCCCAGCACTCGGGAGGCGGAGGCAGACGAATCTCTGTGGGTTCCAGGCCAGCCTGATCTACAAAGTGTGTCCAGGACAGCCAAGGCTACACAAAGAAACCCTGGCTCCAAAAACAAAAATATTTTGTTTTGTTTTGTTTCATATGTTAAGTGTTTGGCTGCATGTATGTGTGTATGCCATAGCATGCCTGATGCCCACAGAGACCAGAAGAGGCAGTCAGACCCCCTGGGTTCCTGGGTTCTCTGCCAAAGCACCAAGTGCTCATAACTTCTGGGCCGTCTTTCTAGACCCAGTGGTTTATATTTTGAAAGATGAATGAACCAAATATCCAATAATTTTGGTACAGAACAGAATCTGTGTGCTATAGAGATACAGGAAACATTGTAGTTTGAGAGAGATATTTGCTAAAAAAAATTAGACAAGGCTTTTTATAAAATGGCATTTTAAAAAGGGCTTTGTATATATAAAAATTCAACAAATATGTTTGGAATGACTTGAATATTAATAGTCTCTTTAAATTTTAATAATTTACATTATTAGTAACTTAGTATAAAAAGCTGGGCTTGTTTCCTCACTTACTAGTCTAAATTTGTAATGTTTATATTTTTAAAATACTTGTCAGTCTTTTTTTCTAAAAATTATTGTGTGTTTTTAGGTATGGCCGAATAGAAATTCTCTCTGGATTAATTAATGGACTTTTCCTGATAGTGATAGCTTTTTTTGTGTTTATGGAGTCAGTGGCTAGATTGATTGATCCTCCGGAACTAGACACAAACATGTTGACAGTAAGTCTTTTTCTTTTCCTGTTTAAGTTTCCACTCATATTTACATGGCTTTTCCCTACCAAGGGCTAACTAGTTGTAGCTATGGGCCTGTGGTCGTTTTAGTTTTTGTTTAAATCAGCATAGCTTCCATTCTTGGTGCTTTAGTCTCCCTTAGGCAGTATTTCATTGTATGCAGTCTTGTTCACCATGGTCTACCAAATGAAACACTCCTTGAGCAAAAATACACCTAAAGTTTCAGTCATTTTTAAGCAGTGTGTAATGATGCATGCACCTCAGAGATCGTCAAGAGGACTCTAGCTGTTGTATTACACTGTGTTATTATAATGGTTCTATCTTCTTACTGTTATCATTAGTCTCTTACTGTGCCTAACTTGTGCTTTATTATAAGTGTGTATGTATAGAACAAAACACAGCATATATGGGCTGGCTTGGTACCATCCACAGCTTCACGCACACATTGAGGTCTAAAACATATGCCCCAATGATAAACAAAGACTACCATGTTTATATTATTACTGCAGACTCTTAGAAATTAATCCTTTTCTTGAAGCCAGCCGTGGTGGTGCACGCCTGTAATCCCAGCACTCAGGAGGCAGAGGCAGGTGGATCTCTGTGAGTTCAAGGCTAGCCTGGTCTACAGAGTGAGTCCAAGACAGCCAAAGCTACAAAAAGAAAACCTGTCCTTTTCTCAAATATCTTAGATAAATATAGTTACATTATAAAACATATATTATGACTTAATAAATTTTTTTCCAAAATTGTATTTTTAAGAATCTGAAGGCATTTGTAATATGTCAGAGATAAAACCAGAGAAGAATAAAAATTGTACAGGTTTTTCCCAATACGTTATATTACTATTAAAACAACTTTCAGTTCTTCCTATACCCCAACCCTTATGCGTGTAGTTCCTTGTAGGTGGCATGTCCTTCCTTCGCTCTGCCCTTGTGCTTGTTTTGAGGTGTTGCTTGCGTGTCTCCTCTGTTGGGGTACTTGCCCTTAGCCCACTCCTCTCTTCCATCTTCAGTCTCTCGGGCCCTCCTCTCAGCATCCCTGTCGCATCTTAGGCATACTCCTTTTAGCAGCACTGACTCGTGCTTGCTGTTCAGTCATTCTTCCACAGCTAAGATGAGTTCTGTATCATTAATTCTTTAATGCTGGCACTTGAATTTTTAATTATGTATGTGGATGTTTTTCCTGTATGTGTGTATGTATACACCACATAACATGCCTAGTGCCCATGACAGCCAGAGAGAGTGTGAGATCCCTGGGAACGGGAGATTAAAAGTGGTTGCAAGCCACCATTTAGGTCGTGAGAATTAAACCTAGGTCCTCTGGAAGCACAGTGCTCTTAACTGCTGAGCCCTCTCTCCAGTCCACTAGTACCTGATGAACTATTAATTCTCAACTCACTAAACATAGTTTGGAGTTTTGGTTCAGTTATACATTTGAACCAAGGATGTACCTGTCTGTCTGGGGTTGTTTTTTTTTTGTTTTTGTTTTTTTTTTAAGATTTGTTTATTGTATATGAGTGCTTTATCTGCAGAAGAGGGTATCAGATAACATTATAGATTGTTGTGAGCCACCATGTTGTTGCTGGGAATGGAACTCAGGACCTCTGGAAGAGCAGATGGTGCTCTTAACCACTGAGCCATTTCTCCAGCCCCATGTCTGTCTGTTTTGAGACAGGTTCTCACTATGTAGCCCTGGCTGGCCTAGAATTCAGAGCTCTACTTGTCTCTGCCTCCTGAATGCTGGATAGAGGTATGCAGCACCGTGCCCAGCCCAGACTTGCCATTCTACATCACTTAAATTCAAATCCTTGTTACAAGTGTTTTCTTAAGTATTTGAAACCACTGGTTTTCCACCCATGCCCAGTTCCTCAAACAACGATTCAGACTTTATTATTTGTGAATAAATGCCTGGACCATAAGCGTTGGCTCATTCCTTGACTACCTCATAACTTATTTCACCCATTTATTCTATTCTGTGTGTGCCGCATGGCTGGTTACCTCTCCTTAGTTTCATGGGTCTATCTTCCTCAGAGTCCAGGATGAATCTCCTGCCACTGACTATCTCAGAGTTCATCTTTTTCCTCCAGAACTCCCACCTCCTATTTCCTGCCTCAGCTAGTAAGCCATCAGTTTTTTACTGACAGGCGATGCTTCCATACAGTACATGTCGATTTTCTAAATAGCAACTCTTTTTTCTTAGCTTCACAGTTAAAGCTTTTCTTTTATCCTTTTTGCTAGCCAGTTTCCATTGGAGGGCTGATAGTAAACCTCATTGGTATCTGTGCCTTTAGCCATGCCCATAGCCATGGGCATGGAGCTTCTCAAGGACACTGCCACTCATCTGATCACGGCCATTCCCACCATGCTCATGGGCACAGTGACCACGGCCACAGCCACGGATTCACAGGTGGAGGCATGAACGCTAACATGAGGGGTGAGTCCTTAGGAAGTACTGTTCTGCCTTTTATTGTCTCAATAATATGGGCTTTCTGGTGTCACTGCTTTAGAGGTGGTAGGGCCCGGGGAAGTGGAGCCAGTAAATGAGAAAACTAAAGTGTCATGCAGTAGCCAGCTTTATTCAGAGCATCAGACAGTTTAAAGTCTGAGAGTTAAGAAAGGTCTCATGGGGGCTGCAGAGATGGTTCAATGCCCAGCACCCACATGGCAGCTCACACCTGTCTGTAGCTCCAGTTCCAAGGCTTCTGACACCTTCACACAGACATATCTGCAGGCAAACACCAATGCCGAGAAAAGGAGGAGTTAGGACAGTCTGATCGTTGGGCCTGGTGTTCCCACTAGTGAGAGTTCTGAAGATCCACAGTCGTGAAGCATTGTACTTACACTATAAACGGCAAGCGGAGAGACCCTCTGTTGTGCTCCTCCACAGTAAAATCATTTTACAAAAGGGAACGAAGGGCCTAGAGATGGAGCTCAGGTATAGAGAGATGTGTCTGCAGTTGCCTGCCGTACATGCAGCCTTTGATTATCAGCGCCATAAAAACAAACAAGGCACGCTTTGCATAAAGACTCGTGTTTAAATAACTTGCTGTAAGTACAGCCTTTTTTCATATATACAGAAGAATATTCTGACTGCAAGGGAAACATTTCTGTGAACCATTAACAAACCTACATGTTTATTGTGCTGTAAAAATAGTAGGATTGTATTGATGTCTTGTGGTAGTGAGTCTTTATACCGTTGGTTTAATGTTAGTAATTGGGTAATGTCGAATCTTAGCTCAAGGTAACTGGTAGAGTGACTGAGGTAAAGGAGCTTGCTCATGGCCTAATGGCCAGAGTTATTCCCTGGAAGTCATGTAAAGGTAGAAGGAGGAGACCATTCCTCACAACTGCCTCTGACACTTAGTTGTTTAGGAGTTAAGATGTTTTTAGGTCTAGATAGATGTTTTAAGTTGATAATGACAAGCCGGGCGTGGTGGCGCGCTTGGGAGGCAGAGGCAGGTGGATCACTGTGAGTTCAAGGCTAGCCTGTCTACAAAGCCCAAGGCTACACAGAAAAATCATGTCTTGAAAAAACAAAAATAAAGTTGATAATGATGGGATATGATAGATATTGATTTACACCAAGATAAGAAAGATGTTCTCTTCAAGGCTGCCAAATACAAACAGCCAAAACGCTACAAATGCAACATTTATATAATTCTTGATTATTTTATGATTCTTCTTGCTATAGATAGTTTATTGTATATGTGTGTAATAATATAAATGTTAGCCAGGCGGTGGTGGCGCACGCCTTTAATCGCAGCACTCGGGAGGCAGAGGCAGGCGGATCGCTGTGAGTTCAAAGCCAGCCTGGTCTACAAAGGGAGTCCAGGACAGCCAAGGCTACACAGAGAAACCCTGTCTCAAAAAAACCAAAAAAAAAAAAATAAATAAATAGTAATAATAATATAAATGTTTATGTAAAAAATAAAAAATATTTAATTAAAAAATTGCCTCTGACCACCACACGTGCCTTGAGTCATGTACATCACACACACAGTAATAAATACGTTCTTTTTTAAGATTTATTTATTTATTTTGTATACAGTGTTCTCTGCCTGCACACCAAAAGAGGGCACCAGGTCTTATTATGGATGGCTGTGAGCCACCATGTGGTTGCTAGGAATTGAACTCAGCACCTTTGGAAGAGCAGCCAGTGCTCTTAACCTCTGAGCCATCTCTCCAGCCCAATACATACTTTTTTCAAAAAATAATTTTACTTTCAAGTTTTTGTAGGCAGAAATAACCTTTAAAAACATTCTTTTTTTCAAACACAAACTTGACTACATTATTTTCTAAAGGAGTCTTCTAAAAAGATTATGAAAAATACTGCATTTTTAAACTACTTACATAACTTTTTTTTTTCCCCTGAAACAAGGTTTCTCTGTGTAGCCTTGACTGCCCTGGACTCACTCGGTAGACCAGGCTAGTCTCTGCCTCCCAAGTGCTGAGATTAAAAGCATGTGCCACCACCTGGCTATGTAACTTATTTTTGTGTAGCCTTGAAATACATACTTCTTAAAGACAAGGTCTCACTATGTAGCTCTCACTGGCCTTGAACTCCCAGAGATCTGCCTTGCCGTTGCTTCCTGGGTGCTGGAGTTAAAGGCCTGTGCCACCATGATTGGCAATAGATTTACCCCCCCCCCAAAAAAAAAGGGCTCAAAGGCTTAGTACATAGCTCAGTAGTAGAGCTCTTGCTTACCGCACTCTGTCACTGTTGCCTGCATCCTTAGATACCCTGTACTCTAAATTCTTTGACAGTAACCATGGTTTAGTCACTTTGAAGGGCCACCTACCAGCAAGGTGCCTGGTGCTGATAGTATAGGCTGGGTAAAGAGCTGAATGAGATAAGTTTGCTTTCTCATGTCCTTACCGTTTCCTTTGTAGGCGTATTTCTCCATGTATTGGCAGACACGCTGGGCAGCATTGGTGTGATTGTTTCCACAGTTCTTATCGAGCAGTTTGGATGGTTTATTGCCGATCCCCTATGTTCTCTTTTTATTGCCGTGTTAATATTTCTCAGTGTTATCCCACTGATTAAAGATGCCTGTCAAGTTTTACTTCTGAGACTGCCGCCTGAATATGAGAAAGAACTACATACTGCTTTAGAAAAGGTAATTTCCTCATTACTTACCCTGTCCTTTAAAAATAGCACCTAATGTTGAATAAATTGATCTAACAAGTAATGTGCAAGATGTAAGTGGATAAAATACAGTTTAACTTAGCAAACATAAACAAAACAGGTGGTATAAGCCTATAATCTCAGTTGCTTTGTAAGATGACCAAAGTTTAAGGCCAGCCTGGGCAACTTTAGTGAGACTGTCTGAAAATAAAAAGAGCTGAGGATGCAATCCTCATATACATATACAAGCTCTGCATTCAACCCAGTGCTGCTGGAAAGGGAGGTGCTTGGTGTGAGTGGGAAGGAAGGGAGACGAGATGAAGCCGTGCACAGAGCAGAAGCTGAGTAAACGGAAAGATTCCATACGATGAAGACTCTGGTTTTCTAATCTCAGTTTAGTTGTGTGATGTTAGGATTTTGTTTTTTGGTTTCCTTTTGTTTCTTTTCAGTATTAGTTAAAGCATGCATGAGCAGGGCATGGTGGAAGATGTGGCCCAGCACTTGAGAGGCGGAGGGAAGAGGATCAGAAGTTCAAAGCTGTCTTGGGCTACATTGCCCTGTCTCAAAAAGAAGAGACAGGAAGCAAGGAATCAACTCATTCAGCAGAGGGCCTGCCTTACAAGCCTGAGGATCTGAGCTCAGTCCCCAGAACCATGTAACATGGAAAGAATGGCAGTGTCGCCTGCATTCCCAGTAGGTCAGGACAGCCTGATTTAGAAGTTCTGAGCCAGGGAGACCCTGTTTGAAAGAGGGTACATGGCATTTTTTGAGGATAACCTCACTGGGCCTGCACATACACACACACACACACACACACACAAACACACACACACACACACACACAAATAATTGAAAAAGTGCTTGAGAGATGGCTCAGTGGTTATGAGGACCTAGGTTCAATTCCCAGCACCACATGGTCGCTCACCCCTGTCTGTAGCTCCAGTTCCCTTGGATCCAATACCCTCACACAGACACACCTGCAGGCAAAACACCAGTGCACATAAAATAAAAACAAATTATTAAAAAAGAAAAGGTGCTTCAAAACAAAGTAAACTAAAACATATATAAATATATATATATTATAAATATAATTGGTAGAACCCTGTTTTGTGATTATACAGTTTTTTTGTGTTTTTTGTTGTTGTTGTTGTTGTTGTTGTTGTTGTTGTTGTTGTTGTTTTTGAGATAGGGTCTTGCTACATAGCTCTAGTTGGCCTGGTACTCACTCTGTAACCTGGGATGGCCTCAAATTTGCAGCAATTCTTAAATCTCCCTGGTGGTAGGATTATAGACATGTGCCTCTATGCCTAGCTTCACTCACTTCTTATATTTTTTTAAAAAGTTACCTAAGTTTTCTCATGCTCTCATAATTTATAGATACTATATCATACTTTTTAATACCTTCCTATTGCTTTTGAAATGGGGTCTTGTGTATGTAGCCCAGGCTGGCCTTGAATTCTACATGTAGCCTTGGATAGCCTTGAATTTAGATTCTTCTGCCTCTGGCTCCCAAGTACTAGAAATGCAGGCATGTATCACCTCATCTCTTTTAGTTTCCAGCACATGGGATTGAACCCAGGGGTTTGTAAATATTGGGCAAACAATCTGTCAACTAACTACATCCTCAGTTCTAAAAAGTATTTTTTATTTCAAAAACATAGTTCATGCAGAGGCAGAGAGGTGTCTCAGTGGTTAAGTGTTCACCACTAGTTGGCAGTGTGAACCTGGGAGAGTGGAGCCTAAAAATGAGTCGAACTGAAGTCATGCAATAGCCAACTTTATTAAAAGCATCAGACAGTTTACACTCTGAGGGTTAAGAGTTACATGATTAACGTGTACAGTCTCAAGGACATAGCGCACAAGCCATGTGGCACAAACATGGTTTCTCCATATACTAGCCAGCTGTAGTGAATGATCAGAACTAAAGTAACTCACTCCTGTCCTCTGCACCTCACCTGGGGCCGTGAAAGCACATTTTAAGAACAATTCTCTCTACCTACCTACCTATCGCTATTGTGTTGTTGAAGACATTTAAGAAACTGAGGTCAGCCGGGCGTAGTGGCCCACGCCTTTAATCCCAGCACTTGGGAGGCAGAGGCAGGTGGATCTCTGTGAGTTCGAGGCCAGCCTGGTCTACAAAGTGAGTCCAGGACAGCCAGGGCTACACAGAGAAACCCTTTCTTAAAAAACAAAAAAAGAAACTTGAGGTCAAACAAGGCACGGTGGCACATGCTTGTATCCCAGTACTTTGGTAGGTAGAGTCAGGTAGATCTCTGTGAGTTCTAGACTAGCCTGATGTACAAAGTAAATCCAGGACAGCCAGGCTACCCAGAGAAACCCTGTGTCTTGAAAAACCTAGAAAAAGAAAGAAGGAAACTGAAGTCACAAGACTCTGGTCTTGTTTTCTTGCTAACATTGGGCATTCCCCTCACACGGACCATGTTCTGACACTTCAGAGAACTTGTTGATGCAGGTTCAGCTCCCAGTAGCCATATGCTGACTTGGTTGTTTATAACTCCATGGGATCCAGTAACCTGACCTCCATGAGCACTGTACTCACATAGTATACATACACACACATACATACATGAAGGCAAAACATCCATATACATAATAATGAGCAGATCTCTAAGTAATAGCAGATATGCCCACTGCAGATTAACACTTTAAAAGTTGTTTCACTACATAAATATATTTGAAGAGTTTGAGGAGGTCTAAGCAGTTAGAGCGCTGGCTGGTCCTCAGAGGACCACATTTAGTTCCCAGAGGTCTGCATAATGCTAGTACCAGAGGACCAACACCCTCTTCTGGCCTCTGTGAACACCAGGCACATGCAAGCAAGACACCCATACATGTAAAAGAAAAACAAAAATAAATACTTCAGAAATTAAAATTGCAAAATACTGTTGATGAGCTTTCTCTGCTTGCTATATTGAAAGAACATACATTTTAATGCCAATGTATTATTACATGTACTTATTACATTTAGTTTTCTGTAGTTGATAATCCTCTGTTGTGGGAAACTGAGGCGCATGCCTGTAATCCCAGCATTGAGGAGACAGAGGCCAGAGATCTCTGAGTTCAAGGCCAGCCTGATCTATAAGGGGAGTCCAGGTCAGCCAAGACAGAGAAACCTTGTCTTGAAAAAAACAAAAAGGAAAAGAAAACTGGGGCTATCTTTTTAATCTGTTCTCTCTGTAACTGTGTGTGTATACACATTTCTCAGTGTAAAGAAAGCTAAAGTTCATTAAATGTGCTCAGGTAATGTTTACAGTAAGTGAAATACATTCTATATGTCTTGAACACCTTACTACAAGCTATCTGTATCCTGTTCTTTACACTTCTCTGGCCTCACCATAATGATTTCTAGATCAAGTAATCTCTATATACTTTATTTTAAAAATCATTTTATACCACCTTCTCATTTATTTCACAGATACAGAAAATTGAAGGATTAATATCATACCGAGACCCTCATTTTTGGCGCCATTCTGCCAGTATTGTAGCAGGAACAATTCATATACAGGTGACATCTGATGTGCTGGAACAAAGAATTGTACAGCAGGTAATTTTTGTCTGTGATAATTCATGTAAAGAATTGCATACACCATATCGCTTAGTAGTCATTTACTCTTTTAAAATATATAGCCGGGCATGGTGGCACATGCTTTTAATTCCAGCACTTGGGAGGCAGAGGCAGGTGGATTTCTGTGAGTTCGAGGCCAGCCTGGTCTACAAAGCGAGTCCAAGACAGCCAGGACTGTTACATAGAGAAACCCTGTCTCAAAAAACCAAAAAAAAAACAAATAAATTATCAATCTTGCTGGGCATGGTGGCTCTTGCCTTTAAACCTAGCACTGAGAGATGCAAAAGCAGGCAGAGCTGCATGAGTTCTAGGCCAGCCTGGACTATATCTCAAGGCCCGTTTAGAAAAGAAAACTTGTGCTAAATACATTATCCTAAATTCTTAAATTTTCTAATATTTTAACAGGTTACAGGAATACTTAAAGATGCTGGAGTAAACAACTTAACAATTCAAGTAGAAAAGGAGGCATACTTTCAACATATGTCTGGCCTAAGTACTGGATTTCATGATGTTCTGGCTATGACAAAACAAATGGAATCCATGAAATACTGCAAAGATGGTACTTACATCATGTGAGATGTACCCTGTGGCATGAACAGTGGAGGCTGAGTGATGCTATAATGTCAGACCGGAATGATAGTTGCACATAACTGTACAAAGCCTTTAGAGCCCCTCCTCTTGGACTAAGGAGTCTTTTTAAAAGGAAATTGAAATGCAGAGTGAAGCATTAATTGTATAAGAGAACTTGGTTACTGTGTGAATCATGTGTATGAAAGGAATCTTACATTTGAGTGAACATGATGTACTCCTGTCACATCTTCAGAAATGGACGCTTAAGGATGGATTCTGGTGAAGACCAAAATTTCTTCTGTGCATTTACTTTCTATCAGAAAGTATCTCCACTGTAAATATGTATTTACATGTTTATTACAAAGACCCAGATGAAGTTTTTAGTCGATTTTTTGCATATCTGAAGGACAAAATGGAAATAAAATTCTATATTTATGAATTTTCTGTATATAAAAACTGGTTTCTAATTATAATTTAAGTCCATTAAGTAAAAGCTGTATTTCTACTTGAAATGTAAACTATTCAGGAGAAATTGATTTGAGATAAACAATGAAAATAGAGAACTATAATATAGTTCTTGATGTATTACGTGATTTAACCACTCCATTAAATAAATTTTTTATTTTTGGTAGTATTTGCAAATGAATAATTGATTAAAGAACTTATACTAAGTTGTATCATGTTACTCCCTGTTATGTGTCCACTCCGAGGTGGAATACCCTGTGTTCTGGCATCCTGAGACCCTCCTGGAGCGCCTGCCCTGAATCCGACTGTTCATTTGTCACCTCCTCGCCTAGGCAGCAGTCTCAAATAACTGCCAGTTCTCCACCTCTGGTTATAACATTTTTTTTTCCTGATTTCTGGGGAAATGTACATGTACAATAAATAACAGAGTAGTTTTTCAAGATCCAAGTTAGACTTGTACGTAGCTCTTGGCTACAATGAAAGCAAAATGTCCTAGAATCACTTTCTATAGCTTTGTCTACCATAATCATTTCCAGTTTTAGCTGGATATATAATCCGGAGAAACATAATGATAGACATATGCAGTTTTATGACCAAAGAATGTTGTTCAGTGCAAACTTGAATATTTTCATTACAATAGGGATTTTGATAAGTAGAATGATTTAGAATAGATAATATTTTCTATCATGATGGCAGACATTTTAAATAATATTTTATCTTACCAATTTCAATATATGAGGCAATTTAGAAATTTGTTACAAGTAACTTTGGTACTCTTTATCTTCTCTTTGCATGTTTTGGTCCAGAGTTTTCAGCCCATATTAAAATCTTGAGTGGTAGATAGAGCTGGAGAGATGTCTCAGCAGTTAAAAGTACAAGGGCCTGGCCAGCATTCTACATGGAAGCTCACAGCCATCTCTAACTACAGTCCAGGGGTTCCAGCGCCCTCTTTTGGCCTCTTGGGGCACTGTATATATGTGATATATACACATATGTGCTGGCAGAACATCTGAACACATAAAAATAAATAATTTTGTTTGTATGTTAAGATGGGTTTTTATGTGTGTGTGTGTGTGTGTAACCCTCGCTATCCTGGAACTCATTGTATAAACCAGGCTGTCCTCAAACTCAGATATCTGCCTGCCTCTGCCCCTCTCCCAAGTGATAGGATTAAAGGTATATCCACCACTCATCAAAAAATATTTTTTTTAATTAAGAAAATCTTGGGTGATGAGAAAATAATTGTATGTTGATATGTAAGTACAAATTGTATTCATAAAAACATTTCAGATCATGAGATACAGTAAATATTATACTAATTTTAAAAGGTTTATTTCCCTTAAAAGGTATATACATAACAAAAGAACTTGAAGTAAAGTGACTGGGAATGATGAGCTGATAGAGGGCTGAAGATGAAGGAATTGCAGGCAGAATGCAGGAAGACTGCAGAGCTGAGTACTTTAGTTGATTGGCCTCTCTTAGTGTCTTTTTCCCCCCTCTGTGTGTGTAGCCCTAGCTGTCCTGGACTTGCTTTGTAGGCCAGACTGTCCTCATAAAGGACACAGATCCACCTACCTCTGCCTCCCAGTGCTGGGATTAAAGGCGTGCACCACTACAACTGGCTTGGTGTCTTATTTACCCCTCATTTATAAAGTCAATAAAATATACTGCACAAGGATTGCTTGGAAAAATGATAGCCTGGAGTTGAAGAATCCAGAATAGTCTCCCCATCTTTAGGTGTTTGAAGTCCCTTTTGCCATGTAAGGAAGAATATTCATTGGTTCAAGATGCCAGGGTATGGCAGCTGTCTTGGTTGTCAAGTTGATGACATCTGGAATTAAAACCCCAAATCCAGCTGGGCAGTGGAGGCATGCACTTTTAATCCCAGCACTTGGAAGGCAGAGGCAGGTGGATCTCCGTGAGTTTGAGGCCAGCAAGTTCCAGGACAGCCAGAGCTGTTACACAGAAGAACTCTGTCTCAAAAAAAAGAAAAAGCCGGGCGTGGTGGTGCACGCCTTTAATCCCAGCACTCGGGAGGCAGAGGCAGGCGGATCGCTGTGAGTTCGAGACCAGCCTGGTCTACAAAGGGAGTCCAGGACGGCCAAGGCTACACAGAGAAACCATGTCTCGAAAAAACAAAAACAAACAAACAAACAAACAAAAAATGCTGTGCATACCTGAAAGGGATATTTTTCTTTTTCTTGTTTATGTTTCATTTTGCTTTGCTTTTTGTTTTTGGAGACAGGGTTTCTTGAACTCACAGAAATCCACCTGCCTCTGCTCCTCCCACGCCAACACACACACACACACACACACACACACACACACACACACACTGCTGTGATTGAAGATACCACAACTGCTGGGTGAGGAGGTTATTCTTTTTTTTCTTTTTTTTTTTTTTTTTTTGGTTTTTCGAGACAGGGTTTCTCTGTGTAGCCTTTGCTGTCCTGGACTCACTTTGTAGACCAGGCTGGCCTCGAACTCACAGCAATCCACCTGCCTCTGCCTCCCAAGTGCTGGGATTAAAGGCGTGTGCCACCACGCCCGGCCGAGGAGATTATTCTTAATTTAGTCATTTGAGGCGTGGAGACCCACTTCTAATCCATATATTTGCGGTGGGAAGATCCACCCTTATTCTGGACCACACCTGCTGAAAGCTTACATACAGGACATGGAAGAAAGAATCTTGGTCTTCGCCTGCTTGCTTTCACCAGCAAGACCGTTTCTTCACTGTCATTCTTTCCTTTTTTAGTATGTGTGTGTGCCTGTCTGTGTCTGTGGATGTCTGTGTCTGTGTGTACAGACCTATGTGTGGATGCCTGCAGAGGCCAGCTGGGCACATTGGATCTCCTGGAGCTGGAGTAGCAAGCAGTCATGAGCCAACCAACATGGATTTAAGCCAAAAGAAAGTCTTTATTGGCCAGATAGCGACTACACTGGGTATTCTAGATGCCAGTGTAGCCCCAAGCTTTTCTTGAGGTGAGCTTGTAAGCACAAAACCATATTGACATCTTCTGATAACAAGAACAATTAGCCAGAAGTGGAACTACAGAAGCTAAAAAACAAACAAACAAAAAAAAAAAAATCAAGGTTAGTGCATTTAGAAACTCCCAGAACTACAGACTTGGATGGATTGGGCCTTTTTTTGTTGTTTTGGCAGGTGGCACCATCTACATGCTGAATGTTTATGGTCTGAATGGTCCTTCCATCCTGGTGTCAATTGTGCTAAGGTCTGGGGCCTGTGACAAACTGAACGTGGGTCTTATGGAAGAACATCAACTGCTCTTACTGATGGGCACTGTACACAGAGCTTATGCCAAGTTAAAGCATAAATGCAAATTTATTGGAGGCAGCTCTCGGTGGCTCCACCAGTCCCAAGGAACTAGACCAGGGAAGTCACCATGCAGAGGGGGACAGGGAATCAGGGTGGGGTACAGAAAGAAAAGAGGCAAGAGGGAACCAAATGCCTACATTATATTATATAGTGAAGAGCCTCTGGGGGAGAGGAAGCCCATCCCCTTGGTTGGGAAGTTCAGAGAGGAGCTGAGGGATGCTAGGAGAACCTGAAAACCAGATCAGCTTTGGTATGTTAAATAACTCCCTCAGCCATTTGTCCCAGGTCCAGATCCCAACGCTTACCCACTGGACCGTCTCTCCAGCCCCTATTGTTTTGAGGCAGGGTCTTACTCTGTAGCCCAGACTGGCCTTGAACATGTATAAGCCACCTGCTTCAGCCTCCCATGCCTAGATAAATAGTTTTAAGTTGGGGACTAGAGAGATGGCCAAGCGGTTAAGAGCACTGTCTGCTCTTCCAGAGGTCCTGAGTTGAATTCTCAGCAACCACATGGTGGCTCACATCCATCTATAATAAGATCTGGTGCCCTCTTCTAGTGTACAGGCATATATGTAGGTATTTATATGTTATTTATAACAAATCTTTTTTTTTAATTAATTTTTGAGTTGTTCTCCTTCCTTCCTTCCTTTCTTTCTTTCTTTCTTTCTTTCTTTCTTTCTTTCTTTCTTTCTTTCTTTCTTTCTTTCTTTCTT
>OU015758.1:20486962-20516962 GCA_907169655.1 Acomys percivali | reverse complement strand
GCCATGGCGCTCAGGGTGACTAGGGTGAGCCGGCCGCGCGTTGCTGTCGTCGCTGTGGGAGAAGATCGTGGCGGCCAGGCGGGGGAGAGGATGGGGGCGGCGGGGGGGGGGCGGGGAGAGAGAAAGACCTCTGAACCTATCTGGGCTGATGACTTGGGGGGACTGGGTGGTGTGCTTTGGTGATGAAGGCTCCGGAGTGAGCCCTCGCCTTCCTCAAGAGCTACTTACAACTGAGGATTTCGTGGTTTCCTTGCCGGTGTAAAGTCACAGTGTTTGGGACTGCATGGGGCTTAACAGGAAGTTGGATAATAGGTGAATGTGGAAGATTTGGGTGGAAACTGTCTTGTTACGGCCCGAGGCTAGGCCCTGGTGTTGGCCTTCCTGCTCGGATGGAGGGGTATCCTGGGACCCGGAAGCCCAGGAACCACACAGCTCACAGGGGAAAAGGTATCCCACTGGAAGGGCATCCTGAGGCCCTAGAACACTGGCTTTCTTTCAGGGAACCTCAGTTGGGTCCAGCCTTAATTAACCCTTGACTTCCCGGAGCCGCCATGGATCCCCTCTCAAGTGGTCCTTCACTTTCTTTCAGAACTCAAAACTTAACACAGAAAATAAGGCGAAGGTCAGCATGGCAGGCGCCAAGCGTGTGCCTGTGGCATTTGCTGCATCCTCCAAGCCCGGGCTGAGACCAAGAACCGCTCTTGGAGACATTGGTAACAAAGTCAGCGAACAAGTACAGGCAAGGATGCCTCCGAAAAAGGTAACTATCTCCCTGGCCCAGCTGTCCTGAAAAAGCCTGTCTTCCAGCTGTCACCCTTGGGAAAACATTCTGTTTTCTCTGCTCCTTTCGCAGGAAGCAAAAACTTCAGTTACTGTTAAAGCGGCTGCTAAAGTTCCACCGAAACCCGTGGAGAAGGTCCCTGAGTGTGAGCCAGAGGTGGAACTTGCTGAGGCCGACCCTGACCCTGAACCTGAACCTGACCCTGAACCTATTATGGAAGAAAAGCTTTCTCCTGAGCCTATTTTGGTAAACTTAGCATTTTTTTTAAATGCCCATTTCTTTCTGGCTTCAGTGCATTCTGATACACGGCGGTAACTTTTGGGATATATGTTTTATGGACAGCTAAGCAAAGACATTTTACATGAGTTAACACAGTCTGGGGTAGGTATTAGCTCTACTTCAAATGGGTTAGATATATATGATGGGTTTTTTGTTTTATGTAGACAGGGTCTCCTGGTGTGGAATGTCAGACGTTTGACTGCCTCTTGAGATCTGGGATCCAGAGGTGGGCACCATGGTTTTCTTTCTTGTGTCACTGGGTAGTCTCTGCTGTCCTTGGAAATTCTTCTACTCCCATCTCTCCAGTGCTGGGATGGTGCAACCAGGACAGATCTTTTAATTACTTACTTATTTACTTTTTTTTTTTTCCAGAGACGGTTTCTCTGTGTAACAGAGCCCTGACTTTAATTGCTTTCTTCTGTGTAGCTTCCTGAATCGATCCTGTAATTCCGCCTCTGCCCAGAATTAATTGAATGACACACAGATGTGTTTGTGAACCTTTTACTCTCTCGTATGGCCACTAATAAGCCTGTTAAAAGAAGTAAAAGAATGTTTTCAGACAGTCTCTAATTCCAGCACTGTGCAGGTGGGGCTCTGAGTTGAAGGCCAGCTGTGTCTATATAGCAAGGGCCAGGCCAGTCAGAGCTATAGAGAGACCCTGTATTGGGGTGGGGAGGTGGGGGAGAGTTAACACTTCAATGTAAAAGTGAAGTTTTGGCTGGGTTATTAGCTTTGCCTGTTCCGCACATGTACATCATACAGGAAGCCCTGGGTACTAAGTACAAAAAACACACAGACAGCATCAAGTATTACTATTAGGTGTAGTAGTTGGCGCCTGTCTGTAATTCTAACACTTCAGTTACCGCAGGATAATTGCAAGTTTAAGGCCATCCTGGGCTAACCAGCACAGCTCTATCAGTTTATGTCACTTTATCTTTGTAATCAAGAACTTGTATCACCTGCATGAAGATGGAAGCCTTGGCATTTGTTTGAACCAACTTCATGTGGGGCTGAGTGTTAGTTGGCTTTATTGCCTGTCCCTCTTCCCTTTGGCTCTCTTTATGTGGTAGTGTGTAGAATCCACCTTTTTATTTGTGGGTGCCCAATCATGTATGTGCATGTTAGTCCTTTGGAGCCAGAGTTACAGGTGTTTGAGCCCAGTGTGGGTGCTAGGATCTGAACTCTGGTCCTCATGATGGAGTGCTGAGCCATCCCTCCAGCTCCCAATCCGCCCCCCCCTTTGTTGTTGTTTTGTTTTATTTTGTTTTGGTTTTTTGAGACAGGGTTGGTTTCTCTGTGTAGACTTGGCTGTCCTAGACTCACTTTGTAGACCAGGCTGGCCTCGAACTCACAGCGATCCCCCTGCCTTTACCTCCTGAGTGCTGGGATTAAATGTGTGCGTCACCACACCCGGCGAAAATTTTTTGTTTTGTTTTTGTTTTTCAAGACAGGGTTTCTCTGTGTATCCCTGGCTGTCCTGGACTCACTTTGTAGACCACGCTGGCCTTGGAACTCACAGCAATCCGCTTCCCCCTGCCTCCCGAGTGCTGGGATTAAAGGCGTATGCCACCACGTCCAGCTCTCCCCACCCCCCTTTTTTTACATTGTATTTTGTGTGTGAATGCATACTTGTAGAGGTCAGAAGACAACTTTTGAGTCAGTTCTTCCACCACTTGGGCCCTAACAACTCAGTCACTAGGTTTTGCAGTAGGCACCTTGCACATCTTGCCAGCCCAGTTCTTCCTCCTTTAAACTGACTTAATCTAAATTGGGATTTACGTTTTTTATGACACCAGATCTTACTGGCTTGCAGTTTTAAGATTTATTTTTCATGGGTGGGACATGGCTTTGCACACGGATGCAGTGCCCAAGGAAGCCAGAAGAGGGGATCAGATATCCTGGGGCTGGAGTTGGGTCACCTGGTTCCTGCATAGAAGCTGGGCTCCAGTCCTTGACAAAAGTGCTTAGTGCTCTCTACAGCTAAACCATCACTCTGGCCCAGTATTTACTTTTTGGTTTGTTTTTTTTTTCCCCCCAAGACAGGGTTTCTCTGTGTAGCCTTGGCTGTCCTGGACTCACTTTGTAGACCAACCTGGCCTGGAACCCACAGCCATTGGCCTGCCTCTGCTTCCCAAGTGCTAGGATGCCACACCTGACCTTTCCCCCCCAAGTATTGACTTCTAATATCAATCCTTTCCCAAAAGGAAATTGGGGGAGGGGGCTATCTGAAATGCTTTTCTTTAGTGAAATGAATTACTTCAATTCAGAATGATTTCTTGAATTGGGGATACCAGTACTGACTTTCCTTCCCAGGCTGTAGCACGTGCTTCTCTTTCAGGTTGATAATCCCTCTCCAAGCCCAATGGAAACATCTGGATGTGCACCTGCAGAAGAATATCTGTGTCAGGCTTTCTCTGATGTAATCCTCGCAGTGAGTGATGTGGATGCGGATGATGGAGCTGATCCAAACCTCTGTAGTGAATATGTGAAAGATATATACGCTTACCTCAGACAGCTGGAGGTCAGTATTGACACGGTACAGTCCGCCTTTACTAAGTGCAGCCAGCTTTAAAGAGTTCAATCCCCAGCACCCACATGGTAGCTCACAACTGCCTGTAACAAGTGTCCAGTGGATCTGATGCACATAAAATAAGAAGTTATATTTTTAAAAAGGTGGGGGAGAGGTCTGGAGAGATGTCTCAGAGGTCAAGAGCACTAGCTGTTCTCAAAGGTCCTGAGTTCAATTCCTAGCAAAAACATGGTGCTTCATAACCATCTATAATGAAATCTGGTACCCTCTTCTATAGGCAGAACACTGTATAAATGATAAATAAATCTCATTAAAAAAAATTCTCCTGGCTCAGCCTTCCCAGTGTTGTAATTTAAAGCATGCACCACCACACCTGGCTTATTTTATTTACATATGTATATGTGTATCTATCTCTGTCTCAGAACTAGTCTGTTCTGAAACTTTCTTTGTAGACCAGGCTAGGATTACAGTCGTGTATTACCAACCTGGTTAGCAAACCTTTGTTTTTTTTTAAGTTTTTTTTTTTTTTTTTTTTTTTTATGCCGGGCATGGTGGTGGCGCACACCTTTAAACCCAGCACTCAGGAGGCAGAGGCAGGTGGATTGCTGTGAGTTGAGGCCAGCCTGGTCTACAAAGTAGGCTTGCCATGTTGAATGCAAGATTTCTGTGTTGGGGAGATACTACTAGGACTATTCATAAATAGACAAATGTCACAGTTGGGAAAGCCCTAAACTTCTGGGTTTGATGAGGAAGGAGATGGCATGTTAAGAGTAATCCTGTCATGACAGAAGGGGGGTACATGTGCTTGTCAGGGAAGTTATCTGTGCCCAAAAATTGTTTCATCACCTTAGCCCACTTGGAAACCTTTCTCCTAATGGCATTTGCTTTTCACCTCTTTAACCAAGACACAGGTTAATATTGTTCTGTCAGATTTAACCCCTCCTGCCTCCTCCACCCCTTTTATGACCTTACAGAACCTTGTGCATACTAAGCAAGCACTTGACCTCTGATCTGTAGACCCTAGCATTGTCATCTCGGGTTATCGTTGGTTTATTCAGTCTCTCTTGTCCACTGTGACAGGTGGGTGTGGGGTCAGAGGACAGCTTTCAAGAGTTGGTTCCAGGGACTGAACTTGGGTCAGCAGGCCTTTACCCACGAAGCCATCTTGCCAGGTCCCATTCCTTTTAGCACCTAAAGGAGCTTTCAGTAAGGTGCTCATCCAAACTAGCTGTCTGCTTTTTAATTCTTGTTAGTACTTGCTAACATTTGTGTTGTCAAGCTGCAGAGCTGGATTTGGTAATTGAACATATTAGTCTTTGATGCCTTATGTTTTCTTTGGTTATAATATAAAATTTATTTTTTTCTGCACCACAAAGCTCAGGTGAAAAGATCTGAGATAATGATAGGTGCAGGGTGTGAACTGCAGTAGTTCTGGCAAATTGAATGTCACAATATGAAGAGCCCGGCTAGCTTTTTTTCAAGACAGGGTTTCTTATATAGTTCTAGCTATCATGGAACTAGCTCTGTAGATCAGGCTGGCCTCTGCCTCCCAAGTGCTGGCTGAGCCTGGCTCTTCGGACCCCTGCTTTCTTAGTCAAGTGCACCAGAGCTATCTTAACTAACTGGTGTTTATGGACACAAATGGGATATGGAGAGATGCTTCTAGAGTAACTGACATTTTCTTTTGCAGGAAGAACAGTCTGTTAGAGCAAAATACTTGATGGGTCGTGAAGTCACTGGAAACATGAGAGCCATCCTAATCGACTGGCTGGTGCAGGTTCAGATGAAGTTTAGGCTGCTGCAGGAAACCATGTACATGACTGTTTCCATTATTGACCGTTTTATGCAGGTACGTGTAATTCAGTAATTGAGACTTCTCCACTCCTGAGTTCTGCTGAGAACCTTGGAGGAGGGGAAGTGGATACTAGAGTTTGAATCCAGGGTCCCATATGTGTACCTTAACCTTTGAGCTGTTACACCTAGCCTGGAACTGAAATCTTTCTTGGGAGGTGATGTCATCAGTTGAGATGTAATTGAACGTGCTGTTGCAGAACAATTGTGTGCCCAAGAAGATGCTGCAGCTGGTTGGTGTAACTGCCATGTTTATTGCAAGCAAGTATGAAGAGATGTACCCTCCAGAGATTGGGGACTTTGCTTTTGTGACTAACAACACCTATACTAAGCACCAGATCCGACAGATGGAAATGAAGATTCTAAGAGCTCTAAACTTCAGTCTGGGCCGCCCTCTGCCTCTGCACTTCCTCCGTAGAGCATCTAAGATTGGAGAGGTAAGGGTTTCTTGAGAAGTGTTTGGTTTGCTACATTAGAGAATAGCAGCTGCTTTGTCTGTTTGTTTTGTTTTCCAGGCAGGGTTTTTTTCTCTGTGTGGCCTTAGCTGTCCTAAATTCCCACTTTGTAGATAAGGCTGGCCTCGAACTCAGCCATCCTCCTGACTCTTGCCTCCCAGATACTGAGATTATAGGCCTGTGCCACCATGCCCAGCTCTGCGGTTGTGTATTAAATACCTTACTACACAAGAAAGAAACATGGTTGTTTATTTCTAACCAAGCTGTGTATTACCCGATTACTTTTTTTTTTTTTTTTTTTTTTTTTTTAATTTCGTCTTAAGACAAGGTTTCTCTGTATCCTTGGCTGTCCTGGACACTATAGGCCAGGCTGGCCTCAAACTCAGATCCACTTGCCTCTGCCTCCTGCAGTGCTGGGATTACAGGTAGGTCCAACCATGCCTGGCTACATGGTTATACTTTTTCTCAAGGCTTTCTGTGGACAATTGTATTTGAGAGTTTGCAGACACAGACAGGACTTGGTTTTGTTTTGTTTTTGAGTCAGAGTTTCTCTATGTAGCCTTGGCTGTCCTTGAACTCACAGAGATCCATCTGCCTCTGCCTCCCAAGTTATGGGAGTAAAGGTGTGCAGCATCACTGCTACCTACAAACAGGACTTTGTAAGTTATTCCAAAAGTAAAATTCTGCAAAAGGTTCAGAGTGGTGTATGCGTCTGTTCCAGGTTGACGTTGAGCAGCATACTTTGGCCAAATACCTCATGGAGCTCACTATGCTGGACTATGACATGGTGCACTTTGCTCCTTCTCAAATCGCAGCTGGGGCTTTTTGCTTAGCCCTGAAAATTCTTGACAACGGTGAATGGGTAAGCTGCCACACCTGCCACCCAGCTTTTAAGTTCTAAACAGCCTTTGAGTGCAACAATTAATGTTCAAAGCATTCTCCTATTCCCAAATACAAATATGAACATAAATGGTAATGAATATTTGTGCTGTCATCTTAAAATGGCTCCATTTCTTTAGCTAACTAATTTTTTCTTTTGAGATTTATTTATTATTATGTATACAATGTTCAGTCTGCATGTACACCTGCACGCCAGAAGAGGACATCATTATAGATGGTTGTGAGCCACCATGTGGTTGCTGGAAATTGAACTCAAGACCTTTGGAATAGCAGCAGTCAGTGCTCTTAACCTCTGAGCCATCTCTCCAGCCCCAGCTAATTTAATCTTTATGGTAACACCCTTTTGAGAAAGGAAGCTACCCCAAGTAATCTTAAGAAACCCATTCACCTTCTTGGGATGGGTCTCATGTACCAGTGCTGGCTGTCCGGACATTGGGGTAGAGAAGCCAGCATTTATTTATACTGTGGTTAGATATGTGGGCAGAGGTCTTAAATTTCAGTTATGATTACCGTACACTTCCCCCCGCCATACTCCTAAATAGCATCTAGGAAGTTTCTGAAGGCCACTGGGGTTTTTAACATGTTGGGTGTTTTAGTTTTTTGTTGTTTTTTTCTTAGACACCAACCCTGCAGCACTACCTATCCTACACTGAAGACTCTCTCCTTCCTGTTATGCAGCACCTGGCTAAGAATGTAGTCATGGTGAACCGAGGCCTTACAAAGCATATGGTGAGTCAACACCTCATGGCTGATGTAAGACCTTTCTTTCTAGACAGGGTTTCTCTGTTGTAGCCTTGGTTGTCCTAGACCAGGCTGGCCTCACAGCAATTTGCCTGCCTCTGCCTCCAATGCTGGTATTAAAGGTATGCACCACCACCACACCCAGCTTAGTTTAAGACCTTTAATCCCAGCACTCTTGGAGTCAGGGAGTGCAGATGGGTCTCTGAGTTCAAGGTCAGCCAGGACTACAAAGAGATTTTGTTTTTCAGTTCAAGTATAATTAAATACAATTGAACTGCTTCCTTTTTACCTTCCAACCCCTCATATGCATGCAGCATATTGGGATGGTTTTTGTTTTCTTCTTGATTGTAGTGTTTTTCTCTTCCAGACTATCAAGAACAAATATGCAACATCTAAGCATGCTAAGATCAGCACTCTGGCACAGCTGAATTGTACACTAGTTCAGAATTTGTCCAAGGCTGTGGCAAAGGCATCGTAACTCAAATGGACTCCTCCATCTGCAAATGCCGTTGGCACCATGTGCCCACCTGTACATAGTATAAGCTGTTCACTTGCTCTTCAATAAAGGTTGTGACTTTTTACTTTTCATAGCTTAGCTCATTTGAATGTGGTTACTTCTGACTTTGTACAACACAAGTTGGATAAATATATAGGACTTTAAAACATTTAAAAATACTTAGTTTAACAGAGGATCCAACTAATGTATATAATTGTAGCCTGTATGTTTATATACGTCCTTCACTTTGTGTGTCCCGATCATGTCTTACGTCATCCTGAAACGTCTTCCACCTGGTTTAAACACTGTCCACCAGCTTGTCCTTAGTTCCGTCTTCTGCCCTCAGGGGCTTGCTGCCTCTGACCACTCTGTCTTGAGCTATGGACTTTCAGATCTGAAACCCAGTTTTCTTGTTATGTAATTATTTATTTGTTAATTGGCTTGGAAAATAGGATGTTCAGAATTAAAGGTGTTTTTAAAAGAATTTGCTCCCAATCTCAATACCAACAAATAAGGGTATTTTCTTGTATGTCCTGTGTAAATATAATCATGCATAATATTGTCAAGGGGATTTTTTAAATGGGTTCATTTTATCAACATTTCTTTCAATGCCTATATTGCATGTCGTGGTATGGATAACTGTATGTAACGTGTTCAGTCCTTCCTTTAATGACACACAAACTGCATTCTCACTGCCCCTCTACATAGCGCTTCTTAGACGCTCCTGTGTTGCTTGGCTTTATGCATGGCCGCTTTCCCAGGGGGTGGGCTTTAAATTCTCACAGAGCCAGGTGAGCGTGCCTGACTCCAACTGGAAAAAGAAATCCTGTCTCACTTGCTGTTTTAATTTATACACCTGATATCAAGTTGAATAAAACTTTATTAATGGGAAGCTCTCCCCATTTCTCATTTTGCCATTTTGTCTTTTGCTAATAAACAAACTTCATGTTGCTAGTAAACCTCATCCTATAGTTCTAAATTTTCAATCCTAAAGTCAACCAACTCAGAAGTGTGACCACCTTTAGTCCCAGCACAGGGGAGGTAACTTTGTAAATTCAAGGTCAGATCCTGTCTCAAGTTTTTTTTCTAAAATGCCTTCCCTTGTAGGTATATAGTCCTTCAGTAAACTAAGTGGTATATAGGATTCTTCTGGATGAACACCCATTTGTGTCACTGATTTTTTTGTTTTTAAGTGCACATTCATTGTTGTTTGGTCTAAATGGACCTTTTTCTCTGGTTATAGAAATTTTTTTTAACTGAGTTTTAGGAGTTTGTGTGGCCACACATAGTTTGACTTATTTTCATGTACTTGGCATTATCATGGACATTGGGAGTGCAAGGTTTTACCTGTATAGTAGGCTAGTTTGGAGTGAGCTGCTACTTAGAAACTTGCTGAGCTTCCACTACATACTCATATGGTTCCTTAAGCTATACTGGGCTTTTTTCACTTGTGAAAAGACTTTTGTAGATGTAATTGTATAATTTTCCCATTTACCTTTATTCAGCCTTTCCCATGTAGCCCTTCCCTTGCATTCTCATTCATGGCCTCTGGCTTTTATTGTGGTTTATGTTTGTTTATGAATATATAATCCGCTCTGTGTGTATAATGCTACTTGTGTGTACATAATTTCAGCACTGGCCAACCACTTTGGTATTAGAGATGAACTGGAGGACTCCTTCCTAGGGAAGACTTTCCTACCACTCTCAGAATTACTTAGTATCCTGTAATCATCCAAGGTTGGGGCCCTCATGAGGTTTCCCCGTTCATGTTAGCATGTCTATTGTCTTCATCCTTGCTGAAGTCTTGTTTAGGCTGCCATGTCCGAGACTTCATGGGTGTTGCTTCTCTGGCAATAGAGGAGATACAGTCTTACTACGTATGCCCACTCTCCAATGTTCCTTGATCCTTAAGAGCAGTAATGGTGTTGATGCGTGGGTGGGGTGAGGTATCACAGGATCACTTGCTCTGCTTTGGTTGGTGGTTTTCCGTGGGTATAAGGACATTTCAAATGCAGTGCTTGTAACTGTAGCTGTCTCTCTGGCTAGTGTTGATCTCTGAATCCTTCCTACTAAATGCTGGAATTACAATATAGTCTCACTATGACTGCCTTGGTTTGCTTCTGTTAGTATGGCAGGTCTGGTGGGGACCTAACATGCTTGTAACAAGTTGAACTACACTCAAGTACCAGCCCATGTAGAGATTTTAAATCTTTAACTTTTATTTAAGGGTTTGGTATAAGGGCTGGAGAAATGGCTCAGCAGTTAAGAGCACTGACTGGCCGGGCGTGGTGGCGCACGCCTTTAATCCCAGCACTCCGGAGGCAGAGGCAGGCGGTTTGCTGTGAGTTCGAAGCCAGCCTGGTCTGCAAAGTGAGTCCAGGACGGCCAAGGATACACAGAGAGACCCTGTCTCGAAAAACCAAAAAAAAAAAAAAAAAAAGCACTGACTGCTCTTCCAGAGGACCTGGGTTTAATTCCCATCACCCACAGAGCAGTTTACAACTGTCTGTAACCCCAAGATCTGACATCCTCACACAGACATAAATGCATACAAAACACCAATGCACATAAAATAAAAATACATTAAGTTTGGTATAGCCTGGCAGTGGTGGCGCACGCCTTTAGTCCCAGAATTGGGAGGAAGAGGTAGGCGGATCTACATGAGTTTCAGGACAGCCTGGTCTACAACGCAAGTACATGACAGTCGCGGCTGATACACAGAGAAACCCTGTCTCCAAAAAAGAAAAAAAAATGTATAAGTTGTATTGATCTTATTTGATCCACAAACACACCTCAACTCTTCCTAGATAGATACAACCCTTCCCTTACAACCCAACTTTGTGTCCTGGGAGCTTTGATACAGGACAAGTATAGTTTTGATATGTGCCACACAGCATGCATACATGATATAAGTTTTATTGTAGAAGCATGGGGAGAGATGGAAAGGGCGCCCCAGGGGACAGACAGTAAAAGAGTGAGTTTGTCCTTTTTATCCTGTGCCCCTGGTGATGACATTTGAGGTCAGTTAAGCAACCTGGAGCAGGCCTCCTCTATGACAACACATTAATTTAGAGATACCCCTCCTGTCATGGAGCGGTTGTCCTTATGCTGCAAGGAAGTATCCCTAAGTGACCGTAAAAACCTTATTAATGAAAGTGTATGTCCAGCTAAAAGGTTCAATTGTAACCTGCCAAGTCAGAAAGCAGAAACTTGGACACTCATTTCTCATTGATTTTTCAATCCCAACCCACAAACAGGGTCTTGCCATAAACTGTAAGTACTCAGTTTACTGATTACTTACTGTGTGTTACAGGCTGGTCTCGAACTTGTTGCAATCTTGCCTCAGCCTCCCCCAAGTTCTAGGATTGCAGGCTCTTTTCCCTTTCTGTTAGGGATCTTGGGGTGTTTTTGTTTTTTCTTTCTTTTAATTTTTATTTTCAAGACAGGGTTTCTCTGTGTAGCCTTAGCTGCCCTGGACTCGCTTTGTAGACCAGGCTGGCCTTGAACTCACAGAGATCCACTTGTCTCTGCCTCCCAAGTGCTGGGATTAAAGGCACGTGCCACCAGGCCCGGCTTTGTTTTGTTTTTTGAGACACAGTTTCTCTGTGTTTTCTTGGCTGTCCTGGGCTCACTTTGTAGACCAGGCTGGACCCCAACTCAAAGATCCACCTGCCTCTGCCTCCCAAGTGCTGGAATTAAAGGTGTGCACCACCATGCCCGGCTTCTAATGGAGCGCCAGTGCAAGGAATTGAAAGAAATGTCAAAGACGTGCCAGCACTGCCTCCTACTTGATTTTTTTTTTTCTGAGACAGAGTTTCTCTGTGTAGCCCTGTCTGTCCTGCGACTCTCCTTGTAGACCAGCCTGAACTCTCTGCTTTCCCAGTGCTGGGATTAGAGGCATACGCCACCACGCCCGCCCTGCCTCCTACTCGAAGCATTAATTTCTCCACTGAACAGCAATTACGGACCTCAGGAGCTCTAATAGGAATTGGGAATGTAGTTCAATAATTGACGGACCCTAGATGTGTTCCCAGTACAGCAAGAGAAATTAACTATTCAGTACAATACTGCAAGAGCCACGTGGTTCTCTGCACTTGGTGGAGGATTGGTAGTAAAATACCAGCTTGGGTTGCACGAGACCCAGTCTCACAGGGGTAAGAAGAGAGTGGAACCTAGAGACAGGATTGCATGGTTAAGAACACGAGCTCCCAGGGAGGAGCCTGGTTCAATTCCCAGCACCCACATCACGTGGCTCACAAATGCCTGTAACTTCAGTTCTGGGGAGGATCTGATGCTGATGCCCTTATGCCTCTGCAGCCACCTGCACGCACTTCGGGTCACAAATCCCACCCTGCAGGGCATACCCATCCTCTAAGCCTGACCTAGAGTGACAGTAACAGTACCCAGGCAGGATGACTACTCACTTCTGCCCCCAACCCCGAACCCCGGCTTGAGACACTAAGGATATAGCTTAAAGTATTAAAGATTACCGCGCCGGCTCCGTGCTAGGTCGATCCCAGGGATTCACGCATGCTAGGAAAGCGTTCTCCTACTGAGCCTCATCTCCATATATCCCTACCCAAAGGCTTCGATTAGATCCAGTGTGTTGGAGAGAATCTAACTAGTGGAATAGAATCTGTTTCTTCTGGGTAACCTGGGAAAGGAACGCAGCGCCATAACCACGGCAACCCGACGGCAGAAGGGTGGGGCTCTGGGCGGAAGGGGCGGGACGAAAGGGACAGGTATTTCCGGGTGTCAATTTCGTGGCGGGAAGAACCGCTAGGGTGTTCCTGTAGCGTTCAAACCTGCAAGCAACCTCTGCGATGGAGCAGCCTCCAGAGACGTCTACGGCCGGGGCTGAGGCCTGCGGAGAAGTGCGGGATCTGCCGCAGGTCGCTGAGGAGCGCGTCGAGGACCGCATCAGCCTGCTGCTCAGGTGCTTCCGGCGGGCATCCCGCCCTCACTCAGGACCCGCTGGGTTCAAACTCAAACTCCATGGCTCCGAGCCTCATGCACTATCAGTTGAACCGCTTCAGGCTGGTCAGTGGGAAGGGGGCCCGCAGAGGGCACCCTCTGCGCAGAGACGCTAGGGGTGTCCCTGGGACACTGAGGAAGTGTTTAACGCAGTGCCCCGTCCTTAGCCAGGCTCCGAACCTGAACCGGCTGGCTGAGCAAAACATCCAAGCCAAGCTACGGACGGGAGGGAGGGATGATGGGAGGGAGGGATGATGGGAGGGAGGGATGATGGGAGGGAGGGAGGGCACGACCCACCATATATGGCTAAGACCCTTGGCTGCCCATAAGCTTCGTTTGTTTATCATTCTTCTAGGACGGTGATGCTCTCCAGTCAGCAGTTTTTAGGGAAAATTTGATGGCAATAAGACTTGGACCAAAACCTCACTACTGCCTGTGGTGAAATCTTTTTTTGTTTTTTGTTTTTTTTTTGAGACAGGGTTTCTCTGTGTAGCCTTGGCTGTCCTGGACTCGCTTTATAGACCAGGCTGGCCTCGAACTCACAGTGATCCGCCTGCCTCTGCCTCCTGAGTGCTGGGATCAAAGGTGTGCACCACCACGCCCGGCTTTTGTCAACTGTTTTAAATAAGATGAGGCTAAGTGAGAAGACTTCAGTGTCAAGTCGCATTCTGTTAGGGTTCAGGAATAGCCGTACACTGACCACTTCAACAGCAGACTCAAGTCCATAGGAAATTATTGAACACTAAACAAAAACTGACCACTCAGTGACACAACCTGCTCTCGGGAGCCAGACTGTGTCCCTGAGCCCCTTTTTTCTTTTCTTTTTTTATTTTTTGAGACATGGTTTCTCTGTGTAGCCTTGGCCATCCTAGACTGCTTTGTAAACCAGGCTGGTCTTGAACTCACATCAATCTGCCTCCAGAGTGCTGGGATTAAAGGCATGTGCCACCATATCCAGCTTTTGTTTTGTTTTTCTCTTTTTAGGAGGGGTTCTCAAGACAGGGTTTCTCTCTGTGTAGCCCTGGCTGTCCTAGACTCACTGTGTAGACCAGGCTGGCTTCGAACTCACAGCGATCCACCTGCCTTTGCCTTCTAAGTGCTGGGATTATAGGCGTGTACCACTGTGCCCAGCTCTCCTGAACCTTTTTCAAAGTGCCTTTTAAAAGGAAAAACAAAACAAAAACCACCACCAAGCAGGAAAAATCATTTCTATTCCAGGCTCATTGTGTTCATCCAAGCAAGAAGAATTAGTTTTTGTCTTACGTTCATTGTATCTCAAAGCATTATAAGCTGATTGGCTGGAAGTTTAAGGTTGGGGGCTTTCCAGCTTTCCAGGAGAAAATAATATAGCAGGGAGTTATGGTTTAACTATAACAGAACATACATTTATCTTAACTCAAGCAGAACACTATATACCATCTGTTGGTTTTTTACCATCTACTGGGTTTTTTGTGTTGTTGTTGTTTGTTTTGCTTTTGTTTTTGTTTTGTTTTGTTTTTTGTTTTTCCGAGACAGGGTTTATCTGTGTAGCCTTGACTGTCCTGGGCTCACTTTGTAGACCAGCTGGACCCCAACTCAGAGATCCACCTGCCTCTGCCTCCCGAGTGCTGGGATTAAAGGCGTGCACCACCACGCCCGGCTCCATCTATTGTTTTATCTAGGCAGCAAGTACTAAATTATTGATTTGTAAGTAAAGGATATCCTTTTCTCTGGCAGGCAGAGCCTTTGAACTTGAACTTCATTTCATCCTATGATCAAAGTCGAAACTTAAAGGAAAGGTGGCTCTGTTATGCTAAAGGTGAACGTAGGTGTTAACAGAGGAGCTACAGTTATCCTAAGAACGAGAGCAGGACTCAGCGGAGAGGCTTAAGCAGAGTATAACATTCCCATAATTTATTGCATGATGTTTATAACCACCATCCATAAATGCTTTTCCTATCTGTCTTATTTTTCAATTTTCAGGCTAAAAGCACAGACAAAACAACAACTCTTAGAATATAAGTCAATGATTGATGCATGTAAGTAGTTTCATTTTCAAATAAGTTTTATGAGTTTTCTGAAGAATGGTATTTTTTTTTTTAAGACAAGGTTTCTCTGTATAGCCTTGGCTGTCCTGGACTGGCTTTGTAGACCAGGCTGGCCTCAAACTCACAGCAATCCACCTGCCTCTGCCTCTCAAGTGCTGGGATTAAAGACATGTGCTACTATGCCCAGAAGAATGGTATTTGTTTTAAGAAATAATTTGATTTTATGTATATGTGCTTTTCCTGCTTTGTCAGTACCCATGAAGCCAAAGAGAATATTGGGTCTAGAGTTACAGACGTTGTGAGCCACCATCTGGGTGGTGGGAATCGAACCCAGATCCTCTACAGGAGCAGCCAGAGCTTTTAATTGCTGAGCTGTCTCCAGCCCCCAGACGAATGATATTCTTGGGAAACAAAATCAGCTCTACAAGAAGTTGTTTTTCTCAGTAAAACATGGAGACTCTACCTTTAATTAAAGCACTCAAGAGGTAGAGAGTTGGGTCTCTAAGTTTGAGGCCAGCCTGATTTTTATATTGAGTTGTATCAGGCTAGCGGGAGCTACACATTGAGACCGTCTCAAGAAAACAAACAAGTTGTATACATTCTGTGTAGCCAAACAGGTAAACAAAGAAACATGCAAGATACTCATGAAGCATGGTGATATGGCCGCAAGATGGCTCAGCTGGATAAGGTGCTTGTCCTAAGCCTGGTGCTCCGAGTTCAGTGCCTAGGACGCACAAGGTGGAGGATAGAAGTGACTTGACAAGTTGTCCTCTGACGGTCACATGTGTTCCCTGATATACTCACATACGCTATGTGTTTATTTAAATAAAAGTGTTACTGACTTTAAAAAAAACTTTTTACTTGTAGATGAAGAAAAAACTCCAGATCAGATCATGCAAGAAAAACAAATTGAAAGGTATGTCTTATTTTAATATTTTATCTGTGGCTCTTACTAAGACTTACTCATATGATCCTTGTTACAATGCTGTCTTTCCTTTCCTGGATGATTTTAAATAAGTCATGCCTATGTTGGGAGGCTGGTGACTTACAGTGGAGTATATGGCGCTATGGGGTGGTGGCTTCTCTGTGGCCTGGCATTCTCCCACACTGTCTAGATGCTTAGTGTGGGGACTCAGCTCAGCTCCCCAGCTGTGTAGATAGGGCTGCTGTGAGGAGAGCCTGACATTTTCTTCTGTTCAGATAAAGGCGCTCACCTTTTATCCCCAAGGTTTACTTTGTACATATTTCAGGAACAACTTTAATATTGCTGAAATTCTTCGGTTCATGTTTCTTTTAATAGTAAAATTGAAGACCTGGAGAATGAAATTGAAGATGTAAAAAGTAGTTTTGAAATCAAAAGTCTTGCGCTAAACAGGTAATTCTTGCCTTACTATTACTAAAGGTAAAAAATGTGAACTAGATGCGAACATGAGCAGGAAAGGAAAGGCAAGGGTTGGTTTTTTTGGGGTTTTGTTTTGTTTTGTTTTTTTGAGACAGGGTTTCTCTGTGTAGCCCTGGCTGTCCTGAACTCTGTAGACCAGGCTGGCATCGATCTGCTGGGATTAAAGGTGTGTGCTACCACACCTGGCTACCATACTGGTTTTTGGGTTTTTGTTTTTGTTTTTGTTTTAAGATTTATTTATTATGTATACAATGTTGTGCCTGCATGTGTGCCTGCCCACCAGAAGAGGGCACCATATCTCATTATAGATAGTTGTGAACCACCATGTAGTTGCTGGGAATTGAACTCAGGACCTTTGGAAGAACATCCAGTGTCCTTAACCTCTGATCGATATCTCCAGCCCTGTTTTTTGTTTTTTTAAGATTTATTTATTATGTATACAGTGCACATTAGATCACATTATAGATGGCTGTGAGCCACCATGTGGTTCCTGGGAGTTGAACTCAGGACCGCTAGAAGAGCAGTCAGTGCTTTTAACTGCTGAGCCATCTCTCCAACCCCTACCATACTGTTTTTAAAATATACTATGCTTTGTGTATATTTGAAGGGAAATCAATATATTAGATTTAGAAAATATTTAGAAAAAAATCTAAGGCCCTATAGATGTTACTTGTTCTGTACAATACAGCTTTTTCTCTAAGAAGCCATCTTCTTTTCTTTGTGGTTTTGTGGTTTTTGGTTTTTGGTGTTTTGGGGGGCAGGTTTTGAGACAGGGCTTCTGTGTGTGTGTAGCCTTGGCTATCCTGGACTCGCTGGGTAGACCGAGCTGGCTTTGAACTCACATCAATCTGCCCGCCTCTGTCTCCCATGCTGGGATAACAGGCTTGCTCCACCATGTTTGGCTTTTTTGTTATTTATGCTTTGTTTTCTTCTTTTAGGATGAAACTGTCAATGGCACTTAAGAATCACATGGAAAACATGGACAGCGAGAGTAGGTATGACTTTTTTCTCCTAGATTAGGAAAGAATAGGAGCAATAAAGGAGGTATGCACATAAACTGATTTTAGATTTTAACTTTAATTTGTTTGTTTTTTGAGACAGGGTTTCTCTGTGTAGACTTGGCTGTCCTGGAACTTACTTTGTAGACCAGGCTGGCCTGGAACTCACAACGACCCGTCTGCCTCTGTCTCCGTAAGTGCTGGGATTAAAGATGTACGCCACCACAACGCGCAGATTTTGAGTTTAAAGAAAAAAAATAATGCATGGGTCAGGAGTGGTGGCTCATGCCTTTGATCCCAGCACTGGAGGCAAAGGTAAGCAGATCTCTGAGTTTGAGGCTAGCCTGGTCTATATAGTAAGTTCCAGGATATTCAGGGCTATATATAGAGACCTTATCTCAAAAAGAGGTGTGTGTGTGTGTGTGTGTAGATCAGAGGACAACTTAAAGGAGTTGCTTAGTTCTCTCCTGCCATATGGGCCCTGAAAATGAACTTAGATCCTCCAGTAGCAACTTAATTAAATAGAAGGACACGCCTTATTTCTCGGTGGTAGAAATGAGCTTGTTTTACCTGCCTGGGCTACATAGTGAGTTCAAGGATAGCCTGAGCCTTTTAATAATATCCTGACTCAAATGAAGAGCTAAAAAGAAAGAAAAAAAAAAAAATTCTGGAGATGTAGCTCAGTGGTAGATTGCTTAGCTAGCTTATATGACAGGAGTTCAGTCCCGGTACTGAAAAGGTGGGTGGGAAGGAAAGTGGGTGCTGGTTTTGCTTAAAGACTTTGACAGGAAGTATAAATAAAGGCTCTAGAAATCATCAGTCTTGCCTCAGCCTCTCCCCATCCCTGACTCCATCTTTGTTTCTAAAACTCTAAAAGGCTTGTGATATAATATACCCTCCAGTGAGCACCAGACAAGTTCTGAGATGGATCTGGGCACCTCTCCCAGCTACGTGCCTTCATTCAGGTTGATTTGTAACCCCTTGACGTTCCTGCTGGCTCCACTTACAGATTGTCAGGTGTATGGCACATGCCTGATTCTCAGCTCGTGGGAGGCAGAGCCAGGCAGATCTCTGTAACTTTGAGGCGAGCCTGGACTCCATAGTGAAACCCTGTCTGAAGAAAAACCAAGTTGGACATGGTGGTGCACACCTGTAATCCCAACAGAGGCAGGCAGATCTGTGAGTTCCAGCCAGCCTGGCCTACAAAGTGACCCCAGGACAGCCAAGGCTACCCAGAGAAACCATGTCTTGGGGAAAAAAGAAAAAATAGAAAACAATAGAAAAACCAAGCTGGGCGTGGTGGCACATGCCTTTAATCCCAGCATTTGGGAGGCAGAGGCAGGTGGATTGCTGTGAGTTCGAGGCCAACCTGGTCTACAGAGTGAGTCCAGGACAGCCAAGGCTAAAACAGAGAGACCCCATCTCAAAAAACCAAAAAAAAGAAAAAAGAAAAAGAAAAACCAAACATTTTAAAACATTCTGTACCACCTCTTCAGCCTCAGCATTTATTCTTGGTTTGGTTTGGTTTTGGTTTTGGTTTTGGTTTTTCAAGACAGGGTTTCTCTGTAGCCTTGGCTGTCCTGGACTCGCTTTGTAGACAGACTGGCCTGGAAATCACAGAGATCCATCTGCCTCTGCTGCCCTTAGTGCTGGGATTAAAGGCGTGCTCCACCACACCCAACTCTTACTCTTACCTGAAGTAAATAAGTGACCTTTTTTTCGTTGCAGCGTGCTCACTGATGACATGAAGCACGTATTAAGGCTACAGAAGTTAGTAATGAAGTCGCAGGAGGTAAGTGGTACATCAGTTGCTCTGTGTCTCTGTGGTCTTAATGACAGCCTTCTGGAAACTGACACACAGTGTTGAGATGTGCAGTGGCGTTGCAGATGGGTTTCCGTAGGTTGTCTTTGTCATAGAGATTATTTTTTTTACTGGGGTTACAAGTTACCAACATAATTTAAGTGACTGACTATGTCCTTCCTTTGTGGCCCGTGATCCTAGCACACAGGAGGTAGAGATAGGGATCCAGGAGTCCAGTCATTCTTGGTTCCAAAGTGAGTTGAGGCTAGCCTGGGCTGTTTGAGACCCTGTCTTGTCAGTGTAGCACAGGCCTTTAATCCCAGCACTGTGGAAGCAGAGGCAGGTGGGTCTCTGAGAGTTCCAGGACAACCAGGGCTACACAGCGATACTCTGTTTCAACAAAACAAAAAAACAAGATAGGTCCCCTGTGGTGGAAGAGCCTTGACCTTTAATCCCAGGTGCAGCAGGAGTTCAAGGCCAGCTACATAGTAGACCTGTTTCAAAATAAAATACACAAAAAACAAAGATAGGGCAAAAGGGAAATTGGAGCCTAAGAACATTTAACTATGTGAAAGTCAGTGGTGTAAGTAGAGATTTATCATTGAGTGACATGCTTTAATCTGTTTTAATAACAGGAGTCTTCGGAACTAGAGGGGAAACTGCTTGATGTTAGAAGAAAGAGACTGCGTATGTAGACTATGTTTACTTTTTTCTTAGAAACATTACACACGAGCACACACACACACACACGCATGTGCACACGCACACTGAGGCACTCACCGGAGGTCAGACAGCCAGTTCTTTCCTTCTGCCACGTCAGGTCTCAGGCTTGGCAGCAAAGGCCCTTCCTCACTGCACCATCTCACTGGCCTTTTTAAATGATTTATCTTTGTGGAACACATTTTTATCTACATTAGCTGTTTAATAGGGACAGATTTCTCAGTAACTGATAAATTTAATTTTCAATTTTCCTTACATTTTTAAACATTGCAGTTAAGGAAATAGAGTGGAAAATGCATTTTGCTTTATATTTGTTATTTTAGAACTTTAAATTCTGGTCAGGTGTGGTGGAACAAGTCAGTAAAGCCACTCTGAAGCAGGAAGATCAGAGGTCAGGTCATCGACTACTATATAATGAGTTTAAAGCCAACCTGGGCTATTTGAGAGCCTATCTTTAAAAAAAAAAGAAAGAAAAAAGTACATTGTTAGTACATTCCATGAGTGAAGAAATGAAATGGTGGAAAAAACTACAGTGCAGAAGTCGTGCCCTTGTCATTCTAAACTCTTTTCACGGCCATCTGAGCATATTTATAAATACATAATTTCTCAATGACCAGTACACACGCTTCCACAGCTGCACCACCTAACTCACCACAACAAAATTCTAGCATTCAAAAGTCAGAAGGTTCACCACTTGTTCAAAGCCACTCTGAGCTACATCGGCTAAGCAGGCTAGACAGGAACTCATAGCAAAACCTTCCAAAAATGTATTTGATAAATATAAAAATCATACATATATAGATATATAGATATAGATATATACACACACACACACAGAGAGAGAGAGAGAGAGACAGAGAGAGTCAGCACACATAGGGCATGGATTTTATGTTCAGTAGTTTGGAGGCCGCAGGCTGCCTCTAGACTATGAGTGAATATATAGGTTGTCTCATTGGTTACAGATTGCATTCATCACACATTTAGTAAAAGAGTCTAGATAAATCATGTCACCTGTAGATCATGAAAACTGTGGGGATCCATACTGCCCTTCTAAAAGGAAACTACAAAAATATTTACAGATACCTAATAATAACAATTCTTGGATTAGAAAAGCACATATACCAGGCAGTGATGAGACACACCTTGATCCCAGTACTCGGGAGATAGAGGCAGGCAGATCTCTGAGTTCAAAGCCAACCTAGTTTACAGAGCAAGGTCCAGGACAGCTGGGGCTACACAGAGAAACCCTGTCTTGAAAAACAGACAAATAAGAAGAAAAGCACATATCCACCAAGGGATATTCTTTCAGTGGCTGTAAAACTGAAAGTGGCTAAACATTTATATATTCACATATAACAAGGACTAAGGATGTAGAAATTGGTAGTTGGCCAACATGCAAGAAGCCGTGCGTTCGGGCCAGGCATTCTGACACATACATGCAATCTTAACACTCGAGACAGACAGACAGACAGACAGACAGCCAGGAGGATCAGGAATTCAAGGCCAGCCTGAGCAACATGAGAGCCTATCTAAAACAAAAACAAAACAAAAACAAAACCATACTATGCTCAGGGGTTAAGAATACCAGCTGCTCATCCAAAGGACCCAGGTGTGACTCCCAGCACCCATCTGTAACTTCAGTCCCCGGGGATCCATCTCCCTGGCCTGGCCCTGTGGGTACTACACATATTTGGTGCGTAGATCTACATGAAGGCAAAACATCCATAGACATAAAAAAATAAAGTAAAACTTCTTGATTGGAATAACCAGGAAATACTGTGTTATAATCTTTCATGGTCCTTATATAAAGTTGTACATGCCTTTGGGTAAGTTAAGTATACATAGTGAGTTCTAGGCCAGCCAGGGTTATATAGAGAGACCCTTTCTTTAAAGGGGGAAATAGGGCTGGAGAGATAGCTGAGAGGTTAAGAGCACTGGCTACCCTTCCAGAGGTCCTGAGTTCAATTCCTAGCACCCGCATGATAGCTCACCAGCATCTATAATGTGATCTGATGCCCTTTTCTGGCATGCAGGTGTACACTATACATAATAAATAAATATATAAGTAAATAAATCTTTAAAGGGGGAAAACACCAAACAAAACTCATATATATCATATTGTTTTATTTTTAACCTAACAGAATTAAAGCAAGCTTCAAGAAATAAGCTTTTAGAAATACAAACTGAGAAGAACAAGCAGAAAGAGGACTTGGACAATATGGAAAATTCAGAAATGATAAAGACTATGAAAGAAAAGCTACAGATGGAGATAAAGATTACTACAGTTATTCAAAACACATTCCAGGTAACATTTATATAAATTAAGAACAGACGTTGCTGGACATGGTGGCACACACCTTGGGAAAGAAAGGCAGTAGGATCAGGCGTTCAAGGCCAGCCTGAGCCAGATGAGATCCTGTCTCAAAAAACAGACGCAGGGGCAGGAGAGTTGGTTCTGTGGTTGGGAGCAGTGGTACTCATCCAGAGGACGCAGGTTCAGTTCTCACTACCAACGCTGCAGCTCACAGCTCCGTGTCACTCTAGTCCCAGGGGGCTGAGCTCTGGCTTTCATGGCAGTAGGCCAAATGAGCCCATAGGCATGTAGATTTAAAAAAAAAAAAAAAAAAAAAAAAAACCCACACAAAATTAATTAAAAAACAGAAACAAGAAAAGGGATGATCTTTTTTTTTTTTTTTTTTTTTTTTTTTTTTTTTTTTTTTTTTTTTTTTGCCCCCAAGACAAGGTTTTACTGTGTAGCCCTGGCTGTCTTCGAACTTGCTCGGTAGACCAGGCTGGCCTCGAACTCTAGAGATTCTCCTGCCTCTGCCTCCCAAGTGCTGGGATTAAGTGTGTACCACCACTACCTGGCAACTGTCCCTTCTATAGCCCAATATTTTTAATATTTTTGTACCTAACAGCCTAACATTTATTCTCTAAAATCTGTCTAAACATTTTATAAATAATTTACTATCATTGAGCCATTGTTTATCAAAACATAAATGACCAGAATTTTCATTAATTATCCTAATCATTTTATAGTTCATTCATTGTTTGCTACAGAAATATTTTGCACTATTTCAAAGGCTTAAAACTTTGATGAACTAAACTCTTCTTTTTATTTCTTTTGAAAACAAAGCACTGGTCCCAGAGAGCTGGCTCAGCAGTTAAGAGCTCTGGCTGCTCTTCCAGAGGTTCCTACTTCAGTTCAGCACCTACATGGCAGCTCACAACTGTCAATAACGTAACCAGTTCTGGGGAGCCCAACACCCTCACCCAGACATACATGCAGGCAGAACACCAATTCACATAAAATTAAAAAGAGAAAGAAAACATATTAGTTTTGGTTGTTAATATTTCTTTTTAAATATTGATTTTAATTACTTTTTAAAGATTTATTTACTATTATATGTACACAGTGCAGGCCAGAGGAGGGCATCAGATCACATTATAGATAGTTGTGAGCCACCATGCACTTGCTAGGAATTGAACTCAGAACCTCTGGAAGAGCAGTCAGTGCTCTTAACCTGAACCATCTCTCCATCCCAGTTGCTAATATTTCACCCTAGAGCAAAAGAGCAATTGATACAAAGCTGGCCTTGACCCCAGGCAACACTACAAGTATTCTTCTTTGTTTGTTTGTCAGGGTCTCTCTGTGTAGCATTGGGTGCCATGGACTCACTTTGTAGATCAGGCTGGTCTGGAACTCACAGTGATCCATCTGCCTCTGCCTCCCAAGTGCTCACTGCAAGTATTCTTAACAAGTAAAAGTTGTCCAGGGAACCCACAGGTGAACACTGGAGATACCAGCATTATGGGAAGCGAGGCTGCCACTCTGTTGAAAGTGAGAATGTGGTTCTGTTTGTCTTCTTGATCTTCTGCAAAACAGAAAGTGTTCAGTAATTATCAGATGATACCAGTAAAAGGATGCTGGGACCTAACTCAGTTGAGAGAGTGTTCACCTGGCAGCCACAGAGCCCTGGCTTTGGTCCCCAGCCCACATGAACTGTAGTGTAGGCAGGTGCTTGTAATCCCAGTACTGAGTAAGTGGAGGCAGGAGGCAGCACCATCTCAGCTACAGAGTTGATGCATAGAAAGCTCAGGACCAACCTAGGCTACATGGAACCTTTGGGGGCAGGAGGGGATGGGGTGGGGAAATCAGGAAAGGATTTGTTAAAATCTTGCTAAATTAAGTGCGTACTTTTTTTTTTTAATTTCAGGGCCTTATTTTGGGGAGTAAAGTCAACTGGGCAGAGGATTCTGCCCTCAGAGAGATCGTGCTGCAGCTGGGGAAAGATCTCGACACGATCTAATAAGAACCCCGCTTGGCATTTTATGTTGTTTCTGTGCCCAATCTGTCATATAAATTGCTGAGTTCACGGGCAATGTAAGTGGTGGTTTGGGGACCATTCTGCTGCTTCAAGTTTGAGGGCTTGCGTTGATGATATGACACGGAACGTCTTGTTTGAAATATGATCATTAATGTGACTGGGGTACCCTGCAGGAGCCTGAACACCCAGCCTTGAAGGGAAGGTGGGTCCTACTGCCATAGGAGGTGGACATCTTTGCAAGCACTTTCCTGGTAGTGCTTTCGAACACGTTTATGCATCTGTGCATCAGTCTGATAGCCAAAAAATTAGAAAAGTGTCCAAAGTATAAAGGATTCTCATTATGTAAGTAGGGTTGTGACTTCCCCCTTCCTTATCTAGCATTCATTTTACTTTTATAAGTTAAGAATTAAAAAAATAAATAAATGTAACTGTCTTATTAATTAAAAAAGAAAATTTGCAGGATTGGAGAGATGGCTCTGTAAGAAGAACGCCTGGCTCAGTTGTTATCTGGGAGGTTTACTGCCTCCTTCTGCTAACCCAGGCCTAGTCCTGGAAGCCTCTGGCCTCCATACAGTGTAGAGGCCTAGAATGTTTTCAGCCTCTGAGGCTTACTGTTTAGTAGGCTCACGCTTACTTGTTCTTTCTGAGCTCTGGGCTGGCTGGTTCAACTCAGCTGTTCTGGCTCAAACTCTTCTCTCAGCTGACTTATTTAACCTGGCTTCTCTCTCAGCCCAGAATTGCTCTGCTTAGCCTCAGACTAACTCAGCCATCTGCTCTGCACTTGTCTGAGTGTAAAATGTCCTTTGTAACCTCATGTATTTGGACATTAGATCTCCAGCTGATGGCGCTGTTTTGGAAAGTTGAGGGCTTTTAACTTACTTATTTTTAATTTACTGTGTATGAGTGTGTATGTGCCCCTGAAGTTCAGAAGATGTCATCAGAACCCCTGGAACTGGATGATTGTGAACTACCAGGTGGGTGCTGGGAAATAAACCCAAGTCCTCCCCAAAGGCAGCAGTGCTCATAACCACTGAGCCACCTTGCAAGCCCATTGTGGATTTCCTGACAGGGTTTCTCTGTAATAGCCCTGGCTGTCCTAGAGCTCTCTTTGTAGACCAGGCTGGCCCTGCCTCCCGAGTGCACCACCACACCCAGCTTCCTGTTGTGGATTTTCAAGAGGTAGAACTAAGTGGAGGACCTGAGTCACAGGAGCAGCCTTGGGGTTGTAGTCTGCCCCTACTTCCTGTGGGTTCTCTGGACCCTGACTGCAGATGCAGTGTTACCAAGTGTCTCACACTTTTGCTGCCATGTCTTCCCTGCGAGCATGAACTATATTCCCTCAAAGAAATAAACCCTTCCTTCCTTAGATTGCTTCCTGTCAGGTATTTGATCAGAGCAACAAGAAAGGTAAGGAGTGCAGTTGCTATCTCATGATAGTCTGAGCTTTGGTGGTAGCTAGTGGTCCGATAATTTAGTTAACGCATTCCAAAGATTTTACCTAATGGAGGGCTGGAGAGATGGCTCAGAGGTTAAGAGCATTGGCTGTTCTTCCAAAGGTCCTGAGTTCACATCCAAGCAACTACATTGTAGCTCACGACCATCTATAATGAGATCTGGTGCCCTCTTCTGGCTTCAGGCACTCATGCAGGCAGACTACGATATAAATAAATAAATATAAAAGAAAAAAAAAAGAATTTACCTAATGGTTAAAAACATGTTATTTCAAACAAGAAATGGGTGATAATGGCTACTAAGAGGACTAAAGATAGCCTCTTGGCTCCTGGCCTACAGCATTCCAACTCTCCACATGGAGGCTCTGCTCCACCAGGCTGCAGAGTCTTCAACATGGTGTGGCGTCTGCAGGAAATTCCAGTTCATACCTGAGGTGGAACATCTAGGTGGGTGCTTGCAAAAGGCCAAACACCTGACCTCTCAGACTTCTGAACTCTCAGCCTGCCGTCCCTTTAAAAGCCAATGCCTGTCCTCTACCTTTCCTTTTGGCACACAGCTGGCCACAGTCAGACATGTCATCCAACCCTGTGGCCAGTCTGATAACAAGACTCCTGTTGCATCTTGACCCAGATGGGAAAAGGTGAGAACGTCCTAAGGAGCAGTAAGACTAGCTGAGTTTACAGGCAGGAGACAGACGGTGTCTATGGAACCAGATTATAAGGATGCTTTATTTAGAGAAGCCCTGGCATGAGATTGTATTAAAAGGTGGTTTGTGTGGGTGTCTGCCTTGGAATACAAGATGTAACATTCTGCAGATGACCCTAAGGTTTGGTACACGCTTATCCATAAAGTAATTTCCAGAATCCCAAAAAAGTTATCCCACACTTAGCTAAACTAAGGCATCTAGATTGCTGTATCGAGTGCAAAAGAGGGATTGAGAAGCCTGGAACATTGGTTCTCACAGGACGGAGGTCACAGATCTGATACTTAACGATTCACAACAGTAGTAAAATTACAGTTATAAAGTAGAAACAAAAATAATTTTATGGTTGTGGTCACAACATGAAGAACTATATTAAAGGTCGCATCAGGCAGGTTGAGAAGCACTAGTCTAGAGAGTGCTAGGGATGCTAGCATGCATAATTCCCTTGGATCAGTCCCTAGCGCATGTAAACCAGGCTGCAATCCAGCACTCAAGAGTAGATGCAAGAATCAGAAGACCAAAGCCACGCCCACTCTCCTTCATAGCAAGCTTAAGACCAACCTAGGCTACAAGAAGAGACCAGGTTTAATAAAAAACAAACAAGGGCTGGGTGTGGGGAGGCAGAGGCAGGTGGATCTTTGTGAGTTCAAGGCCAGCCTGGTCTACAAAGTGAGTCTAGGACAGCCAAGGCTACACAGAGAAACCCTGTCTGGGGGTGCAGGGGGTGGGGGTGGGGGAGCACATATATGCTTGCAAGCCAGAGGAGGGCACGATCTCATTACAGATAGTTGTGAGCCACCAAATGGTTGCTACGAATTGAATTTAGGACCTTTGCAAGAACAGCCAGCGCTCTTAACCTCTGAGCCATCTCTCCAGCCTGAGGATACGCTTTTTGAAGCAAGAAAATGCAGTGAGAAATGCGGGTGTGCCCTGTAATCTCTGGACTTCTAAGACTTGTGACAAAGGAAGGCCTAAGATCTGCATAAACTACTTAGCAAGCCCTTGGAAGGACAGGAAGAAAGACGGTGGACATGAAAAAATGTGAAACCAGGTGTGGTGGCGCACACCTTAATCCCAGGACTTGGAAACTTGGGAGGCAGAGGCAGGCGGATTGCTGTGAGTTTGAGGCCAGCCTGGTCTACAAAGCGAGTCCAGGACAGCCAAGGCTAACTCAGACCCTGTCTCAAAAAAAAAGCACACAGAATGGTGCACCACTGTAAAATAAGCACCTGGAAAGATTTCAGAACCAGGTGAAAGATTTCAGAACCAGGTGGAAAGGCAGTGCCCCTGGGGACTCCAGATGCTGGTGACACAGGATCCTAGACCTGGCCTCGGCCTGAAACCTGGAGGGATGTGAGCCTCAGCTTCAGGCCCTGATCTGATAGGACCAGGAGTGCTTTGCCCCATGCCCCACTTCTGATGGGGACAGGCCTGGTCTCCCTTGACTCTGGTTCTGTTCCCCACAGTGATGACTGATGAGGAAGTAAAGCAAGACAGTGAGCCTCATCCTCCCCATCCTCCCACGTCCCTGCTAAGATGGATGGATCCAGTACACAGGCGTTAAACCAAAGGGCTCTGAAACAAAGAACTTACTGAGCTTTACAGATTCTAGGCAAAAGTGAAGGGCCAGTCCTGACCCAAATTCCCACGGCCGCCAGCAGTACAGCCAGACAACACAAAGGAAAATGTCTACTGGATGGATGGAGGACCACAGTGTTCCTAACATTTCAGCAGAGGAAACATCAAAAGTTCATTTTAACTCAACTGACTGTACATAAGACGGGGTACAAAGGAACAGTCCTGATACTTTTTGTTTGTTTGTTTTTGTTTTTTGAGACAGGGTTTCTCTAGTCCTGGCTGTCCTGGACTGGCTTAGTAGACGAGGCTGCCCTGGAATTTACAGCAATCCACCTGCCTCTGCCTCCCTAGTGCTGGGATTAAAGGTGTGCAACCACTACGCCCAGCCCAGTCCTGGAATATTTACTTCCTAAAGAGAGGGTGGCTACTTCTTGGTTGTTTGGTTGCAAGCCAGAATGCAACATGACCTTGATGGTTAGCCTCCAGAGCAAAGCACAGCTCTCCATCCAAAGGGAATGAGATCTCTTACTGTGAGCCAGACAGTGACCATGGCCAGAGAACACCGATTCGGGGTGCCCTGGATGATGTCTCACAGTGGAGAGGTCACATGAACTTCTATAGTCACAGGGCAAAAGAAAGTCACAAAGACCAGGCATGGCGTCTCATGCCTTTAATCCCAGCACTCGGGAGGCAGAGGCAGGTGGATCTCAGAGTTTGAGGCCAGCCTGGTCTACAAAGTGAGTCTAGGACAGTCAAGGCTACACAGAGAGACCTTGTCTCGAAAAACCAAAAAAAAAAAAGAAAAAAAAAAGAAAGTCACAAAGTGTCAGTGCAGTGGTAGGAACATTATGGGGGCAGTTCTAGCACAGTAGGAAGGGTTTGGCTACAGGCCTAGGGTACTATCTGATGACATTCTTAGCATTGGTGGAAGCAACAGATACCCTAAATTACTACATTCCAAGAGGCTTCTCTCACAGTCACAGACTGTTCCCTCAGATACAGAGGTTGGTAATGTTATGCAGGGGGTTGGCTCTGGGAGGGAGCGGGACTGACCGACAGGCGGACAGAGATATGATGGGGACACACAGACACAATGGCTGTGTCAGCTAAAGGGCCTGGAACAGGGTGCAGAGATAATGGTGGTGCTTGGCTGGTGGTAAAGATATAAAAATAGTGACCAGTGGAGTACAGAGAGGCCAGCTCAGGCCGGGAAATAAACTGGCAGATGCATGCTAGCTAGGCAGGATTGAAGCAACTTTCAAATCTCCCATGTGCAGAGAGCTGTCACCCTTCCCCTAGTAAAAGTGTTAACTTTAGGCACACTTAATCCATATGCATATTTTGGCATAGTATGCATCTGCTTACATATAATAGGCTGAATTCTGGGTTAGTCAGCTTCTGAGAAAAGCATGCCCGTCTCCTAGGAACACCAGCTTAGGGCAGGAGAAGAACAGAGGGGGAAGAGCAATCTATAAACCCCTTGGCTGGCAGGGTGGAGGCTGTTGCTGCTTGTCTCAGCCTGAAGTTTTGTTTTGTTTTGTTTTGTTTTGTTTTGTTTTTCCGAGACAGTGTTTCTCTGTGTAGCCTTGGCTGTCCTGGACTCGCTTTGTAGACCAGGCTGGCCTTGAACTCACAGAGATCCGCCTGCCTCTGCCTCCCGAGTGCTGGGATCAAAGGCGTGGGCCACCACGCCTGACAGAAGCAGTGTTCTTGGTCTCACCTCCAGAGCATGTATGTAACACAGAACTGGGCCAAAGTGCAAGGCCGAGTCAAGGTTGAGTGTGGGAAGCGCGCCAGTGCTGGACTCCGTTCTGCTTTCATGTCATGTGACCCAGCTGGACATTAACTGCCTCCCAAACCTCTGGTGAGGAAGCTCTGCGAAACCCCACCACTTCTTCTTGCAGGGCAGAGGGCCTGTCCTTAGCCCTCTTCACACACACACACACACACACACACACACACACACACACACACACACACACAC
>OU015758.1:20470836-20482696 GCA_907169655.1 Acomys percivali | reverse complement strand
CACACACACACACACACACACACACACACACACACACACACACACACGAAAAAGCCAAGGGTCAGCGCCTAGGCGGGAAGAGGGGAGGGGCCAGGCGCAGGGGGGTGGAGCTTGCCCTTATAGCTCCTCAGTGACATCACACAGGCTCCGCCCCACGCTGCCCACTCCCGATACTTCTGCGGCTCGCAGGCGCCCCGGAAGCTGCCCCTGTTCGGGGGTCACGATGGGCAGCAAGATGGCTTCCGCCAGCAGGGTCGTGCAGGTAAAAGCCTGGGCCCCTCCCGCGCTTGAGAGGGAGGTAGGGAGGGTGCCGATGTAGCGGCACCACCGGGGAGGAAAGGCGGTGGCAGGGAATGCGCCGTGACCGCGGCCCTGTGCAGGGCCAGCGTGTGTGTGCGTGTATGTGTGTCTGAGAATGAGACCTCGGCCGGCTCCGGTGGCCGGGAGTAACCAGGGTCAGGCGCCGAGGGTTCGAGGCGCGCGGCGGGAGGTGGCCTCTGGTAGTGTAGGCTCGTGCTCGCCCGAGGTCCCTAGCACCTCTTTAGCCCTTGGAGTCTGCGGACTACGCTGCCCTCCAGCAACTCGGCCAATCGCCGTTTAATATTGCCCGTGAAGTTCCTGCAGCCAGCCAATCCGGAGGAAGGCCGTAGCGGGGCGGGGAAGGGAGCAAATCCTGGTTCTGACCTGATGTCCCTTCAAGGACTTGGGCATGGCCGGATAACTGGCCCCTTGGGCTGCTTCCTCACCCTGGAGCCGGTTAGATCTGATCTCTTCAGGCGTCTGGCTTCAGATGCGTGAAAGAGTGAAATACCGGGGTAGTTAAGTTTATTACTTACTAGTGTGTATGTTTCGGGGTGCCTTTGCCAAGCCTTTCCCCACTGTGCTTAGATAAGCAGCTAGGGTAACATTGCTAATCCGCCCATCAGTTACTAACAGCTGACAGCATTTGTAGCTGCTTCTCTGGCTGTGGTCTCTAACATAATAGGAGAAGGCAAAGTTCATGACTAGAGTTTTTAGCTGGGTGAAGTGGTGCACACCTTCAATCCCAGCACTCGGGAGGCAGAGGCAGGAGGATCTCTGTGAGTTCGAAGCCAGCTTGGTCTACAAAAATGAGTCCAGGACAGCCAGGTCAATCACACAGAGAAACCCTGTCTCGAACCCCACCCCCACCCCCTAAATTATGTAGAGGTTTTAATATTCCGGACATGGAGTATTTTCTTGTTAATGTTCACCTTTGATAATAAGTGCGTTTTCCTTTGCAGGAACACATCTGATAAAAAGGTCTTTCCCTTGAAGTTGTTTTAATGCTGACCCTAGACCTTTGGTGCCATTGCAATGAGTAATCCTTAGTTACTCATTCAGTTGGTAGGCACTGAGCTGTGAGTAAGAGTCTCCAAGTACAGATCAGCTGACTACTGACAAAAGGCTGCTGCCCTTACCGTAGAACCTCAAACATCAGTAACACATATATAACTCCATCTGAAATGGATAAAGGAACAGGCATGGCGGCACACACCAGTAATCTCAGCACTCAGGGTGCAGAGGCAGACAGACCTCTGTAAGGCCAGTCTGGTCTATTTGGTGAGGTACAGCCAAAGCTACATAGTAAAGCTATATCTAAAAAAAAAAAAAAAAAAGTAGGCGTGTGTGTGTGTGTGTGTGTGTGTGTGTGTGTGTGTGTGTGTATAGAAATTGATACAGCAAAAAAAAAAAAAAAAAAAAAAAAAAAAGATGGCCACTCCAGCAATAAGTTTATGAAGAGATACTTGGAAATTCTTTATTTTATTTTATTTATTGCATATGAGTGCTTTATCTGTAGAAGAGGGTGTTAGATCCCATTATAGATGGTTGTGAGCCACCATGTGGTTGCTGGGATTGAACTCAGGACCTCTGGAAGAGCAGGCAGCGCTCTTAACCACTGAGCCATCTCTCCAGCCCCCGATACTTGGAAATTCTTACTTGCCAAGAAAATACAAATTAAAACCAGAAGGCACTACACATTTACCAAAATAACTAAAATCACTTTTTTGCGGGGGCGGGGTTTTGAGACAGGGTTTCTCCGTGTAGCCTTGTCTGTCCTGGACTCCCTTTGTAGACCAGACTGGCCTCAAACTGACAGATATCTTCCTGCCTCTGCCACTCGAATGCTGGAATTAAAGGCGTGTGCAACCACGCCCTGCTCTATTACTGGCATTTGGGCCCAGGCCTCACACAGGCACCGGACCTCTGAGCTGCACACAGACCTTGTTATGAGAAGTTTGACAATACCAAGTAGTGAGACAGGCAGAAGCACCTGAAACTCATAATATATTTGCTACTGATTTATTACCCAAGAGAAGTGTCTCTGCCTACAAAAAGACTTGTCTGAAAATGTTTATAGAGGACTGAAGAGGAAGCTCCATGGGCAAAAATGCTCTCTACATTGGCATGAGAGCAGATCCCTAGCAGCCATGTAAAAACTGGCTATCACCCTGGCTTGGGAGTAGGAGGTGGAGACAGGCAGATCTCTAACCCTTGTGGGCTGGCTAGACCAGCCAATGAGTCAGTTCAGTGAGAGACCTTGCCTCAAAATATAAGACAGAAGGCAACTGAGGAATGAAATCCCATGTTGACTTTTGACCTCCACAAGCCTGTACATACCACATATGCACACGCACACAAACACAAAAGCACACACATACAAGCCAAGGCAGGTGACTTGAGTTCAAAGCCAGCCCAGTCTACATAGTGAGTTCTAGGACAGCCAGGGCTATGTAGAGAGACCCTGCTTTAAAAAAAAAGAAAGCTGGGTCTGGAGAGATGGCTCAGAGGTAAGAGCACCGGCTGCTCTTCTAAAGGTCCTGAGTTCAATTCCTAGCAACCACATGGTGGCTCATGACCATCTATAATGTGATCTGATGCCGTCTTCTGGCATGCAGGTGTATATGTAGGCGGAGCATTTTGTACATAATAAAAAGTAAATAAATAAATAAATCTTTAAAAAAAAAAAAAAAAGAATTTGGGTCCTTGTGAAAGCAGAAAGTGATCTTGAGTACTGAGCCATCTCTCCAGCCCATTCACTGTAGCTTTTTAGTTATTACTGCTATGTGTATGGGATACACATGTGTATGGAGGGAAGAGGACAAGTTTGGGAGTCCATTCTCTCCTTCCACTGTGACAAGTAGGGTGTTGGTTTTATAGTTAATGAGGTCATTTTTCTCCACGTTTTATTTTCCTTCAGGTAGTGAAGCCACATGCTCCATTAATAAGGTTCCCTGACAGAAGAGACAATCCTAAACTCAGTGGTAAGTTGTATTTCATTTAGATTTTTTTTTTTTTTTTTAATGTGCACATTCGGGCTGGAGAGATGGCTCAGCCGTTAAAGGCTAGGTTCACAACCAAAAATATAAATGTGCACATTCATATTTAGAAATGAATATTAGAGACAATATTTTTCTCTTCTCTTCTCTTCTCTCTCTCTCTCTCTCTCTCTCTCTCTCGCTCTTTTCTGAGACAGGGTTTCTCTGTGTAGCCTGGGCTGTCCTGGACTCCCTTGTAGACCAGACTCACAGGGATCTGCCTGCCGCTGCCTCCCAGGTTCTGGGATTAAAGGTGTGCGCCACCACCATGCCCAGTTTCAATATTCCTCATTTTATAATCAGGTTGTTGTAGTTTAAATCAAAATGTTACCCAAGTAGCATACAAATAATTAACTTTTTATATATCTATATGTATATACATATATATATAGAGAGAGAGTGTCTCATTATATAGCTAGGAAGAACCTGGAACTGTACATGTAGACCAGGCTGATCTTTAACTCACAGAACTCCTCTGCTTCTTAGAGCGCTGGAATTAAAGGTCTATACCACCAAAGCCAGCTAGTTATTAGCTTCTTATTATCCCTATTTTATTTTATTAAAAAAATTTTTTTTAATTTTATTTATTATATATACAGTGCTCTGCCTGCATGTACACCTGCAGGCCAGAAGAGGGCATCAGATCACATTCTAGATGGTTGTGAGCCACCATGTGGTTGCTGGGAGTTGAACTCAGGACCTCTGGAGGAGCAGTCAGTGCCTTAACATCTGAGCCTTGGCTGTCCTGGACTCACTTTGTAGACCTGGAACTCACAGAGATCCTCCTGCCTCTGCACCACCACACTCAGCATGTGCATTTGTCCTAGTGCAGGTGTGGAGGTCCGGACAGCTTGCAGCAGTCAGTACTCTTGTCCTATGGGCCGCGTGAGGCCAGGGATCAGACTCAGATTGTTAGGCAAGTACGTTTATCTCCTGAGCCATCTCATCAGTCACAACTTACTTTCTTTTTCTTTTTCTTTTTTTCAAGACAGGGTTTCTCTGTGTCACCCTAGCTGGACTCACTTTGTAGACCAGGCTGGCCAAGAACTCACAGTGATCCATCTGCCTCTGCCTCCCAAGTGCTGGGATTACAGGTGTGCACCACCATGCCCGGCTATAATTAACCTTTAAACTATTTTGCTGGGCATGGATGGAGGCAAAAAGATCAGTTAAACCCAGAAATTAAGGTCAGCTTGGCCAACATAGTGAGACCTTATACAAAGAACTGTAGCTGTGGCTCAGTGATTGTTTGCCTAGCATCCAAGTGCCTGACCCCAAACAAAAAACGATTATAATTTCTTTCAAAAAGAACATTACAAAAGAGACTACTGCTTCTTTCAAAAAGAGCATTTTGTGTGTGTATATGTATTGAATTAAAATAGTTCAAGAATTATTTGAAGCCATGTATTATGTTGCATAGTTACAATTTTAGCTACAATTTGCTACAAGCAAATTGAAGAATGGTATGATTTATTTCCTAAAGTTTTATTTACAAAATGTGTATGGTTGTTTGGTTGGTTTTGGTTTTTTGAGACAGGATTTCTCTGGGTAGCCCTGGCTGTCCTGGACTCACTTTGTAGACTAGGCTGGCCTTGAACTCACAGCGATCTGCCTGCCTCTGCCTCCGGAGTGCTGGGATTAAAGGTGTGCACCACCACGCCCGGCCTCCTGTGTGGATGTTTTGTCAGTGTGCCATATGCATTCCTGGTACCTACAAAGGCCAGAAGAGTGTCAGATCCTTTGGAACTGGGGTTACAGACAGCCTGAGAGTCCCCTGTGGGTGCTGGGAATTAAACCCTGGTCTTCTGAAAAAGCCAAGTCCTTTTTAAAATTTTTTTATTATTTATTTATATTTATTATGTACACAGTATTCTGCCTGCATGTATGTCTGTACACCAGAATAGATGGTTGTGAGCCACCATGTGGTTGCTGAGAACTGAACTCAGGACCTTTGGAAGAGCAGCCAGTGCTGTTAACCTCTGAGCCATCGTCTCTCCAGCCTCAGGGACCGGTTACAAAAGATGAATATTCAGTAGTAGATAATTAAAAAATAACATTTAAAGACACCTGAGTAGTTTCTCTAATTAAAACTTTTGTTTTTAATTTCAGCCTCAGAAGCTTTGAGATCTGCTGGGCTACCCTCTCACTCGTCTGTAATTTCACAGCATTTTAAGGGAAGTATATCCCCAGAGTTGATGATGCATCAGGGGCCACCAGACACTGCAGAAATAATAAAAACATTACCTCAGAAATACAGAAGGAAACCTATGTCTCAAGAAGAAATGGAATATATCCAGGTATACTGTTGTTCTTTGACACAAGATAGTGCTGAGTGCTGTGACATTTTGGCATTGCAATTTCGTTTGCTGACCTGCATGTTCTTCCCTCTGCCTTGACAAATGGGCCAGATAGGCCAGAGATGTCAGAGGCCTGGGGATGTGGCTCATTAGCAGAGCTCCTGACTAGCATGTGCCATACCCTGGGTTCAGTCCCCCAAAACATAAAACCGTGTTTTAGAAAATCTCTTCGGGGGCTGGAGAGATGGCTCAGATGAGACATGGTCTCTCTATAGCCCTGGCTGTCCTGGAATTTGGTATGAAGACCAGGTTGGCCTCAGACTCATAGATCTACCTGCCTCCCCCAGCAAGTACAGATGGTAACCCAGGGTTACCATCAATATGGAGTCCTTTTTAGATCTGAATTTATAACAGTTACCATAGTGCCTCCAAACTATGCAAAATCTGGATGATGATGATGATGATGATGATGATGATGATGATGATTTTGTTGTTGTTTAGGAGAAAAAAATCAAACATCAACTGTAATCTCAGCTCTCAGAAGGGTGAGGCAGGAGGATTGCTATGAGTCCTTAGAGGCCAATCTGTGCTATATAGTGAATTCTAGGACAGCCTGGGCTACAGAGTGAGACTTTGTCTTAAAACATATCCAAAAACCTGAAGGTCATTTTATTGTATAAGTACCGGCCAGTTTAGTGCTTCATCTCATTGCTTTATGCTTCTCCTTTCAGCGTGGAGGCCCAGAATGATCATTATGGCTGCTGTCTGTCATCAGACAAGAGGATTATCTTTACGATAAAGGACTTCCAAAACGTGAAATGAAAAATTGTATATTAAACAACCTTAATAAATATTCTACAAAAAGAATGAAGTATAGAAACTGTAGGTGGCCACTTGTATCTCCTCCTACTCTGTGTAGCTTAGCCAGCTTCTCCACAAGCTGACCTGTATACTTATTAAAGTCTACATTTTTAAATCTTAACATGTTTACTTTTTTTTTTCTTTTAACCAAGACAGGATTTCTCTGTGTAACAGCTCTAGCTGTCCTGGACTCGATTTATAGGCCAGGCTGGCCTTGAACTCACAGAGATCCGCCTGCCTCTGCCTCCCGAGTGCTGGGATTAAAGGCGTGCGCCACCACCTCCTGCCTTTTATTTCTCTTACTGTTTTCATATACAGGGTTATCTGAGTATAATGGATATAGTCATATCCTATGTAATACAAGTGCAATTTAAATAAAAGCTGGCAATGGAATTAAGACTATGAAGATAATAGAAGAGGTTGTTTGTACCTGTATTCAGAAAGAGTGTCTGTACTGTAGTGAGCAGCAGCCCTGAGTGCCTTCCAGGTGGGCTCACAGGAGCGGTATGGCCTTCCAGGTGGGCCCACAGGAGCTGTATGGCCTTCCAGGTGGGCCCACGGCAGCGGTACGGCCTTCCAGGTGGGCCCACGGGAGCGGTACGGCCTTCCAGGTGGGCCCACGGGTGCGGTACGGCCTTCCAGGTGGGCCCACGGGTGCGGTACGGCCTTCCAGGTGGGCCCACGGGAGCGGTACGGCCTTCCAGGTGGGCCCACGGGAGCGGTACGGCCTTCCAGGTGGGCCCACGGGAGCGGTACGGCCTTCCAGGTGGGCCCACGGGAGCGGTACGGCCTTCCAGGTGGGCTCACAGGTGCGGTACGGCCTTCTAGGTAGGCTCAGAGGGACTGAACATAGCGTTCATGATTGGTCGTTGGTGTGTGCAGAGACTAGCAACTGCAGCTCCTCCCTCCATGATGTTTTTCCAGCATGAGATTGCTGTCCTACAGAGACCTCCTACCAAGGCTAGCTAACTCCTCCCTGTGTGCTGTACCTGATAAACAGGCTGAGGTTCTGGGAGCAGCAGGAGAACCCAGCTTTACCCTGTGTGTTTGTGTCTGTCATTTCTTCATTGCCTCTTTGCTCCTAGACAGGGCTCCAGAACTCAAGCCCTGTGGGCTATGGCAATGTATAAAGTAGAAAACAATCATAGATAAGAAGAATATAGCATAGGAACAAATATTTCACTAGAAATTGCTACTTAGTATTTTGGAAGGATATTCATTTATCTTACTGTTGGTTGTGTCATGTTTGCAAATCCCGATAATTAGCTTTCACTATTTTAATATCTGGGAGTGTTTCAAAATCTAATTAGGCTCCTGGGAGGCAGAGGCAGGCGGATCGCTGTGAGTTCAAAGCCAGCCTGGTCTACAAAGTGAGTCCAGGACAGCCAAGGCTACACAGAAAAACCCTGTCTTGAAAAACAACAACAGGGCTGGAGAGATGGCTCAGATGTTAGGAGCATTGACTACTCTTCCAGAGGTCCTGAGTTCAATTCCCAGCAACCACATGGTGGCTCACAGCCATCTGTAATGTGATCTGATGCCTTCTCTGGCCTGCAGGGGTATGAGCAGGCAGAGCAATGTATACATAATAAATAAATCTTTTTAAAAAATCTAGTCAATCAAGGAAACTATAATAGGTTTTCCTTATATCAACCTCCACAAAGCTGACTAAATCCATACCTTGTAATAATTTCTAGGATATACTTTGTAGAGAAGTCATCCTTAATAATGAATAGCCCCTGTGCAGTAGACACTAGAATGTTCAGTTTTTATTTTTGTTAATCTTTACCTTTTTTTTCCCAACTATCATTCAAGAGTTGATTTGTTTGATAAATTCTGTGCTATGAATGTTGCTCTAATCAGAAGTGTGGGTTTATGTTTGATGTTAATAGTAACCTATTCTGGTAACTGATGAAAAATATATAATTCATCTTTTTGTTTTTATGAGACATGTTTTATGTAGTTTGGCTGGCCTAGAACTCACATCATAGACCAAAGTGGTCTCAGTCTCCTAGATATCCCTGCTTCTGGCTCTGCAGTGCTAGGGTTAATGGATGCACAGCTCTGCCTCACTATGATTTATCTTTTTTTTTTTCCTCAAATAAGATTATTTGAGGGTGAAGACATAGCTGGAACAGCATGTTTGCCACACAGTCCCAAGGACCTAAGCTGGGGCCTCAGCACCTACGTTAAACCTGGCAACAGTTGAGTACTTGTAATCCTTCTGCTGGTAGGGCAGAAAGGCAGGGCCTGGGGCTCTCTGGAGGCTCTAAACAAAAAGATGCTTTTCTGCAGTCTATGGGTGTTTTCCTTGGACCTAGGTAGTGACAAAGGGCTGAAGCAGTAATAGCTAGGTAGCCCACTTGCTAGACATTGGCTTTACCATGCAAAGTCATTTAACCCTTCCAGCAGCGTTTGAGTAGGTCCTATTTTAGAGGAGGAAATAAGGTGCAGACAGAAATAAATTTAAGGGCTGGAGAAATGGTTCAGTGGTTAACAGCACTGTCTGCTCTTCCAGAGGACCTAGGTTCGATTCCCAGCACCCACGGGGCAGCTCACAACTGTCTATAACTCCAGTTCCAAGGCATCTGATACCCTCACACCAATGTACACAAAATAAAATTAAAGAAAACTGTCATTTATCTAGTGATTGAATTCTGGATCCAGAGCTACTACTACATTATACTAGCATTTTAAATTATTAGTCTTTGTATTTGTTACTATCTCCAACATATCTCTAAATATTAAGATTCCTAATTTTTAGAAACATCAGTTGCAAAGAGGAAAAAAATAGCCATTTGACAGCTACTCCAGCTCAGAACTTTGGGATCAGCCTGTTTGTAAAGCCTGTGTGCCAGGAGTCAAAATTGGTATCACTCTGGTGAAGCCATCTGTGTTACCAGTAAAGCCTGTGTGCCAGGAGTTCAAAATTGGTATCACTCTGGTGAAGCCATCTGTGTTACCACAATTCACCAACAGGCCGTCTTCATTTTCCCTACCTTTCTTTCACTGTATAGTGTAGTCTCTTAGCAGCCAGAATCAACTTTTAAAAACATCTGGGGCCAGAGAGGTAGACCAGCAGGTAAAAAGACTCCTACCATCAAGCCTGAAGACCTGACCTTCAAATGTACACTGTGGTACCCTCACCATAATGACAAATAAAATGGAATTAAGAAATTAACCTGGGGGGCTGGAGAGATGGCTCAGAGGTCAAGAGTACCGACTGCTTTTCCAGAGGTCCTGAGTTCAATTCCCAGCAACCACATGGTGGCTCCCAACCATCTACAATGTAATCTGATGCTCTCTTCTGGCCTGTGAGTGTATATGCAGGCAGAGCACTGTATATATAATAAATAAATAAGTCTTTAAAAAAAAAATTAACCTGATTCTATTGTTAAACTCCAATGGCCTTTCAGTGACATCTTTCTTGCACTGGCCTATTTAAAACAGCAAAGCCAAAACAATAAAACAGCAAAGCCCCATCTCTGTCTCAGTCCCTTATAGCACTTACTGCTGTGCCTCAGATTTAACTATTTTTCTGAGACAGGATCTCACTATGTAGACTTGGATGGTCTGGACCTATTTTTTCATCTTCCACTACAACGGGATGTTTTGTTAAAAGATGTTTTTAGATCCACAATAATGTTTGGCACATGGAAAGCAACACACATATTTGTTAATTTTTTTCTAGGTTTTTAAAAAAAATATTTATTTTATGTATGTGAGTGCTCTATCTGCATGTATGCCTGCTTGCCAGAAGAGGACACCAGATCTCATTATAGACGGCTGTGAGCCACCATGTGGTTGCTGGGAATTGAACTCAGGACCTCTGGAAAAGCAGACAGTGCTCTTAATCACTGAGCCATCTCGTGAGAAAAAGCTGGACAATGTGACATCAAGTCTTTGGTTTTTTTTTGTTTTTTGGTTTTTTTTTTTTTTTTTTTTTCGTTTTTCACGACAGGGTTTTTCTGTGTATCCTTAGCTGTCCTGGACTCGCTCAGTAGACCAGGGTGGCCTCGAACTCAGAGATCCATCTGCCTCTGCCTCCTGAGTGCTGGGATTAAAGGCGTGTGCCTCCACTTCAGGTGGCATCAATTCTTAAATCTATCAAAAAATTGAAATCTCAGCAAAACCACTCTCCCACCCACAACCCTGCAAACTGGAGCAACGTGAAAACACAAATGTGACTCAAGAGGAAACCATTGCTGGAGCCAGTAATTAACAGATGATAGGCGTAATTATCACATAGCTGACACCATCTCTAAACACTCTGTTTCTTTTAATTCATTAGTTTGTATTCATAGGAGACCAAAGCCCTATTCCATAAAATACTGTTCAGTAGGGCTTGGAGTTGCATTTCTGGGCCTGGTTCTTCATAAATCACCTTTTAAGAATTTGGCTCTTCTTCGGAGGGGTTTGGTGTCCATGGCGACAGAGGCGCCAGGGCAACGCAAAGCAAGACCGTTGCAAGGCCAAGCATTCCGCCGTCTCGCACCCTAGCTAAATTCCGAAGTCAGAAACACCATGTCAGAACGTTGGCCTATCCTTGGAAGCGAAGAAAATCCAAGTTCAAAACAATGACAAAAAACAGTAACAAACTGACAGGCCCATAGCAGTCTAGGAGAAATACAATGCTTCCGGCCACGGTGAGCACGTGGCAGCGGGGGGCGGGGGGGGCGGGCCGGTCTCATAGCCCAGCTCAGCATCCATAGGCCTGGCCCCGCCCACAGCGGAAGTATGGGCGGACCCAGTAGGATGTGCGCGTCCAGTGAACGGAAGTAGCTGTTGGGAGGCTTCAGACGCCTTAAATTCCTGCGGGGTGGAGCGTTTTGCTTAGTTGTTGGAGTCTGGCTTCCCCCTCGCATGGCTGTGGACGTGAAGTCTCGAGCGAAGCGCTATGAGAAGCTGGATTTCCTCGGAGAGGGGCAGGTGAGGCCTTGGGCTGATTCATGCCTGTTGTAGCGCAGGCACAGCCTGGCCACCGCGGGCTCTTCCTGGGGAGAGAGGCTCGCCCGACTGGTGCCCCCTCGCCCTGCGTGAGCTTCCCCTCCCTGCTGGAGACCAGGCCTCCTGACCGCGGAGCAAGCCGTCGCGAGGCAGCTCCAGGGTTTCTTTGTTCTAAAAAAAAAAAAAAAAAAAAAAAAAAAAAAAAAAAGCAATGGTGGGGAAGATCCGCAACCAACCACCACATAGAAGACCTCTCACGGATGTGTTACTGTTTTCCTTTCTAGTTCGCTACGGTCTATAAGGCCAGAGATAAGAACACCAACCAGATTGTCGCCATTAAGAAAGTGAGTTCTGTGTGTGTGTGTGTGTGTGTGTGTGTGTGTGTGTGTGTGTGTGTGTGTGTGTGTGTGTGTGTGT
>OU015758.1:20438245-20470826 GCA_907169655.1 Acomys percivali | reverse complement strand
TGTGTGTGTGTGTGTGTGTGTGTGTGTGTGTGTGTGTGTGTGTGTGTTTCTCTCTAGTCTGTGTCTTTCCTGCCACATAGCCCTTGCTGGCACGGGGCTTGCTATTTAGACCCGGCTGGCCTAGAACTTGCGGCAAGCCGGAAGCTTCTGCTTTCTGAGTTTTGGTTGTGGGTTTGGGGGTTTGTATGCGTGCTCCACTACGCCAGAAAAATACCCGTGCATTTACATTTGTTTGGTAGCTATTTGTTGTCTTTGAGACAGCGTTGTTGGGTTGTCCTGGTTGGTTTCCCAACTCGTAGGAGTCCTCCTGCCTCTGCCTCTGCCTCTGCCTCTCGAGTGCTGGGGTTACAGATACGGACCACGTTTGGCTTCATTTCAGTAAACACGCTCACGGTCTGATTGTGAGAGTTACAAGGATTCTAGAGACGATAGTATTTATTAGTGTCTTGTGTATCAAGATGGAATTCGGGCGGAACCAGGTTTTGTTCAAATAATATAAATTAAAACTTTTTGATCCATACAAGTTGGTTGTTAGCCAAGGAGGCAAGTGCTGCCATCTCCAGGTTTTGGACGCCATGATATTTCCAGGCCACAGTGGTTCTGTCTGTGCTATCTATACAGAAAGGTTCTCATCGGCATTAACAACACTGATAATAGTGTATTTTCTAAACAGATTTAAGTAGTTTTTAAACTTGACTTCATTTACAACACAATGACATAATTTCCTGTGTGTCAAACAATTTGACTTACTTCCCCCCCCCCACCCCCCCACTTAACCTTTCAAACAGCCTATAAAATAGGTAAAGGTCTCCTTGTTTCACCTTTGAAGTACCTGAGGCAAGTTAGATGACTTCAAGATCACACAGCTAGTAATTGCTGAGGCGAGGGTTAGAGCGCAGGCCCTTGGCCTCTCTTTCTCACACTCCTGAGATCTGTAGCCACCTCACCATGACTGTCTCTCCTCATGTAACTCAGGGCCTCTCAAATGATAGTATTCCTGATGTGAGCCACTCCCCACCGGTTCCTCTTAACTGTTGTCTTTGTCATCGGTTCTGCTGAAGAGGGTGTGTCCCAGCCACTTTTTTAAGATTTACTTATTTATTACTTTGTATACAGTGCTCTGCCTGCATATACATTTGCAGGCCAGAGGAGGGCATCATCACATTATAGATGGTTGTGAGCCGCCATGTAGTTGCTGGGAATTGAACTCAGGACCTCTGGAAGAGCAGTCAGTGCTCTTAACCGCTGAGCCATCTCTCCAGCCCCACCTTTCTACTCCTTGAACATGCTAAATTTCTTTTAGTCCCAGGATCATTGTATTTTCTCTTTCTCTTGCTTGCTGTGTTTTCTCTCTAGAACTTGGTGTGGTTGAAATCTTTTATTTTATTTATTTTATTTCTTTTTTATGCTTTTTGAGACAGGGTTTCTCTGTATAGCCTTGGCTGTCCTGGACTCACTTTGTAGACCAGCCTGGCCTTGAACTCACAGAGATCCACCTGCCTTTGCCTCCCGAGTGCTGGGATTACAGGTGTGCACCACCACAACCAGCTATGGTTGAATTCTTATTTCACTCAAACGTCTTCACCAAGAGATGCCTTTTAATTGCAGCAAAACAGGTGTTTCACTTTCCTTCCCTGTTCTTTGCAGTTCTTCATTCTATATCATTTTCATGCCATTACCAGAATCTGCAGTCCTTCCATCTGAGCTCATTGTCCACAACAATCTATTAACATTATTCCTGGCACTGTGATGAGCACATTTGTTTACTATATGTGTGGGTGTTTTTGCCTGCATGTATGTCAGTACAACTATGTACAGAGGCCAGAAGAGAGTGTCTTATCCCTGGGGACTGGTGGGAATTAAACTCAAGTCCTCTGGAAGAGCAGCCAGTGCTTTTAACAAGCACTGAGCCATCTCTCCTGTCCTCCATGTGGTTTCCTTGTCTGCCTCTAACAATCATTGGGATTTAGAATTCAGCCTGTTTCTCCTTTGTTAGAGCCTTTATGACCTGGCTCCAAAGTCACTATGTAGTAGAGAATGATCTTTAACTTCTGCCTCTATCTCCGTTTTTTTTTTTTTTTTAAAGATTTATTTATTTATTATGTATACAGTGTTCTGCCTGCACACCAGATCTAGTTATAGATGGTTGTGAGCCACCATGTGGTTGCTGGGAATTGAACTCAGGACCTTTGGAAGAGCAGCCAGTGCTCTTATCCTCTGAGCCACTTCTCCAGCCCTTGTTTTGTTTTTTTTGAGACAAGGTTTCTCTGTGTAGCCTTGGCTGTCCTCGACTAACTTTGTAGACCAGGCTGGCCTCGAACTCACAGTGATCCACCTGCCTCTGTCTCCCAAGTGCTGGGATCAAAGGCATGCACCACCATGCCAGGGGAAAAACCTTTCCTTCTTGGAGTTGACTTAATTTTTTTTTTCTTTGCCTGGCGTAGTGGCGCATGCCTTTAATCCCAACACTCAGGAGGCAGAGGCAGATGGATCTCTGTAAGTTCCAGGCTAGCCTGGTCTACAAAGCAAGTACAGGGTATCCAGGGATACACAGAGAAACTGTGTTTCTAAGGGGAAAAGGAAAAGAGTTACTAAACTGCTTTTCTTTATTATGACTTGGACTTCTTAAAGCATTGCTGATGTGACTTAGCAGTTAAGAGTGCTGGCTGCTCTTATAGAAGACTCAGGTTCATTTTCCAGAACTTGTGTGGTGACTAACAACTGTCACTGTTTCAGTCCATCTGACACCTTCATCCTCCACAGGCACAAGACATGCATGTGGTCCACAGACATTCATGCAGGCAAAAACACCTATACACAAAAAGTAAATGTATTTAATTTTAAATTATGTGGAATCACTATGTTTCTGTGTTTCCCAGCTTAGCCAGGCTGCCTGCATAATGGCTCTTGGGTCACTCTTTGAGTGTGTGTGTCTGGGTGTGTCTGTAGGTGTTTGTGGTGTATGCACATGATTGTTGAGGTCTGCCCATGTGCAAGCTGGAGTAGGACATTCCATCGCTCTTCTCCTTAGTTACCTTTTAGACAAGGGCTCTCAAAGCCAGATGCTTGCTGTTTTGGTTTGGCCAGGCCTGGCTGGCTTACCAGCAAACTCTCTGCATCTTTGTGTCCCAGTCTCCCAGTGACAGGACTTGAGGCACACACAACCATGGCTGGCGGCTGGCCGTTTACATGGGTACTGGGAATTTGAATCAGGTCGTCATGCTTGTAGAGCCAAGGTTACTACTGAGCCATTTCCCCAGGACCCTCTCCCCCTGAAAATTTTATTTGTGTGTATGCATGTGAAATTGGATGAGTGTATACTCGATTGACCCCAGAGCTTTGAGCATTCTAGGCAAGTGCTTTGTCATTGAGCCACATCCCTAGCTTACGTTATTATCTTTTCTTTTTAAATTTTTAAGTATTTGTATGTATTTGTGTCTATGTGGGTAGGTGAGCACATGCCACCATGTGCTTGTAGATGGAGTAATTTTAAAAAATATTTTAGCTGGGGGTGGAGAATGGCTCAGAGGTTAAGAGCACCGTCTGCTCTTCTAAAGGTCCCGAGTTCAGTTTCCAGCAACCACATGGTGGCTCTCCATCATCTGTAATGAGATCCAGTGCCTTGTGGCAGGCAGGCGCACATGCAGGCAGAATACTGTATAAATAATAAATCTTTGAAATGCATATATATATTTAGCTAATTTAACATCGTAAAATACTAATCACTTAAATTTAGGTGATAAAGAATTTCATGAGATTACTCTTTTATCTATCTTTGTTTTTTAAATCTTCACCTCAGCCTCAGAAATGCTAGGATTACATGTGTTAATTACACACCCACATCTCCTTTCATCTTTTCAAGTTAAACATGGACCAGATAACTGCAAGTAATTTCCCCAAAATCACTTCAATGTAGTATACTTGGGAGAAAAAAGTAACATAACAGAAAATAGCATATAGAGTTGGTAATATATCCAATAATCCTGTGTTTTCCACAAAGCAAACTTACAAACTGTGCTGGTTCTATGAAACAGTGAACACTGAATAGGCATAGCGAACTACACAAAGTAATGGCTGAGTCAGCATTCCCTTCCTTGCTACTTACACAAGGCTGTCAATTGTTGGCAAAAGATTACCTCTGGAAAACTTATTCTTCCTTAAGAACATTCTCCTAGGCTGGGCAGTGGTGGCACATGCCTTTGATCTGAGCACTTGGGAGGCAGAGGCAGGTGGATCTCTGTGAGTTCGAGGCCAGCCTGGTCTACAGAGCGAGTTTTAGGACAGCCAGGGCTGTTACACAGAGAAACTCTGTCTCAAAAAGAAAGAAAAAAGAGCATTCTCCTTACTGTAAATTATAAAATAAGATAGGGCATTGACAAATTGATTATAAAATGTACATGGGAAAGAACTCAAAATAGACACAATAAAAATAGAATACTCTCAGCCAGGCATGGTGGCCCAAGCCTTTAATCCTAGCACTTGGGAGGCAGAGAGAGGCAGGAGGATTTCTGTGAGTTTGAGGCCAGCCTGGTGTACAAAGGGAGTCCAGAACAGCCATGGCTACAAAGAGAAACCCTGTCTCGGAAAAAAACAAAAACAATGGTAGCACACACCTTTGATCCCAGCCCTTGAGAGGCAGAGGCAGGCAGATCTCTGAGTTCAAGCCCAGCCTGGTCTAAAAGATTTAGGACAATCAGGGCTACAGAGAGAAACCTTGTCTGGAAAAACAAAGGTGGGGATGGGGATAAAGGAGAGGATTGCTGCTTTGTGTGTGTGTCTGCATGTACCACAGCATGCTCTGAAGGTCACAGGATAACTTGTGGGAGTTCTTCCTTTCCACGTTGTGGGCCAGGGCATTGGTTTATCAGCTGAGCCATCTTGCAGGTCCAAGATATTTACTGTTTTTAAGTTTGGTTGTTTACCACTTGTGTAGTTCAGCACCTTAAAGTAGACACTTGGTTGGTCTTGTCCTGCTGTGCTGGAGCTCAGACTCTGCTTTCCCCATGCTATGGCTCGCTTGGCTCCTGAGCAATGCCTTCGCCTTCAGCCGGGAGCTCCAGTTGGTCTCAGGGGCTGTGCACTGCTGCATGTGCGTACTGTGTGTAACTTGCTAGTTTTTTTAAAAGACGAGGTCTAGAACTCAGTATGTAAACCTGGGTAACCTCAAATTTGGAGATCTGCTTCTCTGCTTCATGGGTTAAAGGAATGTACCGCCAGTCCCAGCTGTTTGATTCATTTGAGGCAGACTCTTGCTATGTAGCCCAGGTTTTTCCTCCCAAGCACAGGCATGCACCACCATGTCAGGCCTGCTTGTAGCTAGGTTTTTGTGCATATAGATTATACACTAATTTGCTATTGGGAGTTTTGGGTTGTTTGGTCTTATTTCTAAAATTGTTATCGTTTTAAGTGTATCAGTGTTTTACTTCCGTGTATGTCTGTGCACCACTTGTTTGCTCTGTGCCATACCAAGTCAGAAGTGGGCATTAGATCCCCCCGGAGCTGGCAGTTGTGAGCCGCTGTGTGGATGCTGGGGATGGAACCTTTCGAAGCAGTCACTATTCTGAACCTCTGGTCCAGCTCCATCCTCAACACATTATTAATGTCTGTGTTTTTGCTTTTTTCTCTTCTTTCTATCTCAGATCAAACTTGGACACAGATCAGAAGCTAAAGATGGTAAGTATTACATATAATTTGATCAAACAGAATATGTGTTCATTCTGATCTAAGATGAAGAAAATGTTAACGAGAGTTAATAATAGTTCTGTGGAGTTAGTGCAGTGTCTCTGTGGGTCACGACCCCTTTGGGATGGAATGACTTTTCCAGGGCCACATATCAAATCTCCTGCATATCATTTATTTACATTATGATTTATAACAGAAGCAAAGTTACAGTTATGAAGTAGCAATGAAAATAATGTTACGGTTGGGGTCACCACCACGTGAGGAACTGTACTAAAGGGTGGCAGCATTAGCAGGCTGAGGACACTGCTCTAGGGAATAAAGAGATTCCCGTTAGAAACAGCATGTGAGCATTACAAAGACGTTCTGATCTCAGACGTGGAGGGCAGTGAGGTTGTTGGGATCCTTGGTGCTGTTTGGGGTGTTGGAAGTCACTGTTTTTTCCACCTCTGTTTTTCTAACTGCTTTGAAAGATTCAAGATGGCATCTTTTTAAAAGAACACAATTTTTTTTATAGAATGGACACACTGGGAAAAGATTTATTTCTTATTCTCGAGCCTCTTAGAATGTCAGGACCTGTATAGCCAGCAAATCATTGTTATAATGAAGAAGTCATCCGTGACAGTGCCAGCATTGTGTTTTAATTTTTATTTCTATCATTTGTATTGAAAGAGTATCTTGCCGGGCGTGGTGGCGCATGCCTTTAATCCCAGCACTCGGGAGGCAGAGGCAGGTGGATCGCTGTGAGTTCGAGGCCAACCTGGTCTACAAAGTGAGTCCAGGACAGCCAAGGATACACAGAGAAACCCTGTCTCAAAAAAACAAAAAAAGAAAGAAAGAAAGAAAGAAAGAAAGAAAGAAAGAAAGAAAGAAAGAAAGAAAGAAAGAAAGAAAGAGTATCTGTAGTGCTAATTTGCTATTTACACACAGTCTTCCTTTAATGTTTGTAGGTCAAGAGAAAAGACCCTATTCCAACATGTCTGCTCCATGTCTATATATATTATTGTAGTGATTGCGATAGAGATAGAATAAGTACTTCCTTCACCATATTTCACAGACTGTGTTAAGCTCCTCTAAAAAAAATATAGAGGGAGGGCAAAGAACTTTCTCATAAAAATAGTTAAAATTACTTGTGTGTGTGTGTGTGTGTGTGTGTGTGTGTGTGTGTGTGTGTATGTGTAATGTTTATTTCTTGAAATGACCTTTCCTAAAAGATAAATTTCCAGAAGGTTTGAGGTTTCAGAATCTGTTCATTTTTTGCATTCTTTTTCCATAGGTATAAATAGAACAGCATTAAGAGAGATAAAACTGTTGCAGGAGCTAAGTCACCCGAATATAATTGGTGTGAGTATGATCTGTCGTTTGCTTGGGTCCTCCATATTCTGAATATGATGGGTATTGATCATAGGCTCAGCAGGGTGAACTGATTAGATAAGCTGTGCAGGCGATGGGAAGTTGACCAGTTTGAGATGTGTTTTTACCTCACTTGTGCTGTGCGCAGTGCCTCCAGCATGATACATAGACTGGTGACCTGAACCACATGTTGCCATATAGGCCGATTTTGTCAGTGATTTGAATCCTAGAGAGCTGTAGCCACAGGCTTAGGGTAGCAGCTTGCATTCAAATTCAGAGCCTTTCTTTTTGCCTGTGTGAGGGCTAGAGTGTGTTCTTTTGATTGTTGCAGGCTAGCCGACTGATGGTGTCTGCAGCAGTGCCTGCTGTGGACAGTCTCACATGCTCAGCGGATAGTAGAAGCTATTTAGAAGACACTGTTTTCTTGTTCTGTTTTGTTTGGGAGGTCTTTCGTGAGGGGCATAACGTAGCCTTGAACTCAGGAGCTCAGGTGATTCCTTTGGCTTCCCAAGTAAATAGTGCTGTTGGGTGTCCACCAGAGAAGATTGCTCGGACACGGCTGAAACAACAGAATCTTTACCTGCTGGCTGCTGACTACACAGAGTGGTCAGGATCTGAGTGTAGCAACAGGGCTTTCTCAGGGTGACCTTGTAAGCACCAAAATCATGTTTTAGGTTGACAGTCTTCATTTAACAGCCGCAGTCAGCCAGAAGTGGAGCTACAGCAGGCAAAAGGCAAGGTTAGTGCATTTAGTGATGGTCCCAGAACTATGGGCTCTGATGGATTAGGTCTTTGTTTTCATCCTGGCAGGCGGTGCTGTCTCCATGCTAAGGGTTTTTGGGTTTGGTTTGGTTTGGTTTGGTTTTGGCTTTTTGATATAGGGTACGTGCTGAGTTGTGTGGCCTAATGGAACTCCCATCATGGAGTCACTTGTGTGCTAAGGTGTGGAGGCCTATTAAGTTCTGGGCCCTGTTACAATTTTTACTGTAGTTACTGTACTGAAACTATAAGAATGTATCTCTGTGCCTGGCAAGAATTTTCTTAAGCATTTTGCTTAGGAATTTTGTTTGTTTTCCAGACAGGGTTCCTTTGTGTAGCTCTGGCCATCCTGGAATGCACTCTTAGACCAGGCTGTCCTCAAACTGAGAAAAGAGCCACCTGCCTCTGCCTCCTGAGTGCTGGGAAAAGGCATGTGCTGCCATGTCTGACAAGAAATTACTTTAATTAAATTTTTTTTGTTTGCTTTTTGTTTTGCTTTTCAACACAGGGTTTCTCTGTGTAACAGTCCTGGCTGTCTGGACTCGCTTTGTAGACCAGGCTGGCCTCGAACTCACACCAATCCACCTGCCTCTGCCTCTCAAGTGCTGGAATTAAAGGCGTGCACCACCATGCCTGGCTAACAAATAATTTTTAAAAATTACTTCACTAACAATAAATTCAACATTACTAAAAAGATTAACAATCCTTTTTCTTGGTTTGCAGCTCCTTGATGCATTTGGACATAAATCTAATATTAGCCTTGTCTTTGATTTCATGGAAACTGACCTAGAGGTAAGATTATGATGCCTGGAGACTTTTCCTCCCCTTAGTGAAAGAGAAACCTGTATGTTTATTCTGCTTTAAACATACACGCACAGATAAACACACACACACAACCACACACAACCACAGAGCTCGTGCAAACCTTAATTTTGCGGAAGTCAAATGATCTATGATTCCTTTAATTTAGTTGTGTTTCCAGTATTATGTACAGAGATTTAGATTTTATTGGCATTTCTACCAAGTTCTCTTTAACATATTGACATTTTTATGCACATTAAACCTGACAGAATTTTGGATTTGCTCCTATATGATCACAGATTAATGTCATTTTTTACAAACCAAGTTTCTTTTTAACATGATAGTCATTCATTGAATCTCCGAAACACTTGATAGTTCAAGGATTTAAAACAACTGGAATTCTCAACAGTGCTGTTTGAATGCAAATACTATAGTAGTTTGTTATAAAATTAAAGACGTGTTTACTATCAGACCGAAGGTAAAAGGGGATCTTTATGACGTGGCATCAAGTATTAACAGCAATACACTAAATGTAGAGAATGGTGACAATGGCATATCTTACTGTAGCTCCTAGCATTGGTGACCACTAATTTACTGGTACCTTATTGTTTATAACAATATCAGTAGTATTGTAGTCTTTAGTAATAATAGTGTGATCTAGCAACTACTGTTTAGTATTTATCCAAGAGGAAAACATTGCCAGTACAGAAATCACTTGGTGTGTGGGTGTTCACTAAAGCTGGAAACATCTAAAATGTATTTCATCTAGTGGATATGTAAACAGACATATTGACTGTACATGAAAATACGACCTAGGATTAAAAAGAACCAGTTAGTCTAACAGTACACTGACTGTGGCAGAGTCTACAGGTAACCTCATTGGTTCAGTCCTCTTTGCCCCTCTGCTGCCTTCTTTCCCAGGCAATTCCAAGCTGTATAGTCTTTTTTGGTTTTTTTGGTTTTGTTTTGTTTTGGTTTTTGGTTTTTAGAGACAGGGTTTCTTACATTGCACCTGTAAGGAAATGCTTGGTTCCCTTTGGTTCTGCCACAATTATTTGGTTTTCTTTCTTCCCTCCCCCTATGGTTTTTTGAGGCAGGATTTCTCTGTGTAGCCCTGGGTGGACTGGAACTCGCTCTATAAACCTGGCTGGCCTTGAACCCAGAGATCTGCCTGCATCTGCCTCCCAAGTGCTGGGATTAAAGGCGTGCACCACCTCCACCTAGCATTACTTGGGTTTCTTGGTTGGTATTCGGTTTTAGGTCATAGGTCATATTTCTAGTTTGTTTTGTTTTGTTTTTTGAGACAGGGTTTCTCCGTGTGGCCTTGGCTGTCCTGGACTCACTTTGTAGACCAGGCTGGCCTCGAACTTACAGCGACCCACCTGCCTCTGCCTCCCGAGTGCTGGGATTAAAGGAGTGCACCATCAGGCCTGCTGCATGTGTCTTTTTTAAAGCAGCTTTTCTCCTGTCCAGGCCTTGGGTAGAGAGGTCAGTCCAGGCTTACTTTCACCTGTGAGCTGAGCTGGGATGAAGTGGTTTCCCAAAGTAAGCACTTGTCAGGCGGGGCAAACAAAACCCTCAGATATTGGCTACTTCTAAGCCAGAGTTCCAGGGCGTGCAGAATTACTTTCTCCCCTAGTGGATGATGCTCTTTTGTACCACCTAATTCTGGAAATTCATTGGCTAATCTAGAAATTCTTGTGTATGGATACATTCATTTTAAGTCTATTTTTTGTTTGTTTGTTTGTTAGGGGTAATGTGGAGTAATGAAACATACCTGTGTGTTGCCTGTCTTCTTCCAGGTTATAATAAAGGATAATAGCCTTGTGTTGACGCCGTCCCACATTAAAGCCTACATGCTAATGACTCTCCAGGGGCTAGAATATTTACATCAGCATTGGATTCTCCACAGGGTAAGATTTTAAGTAATGGTCAGTCCATGAGAGCTTTGTTTTATATTCCAGCATGGCCTGGAATTTGCTGTGTAGCCCAAGTTGACCTCAAATTCATGATTCTTCTGCCTTTGACTCCTGGAAGCTGGGAGTGTAGTTGATTTTCACCACACTGACTTTTAAAGTTGCTGCTTAACTTTTATTAAACTTTGTCATTGGTTAGTTGGGGTTTTACTTTTATATGTTTTTGGTTTTTCAAGACAGGGTTTCTCTGTGTAGCCTTGGCTGTCCTGGACTCACTTTGTAGACCAGGCTGGCCTCGAACTCACAGCAATCCACCTGCCTCTGCGTGCCCCCCCCCCCCCAGTGCTGGGATTAAAGGCGTGCGCCACCACGCCCGATAGTTAGTTGGGGTTTTATTTATGTATTTTGAGTGCATGTGTCTGTGTGGGGGTGTGTCAAGTGCGTGGCAGTAGATGGGTATGTGCCACAGCATTTAAGTGGAAGTCAGATGACAACTCCCAGGAGTCAATTCTCTCCTGCCACTTTCTGGGTTCTGAGATCAAAGTTATGCCATCAAGTTTACTGCAAATGACTACCAGCTGACCCAACTTACCAGCTTAGTTGGAGGTTTTTGTTTTGAGGATAATGCCTTCCCTGTGGCCTGGCTGACTGTGAACTCACAATCCTTTCTCCTTATTTTCTAAGTGCTGGGAGTACCAGTGTGTGCCAGCTTGCCCAGTTTGTTCTCTTGTTTTGTTTTTTTGTTTTTCGAGACAGGGTTTCTCTGTGTAGCCTTGGCTGTCCTGGACTCGCTTTGTAGACCAGGCTGGCCTCGAACTGAAAGTGATCCGCCTGTCTATGCCTCCCGAGTGCTGGGATTAAAGAAAGGCGTGTGCCACCACGCCCGGCTTGTTCTCTTGTTTTTAAAGTTTTTTTGTTTTTGTTTTTTCCTTTGCTTTTTTGAGACAGGATCTCTGTGTAGCCCTGGCTGTTCTGGAACTGATGCTGTAGATCAGGCTGTCTCTGCCTCCTGAGTGCTGGGATTAATGTCATGTGCTGTATCCAGCTTTGTGTCCTATGTTTTGAAGTTAAGCTGACTGGCGATGGGACATAGCTTAGTTGGTGAAGTGCTTGCGCAACCTATATGAAGCCCTGTGTTCAGTCCTTAGTACCACACTTGCTGCATAATCTGTAATCCCGGCACTCTGGGGTAGAGGCAGAAGCATCAGAAGTTCAAAGTCTGTTTTTTTGACTACATAGTGAGTTCAGAGCCAGCCTGGGCTACTAAATAAACTAAACTAACTCAATGTACATGTTGTTTTTCTCTAATCCTGCTTAATTTTGTTTGCTTGTTTTGATAACTGCTTGATACAGGATCTGAAACCAAACAACCTGTTGTTAGATGAGAATGGAGTTCTGAAACTGGCAGATTTTGGCCTGGCCAAGTCATTTGGGAGCCCCAATAGGGCTTACACCCATCAAGTCGTGACCAGGTGAGAACACCGCAACTGACTGAGAGCCCGTGTGTGTTAGGTTAATCACCACAAACGAGCATCAGCTGGCTTCTGGGAACTACCTCAGGAGGGAGTCACTTTTGGTGTCTTCTCAGGATGCAGCTCACTGTATATTATGCCTACTTCACCACAGTAAAAACTACACATAGCTCTTTCAGACAGAAACTCATTGGTGTTGGAAACTCACTGAAGTGGACAGTGAACAAAACAGCACACTTTCATGGCCACAGAAGTAGCTGCTGATGCTCTGGGTGAAGAGTGGAGGGGCTGTGTGGTCTGAATCTGGGATGGGAACAGCAGACAAGGTGCTTCCATGAATAAAGTGTCTTGAGCCCTGGCAGGGTGCGCCTGCTGTTGAGATGTAGACCAAGGAGAGCTGGAGAAAGGAAGGGCAGTCTGTCTAATTTTGCATTATGGATACCAATCTGAGTGTTCTCTACTTGGTGGGGGGAGTGGTTGGGACAGAATATTCCTGTACTTGGTGGATCCTACTGTGTCCAAAAGAGAGTGTGAAAGCTCTTTAGACTCTAAAGATGATGGTGTCTGACAATACATTTTTGAAAGCCTTAAACAAAGAGGGTCAGAAGCCCAGGGCCAACTGTCTTGTTACTCCACATGTCCTACAGCACAAACACCGACGTACTGCTCTGAAGAAACAACACGCTAAGAAAAACAAGGAGGCAGCTGCAGAATAAGTTAGACTTTTGGCCAAGAGAATGAAGGATGTCAAAGAAACACCAGGGAACCGATTGCCAAGAGACATAGGCTGTCCTCACTGAGAGAGTGGCTCCTTCTAAGTCTGAGTTCACTCAGAAATCTTTAATTATATCAGATAAATGATCAGACCTTTTTAAAAAAAAAAAAATGTTTAGGAGCCAGACTTGGTGTCACACCTGAAATCCCAGCACTTGGAATGCAGAGGCAGGAGATCCAGAATTCAAGGTGGGCCTTAATTATAGTGATCTTGAGACCAACGAACTGCAGAAGTTTCTGTTCCAAATATAAAAACAAGAAATGTAGGAAGAATGAGAGGAGGAATTGCACACAGGTGGATTATAAAGTGGCAAGTTAGCACGTTAATGGGAAAAGTCTAATAGCAAGGAATTAAGACAGAATTTCAGGAACAGTGTTGAGAACTGGCAAGGCAGGGGCTGTAGAGCTCGGGGTGAGTGGTTGTGCCTAAAACCATGTAAGGACAGTTCATCTTTTACAAATTGGCCTTCTGGGTGTGGTGTTGAGCTCTTTAATCCCAGCACTCAGGAGGCAGACACAGTCAGATATTGTCTTAGGGAGAAAAAAAAAAAGATTCTCATAAAACATAATTTCTTTTTGTTCTCAGGTGGTACCGGGCCCCTGAGTTATTGTTTGGAGCTAGGATGTATGGAGTGGGTGTGGACATGTGGGCTGTTGGCTGTATATTAGCAGAATTGCTTCTAAGGGTAAGTTCTAAATCCACGTACATTCTTATGTATTGCTGGTATCTTTCTTACCATTTTCTAGGAATTATCTTCTCTTCATAATCCCTGCAGCAAAGTTAACAAGCAAATCAATTTGTTAACTACAAGTTTCAACAGATATGATGGCACATACAATCCTGGCATGTGGTAGGCTGAGGCAGGAGGATCACTGTGAGTTCAAAACTAGACTGGTTTACATGAAAAGCTCTGCCTCAAACAACAGGAAAAGCCTCAGGTAGTTGGGAGGAAGAATCAGAACAATTAAAGAGTTTGAGGCCAGTCGTGTAGTTCTTTCACAAAGCTGTGGCACGGTAACTGGCCAGTCACATTAAGGCAGGGTGGGCTTGTTTGGGCTCACAGCCTAAGAGCACGGTCCGTTACGAGAGGAATCATGGCAGCAGCTGGAGGTGAGGCTCCTGGTCACACCCATCTACAGTCAGGAAGCAGAGGTGAATGCTGGTGCTCTGCTCAGCCTTACAGTGGTGCTGGCACATTTAGGGTGCATCTCCCCACCAGTCATGCTCAGAGGATTGTTTCAATGGTGGCTCTAAATTCCATCAGGGTGACAACATTAACCGTCACAGGGCTGGTAAGATGAAGTACTTTCTGCACAATCATGAGACATTCTGAATTCATCCTATTAGAGCTTGGACCAATTCTGGGTCCAGTTAGAAAACAAGCCACATATTAATTTGTTCAGGAACTGCAGCTAAACCTCTGACACGAACCTGGTGCCCATGATTTGATCACTGCCACTTGACAAGAAGGCCTTGCGAGCACACAGAGGAAGGGGATGCAGGCTATCCTGATGAGACCTAATAGGCTGTGGCCAAACAGTGGGAAAGGATGCCCCCCCCAATCAGAGGTCTGGGAGAGGGGGATAGGGCAGAAGAGGGAGGGAGAGTGGGAACGTGAAGATAGGAGCAAGGGGATAAAAATTGGGACGTAATGTGAATATATTATAATAAGTAAAAAATATATTACATGGCTGACACCTGTAGTTACAGCACGTAGGAGGCTAAGGCAGGGAGCATCACCTTGAGTTTGAAGTTTGCCTGTGTTACAAGAGTGAGACTATCCATCCAACCCCCAGCTCTTCCTACTCAAAACTGCAGTGGGTGGGACTAATGAAGGATTCGCTAATAAGTCTAAGAACAAGCGCAGCCACTGTTGCCCACTGCTTGAGAGCATCCAAGGAAGACTTCCAGGGCTGAAATCTAGGCACTGGAAGGGACAGCTGAGGGCTGTGTGCCAGAGAAATTGCTTTTCATATCTTCTGGTGACTTGCCAAAAATCTGCATTTTGGAGGCTCAGCACCTCGGAGTACCCAGGTCCCGTTCCTAGCACTGGTACACGGTGCTTCACAGCCACCTGTAATTCCACTTCCGGGGGATATGATGCCTTCTTCTAGTGCCTGAGAGTACCAGGCACGAACATAGCGCACAGATATAGTGCAAGCAAATACTCAGACATATGAAGTAATAAAATGAAATTTTAAATCTGCTATTTGGATTATGTTGAAAATATGCTCTGGGTTACTGAGGGAAGCTCTTCAGAAAGTGTTTGTCTGGACGCACCTGCTAGAGACTGCCCAAATCTGCTTTTCACAGAGAAGGCAGAAGGGTTTGCACTGAAAAGCAGTAAGTTGATAATGGAAATCAGTGCTTTTAACAGCTGCTAAAGCTACTTTAAGCTCTTTCCAACCCTGTAGGAGTAAGTTGTTTGTTTTTTGATTTTTTGAGACAGGGTTTCTCTGTGTAAAACTGACTTCCTGGAGCTCACTCTGTAGACCAGGCTGGCCTCAAACGCAATAGATCCGCCTGTCTCTGCCTCCTAAGTGCTGAGATTAAAAGCATGTGCCATTAGCACCCCACTCAGAGTTTAATTTTCTTACTACAAAGCATTATTTATGTAACCACTCTCACTATTAACCTTGAAATGTCATTTTCTTACTTGTAGGTTCCATTTTTGCCTGGAGACTCAGACCTTGATCAGCTAACAAGAATATTTGAAACTTTGGGCACACCAACTGAAGAGCAGTGGCCTGTAAGCCTTTGTACTTTCTCTTTGTTTTGTTTTGTTTTTATTTTTCCAGACAGGGTCTCTATGTGTAGTCCTGGCTGTCCTGGACTCGCTTTGTAGACCAGGCTGGCCTTGAACTCACAGCGATCTGCTTGCCTTTGCTTCCAAGTGCTGGGATTACAGGTGTGCGCCACCACGCTTTTTATGCTTTTTCTTTGAAATATAGTTACAATTCTGTAAGTTATATTATATCTGAGTGCAGCTATATGCCTATTAAAGACATTAATTTATTTATTTTGGACTGTTAGAGAGAGATTTCCTGTGCTGGACAAGTGCTCTGCCACTGAGCTAACTTAAGTAGTGTGGTGGCACATATTTGTAATCGGGAGGCAGGAAGAGCTCTATGTTTTGAGGCCAACCAGGTTAATAGTGAGTTCCCGGCCAACCTGAGCTGTGTATTGAGATCCTGTCTCAGAAAAGTCAAATAAATAAATAAATAAATAAGAATTAGCCTTATTATGAGGCTGTAAATGACAAAAAAGGAATTAGAAAGGAAAACATTGTAATTGTGATCTACATCCACCCTCTTACGTGTATATACGCCCCCCCACTGCAGTACTCTGCTCCAGGCTAATCAGTGCCTGCAGTTTGATAGAGAGCTGTTCTGTCAGTGTGCGTTCACATTCGTACAGAAAAGAGTTACATTTCGTTCTTTCTTTAATAAAAAATGAGGGGCCGGGATGTGGCTCTATGGAAGAGAATGGGTTTACTGTTAACATGCTCAAGGTCTCTCTGGTTTACTAAACGTACTGGAAGAAATAATGGCAGGATTACTTTTTAAGCTTTTGTTTTTCCACCAACTTTGTTTTTTCTTGACGCACTACAGCCTAGTGTTTTTTGTTTTGTTTTAATTGAGGCAATTTTTACTGTAAGTGCTGGCTGGCCTAGGACTTACTACAGAGACCTTGAGTTAGTACAGAAATCTATCCACCTCTGGTTCTCTAGTGCTGGGATGAAAAGGTGTGAGCCAACTCCACCAACTAATAATACTCTCATTTATGGACACTTACGCTAGTTAACCAGTGTCTAGGTAAAGTAGGTATAGTCATTAGATTATAAACACGATTAAAATATTTGTTTTTATGATCATTTTATTCCAGCAACCATTTAATGATGTATATCTCTCACATCCCAGCTGCTCAGAGAATGCAGCAAGAGGATTACTTGAGCTAAGAGGATTGCTTGAGCTCAAGAGTTTGAGACCAGCCTGGGCAAGAGCCATCTCTTTTTCAAAAAACGAAAAAGATACTGATGGCACATTGCTATTTTGCATAGTTAGGTGGAGGCACATACCTTTTTTTTGATTGTTTGTTTGTTGGTTTTTTTTTTGTTGTTGTTGTTTTTTCCCTAAGCCACAGTTTCTCTATGTAGCCTTGGCTCTATTTGTAGACCAAGCTGGTCTCGAACTCACAGGGATCCACCTGTCTCTGCCTCCTGAGTGCTGGGATTAAAGGTGTGTGCCACCATGCCCGGCGGAACTCTCGGTCTCTTGTCTTTTCACTGGTGCCTCTGAGAAAGCCTTGGGTTGGCCTGGCTTTCAATATAACAAAAACCTGTTATCACTTATTTAGATTATTTTCTTTTTTAAAAGATTGTTTGTTTGTTTGTTTATACATACAATGTATAAAGAAGAGGACACAAGCTCATTATAGATGGTTGTGAGCCACCATGTGGTTGCTGGGAATTGAACTCAGGATCTTTGGAAGAACAGCCAGTGCTCTTAACCTCTGAGCCATCTCTCCAGCCCCTTATTCAAATTCTTAAAGTTGAAGAGCTTTTGGCTTTTTATTCCCACTGAAGCTCCAAGTTCTGAGGAGCAAATCAATGTAAGAAAAATGAATTGTAGGGGCAGAGGACATAGCCTAGTGTTAAGAGTGCTGACTGCCTAAGCGTGAGGACCTGATTTGAATATCGAGCAGCCACATGAAAAAAGAGCAGTTGCAGCATACCTGTAACTCCACTGATGTTGGGACACACATAGCACATATGCCACACACATTCTTGCACCTCTCCCTCACCAAAAAAAGAAAGTGAACATTTTAAGCTGGATTTTATCTTCTTGTTAAAACTATAACATTTGTAAGCTTTCTGCTTTGGTCTTGGTTTTCTTTTTTTTTTTTTTTTTTTTTTTTTTAAAGATTTATTTATTGCATACACAGTGCTCTGCCTGCATGTACACCTGCAGGCCAGAAGAGGGCACCAGATCACATTGTAGGTGGTTGTGAGCCACCATGTGGTTGCTGGGAATTGAACTCAAGACCTCTGGAAGAGCAGTCAGGGCTCTTAACCGCTGAGCCATCCCTCCAGCGCCGGTCTTGGTTTTCTTGTTTGATTGATTGATTAGGGCTTACAGCTTCCTGCCTTGGTCCCTGGCTTGGTGGGATTATAGGTATACGTTACCATGCTGAGCCTAAGCTGTCCTTTTGCCTTTGTGTGTCCACATGCTGTAGCACTGTTGTCAGAAAGACTTGACAGAATCCTTTACGCCTTTTCTGAACTGTGCTTGGATACATGTGGACCTCTGGGTTTTCTGTGTCCTCCACTGATCCCTCTCTGTCCCTCCAGCAGTACCACACAGTATGAATTACAGTTGCTCTGTTAGGTCTGAAAATAGGTACCTACTTGAACTAATACTTTTTTCTTTTTCAAAATTGTTTCAACTAGCCCTTTACCTCTCTGTATAAGATTCAGAATAATTTGATCGCATGGGTAATATGTCAAAATTTTAACCCTGTTTCCTGGAGAATCAATTCTTTCCTGTGTTGAATATTTTCAGACCATGAACTTATTTCTCATATTTTATATGGATGTTTATTTCATCAGCATTTTATAGCTTTTAGTACATCAGCCTATACACATTTTGTTAGACTTCTCAACTAAGTATTTTTCTTTTTGGCATAATTATAAAGCATTATCTTTTCTGTTCTGATGTTCACATACTTGTTGCTAGTATGTAGAACTATGATTTTTAAATATATTTATTATGTCTTGTAGCCTTTACATATTACCAATTCTAATTGATTTTTCCCTTTAAATAGTTTTCTCAGGCTTTTCTACAAAGACTGTCTAACAGGTCATGTTGTCTCTTCCTTCCATTTCTGTATCTTCGAATCCTTTTCTCAAATTTGAATTATAATTTTTTCAGGACATGTGTAGTCTCCCAGATTATGTGACGTTTAAGAGTTTCCCTGGGATCCCACTGCAGCATATCTTCATTGCGGCCGGAGATGACTTGCTCGATCTCATACAAGGCTTGTTCTTATTTAATCCATGCACCAGAATTACGGCCTCACAGGTATTTATATTAGGAAGCCTGAGGACCATTATATATATTATATTATATAATACTAGTATTCTAAGTGTCCTAATATCCCTTAAGTACCAGCAAGATATGTATCTTTTGTGTTCTTTCCCCAAGCTATAAACACTGTCCAGGATGATATTACGTTTTATTATGTGTACACATAAGAGTTTACACTTGCTTAGCATGTGTGTGTTTTCATTCCAACTGCTATATTTCAGATGAGTATTTTATTTTTCTAGTTTATGTGTATGAATGTTTTGCTTGCATATATGTCTCTATATCAAGTATGTACAGTGTCCATAGAGGCCAGAAGAGGGCATCAGATTGCTTGGAGTTGGGTGCTTTAAGTCAAACCCAGGTCCTCTAGAAGAGCAGCTGTTGCTCTTAACTGTTGAGCCATCTCTCTAGCCTGTTTCAGTTGAATTCTTTATTCTTGAAGCAGGACTTTCTGTAGCCTAAGCTGGCCTTGAATTCAGTATATAGTTGAGAATGGCATCTTCTGTCTGTCTGTCTTTTTGTTGTTGTATTTGGAGATGGTTTCTTCGTGTAGCCTTGGCTGTCCTAGACTCACTCTGTAGATGAAGCTGGCTCAAACTCAGAGATCTGCCTACCTCTGTCTCTTGAGTGCTGGGGTTAAAAGCATACACCACCACTGATGGGCTTGGGTTTTATTTTATTTTATTTTGTTTTGTTTTGTTTTTGTTTTTTTGAGAGTGAGAGAGAAGATGAGTTGGTATAGAACTGAGCGGAGTTGGGGAAGGAGAAAGAATATGATCAAAATATATTTGGTTGGTTTTTTTGTTTGGTTTTGGTTTTGGTTTGGTTTTTTTAAGACCAGGTTTCTCTGTGTAGCTTTGGCTGTCCGGGACTCACTTTGTAGACCAGGCTGGCCTTGAGCTCACAGAGATCCATGAGTGTTGGGATTAAAGGCATGTGCCACCACTGCCCAGCAGCTTTTTAGTTTTTTGAGACAGGGTTTCTCCGTGTAGCCTTGGCTATCTTGGGACTCTCTTTGTAGACCAGGCTGGCCTCAAACTCACAGCTATCCGCCTGCCTCTGTCTCCCAAGAGCTGGGATTAAAGGTATGTACCACCATGCCCAACTACAATCAAAATATACTTCCAAAAAATGTTACAAAATTAAAATGCTCTGATTTTCTTAACTCTTAGAGAAATATTCTAGAGTAAATACTGTGGCTGTTGGACACTACTGGTATATTATAAATATGTATTAGTTGATAAACCTGTCATCTGAGAGGAAACTGCTTTTTAAAATTTTAAATTCTGGAACATTATAATGGTTAATAAAAACTTTGGATAGGCCCAAGTAAATTTTCACCCATTTGCAGTAGGTTATTGTATTTGTAACTCATTGCTTATGTTTGTACTTGTAACTTATGGTTCCACTATAGGCTTTGTGGTTGTAGAAACATTAGGAGGAAGTGTGCCCACCCTGCTAGCCCCTCAAGTAACAGCATCAGCCAGTTGTAGGTTGATGGATGTTTATTTGTCTAACTGTCAATGTGAATTCTTTGTTTGAGGTTATATGGGTATTTATATACTATTTTAATTTTTAATTTGGGGTTTGATTTTCCTATATATAGTACAAACATTTAATGCATTATTTTTGAGCTATGTGGTGGTGCATGCCTGTAATCCCAGTACTCAGAAGTAAGCAGTGGGATGGCAGCAAGCGACAAGCAAGAGGCCAGCCTGACATACTTGTCAAGCTACAGAGCAACCAGTGCTACCCAGTTAGACCTTGTCTCAAAGGAAAAACAGAAGAATAAGACCTCACTTACTTTTCTTTGAAAAGGCGTTGAAGACTAAGTACTTCAGTAATCGTCCAGGGCCAACACCTGGATGCCAGCTCCCAAGACCAAACTGTCCAGTGGAGGCGTTAAAGGAACAGTCAAATCCAACCATGGCAACAAAACGGAAAAGAACAGAGGCCTTAGAACAAGGTAAGGATCCCCACTGATAAAAAACAGAAAGGTGAAGTGACATCAAAGAGCTCTAAATAGCCAGTGACTAGAAGCCAGTTAGGAAAATGGGAGCTGTGGAGCTCTCTAAACCCTGACATAGAGTGCTCCTGTGCTCCAACCGAGGAGCTCTCTAAACCCTGACAGAGAGTACTCCTGTGCTCCAACCGAGGACAAGGCACATGAGCTACACCTGAGAGTTCTGAGAGCTGTCCACATGTGCCTTCTATGTATTTTTTTTTTTCAATAAAAAAAAATCTGTGAGCTGGGTGTGGTGGCGCACGCCTTTAATCCCAGCACTGGGGAGCAGAGGCAGACGGATCACTGTGAGTTCGAGGCCAGCCTGGTCTACAAAGAGAGTCCAGGACAGCCAAGATGACACAGAGCGATTCTGTCTCAAAAACAAAAATACTCTTTTTTTTTTTTTTTTTTTGGTGGCGTTCTGATTGTATGTCATATATGTGTGGAGGCCAGAAGAGGACTTCAGATCCCCTGGAGCTAGGGTTGCAGGTGCTGTCAGATACTGGACATGCATCCTGGGAACCAAACATGGCTTCTTTGGAAGAGCAGGAAGTCCTCTTAACCACGGAGCCAACTTTCTAGCCCCCCCCCCTTATTTATGTGTGTGTATATATATATTTATTTATTTATTTAATGAGACACAGGGTCTCACTATATATCTCTCACTGGTCTGAAACTCAGTTTAGATGAGGCTGGCCTTGAACTTACAGGATCCACCTGCCTCAGCCTCCTGAGTGCTAGAATTAAACATACCTTCAGCACAGCCAGCTTCTTCAACAGTTTTTGTTTTTAGCATTTTAATTTTAAATCTTTTTATTTATTTTTATGTGTATGGGTATTTTATTTGCATGTGGTACCTGTGAAGGCCATATGAGGACACCAGATTCCTGGCACTGGAGTTATAGACATCTTTGTGCTGCTGTGTGGTTGTTGGCAGTTGAAGGGTCCCTCAGAGGGCAGTGTAACTGTAAGTCAGTTCTCCAGCGCTCTGTCCAGCAGCTAGAAAAGTACTGTGTGTAAGTCAAATAATGGCACTGCAGTGCAGGGAGTGAACAACCTTTTTCTTCTGCTTTCAGGAATATTGCCCAAGAAGCTAATTTTTTAGTTGCAGCAAACAATGGACAATGTTTCACTGCTAAAAGAAATAATCCAAAAGGCAAATAATGGAAAAAATAGGGAACGTTAAATGCTGTAGAAGAGAACTTGTAAATATTCTGCACATGTAAAATATGTAAAACTATGGGTTATTTTTATTAAATATATTTTAAAGTAAAATATTTGTCATTTATGATTAGAGTGTAAGAATAAGTTCAGTTCTCTAACATGTAATTCAGCGTGCGCTAGGAGAGCCTTACATGCAGTCACTGGTTATTCTGCAGCTCTGGATGATATACCACTTAAAGATCATTAGAAATCATATTTAAAACAGAAAAATACTGTTAGCAGTTTTGCAAGTACTATCCAGACTATCCAGACTAAGAAGGGGTGAAAAGATAAAACCGGCCCTTCCCTTTACTACTCCCCACCTTGAGCTCACTGTATCTCCCTGCTACAGGCTGAGTGGCTTTGCCTGTGCTGGCACGCACCACCAGGACCAGCTCGTCATACGTTAGTTCCACTCCCCAAGGAAATGGCTTTGGGGAAATTTCTGTCTGTCTTTTCATGGTTTTATACTGCTATTTTCAAAGAACTCTGTCTTACCTTATGATAGCCCATGCCTTTAATCTTAGCTCATAAAGGCAAGTGGATCTCTGAGAGATTGGGGCCAGCCTCGTCTACACGCTGAGTTCCAGGCCAGCTAGGTTACACAGTGAAACCCTATCTCAAGAAGCAGTAATAAGCAAAACAAAACAAAAGAGAAACCCTGCTATATCTCATGCTGTTTTTTGTTTTTTTGTGTAGAAACTTTCTTTCCATATTAATGGATATGAATCTAGTTGATTTAATTATCATAATAATGCTATTTACCTGTGCTTTGTTTATGGGCTTTTTTTTTTTTTCTATTGCTGTATAGAATTTACCATAAAAATAGCATGGATTGCCAGGCATGTTGGTGGCTTATCCCTTAATTCCAGAATTTGGGAGGCATGTGGATCTCTATGAGTTCAAGGCCAGCAGAGTCTACAGTCCAAGGCTACATAGTGAGAGCCTTTCTCAAAGGAGCTCAAGTGTTGGTGTAGGTTAGCGGTAAAGCATTTCCTAGTGCACATGAGCCCTGGCACTGTAAAATAAATAACACAAATGTACTGGGTAGTAGTTCTTAGCTGAGACACTTAGCTAGCATGGCTCAACTTCCTTAAGAGTTTCAAGCAAAACAGTGTTGGTCACATGAGGGTTTTTTAAAAGTTACTATTATGTACATAGGTGTTTGGCCAACATGTATGTCTGTGTAACCTGTGCATTCAGTGCTCACTGAGGCCAAAAAATGGCGTTGGATTCCCTGGAACTGGAATTAAGGACGGTTGTAATCCACCAAGGGTTGTAGGAAATCCAACCGAGGTATTGTGAAGAACAGCCAGTGCCTAATTACGGAGTCATCTTTCCAGCCACACATTTCTGTATGGAAGGTTTGGGAGAGCAAAACCTCATTCCTATTTTGCATTCTCCTTGAGTCCCATGGGTGTTCAAAAGTTATGATTGATGTAAAGTTCACAGAGGAAAAATATAAATTTACATGGGGCCAGGTTTGGCTGCTCATGCTTATAATCCCACACTCGTCAGGCTGAGGCTGGCCTCAAATTCAAGGCCAGCCCAACTACAAATAGTTCTATGCCAGTCAAAGCAAGACCCACCCATCTCAAAAGCAAAACAGAAAGAATAACCTTTTTGGCATGGGAGAATCAGCCACTTAGCTGGGCGTGCTAGGCAGAGGCAGGGAGATCTCTATGAGTTCGAGGATATCCTGGTCAAAATAGAGATTTCTCAGGCAGCCAATACATCGTGAGAGCCCGTCTCAAACATAATAAAGTCAGCTGTGTATTTACTATGTTAGAAAAGAATAGTAAGTAGTGAAAAAGCACCAAGGCAGAATGGCTTGGTCCGGAATAGTTAGCTTGGAAGGGAAATGACTGGTAAATAGGGATTAACAGGGCTGGTTATACAGAATTCAGCTTTCTCGTCCTTGCAGAGACCAAAGAGGGTATAGACTCTCCTGGAACTGGGGCTACACAGTTGTGTTCTGTTCTGTAGGTTCTAGGCAAACCTGGGGCTTCTGGAAGAGTCACAAGTCTTTTTTTGTTTGTTTGTTTTTTGTTTTTCGAGACAGGGTTTCTCTGTGAGTCTTATAAGCACATGTGTGCGCTCATACCACAGCACATGTACTGAGGTCGACGAATAACCTCATGTGTCACCTTTACCCGCCCTGCTTTTGAGGCGGAGATACTGCGTGCTGGCCCATGAGCGTCCAGAGATTACCATAGCACTGGGGTTGCAGACACGTGCTCCTATTCCAGGCTGTGTTTGGGTTCCAGTGCCTGTGCTTGGGTGGCAAGTGTGTTAGAGCCATCTTCACCTCCACCCCCACCCCTCACTCCTCCAAAATCTTTTTATACTCACTGGCTTTTCAGTGTCTTCAACATTGTTTGGCAGGGTAGTGTATTTTTAACTTCTTCGGAGCTGTCTCAGTTATTTTTCTGTTGCTTTAATAAAACCCCCTGAGAAAAGCACTGTGAGGGAGAAAGGCCTCATTTCTACCTTAGAATTCCATTGTAACTTGGCCTATCGTGGTAGAGTTGACAGCAGCAGGAGGCTGGCTGCTCACTGCATGCGCACTGAGGAACAGAAAGTGAACAGGAGAGGACGGAGCTAGCAGCCTCAAAGCCTGCCCCAGTGACTCACTTCTTCAGTGAGGCACCACCTCATAAAGGTTGTAAAACAGTGCAACTACCTGGAGACAAGTGTTCAAACACTGAGCATGTGGGGAACATTTCACTCAAACCACGAGGAAGGTTTCAGGGAAGAATCTGCTACCAGCCTCAAACAGTCTGTATTTTGAGACAGGGCTATCCTGGAACTCACTATGTAGACCAGGTTGACCCTGAACTTAGAGATCTGCCTCTCAAGCGATGGGCTAAAGGTGTGCGCCACCATGCTGGCCTTCCTGTAAATGGTTCTGTGGTGCTGGGATCTAGCCTAGCACTGTACACATAATCGGTAAACACTCCCACTGAGCTCCATCCCAGTTCTTAGTTTTTTGTTTTAAAGATTTATTTATTGATTATTACGTATACAGTGCTCTGTCTGCATATACACCTGTAGGCTGGAAGAGGGCATCGGATCACATTATAGATGGTTATGAGCCACCATGTGGTTTCTGGGAGTTGAACTCAGGACCTTTGGAAGAGCAGGCTGTGCTCTTAACCACTGAGCCATCTCTCCAGCCCCCAGTTCAGTTCTTAGTTTTAAGAGTGCCTCATTGCCCTAGCTTTTGGTCTCCGTTTTCTTGCAGCTTAATTTTTTTTTTTCTTTCTCCCCTACATGCCCCAAAGAGGATAACTCAGGCTGGCCTTGAACTTATCCTCCTACTCAGAATACTTAGGATGGCAGTCATGCCCCATCTCTAACTCTTCTTGGTTTTTGTTTGTTTAGTTTTGTTGAGACAGGGTTTCTCTGTGTAGCCTTGGCTGTCCTGAACTCCACTTTGTAGACCAGGCTGGCTTCGAACTCACAGTGGTCCACCTGCCTCTGTCTCCCGAGTGCTGGCATTAACTCTTCTTGGTTCTTAAAGGTAGCTTCACACGTCCTTTCTTGTGAGGCTCACTGGCTCCAAATTAGCAGTGAGTATTGTAGCCTTGTGCTTCAAGTCTGATTTTCTTATGGGCTGCTGTTGCTAAAATTCCTTCTGTTGGAGAGATAGAAGCAATGTCTGGCCCCTCCTACAAGCCAAAGCACACACCAGAGTGAGGCTGGAGTTCACCAACACAGCAGTGGGGAACTGTTAGAAGCAGGAGCATGGGTAAACTAGAGTAGCCCCAGGGGAAAGCCTGAACCCAGCACGGATGGGGCTCCCCGAGCCCCCACCCAAATACTCTACATAGACCCCAAGGCCAAGAGCAATTAGGGCAGAATTGCATGACTGATAGGGACCAGTGCGGAGATACTCACTGGAGGGTCACATGCCCCTCCCTGGTTCCCCTTCTTCCAAGAGGAGAGGCGCAGTTAAGCCCAGCTGGACCCCTGAAGATTTCAGTGTGGCCTAGAGCATAGTCCTGTCCAGCTACTCCGAGAGATTCTGTTTGAAAGCATCAAAGAAGGGCTGCAGGCCCGGCTCAGGGTAGGTGTGCTGCTGCTCTTTAAGGGGACTGGAGTTTAGTTCCCAGCGCTGCAGAGGGCGCCTCACAGCTACTTGTAACTCAAGCTCCAGGCAATCTGTTGCCCTCTTCTGGCCTCTGCACTCACAGGTGCACACAAACACACAGAGAAAAATAAACCTTTGTTATTTTTGAGACAAGGTTTCACTATGTAATCTAGCTGGCCCTGAATTTACTGTGAGAGACCTGCCTGCTGCTGCCTCCAGGCCACTGGGATTAAAGGCATATACCGCCACTCCTGGCCCAAAATAATCTTTAAGAGAAAAAGAAAGAAAAGGTTCCTGACTGTAGCTGCCTGACTTTAATTTTGCTTTTAAGATCACTTTGCACCAGTCCCAGGACTGCATATGCAGTTTATCTAATGTACATACTTAATGTGTAGGTCACAGGGTATGCATTTTGGGTTAATATTGATACTGTTATTAATTTGTTACATCCCACACCAGAAGAAAAAAGTGATTTTTTTAAAACCCCCTTGTCACTCCTGTTCTATGGTTAAATTTCACATATTGAGTGTCAAGAAACACTGTTTTAGCCAGGTGTGGTGTGAACGCCTTTAGTCAGGCAGAGGCAGGTGGATTTCTGTGAGTTAAAGGCCATCCTGGTCTACAAAGTGAGTCCAGGACAGCCAGGGCTTTGTTACACAAAGAAATCCTGTCTTGGAAAACAAGAAAGAAGAGAAAAGAGAAAAGAAAAAACAAAAAAAACCAAAACCCTGTCTCAAAACCAAGAGAGAACTCCTATCCTTTACGGCCATTTAGACCCAACTCATGGTGTCTGTTTTATCAGCCTGGAAACAGCAGAAAGTGGCATTGTGATAGGCTAGCTGAGGTGGTTGAGAGCTGTAACAAAATTGTAAATATCCCCTTAGTGAAGAGTGAGCGGTTGGTGGCAGTTACGCACTGCTAAAGTCTGAGATAATAGTGCCAAAGAAACAAGTGACTTGTAAAGTGTGGTAACAGACTTCGTTGCTAGTGCGGTTTCCAGCATGGTTGTCTTACGTTGCCTAGGCTGCTCTAGAGCTCCTGAGCTCCTGTTCCCATGAGCTGTGCCGTGCTCGCCACAAGTGCACGCCACCATCCTTGGTTTCTTCCTTGCTGTATTTTAGGGATTATTACACTGTACAGATACATAGCCCATTGTATGGTTGTACTAAATTGCTGTTTTTAACTTTGTTACACTTAGTTGTGTGTATGTCCATACATGCATGTATATGTGTGCACGCATACCACAGAGTGTGGTGGTCAGAGGACAGCTTGAAGACGTTACGTAGATCAGAAGGACCAAACTCAGGATGTCATGCTTAACAGCAAGTGCCTTTACCAGCTGAGCCGTCTCGCTGCGAACTTCGTTTTTAATACCTTTTGGGTTTGAAACAAGGTCTCTACTATATAAAGCCCAAGGTGGCCTCAAACTCTGCCTCCCAAGTGGGATTACAGGCATGCGCTACCACGCCAGGCTACTAATGGGCTTTTATATTGCTTAGAGCCTTGATAATGCTTAAGATACCTGTACTAGCCTTAACACATCTGTATGCGGTTCCTGCCTGTGTGCAGGGTAAGATCCAAGCTGGATCAGACGCGAGTGTTGTAGATTTTTTAGCCTTAAAAAACAAAAAAGCAAAACAAAACAAAACAAAAAACCCAAACTCCACAAAACTCTTAAACTATAAAACACATGCTGTTTTTGTTTATAATCATTTTCTTTGGTAGAATTTTTCCAATAGAAAAATACATAGGTTATACAATGTTCCTGTTTCCTTCACCCTGAGTTACACTTCCTACCAGAGAAATTGAGTATGTAGTCTTAGTGACTTTTTTTTTACGATTTATTTATTTATTATGTATATAGTATGCATTAGATCACGTTATAGATGGTTGTGAGCCACCATGCCATTGCTGGGAATTGAACTCAGGTCCTCTGGAAGAGCAGTCAGTGCTCTTAACCATTGAGCCATCTCTCCAGCCCCAGTCTTAGTAACTTTTACACATGTGTGCTTGGTATGTTAATAAACGAATGGAGTCCATGAATGAAAGTGACATTTCTCACTGTGGAGCGCGTCCTTGGAGGTTTGGATAGGCGCATCTCATTATTTCCCACAGCTGACTCATGGATGTGCCTTCCTGCCCTGCTCGCCTATGGGCAGGCAGGGATGTAAACCCTTGCTGTGTTTTCACTTGTGCAACAGCAGCTTGGCCTTTGTGGGATTAGTTTTATTTAATAACCCAAAAAAGAGTGAGTACTACTAGAGCCAGCCAGGCATGGTGGTGCACGCCTTTAATCCCAGCACTCAGGAGACAGAGGCAGGCAGATCACTGTGAGTTCAAGGCCAGCCTGGTCTACAAAGAGAAACCCTGTCTTGGGAAAAAAAGTAAGAACCAAATAATCACTCTTTTCCCTGTGACATAGATGCTAACAGGTTTTTGGTTGGTTGTTTGGTTGTTGGCTTTGGGTTTTTTTGAGACCTCTGTGTAGCCCTGGCTGTTCTGAAATTCACTCTGTTGAGCAGGCCTCAATAAAAGGCATGTGTCACCACTGCCCAGCATGCAAAGAGGATTTTGTTTTGTTCTAGGTTTTGATTTTGCTTGTTTTGGGACAGAGACACAGTGTAGCCCAGGCTATTCTTGGCAATCCTGCCTCAGCCTCCTAACTGCTGGGGTTATAAACGTTTAACTCACTTTTCATTCCCAAGTAGTGCCTTTCCCATGATTGTCTGCTGTTGGTTCAAAGACACGTGATGATTCTACTTTCCCTTTCACTGTCTAACACAGCTACCAGGGACTTCAAGGTAAGGGTGCAATGTCCATAATCCAAATGGAACGGTGAAAACATCATAGTCACTCTAGACCATATCATGAGATAAGCTGTCACCTGGAGTGTGGGCGGTGGTAAAGTCTTTAAGATTCAGTGTTTCATAATGAAGTCTATTACATACCACTTGGCAGCAACCCATTCTGAGAATTCAGTTAGGGAATTTTGTCATTATACAAGCAGTGTACATACAGTTCTAGCATCACTAGGCTGGACTGCTGTTGTATATGTGGCCTGTTGGCCAACATGTAGCTACATAGTATATAACTTACTAGCTAGAAAATTGAAATGTTCATACCATTTTCCAGTTATTTCAGTAACTTTAATCTGATATCTAGATCTTTTATTAAAATCACATGGCAGACTACTGGGCATGGTGACACTTGCCTTTACTCCCAGCACGCTGGAGCCAGGCAAGCAGATTTCTGAGTTCAAGGCCAGCCTATTCTACAAAGTGAGTTCTAGGACAGCCCAGGGCTGTTACACAGAGAAACATTTTCTCAACAAACCAAAACAAAAAAACAAGCAAACAAAGCAATCACATGGCAGGCAGAAGCACAAACCTTTACTTGTCATGGCTCAGGCAACCGCAGGTGAGATGTTTTGTGGGACCACCACATCTGCTTCCAGGATAGGATGAGACAGAGCTGCTAAGTAAGCGTCCATTAGGTTTGCCTACAAAATGCCTCTACTGACCAAAAGAATAAACTAGGAAAGGAACTAGCAATTACTAGGGAAAATATTGCTAACATCCCACCATCACTTTTTATTGATGTTAACATGGAAATTACTTCCAAAATTTGAATGGTAAATAAAAATTACTGAAAATGGCAGCTAAGGGTTAACAGTTTATCTTAGGTATTGTTATATTGACTTAGCTGACCTAAGAACAATACAGTTATTCTAAATAAATACTATTAATATTATATTAGTAAAGGTTTTGGGTTGGTTGGGATTTTTAAGTATATTTTTATTTTATTACATTTATGTTTTTCATTTACTTTTTGAGACAGGGTCTTACTGTGTAGCCCTGGGTGTCCTAGAACTCACTATGTAGACCAATGTGGTCTCAAAATTCACAGAGAGCTGCCTGCCTCTACCTTCTGAGTGCTGGTATTGAAGGCCTGCACCCCCATGCCCAGTCTTATGTTGGGACAGGAATATACCACAGTGAAGTGTGGAGATCAGAGGGCAAACTCTTGGGAGTTGGTTCTCTCCTTCCACCTGTGGATGCTGGGGGTCCATCATGTCTGGCAGCAGGAGCCTTTATCAACTGAACATGTCGCCGGCTCTAGTTTTGCTTTTGTGGTTTTTTTTTTCCTTTTTGTTTTGTTTTGTTGTTTTGTTTTTGAGACAGGCAGGAATTCTCTGTGTAGCCTTGGCTGACATGGACTCTCTTTGTAGACCAGGCCGGCCTCGAACTGACAGCGATTTGCCTGCCTCTGCCTCCCAAGTGCTGGGATTAAAAGTGTGCGCCACCACTGCCTGGCTAGTTTTGCTTTTTGAGAGTTTTTTTTTTTTTTTTTTAATAGGTAGCATCAAGCTTGTTCTAAGACTTGCAACCCTGAAGCCCACTGAGTGTTGGGTTTGCAGGGAGGTACCACCATACCCAACAGAAAAGTCAGTTCATAAGTCTGTGTGTGTGTATATACACCAGAAGTCAGCCTTCCATGTTGTCCACTGTATTTTTTTGAGACGGGGCTCCCGCTGGGGCCTGTGGCTCTCCTATAGGCTCAGCTGGCTGGCCTGGAAGCTCAGGGATCCCCTCCCCTGCACTCCCGCAGTCAGGTTCCAGGTCTGCTTTGCCATAGCTGGCCTATCCTGTGGCTGCCGAGGGTCAGCCTCAGCCCCATGCTTGCATGGCAAACACTTCACCTACTGAGCCATCCCCAGCTCCATAAATGAGTTTTAACTTTCCCAAAGAGTATTTGCTTATAAGATATGGACATTGAAGCTGTCATAAAACATGGAAATATAGTTTATAAAATGTAAATGCAGACCCTAATACATTCCTTGTGGGACGTGTGTTAAGGGGTTTGATTACTTAAGCTGCATCCTAGAATTAAAAGGGAGGGATGTAATCAAAACACATGTATTAAGATATCATAATGAAGCTTACTACTTTGTAAATTACTATGCTACTAAATTTTTTAAACATCTTGAAAGCATACAACTTTTTTTAAAAAAAGATTTATTATTATGTATACAGTGCTCTGTCTGCATGTAGGCCTGCAAGGCCAGAAGAGGGCATCAGATCACATTATAGATGGTTGTGAGCCACCATGTGGTTTCTGGGAATTGAACTCAGGACCTTTGGAAGAGCACTCAGTGCTCTTAACCTCTGAGCCCTCTCTCCAGCCAGCATTATAACTTAATATCGACATTTATGTATTTCTTTTTTTGGCAACAGCCTTACTGTATCAGGTCAGCCCTCAAATTCACAGTGGTCCTTCTGCCTCAGCCTCCCACATGCTAGGATCCACAGGTGTGAGCCTCCACACCCAGGTCCTTTTTCAAAGTCTTTACAATGCTGAGCATCAAACCCAAGGCCTTTTTTGTTCTGTGTTGTTTTTTGAGACAAAGTTTCTCTGTGTAGCCCTGGCTGTCCTAGAACTCACTGTGTAGACCAGGCTGGCCTCAAACTCAGAGAGATCCGCCTACCTCTGCCTCTCGGGTGGATTACAGGTGTGTGCTGACCCCAGTCCTTATGCATGCTAACCAAGTGTTGTAACTCTGAGCTACATTTCCACTCTGAACGCTGATTTTTAACATCGCTAGTTTCAACTGGTTTATTTGTAAAATATATCTGATGGCAAAGAACAGGATCTTTTAAGAGTTCTTGAGCAGTCGGAATCTCTGTGAGGGCAATGGACAGAACAGGTGCAGCCCACTGGACCGGAAGCACGGCTGTTCGAATGTACTAGATCACGCAAGCCACAGAGTTCCGAAGCTTCCCGCCAGGCAGTTTTGAGTGGAAAATTCTGGCTCGTGGAAGCTTTTTCTTTATTCTTTTTCGAGGCAGTGTCTCTGTCTTCCAGGGCCCGAGCAAGCATGTAACTCACCTTCCTTTGATGGGCCAGCGCTTCTTCTTTGTCACTCAGCTGTCAACACAGAGGTTAGGAACGTACCAGTTAGTAAGTCATGGGCTACATGCAGAAAAAAGGATTAATGCATTTTACCAAAATATTGCATCCTAAATGGTAAATTAATAGCATTTTAGAATAATCTTAAATCAGTTGCTGGGGGATTTAAGTTAAAATTTTAAATTCATCTTGTGTCATGTTTATATATGTGAGTGCCATGGAGTATGAGTTACTATTGGAGAACAACTTGTAGGTGTCAATGCCCTGTGGACCCTGGAATCACTAGGTTACAGCGGGTTCCTTTACCTAATGAGCCATGGCGCTAGCTGAAATTGTGCTCCCCCTGCCAAGACAGGGTTTCTCTGTGTAACAGCCCTGGCTGTCCTGGAACTCGATTTGTAGACCAGGCTGGCCTTGAGATCTGCCTGCCTGTCTCTCGAGTGCTGGGATTAAAGGTGTGCACCACTACTGCCTGGCTTTATTTCGTGTGTGTGTGTGTGTGTGTGTGTGTGTGTGTGTGTGTGTGTGTGTG
>OU015758.1:20408839-20428884 GCA_907169655.1 Acomys percivali | reverse complement strand
TTTAATCCCAGCATTCAGAAGGCAGAAGCAGATAGATCTCTGTAAGTTAAAGGCCAGCCTGGTCTACAAGCCAGTCCAGGACAGCCAAGGCTACACAGAGAAACTCTGTCTCAAAACAAAAACAAAAATAAAACAAGATCTCCTGGAGCTGGAGTTACAAGCGGCGTTGAGCTGCCTGACGTGGGTTCTGGGAGCCAAACTTGGGCCCTATACGAAAGCCGTATGTGCTGTTGTTAACTGCTGAGCCATCTCTCCAGCCCCGCATTTTAAATTAAGATAACAGAATATTAGCAAGAGGAGAAAGTCACATCAACAATTTTTTGTGAAGACTGACAGTTTAAAATTCAGAAGATATCCTTCACCCCCAAATGAAAATGAATGATTTTTTTTCTTTTTCTTTTTCTTTTTTTTTCAAGACAGGGTCTCTCTGTGTACCCTTGGCTGTCCTGGACTCACTTTGTAGACCAGGCTGGCCTCGAACTCACAGTGATCCACCTGCCTCTGCTTCCCGAGTGCTGGGATTAAAGGCGTGCGCCACTATGTGCGCTGAATGAATTTTCTTAGCAGGGAAATATACACAGTGGTATTATTCATCATAGTCAGAAAGAAGAAATAACTGAGATTTACACCAGCTGGTGGGTGAAGGATAAATAAAACACATATGGCTATACAATAGCTTATTAGCAATGAAGAGAAGAAAATACAGCCAGCTGTGATAGCACATGCCTTTTAATCCCAGCACTCAGGAGACAGCCAAAGGCAGGTGGAGCTCTAAATTCCAGGACAGCCAGGGCTACACAGAGAAACCCTGTCTTGGAACAAAACAAAACAAAACAAAACCAATCTATTAAAATATCATGAAATTATGCTACTAAATGTCTGTATTTTAAAACTTAACAATATTAAGCACTGATACTTTTGTTTAACAAAGTAAAAACATCACTAATTACTGTTGGTTGTTGTTTTTGGTGTGTGTGTGTGTGTGTGTGTGTGTGTGTGTGTGTGTGTGTGTGTATGTGTTCCCAAAACAGGGTCTCAGGATATAGTCTTGAACTCTCACTCCTGCCACTGCTGCCTCCTGAACGCAGGGATCACAATGTCGCTTACTATTGGAATATGTTAAGTGGTGAAAATTTCAGAAGTAAGTCCTTACCATGCTTTGAAGGATTTTCAGTGCTTCCTCTTTGGCTTCAAGTTGTCTCTGAGATGCTTCCAGCTCAGTTTTTAAAACCTCTACTTCCTGAGGACAGAGATGCAGTAAGCCTCGCAATGCCTGCAACGGTCCACGTGGCTGGTCCACGTGGCTGGTCCACGTGGCTAATCCACACTTACATCTACCCTTCCCAAGGCTGTGAGCTCCTACAGATGTTGAAGGGAACCAGTCAGGCTACAACTAAGAGCATCACTATCCAGCTCCAGTTGGGCCGGGAGTGGTGGCACACGCCTTTAATCCCAGCACTTGGGAGGCAGAGGCAGGCGGATCGCTGTGAGTTCGAAGCCAGCCTGGTCTACAAAGAGAGTCCAGGACAGCCAAGGCTACATAGAGAAACCCTGTCCAGAAAAACAAACAAACAAAAACAAGCCCAGTTGGAACAAAAGCCTGCTTCTTGCATTTACCTACATAGGCACATGGTTAATAGTAAGGAAAAGAAAATTCTTAGTGTTGTTTTGTCTTACAAAGCATCTCAAATAGCTTCAAACTGCTTATATAGTCAAGGATGGCCTTGAATGTCTCATCTTCCTGGCCCTACTTCTCAAGTGCTGGGGTAACAGACATACGCTGCCACACCCAAGGGAAAAGAAATGGCTTTAGCATAGCAGGATACTTGATCACACTGTGAATGTCAAGTTGTTTATTAGAAAAACCTGTTTCTCGTTGTGGTGTGGCTCAACCCTAGCACATACATTTATCCAAGAGCTTTCTGCTTGAATATTGTAAACAGGATTAAATAAAGTCAGCCATAGGTCAAGAGGCAGAACAAGCAACCAGCTGACAGGGAGTAAACATAGGAAAAAAATAAAACAAACAAACAAATAACAGAGTAAGAGAAGTCAGGAGGATGCATAGAGAGACAGATGCACAGGAAGTAGAAGGGAGGGACATTCAGTTTGAGGGCTTTTGAGATGTCATGAACATCAGTTAGGAGGAAGGTCAGCTGAGTGTTTTCTCTGCCTCTAAGAGCTAGCAGGCATTCACCCCAGGATCTGGCTCCCGAATCTTTACTTGTAAAATTGAACGATTGAGATTTTTGTTAAAAACAACATTACCACATAAAAAAAATTAAGGTTTTTAGATCGCCATGCTGCCTCTGAAGGCCGCTGCAGACTGTGGCACTCCTAGCCTGTAATTCAGACTACCTTAATTTCAGACTTCTTCCCTCCAAGGTTTACAGGCAACCAATTTCTGTTCCCATCTCCAGCTGTGGTATCTAATAGCCCTAGTAATCTAGCCTTAGGAAGCAGGATTCCTTTTCCCAAAGACTAGCAAGCTACTCAAAGCTGCCATGCCCACCGGGGTGGGGCTCCTCAAACCAACTGGGACGTTCTTTTTAGGTTATGGCATGTAGGCTAGCCCAGGCTAGGCCATGTGGTGTGGAGCATCCCCAAACCCCTTGAAAACTTAGGACGTGGAAACTCGCTTTGTTACTCGGAATTGGAAGGCTCTCTCCCTTCAAGACGCCATCACATCTTCTCACCGCCTCTCTAGTCATCTGACTTCAAGGACATTAAATTAAGGCAGATTTTTTTTGAACCCCACACACAGGAAAGGCATCTACAAGGAAGCAGTTTTCCCCCAGTAGTTTAGATAGGTTTAGAGAAGCCAGACAGAGAAGTGGCAAATCTGTAAGCAGGCATACTTACATAAGAGGGCTTTTTAAGAACAAGAGCCAGGACCACCAAGATGGCTCAGCAGGTTAAGGAGCTAGCCACCATGCCGGTCCCAGTGGCACACGCCTGCAATCCCAGCACTCTGGGAGGCAGAGGCAGGTGGATCTCTGTGAGTTCGAGGCTAGCCTGCTCTACAAAACCCGGCCCTCCTTCCTACTCTTTGGAACTACAGCCTTTGAAAGTAGATTCTTTGAGTTGGGGGCCAGCCTGGTCTACAAACTGAGTCCAGGACAGCCAAGACTACACAGAAAAACCTTGTCTCGAAAAAAAAAAAAAAAGAAACACACACACACACACACACACACACACACACACACACACACACAACAAAGCCGGTCGTGGTGGCGCACACCTTTAATCCCAGCACTCAGGAGGCAGAGGTAGAGGCAGGTGGATCACTTTGAGTTCCAGGTCAGTGTAGTCTAAAAAGTATGTCTAGGACAGCCAAGGCTACACAGAGAAACCCTGTCTCGAAAAACAAAAACAAACAAAAATAAATGAGAGGGAGGGAGAGACAGAGAGACAGTCAGAGAAAGAGATACACATACCCAGAGTCAGAGAGAGAGACACACACAGCTTCTGACGGGAGGGAGGGAGGGAGGAAGAGAGGGAGGGAGGGAGGGAGGGAGGGAGGGAGGGAGGGAGAAAGAAAGCGAGTGGGTGAGGGAGGGAGGGAGGGAGGGAGGGAGGGAGGGAAGGAGGGAGGGAAGGAGGGAGGGAGGGAGGGAGGGAGGGAGGGAAGGAGGGAGGGAGGGAGGGAGAGAAATAAAAAACAGAGGAGGCCTGTTTAAAAGTATGAACTCAAGAGATGAGGGAAGAAGGGGGACCTGGAGGAGCAGACAGGGAAGCGATGCTCACTCATATCACACAGGACATACCTCTAAAGTTTCACGAAGACGTTGCCTTAATTGTTCATCTGACAATTCAGAATTAGAATCTATTGGGGGGAAAATGAACACTTTCTTTAGTTAAATACTGGGCATGGTGGCATGCTCCTTAAATCCTGACACTTGGGAGGCAGAGGCAGGGACATCTCTGGGAGTTGGAGACCAGGCTAGTCCACATAGTAAGTTCCAGGATAACCATGGCTTTGTAGAAAGGCCCTGTTTCAAATGCCCACACCACCCCTTGCAAAATATAGGGCATTTGCTTACAAAATATTAAATTGCAAAGTGAAAAAATTATAACTAATGATAAAAATACAAACCCTAAAATATCTATAAATTAAAAGATATGTGGTTTTGAAAACAACACCTTCTAGAGGTTCATGATATGAAACTTACGTTACTATGACTACTTACTACACATATGTGTAGGAAAACATGAATCTTCTAAGTCAAATAAGTGTATTTTAGTACTTAGTTTAAGCTTAATCAATGGAATAATAATAATATCTGGGAATTAAACTTTAATTTCCTTCCAAGGCCAATGACAACTAGATGCCTCCTGTAACCTTAATTGTGTAATTTGTTCTTTTTTATTCCCACAACCTAGACCTGCACCTGGCACTAGTGGACCCAATAAGTGTTGACTGGGTGGGGGTGGAGTGGGGTATAAAACTGCCTAACAGAAGGCAGCTGGGCGTGGTGTCCCACGCCTATAATCCCAGCACTCAGGAGGCAGAGGCAGGTGGATCAATGCCAGTTCGAGGCCAGCCTGGTCTACAAAGTGAGTCCAGGACAGCCAAGGCTACACAGAGAAACACTGTCTCGAAAAACCAAGAAAAACAAAACAACAACCCCACCACCACCACCACCAAAACAAAAAACCAGAAAGGGGGACGGAGGTGCGTAGCTAACAGCCTCATGTGCGTATGATATCAGAGCCGCCTGGATACTGCGCTTCGTGGCTGTGGCAGTACTCATAAAGAAAACATCAGTTACTTTTAACTCCACAAAATCTGAGCCAGGCGGTGGTGGCACACGCCTTTAATCCCAGCACTCGGGAGGCAGAGGCAGGCGGATCTCTCTGTGAGTTCGAGGTCAGCCTGGTCTACAAAGCGAGTCCAGGACAGCCAAGGATACACAGAGGAAACCCTGTCTCTAGAAACCAAAAACCAAACCAAACAAACAAAACCTCCGCAAATTCCTTCAGGAGAATAAGATTGGGCCAGTGGAGTGCGTCAGCAAGTAAACGTGTCTGCCACCAAGCCCGACGACTCAAATTCCAACCCTGGGACCCACCTGGTGGAAGTAAAGAACTGTTTTCTTCAAGTCCGGCCTTGGGGTTGACCTGGACCTACTATGTATTCAAATACTAATTGCTTGTCTCTCAAGATCCTTCCTGTCCTAGTAGCAAATTCTCAGGCATCCAAAATGACGCTGTGCGCACCTTGCTCCCAAGTTATCCCTGATTGGCTAGTACAGTGGGCTGGGCAGAAGAGAGGTAGGTGGAGCGAAGGTTCGGGGCCTTGTGGGGGTGGAGAGAGGAAGGCGGAAGAAAAGAGCAGGAACCATGGGTTACTCTAACTAGAAGCACGTGGCAGAGAGCTGCAAGTTCTGAGGACTGGCCTGACAAAGCCCGGAGCAGCCCAAATGGACCATGTGCAAGTATTTATGGAGATTTTGGCTGGGAAGCAGACAAGATAGCTTAGAGGGTTGGTATCGGCCCAACTCCATTGCTTTAAGGTTTATCATAAATCTAAAAGCCTGTAATCCCAGAACTCAGGGAGGCAGAGGCAGGCGGATCGCTGTAAATTCAAGCCCAGTCTGGTCTACAAAGCAAGTCCAGGACAGCCAAGGCTACACAGAGAAAGTTGTTTCAAAAATCCAAATAAAATAATAAATCTAACAAGTTTCTGTGTCTTTTATGTGGAAAATAGCGGGTTAAGGAATAACTGCCACTGTATTAATAACCGGCATTAATAATATTAATAGAATAACTAATCCAATTTACATTGCTGCATTCTTTGGCATGGGCTTGCACCCCTAACCCCTATAAATAAACACATTTAATCTAAAAAAAAAAATTCTTAAGGAAGCTGGGAGTGGTGGCGCCTGCCTTCAATCCCAGCACTTGGGAGTCAGAGGCAGGCGGATCTCTGAGTATGTGATGCCAGCCTGGTCTACAAAGAGAGCTCCAGGACAGCCAGGGCTGTTATGCAGAGAAACTCTGTCTCGAAAAACAAAACAAATTAAACAAAAAATAAATAAGGAGATAAGGATGAAAATCTACTGCAGGTCCGGATTTTCACGTGCAGGGGAAGGCAGGAGAGAAAGCTCCGCGATCTTACCCATGCTGCTCTGTCGTCTGCCACCGCCGCCGGACACTCTGCATCCATGGGCGACTGGATCTCCAACGCCCTTATTCCTGGAATACTGGAAAATAGTTTCGCTTCTTTCCTCCCCCTTTCTTGGAAACGGAGGAGGGCTCAAGTTCTTCCCATCTGACCTTTTCCTAGACGTCACCGAACACGAAACTTCATAAAGGCCACCAGGTTTTCTTCCGAGGCCATATCCTAGGTCACCTTCTGTCATGTCATCCTCCTCTGTTCCCCAGATAGCCTCCGTTTCGCTTGATGACCTCGACACTAGCCAAATAAGCCAAATAAGAGAAAACAAGCTGTCTGTAGTTAAGGAAAGCAACGGTTAAAGAGCAGTCAGCAGATGTAGCGATCCCTCTTCTGTTTTTTTTCCTGCACGCCACCCCCCTGCAAAAAGACGTGAAAGATGGCTCAGTGGTTAAGAGCACTGTCTGCTCTTCCAGAGGTCCTGAGTTCAATTCCCCATAACCACACAGTGGCTCACAACCACCTATAATGAGATCTGGTGCCCTCTTTTGGCTTGCTGGCACACATACAGGTAAGCACTGTATACATACTATATAAATCTTAAAACTGCCAAGTTATAAATAAAGAAAATGTGGTGAGTACACACAGAGAAAGAATATTAAGCCGGGCGTGGTGGCGCACGCCTTTAATCCCAGCACTCGGGAGGCAGAGGCAGGCGGATCGCTGTGAGTTCGAAGCCATCCTGGTCTACAAAGGGAGTCCAGGACAGCCAAGGCTACACAAAGAAACCCTGTCTCAAAAAACCAAAAAAAAAAAGAATATTAGTCAATGTTTTTTAGAAAGCTAGTTGGTGGTGGCACATGCCTTTAATCGCAGCAGGGAAGGCAGAGGCAGGCAGATCTCTGCTGAATTTGAGGCCAGCCTGGTCTACAGAGCAAGTTCCAGGACAGCCATGGCTACACAGAGAAACCCTGCCTCAAAACAAAACAAAACACAAACAAACAAACCACACACACACCAAAAAAGAAAGAAAGAAAAAAGAAAAGAAAGAGGGAGGAAGGAAGGAAAGAAGGAAGGGGGGGGGAGGGAGGGGTTGAAGAAATGGTTCAGTGGTTAGGCACATTCGCTGCTTGCAGGAGACCAAACCTGAATTCCCAGCAACCACATCAGGTGGCTCACAACTGCCCGTAATTTCAGACCACCCTCTTGTGGCCTCTAAGGATACCTGCACACAAGTGGTAAGCATACCTGACAAAGAGGCACACACATACACATAAATGTAAATAAAATTTAAATTAAAACAAAACAGAACAAAAACCTAACACACATGTGCCCTTTGCAATCTTAACTGGACTCATTTAACATCTCGGGTCTTTTTTCACAGGAAAGAGTCCCGAGATCGAGGTGAAGTGCTGGGATGCTGGGAGGGCTTGCAGTGTGAATGCCGTGTCCCACTGATCAGGGAAAAGTAAACTAGTGTACTGAGGTGACATTTAGACACTTTATAAAGGAACCGGTTCTGTTCATACAAGTCTGACTGTGGTACAAAATTCAGACAAGTGTGAAAGAGGCTTCACATGACTAACACTGTTACGGAAAGACTCCGCCTTTCTGTAGGGTTAAGGGCACCCTTGGTTCTATGTGGCTTACAAATAGGAAATAGATGAGGAAGATGCTGTCACATTTGTGCTCAAAATCTCCCTTTATTGTGTAAAAACCAAAGCCTGATGCCACGAGCAAAGGCCCTGACTCTGTCCATCTCTCCTCATAGCGATGCTGGCTGCCCCAGGCTCTCTGCGGCTCTTGTGTGGATCAGGCATTCTGTCCCTCAGAGCTCGGTGCTACCTGCGCTGTTCCTTCCCTACATAGTTGCGCACCTGGCTCCTCAGCCTCTTTGGGTCCTTACTTCAGTGCCTGTCACCTTCTCAGTGGCCTTTCTTGGGAGACTATCTTACATGAACAAGCTTGGAGGCAGGAGCTATTGCTCAGTGGCCGAGCACTTGCCTCGCATGCATAAGGCCCTAGGTTCCATCCCCCACACTGCAAAATAAAATAAATAAAACTTCAAGCCACCGAAGCACAGGCTTGTAACTTCCAGACTTAGAAGGTAGAGGCCGGAAGAGGCCAGTTCACACCCAGCCTTGGCTACAAAGGAGCTTGCCTTAAAATAACACACCAGCACTTTTATGCCGGCACTCTGTGAGTTCGAGGCCAGCCTGGCCTCAACTCTACAAAGCGAGTCCAGGATAGCCAAGGCTACACAGGAAGACCCTGTCTCAAAAAAAAAAAAAAAAAAAAAAAAAGAGCCAGGTGTGGGCTGGAACCCAGATATCTGCCTTCCTGTGTCCCCTGAATTCTGGGATAAAGGGCAGGCACCACCATGTCCAGCTCCTCTTCCTGTTTCCATTTCGCTCCTTCCTTTCTTCCCTCAGTGCTTACAACATTGTAATGCAGTCCTCTGAGTTTACTTGTTTCTCAAACTACGCCATCAATCCTCAATCTATCTGATAAAGTGAGGGAGCTAAGAGAAGCAAAAGGGGACTCAGGCCTCCTCAGGGGCCCTCCTTAGGGGGTATACATACATATTAGGCTCGGTCAGTCACCTGCACATTTGCCGTGACCACAGCCCAAACCTGCTCCAAACACCCTCATGCAGAACGGACATCCCATAGGTACAGTGTTCCTGCCTGGTTCAGCACCGTACCCTAGAACATAACCCAGTTTCTAAAGCATAACTGTTGCCCAATAAAGACTTGTTTACTACACAAATAAAAAATAGAGGAGAGAGCCAGGCGTGGTGGCGCACGCCTATAATCGCAGCACTCAGGAGGCAGAGGCAGATGGATCGCCGTGAGTTCGAGGCCAGCCTGGTCTACAAAGCAGGTCCAGGACAGCCAAGGCTACACAGAGAAACCCTGTCTTGAAAAACCAAAACCAAAACCAAAAACAAAAACAAAAAAAATAGAAGAGAGAACACACAAATATAAATGCTTGCCTCTAGGACAAGGACACACAGCAGTCATGTCAGCTAGGCTCCACGATAGGCACCATAGGACAATGTCTTCTGGAGACAGCATCTTAGAGAGTGCACCATCCCTGAAGCCCCTCAGCCCTCAGCCCAGCAGGGCCACTTACTTGGTCAAGGGGAGCAACTGCTGCACAGCACTCAGCCTCCTCCCTTTAGCATGGAGTGTGGCGGGCTCAGGCTTTCAACACTGAGCATTTCAAAACAGCAGTTTTGCTGCAACTGTGTAGAAATACTTTACCTTGAAAAAAAAAACTGGGAGTTAAAAAAAACCCTAGTGTCAAGCTTTAATTCAATGAGAAACATAATTAACAACAATAATATAAAAACAATCACAGTAACAAGTCTCGGGCAGATAAGGATGGAGATGTAAATATCCTGTTGCTTAAGCAGATACTTACTGGGACTTCCAAACAAACGGAATCAGTCTTGGGCTTTTTGCTGATATTGCTATCTTATTTTTCATTATTAAAACCAGATGCTGGGGCTGGAGAGATGGCTCAGAGATTAAGAGCACTGACTGCTCTTCCAAAGGTCCTGAGTTCAATTCCCATGGTGGCTCACAACCATCTATAGTGAGATCTGGTGTCCTCCTAACTGTATACTTAATAAACAAATCTTTTAGCCGGGCAGTGGTGGTGCACGCCTTTAATCCCAGCACTTGGGAGGCAGAAGCAGGAGGATCGCTGTGAGTTCGAGGCCAGCCTGGTCTACAGAGTGAGTCCAGGACAGCCAAGGCTACACAGAGAAACCCTGTCTCGAAAAACCAAAAATAAAAATAAATAAATAAATAAATCTTTTGAAAAACAGTTACACAAACCTGCAGACCTGCACACACTCACACACACATAGATGCATAGAGAAAATAATTCTTCCAAAAACTAGAAATAATCCAAGTGTCCATCTCTAAGAATGACCATTCGAGTGGATATTCAGCAATGAACTTAATCCACCAGCCAGGTATGGTGTGGAACATTTGCATCCCCAGCACTCAGAAGTGGAAGCAGGGGAGTCATAAACTTTAAGACAGCTTGGACTACACTGCAGCCTTCTTATAAAACACAATCAGGAGTAACAAAACACAACATAACGGGGTGCACACTTGTGGTCCCGCTGCCTGGGAGCCTAAAGTAGGAGGATCATACATTTGAGACCAGCATGGGCTACATAGTGAGATCCAGCATATCCTTGGCTACATAGTGAGATCCAGCATATCCTTGGCTACATAGTGAGATCCAGCATATCCTGGGCTACATAGTGAGATCCAGCATAGCCTGGGCTACATAGTGAGATCCAGCATAGCGTGGGCTACATAGTGAGATCCAGCATATCCTGGGCTACATAGTTCCAGCATATCCTGGACTACATAGTGAGGTCCAGCATAACCTGGGCTACATAGTGAGATCCAGCATAGCCTGGGCTACATAGTTCCAGCATATCCTGGACTACATAGTGAGGTCCAGCATATCCTGGGCTACATAGTGAGATCCAGCACAGCCTGGGCTAAATGGCAAGATCTCATCTCCCAAAACCAGCCAACCAACCAAAGCCAAAAGCACAACAGAACAGAAACTCTATAGTGCATTTATTGCATCTGGTGTACTTGCAACAACAGGGGCGAAGGCCAGAGCTTACTACGCTAACAAAGAGGCAGATGCTACATGAGATCCAGTTAAAGCTGATGTCCAGTGACAGCTAGCAGGGCTGGGGAAATTCAGTGTCAGAGCACTTGCCTAGTGTGCACAAGGCCCTGGGGTCAGCACTCAGTATGCCAGCAAAAAATGTAGTGGTGACCTGCTTGATGGCCAGAGTAACTAAGTGGATTACTCTGAACCTTCCAGGCTATAAGCCATTTATGTAGGTCAGTGACAGCCAATAGATTGATCCCAAAGATCACTGGGAAATTTGGGGAGTGGCTATGGAATAGTCTTTTTTTTTTTTTTTTTTCTTTTTTCATTTTTTCTTTTTTTTTCTGAGACAGAGTCTCTCTGTGTAACAGCTCTGGATGTCTTGGAACTCGCTCTGTAGTCCAGGCTGGCCTGGAACTCATGAAGATCCACCTGCCTCTGCCTCCTAAGTGCTGGGATTAAAGGCGTGCGCCACCACCACCCGGCTTTTTTCTTTCTTTTTAAGACAGGATTTCTTTATTACATAACTCTGGCTATCCTGGAACACCTCACTATGTAGGTAGACCAGGCTGGCCTCAAGCTCAAAAATCCACCTGCCTCTGCCTCCCAAGTGCTAGGATTAAAGGTATGTGCCACCACTGCCCAGCTCTAATGTTTTTTGTTGTTGTTGTTGTTTTTTGTTTTTTAATGTACCTCTGATGGGTATTGGGTGTGTGGTATTCATATGTGATTGTAAGAACCAAACTTTACTTTTTGGGGCGCATTACTTCTTAGAATCATAAACCTTCCAGTGAGTTTACTATATCTGATACTTATCAGAGAAACAGCAAGCTGTAGAATTGAGCAAGCGCTGCCTCAGGAGGCTGAGCTCAGATTTCATAACTTCAGATCTCTGATCCTGATTTGAGTCGCTGGCTCCAAAATGAGTTTAGGTATAAAGACCGGATGGGGTCATTTGAAGCACCATGGGTATATCTGAGGTAAGCTACAGTAATCAAATAAATAATCTGAATTTGAGTATTAAGCCAACATGGTAGTATACAACCAATTCAAGAGGCCGAGGAAGAAGGATTGCAGTTGAGACCAACCTGGGCTACAAAAGTAAGACTGAATCCTCCAAGAAAAGGAAGATTTGCATACCAGTTTTATCTATTTTGTTGTTGATTTTCTTTCTTTTTGGTTTTTCGAGACAGGGTTTCTCTGTGTAGCTTTGGCTATGCTGGAATCGCTTTGTAGACCGCTGGGATACAGGCGTGAGCCACGGTGCCTGGCTCTTCACTCTTTTTTTTTTTTGGTTTTTCGAGACAGGGTTTCTCTGTGTAGCCTTGACTGTCCTGGACTCACTTTGTAGTCCAGGCTGGCCTCGAACTCACAGTGATCCGCCTGCCTCTGCCTCCCGAGTGCTGGGATTAAAGGCGTGCGCCACCACGCCCGGCTTTTGGCTCTTCACTCTTAAACACACATTTCCAGCTGAACACTCTGCCAGGAATTCAAATACAACTCAAAACACGTTCATTATCTCACCCCAGCCCCCAACCCAGGTCTTTTCAAGAGTTCTCTATTTTCTCAAACGTGTCATCCATCTATATGTTCCAAAGCCATCAAGTAAAATACTTTACAATCAATCAATTCTCTCTCTTTTCTCTTTGATCCTCTCATGACTTCAATTGTTAAGGTGTGTGTGTGTGTGTGTGTGTGTGTGTGTGTGTGTGTGTGTGTGTGTGTGTTTTTGGTTTGGTTTTTCGAGACAGGGTTTCTCTGTGTAGCGCTGGCTGTCCTGGAACTCTCTTTGTAGACTAGGCTGGCCTCGAACTCGCAGCGATCCTCTTGCCTCTGTCTCTGGGTTTACAGGTGTGCGCTACCACGCCTGGCCACTTGTTAAGTCTTTAACTCTCACAAAAATCTCCCCAAATCATTTCTTTTGCTCTTTAATTTCCTAGTTGAGTTTCTGATTGCTTCTTTTGGGCTAAGCCAATAAAACCACTCTACACATCGCTGCAGAAATCAATACTTTTTAAACAGATGTAAGGATGGTCCTGTCTTGCCCTAGGACACCCCGTGACTCCCATTACTTCAAAGAAATGTGTCACATTTGCTCCATCTAACAGACGCTACAAGATGTTTGTTGACAAGAATTGAGAGAGGACAAACTCCAACCGGGAAATCGGAGGCGCAGGATCTACCCCCACTAGCCTGACAACTTTGCTTTAGCAAACAAGTTGATCAAACAGCTACCTACTTCCTGTCCCGCCTGTGAAAAACCTAACATAAGCCCTCCTTAGTGAACCGTGGCCCACTTCATTTTGCTGTGAAGAGTTATAGAGTAACGTTTAACTTTAGAATACATTTAAATTTATAAGAAGTTGCAAAGACTAAAACCTGTACATCTTTCACTTAAATTCCTCTCAAGTTAGCATTAGGTTACATTCATCAAAAATCGAGACAAAAACACTGGTGCAGGTAATATTAAACCACAGACTTCCGTGGGTTTCCTGTTTTTCTCCAGGACTTCTTCTTTTTTTTTTTTTTTTTGGTTTTTCTTTCTCTGTAGCCTTGTGTTTCAGGATATTGAAACTAGGATATTGCACAGCATTTACGTTTTTGAAATCGGTATTCCCCAGTGTCAGACGAAGCTATTGATGGCTGGCTGTACGGGAAAAGGAGCCAGTTCGCAAATCTGACTACTACCTCAAGTTTCCACTACTCCGCAGCCGGGCTCCGGAACCTCCCCACCCCGGGTTCCCTGTGCCCAGGCCTATCGCTGGCACTCTGCGCATCCGTCCCAAAGACCTAACCTGCCGCCGCACGCAGCCCTCGCGCCCTTTCAGTGGCTCACCCCGCACCGCACCGCCGCGCGTCCTCAGGCCACGTGACCCGCACGACCACCGCCAGCGACCAGGAAGGGCCGCCAGGTCCCGGTGACCCAGCCGCGCGCCAGTCCTCCGGAGCCCAGCGTCCCTGCCTGCGTGAAACCGGATGTTAGCTGCCCTCCTCCAACCTCGGTTCCAAAGCCGGATGGACAACCGACGTACAAATAAAAGCCTGAGATTTAGAGCGGACTAGGATAGGGTGAGCGTCAGTGCACGTAAAGTTAAATGGTCCCAACCTTGGGACGTTAGGGACTAAGAGGAGAATGCGCCGGAGGTGAGGTTCCCGGGAGAGGCAGATCTTGGAATCCAGGCTTTCTGGAGTTAGAAACCCAGAAGGCAGTGTGGGCCAGAGTGAGCGCAGGAGTACTTAGCCTGGTGCTAAGACCTACCTATTTCCCACCTCGCGCTAACCCATCCAACAGACTGGATCAACTTAATTACCTTGCTGAAATGACTGTGTATTAAACATCTTGTAATAATCGAAGGCTTTGCGGTAGTCAAACACTTCGCTAGGTTTAAAGATGACTCTGGTTTAGAAACAGACATCAGGGGCTGGAGAGATGATGGCTCAGAGGTTAAGAGCACTGGCTGCTCTTCCGAAGGCCCTGAGTTCAATGGCCAGCAACCAGGTGGTGGCTCACAACTATCTATTATGAGATCTGGTGCCCTCTTCTGGTGTGCAGGTGTGCATGCTGGCAGAGCAATACACATAATAAATAAACACATCTTTTTTTAAAACATGGATATCAGATCTTTCTCTTGCGCTAACGAATATCTCAATTCTTCTCCGGAGGCAGTCTGTATTGTCCTTAGTTAATTAGGTATGAGGAAAACCGTGAACTTAGAATGGAGTTTGTCTTGGGGGCCTGGCTGCCTCTATCATGACCTGCATGGAGTCTTTCACATAAACCCCACGCAGTCACCTAGCTTCTGTGCTTGGTCCCATCGCCTACACTGCGACTAGGGAACTGCTTCTAGGCGTGCCTGTGTGAATTCATTACGATGCCTGGCATCGTAACTTATGTTATCATTCATGTGTCTGTGAGAGTAAAACTCGGCAACACTTATGTCCACCAGAGAACGGATTAACTCAAACTAAGAGATTAGGAGTCCTGTAACTTGAGCGGGGCCGGGACGTGGGGAGGGAGACAAACTTTTAACAAATGTGAACCGTACACTTTATCTTTTGTGGGGTGCTGATGATTGTATGCCGTAGTCTTGTATGGTCTGGATGAGAATAGCCCCCATAAACTCATATATTTGAAAGCTTGGTCCCTGGTCGGTGGAACTACAAGGTTTGGAAGGATTAAGAGGCGTGGCTTTGTTGGAGGCGTGTCATTGGGGGTGGGCTTTGAGGTTTCAACAGCCAGTGGCAGGACTAATTATCTGTCTTTTTCTCCTGCTTGTGGATTACATGTAAACTCTCTGCTACTGCCCCGGTGCTATGCTTCCTGCCATGATGGTCAGAGATGGACGCACCACCCTCTTAAACTATAAACAAGCCTCCCAATCAAATGCTCTCTTTTATAAATTGCCTTAGTCATGGTGTCTCTTCACAGCAGAACAGTGACTATGACAGTTCCCCCAAAACAACTGCCCCCCCCCCCCCAGGGTTTCTCTGTGTAGCTCTGGCTGTTCTGTTCTCCTTTTGTAGACCAGGCTGGCTTCCAACATCAATCCGCACTCTTCTGCCTCCCAAGTGCTGGGATTAAAGGCATGCGCCACCACAGCTGGGTTATTAAGTCTAAATTTTGTTTTGTTTGTTAAAGCTGCCTGGCTTTATTTTTTATTTATTTATTTTTTGGTTTTTTGAGACAGGGTTTCTCTGTGTAGCCTTGGCTGTCCTGGATTCCCTTTGTAGACCAGGCTGGCTTCGAACTCACAGCGATCCGCCTGCCTCTGCCTCCCGAGTGCTGGGATTAAAGGCATGCGCCACCACTGCCCGGCGCTGCCTGGCTTTAAATGTAAATTTTAAGATGGTAAAATTCTGTGAAAAAACGAGGACTGTATTTTTTCAAGACAGGGTTTCTCTGTGTAGCCTTGGCTGGTCTGGACTCGCTTTGTAGACCAGACTGGCCTCGAACTCACAGCGATCCACTGAGCCCAGCCGGAGGGCTGTATTTTCTAAGATGATATAATTCTCATGGGCATGCTGTGCTATTGAACGTGTGTAGTGGTGCACATGAAGGGCAGAGGACCTTGGACATTATTACCTGGGCGCCATCCACTTTATTTTTAAGACAGAGTGTCTTATTAGCCTGAACCTGATGAGGTAGGCCAGGCTAGCCAGAAAGGCCCAGGGGACCACCTGTCTCCCCCTCTCCGGCACTCAGATTACAAGCATGTGCCACCACATGCGCCTTTTTTCTGGGAATCAAACTCTTGTCTTTGCAAGCACTTTACTGATAGCTATTTTCTCAGCCCGATTACTAAAAAACAAAAAACAAAAACAAAAAACAACCAACTGTATATACACGTTTTATAGGCATAAAATCTCTGCAAGCATTATTTCTTAGAGGGAGGTAACCTGAGGCTAAAGGCCAGTAAATTGTACCAAATAAACTCTGTATGCAGAACAAGTATTGTTTACAGTGTCCAGTGTAGCTCCAGGAAGACCTAAGCGTGGTGAGGGAATGAAGCTATGACACACAGACAGAAAAGCTGAGTATCAGGTAGACTGGGCTGTGCGGTGCAGAAGCCTCCTACACAGTAGCTGTGTGCTGAGAGGTGGGTTACTGCATACAGGTGGAATTGTTACAGATAAACAGGCTTATGGTTTATAGCTGGATCAGGGAGACAGGCTTGGCAAATCTCAGTAAGAGCTGTCTCCAGGCCATGAATACCTAGGGAAGAAAGTGACAGGGGCATTTTCTGCAACAAGGACAGGGAGGTTGCCGTCCCTCTGGGCCTCAGGCCTGGGGAGAAGGCTTTCCTCTGGGTCCTGTGACATGGCTGTGCTCACGTCAACGGTACACATTCACTCAGACTTCATTCACTTGGGCCTTCCTTGGCTACCCCCAATAGTTTTTGTTTTGTTTTTGGTATGTGTTATGTGATTCAGTTGTCTTTGTCAACTTTCACTCACACGGCCTCTTGCTGAACCCAGCGCTAGCCAACTCCAGTTGGTCCAGCTCGCTAGCTGTTCCAGGACTGTCTGTCCCCAGTGCTGGGTTCACAGGCACACTCTTGTCCTGTGAGCACTTCATCCACGGTGCCATCTACTTTTCAGTTATGTTGTGTATGCATGTGTGTGCGCGAGTGTACGTGCCACAGAGTGCATGTGGAACTCAGACGACCATCTGTGGGAGCTGGTTCTCTCCTACCCTCATGTGGGACACAGACACTGCACACAGGTCCTCAGCCTTAGGGTCAAGTGCTTTCACTTACTCAGCTATCTCATCAGAGCCCTCTGATTTTTTTTTTTTTTTTTTTTCAAAATAAAAAAGCAATACTGAGCTGGGTCCACCATGAATGTTTGTAATCCCAGCACTTGGGGAGGTAGAAGCAGGTGGATCTCTGGAAGTTCAAGGCCAGCCTGGCCTACAAATAAGAGTCCATGACAGCCAGGGCTATACAGAGAAACCTTGTCTTGGGGTGGGGGTGTGGTGGGAAAACAATAGTGATGATGCATCTTGAATTTTCCATTTTATTTTAAGAGATCACCTACATTTTAGGGATTAAATTTAAAAGATGTGTACTCATTGATAAGATTTATTATCAGTTGAATTTGAAGACAATTTTCAGGTTCAATCCTTAATAAATTATATTCATATCTGAGATTATTTAAGCTTTCTCATGGAGAAAAATCCAGGCAGCAGCTAACGCTGCAACACAGTTTTCTTCTGCTGATCCTTGGGCATTTCTATTATGTGGACTGAAAGCTACTGACAAGGGAGGCTGGACTGTGGCCAGGCTTTTTCTTTGAAACAGAGTCTTACTACACAGCGCTGGCTGGCCTAGAACTCATTATGTAGACAGCTGCTGCCTCCTAAGATGTGGGATAGAGGGTGTACTGTGGTGGTGCTGGCTGCCCAGGCTCTAAGTTAAGAGTTATGATCTTTGACCCATTGCTCAATCCACTTTGAGATTTGGTTGATATTATCCTCTAGCTCTTCTGGTTCATTACTGGGCAGCTGATGCACAATTTCTTCTTTGTAAGATGCTATGGCTTCTTCATAAAGAACTTGAAAAATCTCACACTGAATATTGTCTTGTAGTTTCTTCTCATTATAACCCCTAGAAGGCAAAGAGAGGTTAAGTGACCATAATGGCATTAATTTAGCTTTGGGAACATTCTAGAAACTGAATTCTAGAAACAAAACAAAACAAAAACCAAACAAAAAAACCCAAAACAAAAACTACATAAAAATACTTCTCATACTACTCTCTTTACGCAGAAGAAACAGAACAACATCTGTAGGAAAGACTTCTTTGTTTTTTTGTTTTTAGTTTTTGGTTTTTTTTTTAGACAGGGTTTTTCTGTGAGGCCTTGGCTGTTCTGGACTCCCTTTGTAGGCCAGGCTGGCCTCGAACTCACAGCGATCTGCCTGCCTCTGCCTCCCGAGTGCTGGGATTAAAGGCATGCGCCACTACACCTGGCTCACTTGCACACCTTACATCTATTTTTCTTTGTTCAAAAGTTCATACTGGCTTTTCACGAAAGAACAAAGAAAGTTTAGATCTAGCTTAGCTGAACTTGTCTTACATTTGCCAATTGTCATCTGTGCAAGGACTCTACAAGCATCCTAACCAGTGGTTAACTGGAGCTGGCCACAGTGAGAATCACAAATTCTGACCCTAGATTTGGGGAAATTCTGGAGCTTTTGTTTCTGATACTATCCTCTAACTCCCTCTAGAGTTTCCATCTGCCTACAGCCTGGATCAAAAGACATCGAAAAAGTTTCCCCCCAAGTTCTTTTTTCTGGTTAAATATGATGTTCTACTTTAATGATTGTGAAATGCTGAATTATCTTGTAAATTTTCTTTTTTCTTTTTCCTAGACAGGGTTTCTCTGTGTAGCCCTGGCTGTCCTGGAACTTGCTCTGTGGACCAGGCTGGCCTTAAACTCAGAGATCTGCCTGCCTCTGCCTCCCGAGTGCTAGGCTCAAAGGAGTGCGCCATCAGTGCATATCTTGTTAATTTTCATAAGCTTCCCCATTGTTGGTATAGGGACAATTTGAATGCATAGTGTTTAAACAAAGAATATTACTGTTTGGCTCTTTTTCTAGGAAAGGCTAGTATAGAGGATAAAGCACAATTATGTGGGGGTTTATATCTGGTACATTTTATTAAATCAAATTTCAGGAAAAGCTGGACAGTGGTGGTGCACGCCTTTAATCCCAGCACTCGGGAGGCAGAGGCAGATGGATCTCTGAGTTCAAGGCCAGTCTAGTCTACAGAGTGAGTCCAGGATAGCCAGGGCTACACAGAGAAACCCTGTCTGGGGGGTGCCGGTGGGGGGTTCAGTTGAGATATTTCATTACTTAGAAAGTACTCATTTGCGCCTTAAAAATGTCTTTGGTTCAGTATAACCCTATCACAGATTACTTTACAGAGAAGAAATAAAGCAGATACTTTTCAAACAGAAAGTCTTCTCACGGCAGTATCAGCTCACCTCGTGAATCCAAATAAAATTTATTTAAGAACAAAAACCAATAGGTTTTTTCCCCTTACCTTGTTTCAAGTCGTTTGTACAATATACTATTATCTGTTCTCAACACAAAAACTATGTGAAACCAGCGCTCGGGAAAGAAATCACAACCATGGTAATCGACAATAACGCCGCCATCTCTCATCTGAGTCTCTAACTCATCAACAACCTGGGATGAACACACAAACAAATAAAACATGAACGTTCCTAAGGAAACAGAAATGAATTTCCCACCAGGTTCAACAAATGCATGTCAATCCAGGCATACTTACTCTGTCTTCATCTAAAATGGGACAATCGTATTCTTCATCATAGCCGTCATACAACTGCCCTACAAGAGAGTCACATTAGCTTGTTAATATTTTCCTAAGTCGCTGTCACTCGTTTTTAATTCTAGAGTTGAGGAAACACATCAATGATTCTTTCAGATGCAAGTAAAGGCACCGATACGATGGCTGCCACACAGTCAGTCAGCAGACAGAAAGAGTGACACTAAAACCAGAACCTTATGTAGAAGGAAGCCTGGTGCCAACACATCTGAAACTTAGTTTGCTTTGTGCTTTTGAGTCAGGGTCTGGCTGTGGAGCCCAACCTGGCCCAGAACTAGGAATCCCCTGATCTCAACCTCTGGAGTGCTAGGATTACAGCAGGTGCTAGCTCATGTGAAACTTTTGACATATTTTTTAAAAAAAGATTTTATGTGTGTGTGTGTGTGTGTGTGTGTGTGTGTGTGTGTGTGTGTGTGTGTGTGTGT
>OU015758.1:20366305-20408829 GCA_907169655.1 Acomys percivali | reverse complement strand
TGTGTGTGTGTGTGTGTGTGTGTGTGTGTGTGTGTGTGTGTGTGTGTCTGTGTACTTGAGTGCAGATTCCTGAAGAGACCAGAGAAAGCACTGAATCCCTGAAACTGGTGTTAGGGGCTGCTGGCTGTAAGGCACGAGGTAGGTGCTAGGAACTTAACTCTGGTCCTCTGCAAGAGCAGAATGTGCTCTTAACTGCTAAGTCATTTCTCTACCCCCAAACACAATTTTTTTTTTTTTTTGACACAGGGTTTCTCTGTGCAGCCCTGGCTGTCCCAGAACTTGCTCTGTAGACCAGGCTAGCCTCCAACTTGAAGATTTGCCTGCCTCTGCCTACAGAGTGCAGGTCTACCATTACCTGGCACAAATATAATTTCCTTTAAATAAAAGATTTATGCTCTCCCCCCTCACTATATATCTCTGGTTGATCTTGACCTCAAGAGATCTACCAGTCTGTCCTCTCAAATGTTAGGATTGAAGGCCTGAGCCACCAGGTCTGGCTAAAAGATTTACTTTATGTGTATGTCTGTATATGTAGTTATGTGTGTTGAGTGTGGTGCATGCAGAGGCCAGAGCCATTGGATCTCCTTGGAACTGGAGTCATAGGAAACTGTGAGCCCCCAACACGTGTGCAGGAGCTGAGCTTCTCCGTAAGAGCAGTGTGCATTTAACATCTAGTCATCTCTCCAGCCTCTCTCTAAAACATTTAAATATAAAGATAACTTTAAAGGGGGAGGGATAGCCAATATCAGAGTTTATGAGGCTATTAGTGGAAGAAAATAACATCACAACTACATGGAGAGACCTTGTCTCAAACAAACAAAAAAATGAACCAAGATTGGGCTCCAGATTAAGGTCAAGAATATGAATTTACTCCAAGTAATCTCAGGTTCTTTCTTTTGGAAGTAAATCCCACCTCCTGATCTCACACTTTCATAAGGATGGGGGTGAGGAGTCAGTATCTTTATTTTTCAGAATCCCCAAAAACCATTCCTCTCGAAGGCTAGATGTTCTTGGACCTGGGGCTGTAGCTTAGTGGTACAGGCCCTGCTTGGCACTCACAAGGCCCTGAGTTCAACCTCACGTATAGTCAGATGAATTTAGATATTTTAAAAGGCAGAGGCTTGAGAGATAGCTTCACCAGTTAAAGCACTGGCTGCTCTTTCAGAGGACGTGGGGTTAGTTCCCAGAGCTCACATGGACATGCACAACTGTCTGTAACTCCAGGTCCCAAGGGGTCTGACACCCTCTTCTAGTTGCACATAAAGCCCTAGGTTTGACTGCCAGCAATAAGTAAATCAGGCATGGTACCACATGCCTATAATCCAAGCACTCAGGATAATCAGAGTTCAAAGTACAAAGGAAGTTATAGGCCAGTTGAGACCGTCTCAAAACAAAAACAACCAAAGCGATAGGCAAAATTACAGAGAAGACAAATTAGGGCTGTCAGGAATAGAGCTCAGTGGTAGAATGCCTGCCTAATGTGTGCTCTGTGTTTGCTTCCTACCACTGAAGTAGGAAAAGAAAAGGTAGGGATTAAATTTAACGTTAGAACTTTCAACAACTCACAGCTAGTTTCAGAAGAAGTTTTCTTTTAGGAGGTAAGACAGTCTCACCCTCACTACAAGCTAGATTAATCATACTTCAGCCACGCAAGCACATGATATACACTTAATTTCTTACCTATTTCCTCTTATATTTTGTTACAGGTTGAAATTAATTGGAGGGTAAAATTACTTTCCTGCACCTGGTGTGACTCCTGGCTGTGTGATAAATGCTGTTTGTTAGCAGACACATCAGCCTAAGCCACTAAACTGCCTTGGTGTGGAAGAACTGATAAACAGCAATGCTGCTTCCATTGCCAACTGTGAACCAGCTCATAAATCACCACCAAGTGCTGTCAGGGCATCATTAATCACGTGAAACACGGCATAGAAGGCATCAACCACAGCAGCAAGAGGATGCGGTGATTAGGAACTACTTAATCCCTGTCCAATATTGTAGCTGTTCCCTTTCTCATTGCTGTGACGGTTAGGTCTCAATCCCCGGACAAATGGCTAGCTGAAGAACCTGTAACAGGTAGGGACTGAGGGATGTTGGGAGAACCTGGAGGCCAGCTCCACTTTGGTATGTTCAACAGGCACCTGAGTTAGCCATTTGTCCTGGGTTTGAGACCTAACTGACAAAACGCCTGACAGCAGGAGAAAAGGTTTGACTCAGGATTTCAGATGTCAGCCCTTGTGGCAGGGAAGGTATGACCAAGCTGCTTCAGTCCCGGGTGGCATGAGCTTGCAGCTGCCACCACTTCACATGGTGACAACCCAGGAAGTAGAGGGGGAAGCCATCACTGTCAAGGAGAGCCCCAGCACCTCTGCCAGCCAGGCCTACCTCCTACAAGTTTCACAAACTCCCAGTGTCACCATGTGGGACGTTATCCTCTGGGGCTGGTTAAGAGTATGCACTGCTCCTGCAGAGGACCTGAGTGGATTCCAACATCCACATGTGGCAGCTTACAACTGCCTGTAACTCCAACTTCAGGAGATCCAGTACTCCGGGCCTCTGTGGGCCCCTGCACTCACATGTACAGACACAGACACACACAGGTAATTAAAAATCATAACTATTACTATTTTTAACCTAAAACAGCTGAGTAGGGTGATGTACACCTTCAATTCCAGTACTCAGGAGGCAGAGACAGGTGGCTCTGAGTCTGAGACCAGCTTGGTCTATAAAGCAAGTTCTAGGCCAGCCAGGGCTACATAGTGAGATTCTCCATCTCAAACAAACTCACAGATATGTGGAGCCTATGGAGGACACTGCAGATTCAAGCTAGAACAAATGGAATCTGAGAGGAATTGTGCTTAAAGTTGTGCAGGAATTAACTATGCTTTGCATTATCTGTAAGCTCACAGATGTACATGGTATGTTGTGTCACAGTTCCCTCTCATTGGTATTTTCCTTCCTTGTTTTTCGATGTGTAACAGCCCTGCCTGTCCTGGAACTTGCCACCATGTCTGGCGATGTTAACAGTCATAGCTAGAATAAAAACATCACTAGTCAATTTCTTCTTCTATCTTAACATACTTTTTCATCTAATTCATATTTGTAATGCACGGAGGGACTGGACTCTTCATTCTCATTTTAAGAGTGGACAGTTTTACCCAAAATAATTCAGGACGTTCTCCTGGGTCACTCAAGTGTCTTGCCTATTAACCAAATTAATCACATTAATTAATCGCCAAACACTACTCCATCCTATGTGGTATAGAAGCACCGCTGTTAGCCGGGCGTGGTGGTGCATGCCTTTAATCCCAGCACTCAGAAGGCAGAGGCAGGCGGATCGCTGTGAGTTCGAGGCCAGCCTAGTCTACAAAGTGAGGCCAGGACAGTCAAGGCTACACAGAGAAACCCTGTCTCGAAAAACAAAAAACAACAACAACAAAAAAGAAGCACCGCTGTTTTATATTGTTTGTAATCTTTTTTTTTTTGGAGGCATCTGCCTCAGCCTCTAGAGTGAGACATGCACTACCACACCCAGCTGGGGTTTTTTTGTTTGTTTGTTTGTTTTTCCCTGATTTTTCTGCTATGACACAAAGCAGACAACCACTCAGAACTGGCAGGGTCAGACAACAATGTATTCCCCTCTCCCTGACCCCAGACAGGGTTTGTCTGTGTAGCCCTGGCCGTCCTGGAACTCAAGGTGATCTGCACCACTGCCCTGCTGACAGAGCTTATTTTTCTAGAATAAGGGGTCTGTAACTTTGGGGCTCATCACAAAGACAAGTTTGATAAGCAGAAATCATATCTTCCTATTGACTTCATCTCTATTCAAGGCCCTCTCCTGGCCTCCATGGGTACCAGGCATGCACAATGGTGCACAGACTTTACATACAGTAAAACACCCATGCAGATAAACATATTAAAAAAATTATATGCTGACTAAAATGGATATATGTAGCAAACTTAAGCCTTAGATTTAGAATCCTTACTGTGATGTTTGTTTTAACATGTATAATGTGTATGCATGTTTTGCCTCCATGTATGTCAGTGAGCCACATGCATCCCTGGTGTCCAGAGGCCAGGTGGTGATGGAGCCCCCGGAGCTGCAGTCTCAATTGTGAGCTGTGTCCCCAGGAAGACCAGCCAGGGCTCCTAACATCTGAGCATCTCCCTAGCCTCCTGGGATGCAGAAATTAGGTTTTACATTTTCTTACGTGTGTACATATGTGTAGAATATGTAGGGATTAAAGCACTTTAGTCTTCACACTTGTGTGATTTTACCTGCTGAGCCCTCTTATTGGCCTCCAAGATGAAGGATGGTTTTTTGAGACAGGGTTTCTCTGTGTAGCCTTGACTGTCCTGGACTCACTTTGTAGTCCAGGCTGGCCTCGAACTCACAGCGATCCGCCTGCCTCTGCCTCCCGAGTGCTGGGATTAAAAGTGCGCCCCCCTACCACCCAGCTGATGAAGGTTATTTCCAATCATGCCAACATATTTTAATGAAACAGCGCAATGCAAACTTTCAAATACTCATTTCAAAGACACTTGTACCAAACACCATGTCCTCGTGACTAAAGGGATAGTAAGGACGCTAGTGACCAGAATATAAAGACAAAATAGTACAGTCCTGTCCCTCAAAACAATTTTTAACTGGAGGTTAAAAAACTGGAGGTAAGTCTGAAAATTGGCTTGTGTTGCCAGGGGAAGAACTGGATGGGTACTGGGCATATCGTCAAGACGTTAGGGGAGGCTTGGAAGTGGTGTGTGTATCCGTGTGAGTGCTGCATGCGTGGGGATGCACTGGTGTCTTGGCATAGATCAGGACACTTGGGTGCCTTCCTTTACCGCTATTAGCCCTCTGCCTCAAGACAGGGCTTCTCACTAAAGGAAGCTCACTGTTTGGAGCAGGCTGGCTGGCCAGCAAGCTCTCAGGACCTCCTGTCTACAGCCAGCAACAGAGAGGTTACAGGCACAAGCACCAACACCCTGCTTTTTACCTGGTGCCGGCAGAGTGAAGTTCTTTCCTACTGAGCTATATCTCCCGGCTCCTAGAGAGGACATCATGTCTAGGCAGAGATTTGAAGCAGTAGATGGCGAAGGGGTAGAGAGAACTGTGGAGACTATTTTAACCAAAGAGAGCAAGGAAAACAGAGGAGACCGGGGCAGGAGGAGGGAGGGTGAGTCTCTGAGAACAATTAGAAAGTAGCTGTAAGGGCTTAAGCAAGCTGGCATTGAATCAAAAAGGCCATCAAGACTGTTCAGAGTTTAGGTTAAAAAAGAGGAAAGTCACTAAAGTATATTAAACATGAAATAAGGTGATTCACTTCTTGTTTTAAAAGATCATTTTGTTTTCTGGGTAGACAGTGAACCGGAGGAGCCAAATCTGGAAGCACAGGTATCCTTTATCAAGGCGACTTCAGAGTTCTTGGTAATCAGTGACGACAGCCTGTACTGAGAGCTGTGACAGTAGGGATGGACTTTAAGGTTCACTTCAAATTTCGGGGATAACAGTCAGGATGTAATGTGATGAATCTTATTAAGAAAATTTCAAAAGAAAATGTATACAGTTTAGGACATTAAGAAGCTATATTCTATATGTTCGTACGAATGATCTTGATAAGGCAAAGGTCAAAAAGCTTCATCTGATTAAGTTAAGTGAAAGATCAGAACAGCAATTTCCTAAGCAAAGTTTTATGAAGAAACTGTAGGTAAAGATGCACAACATTGCAGGGCATGGTGGCACACACCTTTAATCCCAGCACTCGGGAGGCAGAGGCAGGTGGATCACTGAGAGTTTGAGGCTAGCCTGGTCCACACAGAGAGACCCTGTCTCGAAAAACAAAAAACAAACAAAAAGAGGTACAAACCTCCCTGTGTGTGGGAGAAGTATACTGAATGGGAAAGTAAGGGAGAGAACAGCTAAAATAGAGGCGCAGGGCAGGCTAGGAAGGCACGGACCCTCTCCTTCCCGAAAGGCTGCACCACCATTGTTTTACTCTCGCCATCCTCTCTGCATTCTCATCCTTTTGTAACATCAGTGAATATTGTCACCAGGGAGGCAGAGGCGAGAGATACTAGAGACTGAGCGAATTTCTCACCATACCCTGAGTATGACCCCAGCACTAAATAAACCAGATGTGGGGATGCACACTTACAAGCCACCATGTGGTTGCTGGGGATTGAACTCAGGACCTTTGGAGAACAGATAGTGTTCTTAACCTCTGAGCCATCTCTCTAGCCAGGGTTGCACACTTATAACTGCACTAAGGAAGAACAGGCAGAAGCATCAGCACTGCAGGGCTATCTCTGGCTATGTACTGAGTTCCAGGCAGCCTAAGCTACATGAGACCTTGCTCCAAACAAAACAGGCCAGAGAAATGGCTCAGCAAGTCAAGGTTTTTGCTACGTTACCATCTTAGTTTGATGCTGAGGGCTCACACGATGGGAGGTGAGAACTGACCTCTGCAAGTTGTCCTCTGACCTCCACGTGTGCCATGGCAAGCTTATACTAATTCATGTACACAAAATAAGTAACATTAAAAAATTTTCTATGCACAGTCACAATGGCCAAGATGAGAAAGGAGTAATTCTTAGATTTCCCCCCCTTCATCAGGCTAAAGACTCCTAAACCAAGGACAGGAAAATGAAAGATGCTAATAACACTAAACAACTGTATCTGAGAAAGAGCAAGTGCATAGTAATCTGAGACAGAACAACAGGGTAAAATAAGCATTCTTATACACCCAAGCTACTCAACAGCTTGAGCTAGAACAGGGATTTCAACTTTTAAAAGTGAGACTGGGGTGGAGAGGAGGATCAATGGCTAAGAGCACTGGCCACTCTCACAGGAGTGGGTTCAAGTATCAGCACCGCCTGGTGTCTTACAACCATCTGTGACTCCAGCCCTAGAGGATCTGAAGCTTTTCTCTGGTCTCCATGGGCACCCGGCACGCAACAGACACACAGACACAGACACACACACACTGCATTCACATACTGGCAGAAAACCCCATATGCATTAAAAAATTGGGGAAAACCCACTAAAGATTAACTATAACCAAAGGAATACTATTAAAAAAAGGGATGGGGGTCAGGTAGTGGTGGCACATACCTTTATTCCCAGCACTGGAGGCAGAGTCAGGCTCATCTCTAAATGCTGAGTTTGTTGCTAGCCTGGTCTAAAGAGTGAGCTCCAGGACAGCTAAGGCTACACAGAGAAACCCTGTCTCAAAAAAACCAAAGCAAACCAACCCCCCTCCTATACACAAAACAGAAACTAAAACAAAAAACCAACAAAAAGGAACTGAAAAATTAGGCCACCGAGGAAGTTAAATCTAAGCATATAAATGAAATATAGTTTAATTATATGAAGAAAACTTGTCCAAATAGGTGAGACAGTTATATAAATCAGAGAAAATGCCCCAAGAGTATTTTCTTTTTTCTTTTTTCTTTTTGGTTTTTTGAGACAGGGTTTCTCTGTGTAGCCTTGGCTGTTCTGGACCCGCTTTGTAGACCAGGCTGGCCTCGAACTCACAGCGATCCACCTGCCTCTGCCTCCCGAGTGCTGGGATTATAGGCGTGCGGCACCACGCCCGGCTCGAGTATTTTCTTAATACACACAAGAGACTCTAAAATAAATATCTGGCTGGTGTGCTGATGCACCTTTAATCCCAGCACTCAGGAGACAGAAGCAGAAGGATCTCTCAGAGTTCAAGGCTGGCCTGGCTAGTATGCTGAATTTGAAGAAAGCCAGTACTACATAGAGACCCTGCCTCAAAACAGATAAACATCTGAAGACATTAGAGGTTGGTGGTATAGGAGATGTAATAACAAAGGCTGTAACAGTTTCAAGCTGAGGGGGAAACTGTTTTTGAACATAATTGCCAAAGTACCAAGCATCAAATTGATAAATGACAATTTTATTTTTTATGCATAAAGGTTGATGAAAAAAACCATTACTAGCTCTATTAAAACTGAACATTTCAACCAAAAAGCATAGTAAGTATACTTACTAAATACCATTTTCTAAAATACAGCTTTAAAACATCTAACATGCTTGTTCAATTTTAGTACAGTGGATTCAAGACCAAGTATACACATTACATGCATCAAGGCTAGATTACAAATTATCATAGTCATCATCATCGTCGTCGTCGTCATCATCATCATCTTCACGCTTTCTTTTCAGTGCATTTGCTGACTCATTGGCTGTATTTTGTGATACCATGTTAGTAGTAATAAGAATGTTTTTGGACCCAATCAGTGATGGATTAATGAGAACATTCTGAACTGCTGATGTTGCAGGAATTGCAGCCTTTACCGCAGGGGACTGAGAGGCAGGCATCTGCACTGTAAACCTCTGCCCTGTGAGGGACACTGGAGTGCCTACTTTAGTGGAAACAGACATGGTCTGTGGAGTTGGTGTGCCTAGTGTAGGAGTACTTGGTCTGCTAGAAACTGAACCAACACTTAACCGTGGAACTGTTATTCTTCCTGCAGGAGGAGGTGCCTTCTTTTGTAAAGACTTAAGCCTATAGTTTGGAGCAGTTAGGCAATATCTATCAGGTGGCAATCTAGGACCTGAATAAGGCTTGATCAACGGCAAAGGAGTTTGATTTCTTTGTCTTGCAATATCTAACAAAAAATCTCTCGGGGGAGGAGAAGTGAAAGACTGGTCAGCTCGGCACTGAATTGCCAATCGCACGTCATCTGCATCAACAGTAGCTTTCTTAGCATGGCTTGAATAAATCTTAGCATCATCTAGAATTGTGGTCACATATCGGAAGGCAAACTCCAACATCTGATTTATAACTCTTGGCTCATATTCTGTAATCCCCATATCCTTCAGGATTTGTGCCATCATCTGCGCATCTTTCGGCATGCTCTTGGGAGAAGCCATCTTGCCAGACTCCATGATATCCGGTGATCAGACTTTAGGTCATTTAAAAAAAATATGGAAATTAGATCAAACCGAAATAGTTACTTTAGTAGCAACGGTTAGGAATTTAAAATTTTCAAATGTGTTTAAAAAAAAAATCTAAAACTATATTGAAAATGCAAAACATGACTCTTTTTACTTTAATTAAGCATACTTAAACTTCCCTTTGCTTAAATAAAGAGTTCCTCTTCTGATTGCGGAATGTAAAAACGATGACACAAATAAGTTAAGTAACAAGATTAGGGGAAAACAGGGTAAAAATAAGTAAAACCACCACTTTAGACTATATGCAGTGAGCCTGGGCATGCAACTGTCAAAGTTACAGTGATTTTTAAAGCTAACATTAATATCTTACTGCTTGAGTTCACAATAATCTGTCCTTCTTGAGTGATTAATATATTGTCTCCTAAATATGTTTAAAAATCACCCAAACCTTTGTGTCTGCTGAATCCACAGCATTTTCCCTCTTCTTCATTTCCAGATCTTATCTATCCAGTCTCCCCACAGAATTGTCCCAATTATTACTGTTCACAACAATGCTAGTTATTTTGGGTTAGGGAAGGAAAAATGTCCAAAATAACTATGTAATAATACTAGACCCGTGATGCTTTCTATTTCTTGGGTCCCTAGCAGAACACAAATTGCTTACTATCAGCGTCTTTCTGCTTTCGGGACCCTCTAGGAACACTTAGCAGTACTAACACTCTACTACTTGACATAAAAAACAAAAATACAACATCAAAGTGTCCCTTACCTTCTCGAGCTAAATCACCCACATTAATGTACTTCAAGCCTGATCTTGATGCAAGTTCTTTGCCCAGTGTGGTTTTCCCAACCCCTGGTGTACCTGTAAGAGAAGCCACAGAAAAATACTGCTCAAATGCTACTTACTAGATGTGTGCCTTTTTATGGCAGTAAAAATTTTTCTTTCTTTCTTTCTTTCTTTCTTTCTTTCTTTCTTTCTTTCTTTTTTTTTCGAGACAGGGTTTCTCTGTGTAGTCTTGGCTGTCCTGGATTCACTCTGTAGACTAGACTGACCTCGAACTCACAACGATCTCACTGCCTCTGCCTCCCAAGTGCTGGGATTAAAGGAGTGCCCAACCACTCCCAGCTATAAATTTTTCTTAATTAGTAATCATATGCTGGGTGTGGTGGCACATGCCTATAATCCCAGCATTTGGGAGGCAGAGCCCAGCCTGATCTACAAAGTGAGTCCAGAACAGGCAGGGCTACACAGTGAAACCCTGTCAACCAAAACCAAAACCAAACCAAACAAAAAAAGCAATCATATATGAATATATACCACAATCTAAAAAAAATTCCCCAGAAAGCCTGGCATTGCGGTATATGCATTTAATCCTGGTGCAGAGGCAGGTGAATTTCTGTGAGTTCTAGACCACCCTGGTCTACATAGTTTCAGGACACCCAGGGATACATAGAGACCATGTCTCAAAACAAAACTGAACCAAAAAATTTCCAGAAATATTGGTTTGTCAGCCTTTGTATCCTAATCTCCAGTGATAGAACTTGAGCAATTTTTAAAATGCCAATTCTTCCTGCCAAGACCATGAAATTTCCGAGCATAAAGTTAGGCTCCTTGGGGGTTTGAGAGATGGCTCAGTGGTCAAGAGCACTGGCTGCTGCTCTTCAGGAGGACCAGGGTTCAATTCCCAGCACCCACCTGCCTGTAACTCCAATTCCAGGGGATCGTATACCCTCACACAGGCTTATATGCAGGTAAAACACCAATGCATATTAAAAAATAAAAATAAAAAATAGGTGCCTCAAACTACATCATTCAATGGAAAAGATTTAAGTGGTATGAGATAGCTCATTATTACTACTTACCCCTAACTCTAATAACTTCCCCAGAGAGAATTACTGCACACTAGTTTCTTACTTACCTTTCTATGTGTCTGTGTATATCTAAGGGATATAATGTACTAGTTGGTATGTATTTAAAATATGTGTGCACAGCTGGGCGTGGCTGTGCAAGCCTTTAATCCCAGCACTTGGGAGGCAGAGCCAGGAGGATCTCTGTTAGTTCGAGGCCAGCCTGGTCTACAAAGCGAGTTCAGGGCAACCAAGGCTACACAGAGAAACCCTGTCTCGAAAAGCAAAACAAAGACAAAAAACAAAAAATATGTGTGCATATACATACATGCATTATATAATACCCAGCATAGATACCATTTTGCATAAATGAAAACTATATGCTATCCGTTGCTTTTCTTTTGTTAATACAACTATAAGACAATCAAATGCATAATTCCACCTATTCAAGCTTAATGATTATTGAAATCAATTTGAACATTATAAATAGCCCTGGTAAATCACATCTTTATACTCAGGAAAATAGTATTTTCATTATAATACACCAATCGAACCTCTGATTCAACATGTGAACTCTGTATTCCCCATACTCATTCTACTGGAATCTACAGATTGTGTCGCTCCAGCTTTGTCATTTCTAGGCAGGGCGCTGTGCATTCCAGGCTGGCTGGCCTTCAACTTCTCATCCCCTCTCAGTTTAGGAAGTTCTGGGGATCCAACCCAGGGCCTCATGCCTACCAGTCAGGACTGAGCAACATCACCCGGTCTCACTCTGTAGCCTACTGCCTTCAGTGTCTCAAAGGCCAAGACACTGATGACCATGCAAATCAGATACTGCAAGATATTCCCCCTACGGAATCTTACAGGCTAAAGCCTCAGAACTAAAACAGACAACAACCTTATGACTCATTAACTGACAAAAACCTTGCTCTCACAAACAGCATCTTAATTTTTTTTTTTTAAATAAAGGACTAGCATCTATATCCATTCCATTTTTGGACGACTAGCCTATGATGTTGTCAAACGCTACAACTCAATACCTCCAGTTACAGCCCCGAAGAGCCCCGCCCACGATCAGCTTCAGATCTTAACGATTTAAGGCGCAGACGGCCACAGACACTGAAACAACAACAAAGCCCGTGTGACCCGAACAGGACGAAGTTAACAGTCACATCTCTTCACAAGCATCCAAAACTATTTCCCGAAACCTTTTGGGAAGTGTTTCTCAGAAGCAAAGGGGCGGGGGGGGGGGGGGGAGTGATGACCACGAAGGCCCAAGGATTGGGGGTACCCACCATACCCACATCTCCTAACGGGTAAGAAAACCCCCACACAGCACCTCGATTTAAACATCCCAAGCCCAACCCGGATCCCGACAAAGGATCAGCAGCCCGTTCTTCAGGAAAATAAAATTAAAAATACCAGATTCACAAAGATCAAGTTCACCAGCGGGGCAGGACCCGGGTAGCCGCTCTCTTCCTCGCCGCTGGCGCGTCTGGGTCAACCGACTCACCGCCCCCGCCCCCACCCCAACGGTCGCGAGCGCCGGGTCCTGACGCGACAGCAACACGCCACGCCGCGCGATCAGAAGCGCCCGGAGGCCGAACACCCAGCGCCTCCACCCCCCAAACCTCCGGGACCTCACAGCACTCGGCACCCCCGACCCGGCCCGGCCCCGCCGCGCGCCCTAACCGGTGAGCAGGATGTTCGGAAGCTTCATAGTCCTCCTTCGCACACGCGCCCGACGCGCTGTCCAGGGAGGAGCCGGAAACGGCGGGCGGCCGTGTGCGCCCGCGGCTAGGTTCCACGAAGGCCCTGCGCGGTGACCGCGACGCACTTAGACCCTCTTGGCACACATCAAGGGCTCCCCGGGTTTGGTGGGAACGCCTCCACGGAATGGTGGGAACCGGGGCGGCCGCTGTGGCCTGCGTTTCGGATCAGGCAGTACGCTGGGCGCCTATGTCACGTGCCTTGCTGCCGGCCCCGCCCCTTCCGGGCGTCGCGGAAAGCGCCGGCAGGCAGGAAGGTCCCCCCAGGAGGCGGGTCTTCCTAGTAGAAGCCTGCGGCTGAGTTTGGGAGGGCTGGACCGCTACCTTTCCTTAGGGAGCACTGCCCGGGGCTCCTTCTCGTCTCTCCGCCCACGAGGGGGACGCAGCTCTCAGAAAGTAAGGAAGCCGCCGCGGTTGCGGCTGCGCCTGTGTTTATTAATGTCCTAGAGGCGTGAGGTCGGCTTCGTCTTCACGCCTACCTGGGCTGTCCTCCCGGCCCGCCCTCACCATACGGACTAGCGTAGGATGCAGATGAGGAGCCCTGGCCTGGGGCCGTGATGTGAGGCGTCAGCTGTGCTCGCTATTGGTGGCAGGAATAACTAGGACCTGTGTGCGAGCTTTGCGTCCCTGTCCCCTGTGCAGGGTGTGAGGCGGAGGCGGATCGCCTAGGGAGAGTCTGGAAGGTCTCGCTTCTTATTTCCAGCGTATTTCACGAGCTTGGTACCATCGGAGTCGCTTGTCTGTTCATGCCGGCGGTGATTGTCAGTCTTGTTTAAAAAGAGTCCTGGCCACAACATAATTGAGCATCTTTGACAAGTATACTTTTTTTTTTAAAAGAATACTTAATTTTAATTCATATGAGGGGTGTTAGATCTTGGAGTTACAGACAGTTGTGAGCTTTCCTGTGGGTGCTGGGAATTGAACCCGGGTCCTTGGGAAGAGCAGGCAGTGCTCTTAACCACTGAGCCATCCCTCCAGCCCCAAGTATAATTTAAGTAGATTTTTTTTTTTGTGCCCTTTTGAAACTCATGCTCTGATTCTAAATTATATTAGGGAAAAGGATCTGTTTTACTAGGTGGGAAAGTTTTTAGTGTGTGCACTTGTGTATACCTGCCACTCTAAAATACACCGGCACACCTTCCAATATATAGGTTTATTCAGAATACTGAGTCTGACTGCATTGTATTTTTTCTTTTTCCTTAAGTTGTAAATCCACTGTACTTTGTACGATGATGTGAAATAATTTCAGCATAGGCCAGGTATGGTGGCCGCTCATCTTTAATCCCAGCACTTGGGAGGCAGAGGCTGTCGGATCGCTGTGAGTTCGAGGTCAGCCTGGTCTACAAAGTGAGTCCAGAACAGCCAAGGCTACACAGAGAGACCCTGTCTTTAAAAAAAAAAAAAAAAAAAAAAGGAAAGGAAAGGAAAAAAAATTGTGGTTTTCTGTTTCAATCATCATCGAATTTATGTGAAGAATGTTTTATTTGTATTATACCACCACAGATTGTCTAATAAAATTGTAATCAATTAAACTAAATTTTACTTTAGGATTTTAATGTGACGACTCTTTTTTTTTTATTAATTTATTCATATTACATCTCAATTGTTAGCCCATCCCTTGTATCCTCCCTTTCTTTCCTCCCTCCCGCTTCCCCCTCTACTCCCTTCCCCTATGTCTGAACGACTCTTACTTTATTTCATTAGTTCTTGTGCCCTGATGACATAGTTGATTATGTATTTAAATACAGATTACTATAATTCTGTATTTCCAGTTTTCCCAATTTGAGGTTTTTTTTTTCTCCCCCGCCCCAGGTGAATTATACTTCAGCTTACTGCAAATTGTATGCTACTGATGGGAACTATTAAAGGTTATAATGTCAGAAACGTTCCTTAGACCAAAGGTGTCTTCCACAAAGGTATGGTGTGCATCAGATGTCTGTCTAGTAATGCCTAAAGAGAAGGAAAAGCGTTTGTGATTTTTCTGGAAAAAGTTTGTTTGTTTTCAGTGCCTTACCCTTATGCAAGTAGTGATGGTCCAGTATGCATTGTATTTAGTGAACTAAAGTTTGGTAATACACTGCAAAATAACTATAACCTTAATTCTGTTTTGTTTTGTTTTGTTTTTGTTTTTGTTTTTTTTAAAGACAGGGTTTCTCTGTGTGGCTGTCCTGGACTTGCTTTGTAGACCAGGTTGGCCTCGACCTCACAGAAATCCACCTCCCTCTGCCTCCCAGTGCTAGGATTAAAGGCATGAGTGACCATGCTTGCCACTACTCTGGTTTTTTAAGACATGGTTTCTCTTGTAGCCTTGACTGGCCTGGACTCACAGCATCCACCTGCCTCTGCATCCCAGAATGCTGGGATTAAAGGCCTGTGCCACCACGCCCGGATGCATTGTATCAAGACTTTTAAAAAAAAATTTTGGGTAGCAAAATGGCTTAATAGTTAAAGGCTCTTGTTACCAAACGTGATGACCTGAATTTGATCTTCAGGACTGACATGGTAGAAGAGAACTGACTTACATAGATTGTTTACTGACCTGACCTGCACACTGTTAACCTGCACAAATAGGTAAATAATTTAAAAGGTAAGGTTGATGACATACATGGTTCAGTGGACAAAGGTGCTTGCTGCCAAACCTAACAGCCTTAGTCCAATCTCAAGAACACACATTGGTAGAGAAGAGAACCAACTCCTACAACTTGTCTTCTGTCTCTACATGTATGTAGTGTTACATGCAAGTGCACACACATACACAATCAATAAACTATTATGAAATGTAATAAACTCTTTGGGGCTACATAGTGAGACCATTTCAAAAAGATAAAAATTCTATCTTTTCTGGGTGTGTTGGAACATACGTGTAATTGCAGCATCTGGGGAGTGGAAGCAGGAGGAGCAGGAATTCAAGGCTAACCAAGGAGACACGACACCCTGTTTCTAAAAAGAAAGGCTATAGTTAATAAAAAGAATTAAATTTATGTTTTTGCTTCATGGCATTCATCGTTACTATGACCAAATTATGCAAATTATACCTTTGTTCTAATTCACAGAAGAAATATTATTTGAAGAACTGATTTGTTGCCATCACCTGAGAGGTAGAGACAGAAAGTTCTCAAGTTTAAGGCTAGCATAGGTCACAGCAAAACTGTCTCAAAAAAGAAAGCAAAAAGAAGTACTGAATGTGGGAGCAACATGCCTATAATTCTAGTATTTGGGAGTCTGAAGCAGGAGCAGCTGCAGTCTAAGACTAACCCTGGCTACATAGTACAGTCCAGGTCAGCCTGAGCAGGACCCTGTTTCAAAAAACGTAGATAGAGAATTTTTAGAACTTTTAAGTGTTGTGACCATATTTTTAAATTAGTTCAGTGGCATAGGAAATATATGGAAATTGTAGAAATTATAAGTTTCGTTTCTTTTCAGGTAGCAGAGTGGGTAGCTCCATCCTTTGACGATCTCACAGCGACTACTGCCATCACTACTATCACTGCCTCATCTCTAGCTTTGAATAATTCCAGTCACAGACGAGGAAATCCGCCCTCTACATTAGAAAGTAACAGAGTGCCCACTAGAAGAAAAGGAAAACTGTGCTTAGAACAGACTTATGGTCTAGAAACTTCAAAAGAACATCTGTCAGATGAAGAGCCGTGGGTGGATAAACACCAACCAGAAACTCAGGTGTGCATTGAGTACCATACAGACATGTCTGTAATTAGGGTGGATGAGCATGGATGACAAAGAAAGATGGTTTCAGAGTTTTATTTAGAGGCGTTTTAGCCCCAGCACTCGGGAGACAGAGTCAGGTGGATCTCTGTGAGTTCGAGGCCAGCTTGGACTACAGAGTGAGTTCCAGGACAGCCAGAGCTGTTACACAGAGAAACCCTGTCTCAAAAAAACAAAACAAAACAAAAAAAACAAAAAAAGAAAGAAAAATAAAAAAGAATCATTTTAGCTTGGTGTGGTGGCCCTTGCCTTTAATCCCATCACTCAGGAGACTAGCTGACCTAGTGAGTTCAAGGCCAGCCTCATCTACATAGCAACAGGAAAGCCAGGGCCATATAGAGAGACCCAGCCACTAAGTAAGTAAAATGAAGTAGAGAGGAAAAACAATATTTTGTAATTAAAAAAAAAAAAGATGTTTAAATGCTGTGCTACTACCAAGTTATTCTGTAGTGGTAGCATTTTTTCTCTGTCTTTAATTTAACCCCAGATTAGAATTTATAAATATAATACCCTTCTCTGTTTCCTCCCCCAGAATATATTGTTGGAGTTTTTATTTTTTGTCTTGGTTTTTTGAGACAGGGTTTCTCTGTGTAGCCTTGGCTGTCCTGGACTTTCTCTGTAGACCAGGCTGGCCTTGAACTCACTGCAATCCATCTGCCTCTGCCTCCCGAGTGCTGGGATTAAAGGTGTGTGCCATTACACCCAGCTTGCAATTATTTTTTAATTTATTCTTTTTTTAAAAAAAATCTGTGAATGTTTTTTGTGCATGTATATATGCACACTACTTGTGTACTGGTGCCCACAGAGGCGGTGAGTATCAGATCCCCTGGAACTGGAGTTAAAGATGGCTGTGAGAAACCATGTAGGTGCTGTGGAAGAGCAGCACGTGCTGTCTCTTCAGCCTCTGTTTTGCAACATTTTGTTCATTAAAATGTTTATATTAAAAGGTGTTGACAGGTTTAAAATGTTTTGAAAGGTTTTTAACGTCAAGTTTTTAATCTTAGCATGAACTTGCTGTACATAAAAGGAAGATCGAAGAGGTTGAAACCTGGTTAAAAGCTCATGTCTTAGAAGTGAAGCCGAAGCAGGTACGTAAGAAATGTATTTAAAATACTTAGCATTCAAATGCTTTTCTGTTTGTCTATTTTTGTTTGTTTTGTTATGTTTTTCAAGACAGGGTTTCTCTGTGTTGTCTCGGTTGGCCTGGCCTCACTTTGTAGACCAGGCTGGCCTCATACTCACAGATCCACCTGTCTTTGTACCCAAAGTGCTGGGATACAGGTGTGTGCCGCTGTGCCGGGCTTCAAAGCGCATTTAAATTATTTAGCGTCATATGCTCTCTGACTTATAAGATGTTAATCTTTTTTTCTTTTCTCTTTTATTTTGAGACAAAGTCTCACTGTCCTAGACTGGGTGGCCTCAGACTAACAGAGGTCTGCCTGCCTCTGTCCTGGGAATGCTGGGATTAAAGCTATGCCGACTTCAGACTCCAGGCCTCCCTATAACCTAGAGTGATCCTGAATTTATGATGATCCTCCTGCCTTATCCAGGTTCTGGCATTATAAACATAAGCCACCATGCCTGGCAAGAAGCTAATCTTTTACGATCACTTTGTTTATATTGCCTCATATTACCTTTAACAACATTTCCTGATTTGATATTTCTAACCTCTATGAAAGCCTCCTAGAGGGGCCGGGAGGTGGTTCAGAGGGAGGAGGCACTTGGACAACCTGAGTTCAATCCTTAGGTGTACCTCATGGTATTAAGGACAGAGTCAAATTCTACAAGTTGTCCTTTGACATCATCATGTGCTAATTCATGGTTCCCACACTGAGTAAATGAGTGTTTCTGTTTTTTAAAACTCCCAAGATCTGAAGTTTTCCCTTTTATTTGTCCATTTTTTCCCTTATGTCCCAACAGCCTAAGACATATAGTAAGCCAGTTGGGGTGCTAGCGTTTTTAGCACATCTCATTATTTCACAGTAAAGCAGACAGGCAATTTACATAGCAGTGGTTTAAAAACAAAAAAAACAAAAACAAAAAACACCTAACTTTATCCTGAAACAGCCCTCATAATGTTAACCTGATGTTTTCACTTCCTTATTCCACAATTATTCTTAGCCTTTCCTTCAAAGATATTTTCTCTTCCTCTTTATCTGCCTTTTGAAAGCTTGAGAATATTTAAACACACTAGAAAATAGAAGCATTCATATCTTCACAATATACTCCTCCTTTTTCTCTTAAGTTCTTTATATAAAATTAAAACTAGCAGGCAGTGGTGGTGCACACCTTTAATTCCAGCACTTGGGAGGCAGAGGCAGGTGAATCTCCGAGTTCATGGGCAGCCTGGTCTACAGAGTGGTCCCAGGACAGTGCTATACACAGAAAAACCCTGTCTTGAAAAACTAAAAAACAATAAATAAATAAAATTAAATTAAAACTGACTCAGTCTTGAAACAGAGTGGGGAGGATCTCCGAGTTCAAGGCCAGCATGGTCTACAGATCGAGTTCCAGAACATTCAAGGTTACACAGAGAAACACTGTCTCAGAAAGCCAAAAAGAAGAGCAAAGTATTGATATATGCTATAATATGTATTTAAAAAAAAAAAAAAGAAGGCTGGGTGCAGTGGAGCAGCAGTTCTGTAATCCCAGCACTTGGGAGGCGGAGGCAGATGTATCTCTGTGAGTTCGAGGCCAGCCCGGTCTACAAATTGAGTCCAGGACAGCCAAGACTACACAGAGAGACCCTGTCTCAAAAAAAAAAACAAAAACAAAAAACCAAACACCAAAAAGCCCCAAAGCCCCAAAGCCCTCGGCAGGTGAGTTGGTGGGAGTAAAGGCGTGTGCCCCCAGCCCGGCTCTGTTGGTGCACTCTTCATACTCCCTGTGATGGCTGGGACTTGTATAGCTGTTGCTGTTATTATTCTATTACATAGGTAAAATTGGTCACGTGTATACATTTATAAGCATTGAAGAAATTTATTTTCATGATACTGTTGGCTATTGAGCCAAAGGCCTTGTGCATACCTGTTTGATTAAACTTTCAGTTGGGCATGGTGGTGCAGGCCTTTAATCCCAGCACTCGGAAAGCAGAAGCAGGCAGATTGTTGTGAGTTTGAGGCCAGCCTGGTTTACAGAGGAGTTCAGGCCAACCAAGGCTACACAGAGAAACCCTATCTCAAAAAACTAAAAAAATAAAAATACAGGAGTATATTTCTGTAAGCTTCCTGTCAGAATATTTTGTCAGCCCGTCATTCTGCTCTTGTTTTGGAGTTTAGTATGAGGCAGGGAGGGGAGCCAAGGAATCGTACAGTCTAACCAGGTGTTCTGTCTCCCAGTCAGCTTCACACCAGCCCAGCCCGTGAGTGCCAGGCTCTAACTCAGCTCCTCACGCTTGGGTAGCAAACACTTTTCTGATTGCGCCCTAGATCCAGTGCCTGCAGCGCCTGAATTTTATGAATTGAAATAACTTCTAAGAATTCTGCCTCAAGCCGGGCGTGGTGGTGCACGCCTTTAATCCCAGCACTTGGGAGGCAGAGGCGGGCAGATCGCTGTGAGTTTGAGGCCAGCCTGGTCTACAAAGTGAGTCCAGGACAGCCAAGGCTAACACAGAGAGACCCTGTCTCGAAAAACAAAAAAAAAAAAAAAAAAAAAAGAATTCTGCTTCAAATCTTCAAATCCTGTACCCTTTGTTTAACTAAAGTTTAATTGTTTTAATTTAGTTATTAAGTTATCTTTGAAAATATACAATACAGTATAAAGGTACTTTCAGATGAAAACAATCTTCTCAATTCTTATGAAGGTTAGTTTTGAAATTTATTTATATTAGGAAATTAATAGACCTTTGTAGAAATAGTAAGTACTAAGAAAAATTTATGAAAATTGTGTAGCACAGGGGGCTGGAGAGATGGCTCAGAGGTTAAGAGCACCGCCTGCTCTTCCAGAGGTCCTGAGTTCAATTCCCAGCAACCACATGGTGGCTCACAACCATCTATAATGTGATCTGATGCCCTCTTCTGGCCTGCAGGTGAACATGCAGATAGAGCGCTGTATACATAATAATAAATAAATCTTTTTTAAAAAATTATGAGCATTTTAGTAATTGTTTCTAATTAGTGTTTCTATTTCGTTTTAGGGTGGGTCTATTTTATTAATAACAGGCCCTCCGGGATGTGGAAAGACAACTACCGTAAAAGTACTATCAAAGGAACATGGGGTTCAAGTACAAGAGTGGGTGAATCCCATTTTACCAGACTTCCAGAAAGATGATTACAAGGAGTTACTTAATTTAGGTAAGGTTTGCTTCGAAGGTGCTGGAGCTTGCAAGGAAAGCTTTAATTAAATTTTCAGGTCATGTGATAAAAGCACATTTTCCTCCCATGCTTGTCAGTTTGAGGAGAAAGTGAAAGATTACCTGAATAGAGAAGAAAATGGGGTTCTAGTTAAATTTGAATTCTCTCTCTCTTTCTTTTTTTAAGAGAACAAGCTGATTTTCTTTGGTTTTTAAAATTTTTATTATTACATTTATTGATTGATTGTGTGTGTATTTATAGGTGTATATACACAAACATGTACGTGTCATGTCTTGCATATGGAAGTCAGTTCTCCCCTTTGGGGGAGTCAGTGCTCTCTTGCCACTGCAGGTTCTGGGGATAAAAGTCAGCACCTTTATCTTCTAGGCCCCTTCACCTGCCCAGACTTTGCTGTTTTGTGACAGTATTTTACGTACCTAGGGTTGTCGCAAACCTGTGGTGCTCTGCTTCCACCTCCCAAATGCTAGGGTTAGAGGTCTGTGTCCTCACACTAGATGAACAGCATCTCAGGATTTCACTGTTTATGGAAGTTCTACATTGTAAGGTCTCTATTTTCAGTGTAATTCAAGCCTTAGGATGTACTAAAACTTGCCTCTCAATGAAGAGCTTATACCATTAAGTACTTGCTAGAGTAAGATCACTTTGAATATGGTAGCACACCTTTCATTCCAGCACTTAGGAGACAGATCTCTGTGAGTTCCAGGCCAGCCTAGTCTAGACAGTTCAGACCAGCTACGGCTATATAATGAGACCCTGTTCAAAACAGTAGCACCACTCCAAACCAAAAACAAAATACCCCAAAAAACCAGATCAGAAGCAAGGAAAGACTGCCTTTGGAATTTGGAGGTAGTGTGAAACATTTAAAGCATAACTTTCACACTGTAGCTTTACACATAGGCGTACATATTCTAATACCGCCATCTTAGCTTTTATTCTGTACTGATGCTGTGGGATCTAAACTGGAGCAGCCAAAGCTCCTAAGCTACTTTGGATAGAAAGGAGCTGTGTAGGAGGACAATTTTTATTTTAATGTTGACTACTCCTTAAACTCTCTGGACTCAGCCAGGGTTGATGACACACACCTTTAATCCCTGAGGCAGGCAGAAGGAGCTCAGTGAGCTCAAGGGCAGCTTGGTTTATAAGGTCAGTTACCGGCCAAGTAGGGCTACGTAGTGAGACCCTATCTCCAAGAACAAAACAAAAAACCCAAACAGGACTTGGAGGCACCCAGGAGGATCTTGTGAGTTTGGGGCCAGCCTGGTCTACATAGTGAATTCCAGGACAGCCAGGGCTACTATAGAAAGATAATTCTCTCTAAAGAAAAACAAAAACCCAGTAGTAGCATTATAGTATGAAAGTAGCATTCTACCTCCTTTTCTTCCTCCCATCTTCCATGATGTTCCCTGAGCCTTGCAGGGTGATAAAAAATGTTCTGTTTATGACTGCACATTCATCAGTCCCTTAATTAACATCACTTTACCTAGTTATGAGACTCTGCACTTACCACTGCACAGTGTGTAAAGGAGGGCTTCTGCAACAAGCTGATTGCTGTGCTAGTCTGTGGGGATATATAATTATTTAGAAGGTAATTTGATGGGCATATCATAGCCCTTTAGCAGAACCACAGCTGTGGCTTCTCCACCGTGGGCTATGACTTCCCCACTAATGGGCTTTGACTAGGTTTTATATTACTTTGATTACTGTAATAAATAAGTAATACTTTGTATTACTTGTACTCTTTTCTGTTCAGCAGACCACAGATCCAACTATGAGTCAGTACGGTAGTGAGCACTTTTTGTCTAAGTGGTGTAGCACATAGGATCCATGAATTGAGATTTGGTGATAATTCTGCCATAGCACCCTGCACAGTAGCTTCTGGCATTATTCTGCAAGCTAGCCAGCAGGAAGGAAAACATCTAATTTCTCTATGTTCTGTGACCAAAACAATAGCAGTTTTGTTTTGTTTTGTTTTGTTTTTAAGAGTGAGTTTTATTTTAAGGTCCTCTAAAAGAGCAGCAAATTCTCTTTAACTGTTGAGCCATCGCTCCAGCCCAAACAGCTATTTTGTTTGTTTGTTTGTTTGTTTTAAATATTTTATTTACTTTTAATTTATGTGCATTGGTGTGAGGATGTCAGATCTTATAGTTAAAGACAGTTGTGAGCTGCCATGTGGGTGCTAGGAATTGAACCCGAGTCCTTTGGAAGAGCAGGCAGTGCTCTTAACCACTGAGTCATCACTCCAGCCCCCTACTTTGTTTGTTTTTGTTTTTTTGATTGGTGGCTTGGGTTTTTGTTTTTTGTATTGTTTTGAGACAGGATTTTCTGTGTAGGTCTGGCTGTCTTTTTTTTTTTTTTTTTTTTTGGTTTTTCCAGACAGGGTCTCTCTGTGTTAGCCTTGGCTGTCCTGGACTCACTTTGTAGACCAGGCTGGCCTCGAACTCACAGTGTTCCGCCCACCTCTGCCTCCTGAGTGCTGGGATTAAAGGCGTGCGCCACCACGCCCGGCTTAGGTCTAGCTGTCTTGGAGCTTCTTCTGTAGACTAGGCTGGCTTCAAACACACAGAGATCCACCTGCCTTTGCCTCCCAAGTCAACTAACTTTATGTTACTTTCATTGGTATAGAAAAAATTATTAATGCATATGATTTGAAAATAAAGTGATAATTGTATTTCCTTTCAGAATCAAACTTCTACATAGTTCCGTACCAATCTCAGATAGCAATCTTCAATGACTTTCTGTTAAGAGCCACCAAGTATAGCAAACTGCAGATGCTTGGAGATGATCTGACAACTGATAAGAAGATAATTCTGGTTGAAGTAAGGACAACTTCTAAAATCTTGCTAGAGCTGTTGTATAACAATTGTGAGATACATTAATTGTGGCTTTTTGATAGCTGACACCTGAAGGCTTTTTCAGCAAACATAAATAGAATAGCACAGGTTAAAGCAGAGTAGCTGTATGTTAACTTACTTCTCAGCTGTAATGCTGTCTGTTTAGAAAAGCAGATATAAGCTTAAACATGGAATAAAATATCACTGAACTGATATTTGTTCCATATATTTAACAGGATTTACCTAACCAGTTTTACCGGGACTCTCAGGCATTGCATGAAATTATAAGGTAAGTGTCAGTGGGGTCCAGTGTTCCAAACTCCACATTAGGCGGTGCTCGTACCTCAGTGGTAGAAAGTGCCTAGCATGGACAAACTACATTGCTTACTTTCAGCATTATTTTGTTATTTTAGGAAGTATGTGCAGATTGGCCGGTGTCCTCTTGTATTTATAATCTCTGACAGTGTCAGTGGAGATAATAATCAGCGCTTACTTTTCCCCAAGAAAATCCAAGAAGAGTGTTCTATTTCAAACATTAGGTAAAACGTTTGTTTGTTTGTTTGTTTGTTTGTTTTGAGACATAGAAAGGGTTTCTCTGTGTAGCCCAGGGTATCCTGGAACTCACAGAGATTGAATTAACTTTGTGTGCTGGGATTAAAGGTGTGCTACCCACTGCCTGGGTAAGAAACTTGTTTTAATGTTCACATAGACTATTTTTAAATTAATCATTTAAGCGGCTTCTTTTTTTCTTTTTACAGCTTCAACCCAGTGGCACCAACAATTATGATGAAATTTCTTAACCGAATTGTGACTATAGAAGCTAGTAAGGTGAGTCTAAGTTAAGACTTAAATTGTGGTGTGGAAAGCACAATTTATATAGAAATAGTTGATGGATTACATTTCAGAGGACACTCTACTGCTATAGACATATACATCTTAGCATTCTCTTGTCTCTTAGTACATATATACACAGTGTGTGTGTGTAGTTGGAAACAGTCAGAGACTATAGCTTCATGGTATAGTCTTTGCCTAGCTTGTGAAAGACTAGTTTCGATCTCCAGCTCTATCAAACAACTAAAAGTTGTATACAGAAAGCATGATATTAATGTAATTGTTCCTTATTGGGGAAAATATTTTTCAAAGGATATCAGTGATAATATTTAAAATGTTATTATACTTTATTTTTTCATGTATATTTGTGTATGTAGATGGTGGATGTACCACAAAACACACATGGGCGGGGTGGGGGGCCGCTGCTGGAGAGATGGATCAGAGGTTAAGAGCACCGCCTGCTCTTCCAGAGTTCCTGAGTTCAATTCCCAGCAACCACATGGTGACTCACACCCATCTATAATGTGATCTAATACCCTCTTCTGGCCTACAGGTAGAAAACTATGTACATATTAATAAATAATTCTTTAAAAACAAAACAAAAAAAACCTCACACATATGGAAGTCAGAGGAAAACTTGCAGAAGCTGACTCTTATTTCATGATGTGGGTCCTAGGGATGGAAGTGAGGTCATCAGACTTGGCAGCAAGTACCTTTACATACTGATCCATCTTACAGCCCCTCAATAAATAAAATTTTAAAAAGTGAAATAGATTTAAAACTACTAACATAAAAGCATTACCCCAGATGCCATTAGGTAAGAAATTAAACTTATAGAAAACAAATATTATAATTCTACTTACTTTGCATGTTTGTATGTACTTAGAGATAGTGAATATATATTTAGATACATCCACACAAAAAGTTTGGAAAGATACTCACTAAATGTTAATTCTGTGACAAAATTTGGTTTGAGAAAACAACTTTCATAAAGACTGTGGGGGCTGGAGAGATGTCTCAGTGGTTAAGAGCACCAGCTGCTTTTTCAGAGAACCTGAGTTCAGTTTCCATCACCACATGGAAGCTCACAACTATTTTTAACTCCAGTCTCAAGGGATCAGATGCCATTTTATGACTGTTGAGGGCACTAGGCACACACATGCATATGTGCAGGCAAAAAAATACATATAAAATATAAAAATAAAACAACATTTTGAAGGAGTAATTTTTGATACACCTTTGGTTTATAAAGATGAAGTAAATATGTAAATGGAAGGACGTCTTAGGGTTACAAATGGTATGCAAAGTTGATGGAGTGAATGTACATATATACAATATATATAAGTTTATATATACACCTTTACAGTGTAAACATGGGTCTTAAACACGAATGAGACAGCCTTGCTTGCATATATGCATTTATATATAGTAAGAAAAAAAGTGGAAACGTAAAATTGAAGCTGGTCTAATTACAAAGGTAAACAGTATTCAGTGTTCTTAGATTTGTACCTTATGCACTCCACTCATAGGCAGACTGGAATGTAAAACTGAGGATCTCCCTAGGTAATCCATGCAGGTTAGAAATCAGGATTCTTTGGCCCCAGCTTCCCATAAGCTGTGACTATAGCCTTGTTCTACCATACCTGGCTGTGTATATTTTTAACCATTGGAATTTGAAGAAAAAAAAAAAATCTAGTTTGTATATATTAAAGTTCTCAAAATGGGTTTTAGTTTGTGTGTATATACTTGTGTTTTAACAAAACTTTTTTTTCTCTTCATTTTAGAGTGGAGGAAAAGTTGTTGTTCCTGATAAAACTTGTCTGGAGCTGCTCTGTCAAGGGTGTTCTGGGGATATCAGAAGTGCAATAAACAGCCTCCAGTTTTCCTCTTCGAAAGGTAACTTACTATAGAAGATACGTTCCTAGAACAATGATAGGTGACTCTCTTTTTTTGCTTTTGTTTTGTTTTGTGAGACAGGGTTTCTCTGTGTTAGTCCTGGCTACCTCACTCTATAGACTAGGCTGGCCTTGAACTCAGAGATCTGCCTGCCTCTGCCTCCTGAGTGCCGGGACTAAAGGTGTGCACCAACACACCTGGCTAGGTGATTGTCTTAAATAGTCATGAAATAAATCAAAATTTTCATAAATTTTGCCTAAGGCTCAATCCCAGAGTCTTCCACATTGTAGGAAGTTATTTCCCCACTGAACTATACTATCCTCAGCCCAAACTAGACATGTAGTAAGTAGTCCCTCTGGTCTGTGCTTTAGTTGCTTGCTGTCAGCACTGGGTGAAAGTTTTTAAATAGAATATCAAGAAGACAACTGACAGCTTTTAAATTTACACTGCACTAAGCACTGATAAGACCTTCTGGTGGCGTGTGCCGCTAGTTCTAGCCCTCAGGAGGCAGAGGCAGGCAGATCTCTGAGTTCCAGGCTAGCACGGGCTACCTCAGGAGGTCCAGGACAGCCAGGGCTTTGGAGAGACCCTGTGCCAAAATAAATAAAAAGGGAAGCAAACCATATTTGTGTGTGTGTGTGTGTGTGTGTGTGTGTGTGTGTGTGTGTGTGTGTATTAAATGGTACCCTAACACAACTAAGACTAGTCTGAATGCTGCTTATTCCTTTGAAGTATAAATGTGCTTAGATTCAGTGCAGGAAGTAGGAGATGGAATTCTAAAGTGGGACATTTTGGGGTCCTGCTCATAAACACATTATTGTTCTGAACCAAGAAAGTCAAAGAGAAGAGGAAAGTAGTATTTACCAGCATTTATGGGAGCAATTATAAACATCACTTATTTCATTTTTTCTTACATTATTTATTTGTGTGTGTGTATGTATATGTGTTGGCACTTACATGCCATGATGTGTGAATGGACATCAATGGACAGTTTGAAGGATCAGTTCTCTCCTTCCATGTGGGTGCCTGGAATCAAACTCAGGTGCTCAGGCTAGCTCACTTTACCTGAGCTAGCTCATTGACCCATCTCAGTTCTTTACCTATAATAATTATCTCCTGTGTCCATACAATATCTGTGGGAGTAAAATTAGTTATTGCGTAGCGTCCATCAAAAGCAGTACCTTGCAACACTGAAAAATGAGGTGATATAATATTACTGTGTTATTATGTCTGTGCAAATTTGTGATGTCATGAGATACTATTTTTGTGGTGTTGGGGGTTATAAGACAATTTATCTTATTTTTAATAATTGTTTTTAAAATTTATATTTTGTGCGTATGGGTGTTTTTGTTTGCATGTATGCCTGGATCCCACAGAGGACATAGTTCCTGCATCTGGAGTTACCTATGGTTGTGAGCTGCTGTGTGGGTGCCACAAGTCAAACCTGGGTCCTCTAGAAGAGCAGCAAGTACTCTTGAACACTGAGCCATCTCTCCAGCTCCTAAGACAATTTTAAATGACGTTTAATAACTTTTTTTTTTTTGAGAGGTTTCTCTGTAGACCAGGCTGGCCTTGAACTCACAGAGATTCACCTGCCTTTGCCTCCTGAGTCCTGGCATTAAAGGTATGTGCCACCACTGCCTGGTGACATTTTATTACATTTATAGTTAGCTTCGGTAAGATCACATTAAGTTACTGCTTATTAGGAGGTGGTTTTGGTTAGAATATTTAGTATAACTATCTGAAATATTTTGTTTTGTTTTTCGAGACGGTTTCTCTGTCTGGCCTTGGCTGTCTTGGGCTCACTTTGTAGACCAGGCTGGTCTCAAATTCACAGTGGTCCGCCTCTGCCTCCCAAGTGCTGGGATTAAAGGCATGTGCCACCATGTATGGCTATCTGAAATACTCTTAGTTTTGGTTTTCGTATTTTGATTTTTTAAAAAATCATCTGACTTTATATTATTTAGGAGAGAACAATTTATGGTCAAAGAAAAAAAGAATGTCATTGAAATCGGATACTGTGATATCAAAAACAAAGCAAAGAAAGAAACATAATAGTGCTTTGGAAAATCAAGAGATTCAAGCTATTGGTGGAAAAGATGTTTCTCTTTTTCTCTTCAGAGCTTTGGGGAAAATTCTGTACTGTAAAAGTAAGCAACTTTTCTGCATATTTTTTCTTGATGTGTATTACTCTTACTACAGAAATAAGATATTATGAGTTTTGAAATGCCTTGTATTTTGTTTTGTTATAAGAAGGAGCTAGGAGCCTTGCCAGATATTACATAGCCAGTGCTAAAATGTAGAAAGAGAACGTTTTCACCCATATGAAGCATTTCTAACTTGATTAAACATAAAATCACTACTGTAGGCCATATTTATGTATGTAAATTATAGTTTACTGAGGACATGAGTCCATCTAGACCAGCAGTTCTCAACCTCTGGGTTGTAGGTGTGACCCCTCTTGGGGTTGAATGGCCCTTTTATAGAGGTCACATATCAGAAATCTTGCATATCAGATACTTACATTATGATTCATAACAGTAGCAAAATTGCAGTTATGAAATAGCAATGAAATAATTTTATGGTTGGGGTCACCACAACAAGAGGAGCTGTACTTAAGTTTGGTTGCAGCGTTAGGTAGGTTGAGAAACACTGCCCTAGATTTAGTGGTAAGAGTTGGTAGCCCAAACTTTTTGTAATCCTCAGCTCCAACACTGGGGTCAAGTAGCTTCAGGCTTCTTTGCTCCCCTTCACTAACCTGCTTGTCATAACCACAGGCATCCTTTGCTTTCACCTGCCTTCTGTGTTGCTTGTTCCTCTTAGCCTTTCCACCCCCACCCTCCCAAATTCCCCTCCCCTCAGTAAATCCCAAGCTCCTGATCTTTATAGAGTAAATGCCAATGTGGTTCTGAAGAAAGAGACTGAGATGTCAAAGTGGAAATGCCATCCATGTAAGGAAAGAGAAGCGGCCTCTTAGGTGCTGGTGAAAATACTCACTGGCTTCTGGGGTGTCTTGCTTTCCAACCCCAGCATCTGCTCTCACCTAATTCCTTTCTTCCACTGTTTCTTCAGTTTCATTTCTAATCTCTGTAGTGGAGGTAGCTTCCCTGCTTCTGAAGGTAGAACAGCCATGTCCTAGTAAACACAACACCATAGCCTTCTGTACTGAGACACGGCAAAGGAACAAAGAAACCTAGAACTGAAAGATGAAACGGATTTTCATAGTTTGAGACATGTCAGATTTTAAGTCTAGAAAAGACATAATCCAAGCATCAGAATTCTGAATTTTGTAATTGGTAGTAGTGGAAAGTAGTGAAACTCACTTGCTTTTGTTTTTGTTTTTAATTTTTAACAGCTTCCTAAGGATTTTTACATCAATATGCATAAAGTATTGAAAATCTGTGTATGAATATTCAGTAATTGTAAAGATGATGTTATCTTTAGTAATTCTAGAAATTCCTTTATAGGAGCACCTTTAACAGAAGTAGACTCACCTCGCTTGCCCGCTCACTTGTCGGAGCATGAGCGGGATACGTTACTTGTTCAGCCTGAGGTAAGGTCTTCTGTGAGGCTTGGGACTTCACTGAGTATGTATTGTATATGTGTGCAAACATCTGGATTTGCAGCAACGTCTATATAATCACGCCTCTTTTTAATAGGAAATAGTAGAAATGTCACACATGCCAGGAGACCTTTTTAATTTATACCTTCACCAAAACTACGTAGATTTCTTCGTGGAAGTGGATGATCTTGTGGGAGCCAGTGAGTTTCTGAGTTTTGCAGATCTCCTCGGTGGTGACTGGAATGTAAGACCGTTTGACTTAAAGATTCTTTGATGTTTGTATTTCTTCAGGAAAAGTTGGGTTTTATCCCTCTGTTGCTCATTTTGTGACTCTTCTCATTTACTGTGCTAAATCTAATTATTCAAGTGAGAGTTTATAATAAAAATCTCAGGTTATCTGATTTTTTTGGATGATATATACCATTAATTTTTTCTGATGTTCTTTTCTAATTTTATTTATATTTATTTATTTATGTGCATGACTGTGTATATGTATGAACACCATGTGGGTGCCTGGTGCCCATGGAGGTCAGAAGAGGACCTTGGATCCCTTGGAGCTGAGTAATGGATGGTTCTGAACCACCATATGGGTATAAGGAGTCAAACCTTACAAGAGGAGCACAGGCTCTTAAATACAGAGCCATCTCTCCAGCCTTTATTTTCTAATTTTAAAATTAACACATACTCAGAACATTTTTAACAGATTTATTTTTATTAATGTTAATTACATATTGATGTATGTGCACATGTATATGTGCACCCTGGAGTTAGAGTTCTGAACCACCTGACCTCGGTGCTGGGAACCAAATTCAGTTCCTATAGAGGAAGAGCAGAAGGTACCTTTAAGTGCCTTCTCTCCATCTCTCCAGGGCTGTACTCAGAAAATTTGGCAGTCATTGAAAATTAAAACAATTAGCCAGGTGTAGTGGCTCATGCCTTTAATCTCAGCACTGGGGAGGTAGAGGCAGGTGAATCTCTGTTGAGTATGAGGCCAGCCTGGTCTTCAGAGCGAGTTTTGGGATAGCCAGGGCTATTAACACAGAGAAACCCTGTCTTGAAGAATCAAAAACAGAAAAAAGAAAATTAAAATAAATTTTCATGTTTTTGAAATTACTATAAAATATGCATTGGCTGGAAGTACGGCTCAACATTAAAGCACATGCTTAGGGTGCACAAGGGCTGTTTGATCCCCTACACCAAAACTAGCGAACTGTTTTTAATTTTCTCCTAATTAACATGAGGGTAGGTAGATGACAGAGGACAACGATGAAGTGGGTGGGTTCCCGGGGTAAAGCTGAGGTTATCCAGATTACCTGTCGAGTACACGCTCCTTCCCCTTTTAGTCTTTGAAATAGGACCTTGGGCCGGGCGTGGTCTACAAAGTGAGTCCAGGACAGCCAAGGCTACACAGAGAGACTGTGTCTCAAAAACAAAACAAAACAAAATAGGACCTTGGTTGCTAAGTTGCTTGGGTTGACATTGAACTCTAGGACTTAGGAAGCTCTTACCTAAACCCCTAGTATCTCAGACAACAGAGTATGCCAATCAAATCAGCCTGTGCCAAAATTTCTTGCATATTTTTAATAATATTTTAATACTATTCTGACCAGTAGAACAGATACTTAATTCAAATTTAAACTTCAATTCTTCAGTTACACTAACCACATTTATAGTACTTGATAGCCTCATGTGGCTAGTACCTACAGTCCATCTGTAAAACATTTACATTGTTGTAGCAGTTCAGTTGGACAGCACAGGTCTGATACATAAATACATTTCTGGGTATTAGTATGTCATTAGCATTAATAATTAAAGTTAAAAGACACGTGGTGGTGAACACTTTAGTTCCAGTACTTGGGTGGCAGAGGCAAGCAGATCTCTGAGTTCGAGGCAAGCCTGCAGAGCCAGTTCCAGGACAGCCAAGGGTACACATACAAACCCTGTCGCGAAAACACCAAAATAATAATAATAATAGTTAAGAAGGATGTTAAAACATTAATACTTACTCAGTTTTCCCTCACTTAGTTTTTAACAAATGATTATTTGTAAATCTTTTTGATTACCATATAATATTTGCACATATAGGAGGTACAGTGTGATGTTCTGATTCATGGATACATTTCATAGTGATCAACTCAGTACTTGGTATATTTATCACCTTAAATTTTTATCATTATCATGTCTGCACATAATTCCTTTTTTATTTAGAAATTTTCAAATCTATAGATAAACTGAAAAGCAGGACATTGAAAACCTGCATACTGTTTGCCTTCATTTCTTCTTCTCTACTTTGCTGCATTTGCCTCATCTCTTGCATATCAGATAATAGTTTTGGCAGAAAATGAGAAAATAATTGCAAGGACCATACATGAATAAAGATACCATTCTATTAAAATTACAATAATAATATCACACTTAATAAACTTGCTGCTAATTTAGTTAGTATTAATTTCGGTTGGGCATAATGGTACACACTTATAATTCTGGTACTCAGGAAGGCAAGGCAGAAGGCGTGAAGGTTAAGACTAGCCTAGCCTACTTAGGAGATCTTGTCCTAAAAAGCAACAAGGCCAAATATATTTTAGTAATATGTTATCATTATTTTCCTGCTGCCCTAAAAATGTTGTTTCTCCAGACCCTACCAAAGGCTTTGCCAACTCCATCAAAAATCCTACTCAGAAGTTCGCCCAGTGCATTTGATCCCTAGGTCTCAATTGAATTGTTTTAAATAACTTTGTAGCAATATTTGTAAGGTTTTGGTGATGCTGGATAATACTTATGCAAAGTAACTAAATATAAGCAATCTTATTTTTGTGTCAGTACTACCAACAATAGAATTTTACAAGTGTTGTTTCATCTCTTGTCTCACTTGCTAGACACGCTCTTTACTCAGGGAATATAGTACATCTATTGCTACAAGAGGTGTGATGCATTCCAATAAATCCCGGGGATTCGCTCATGGCCACGGAGGAGGATCAAGCTTTCGACCCTTACACAAACCTCAGTGGTTTCTAATACATAAAAAGGTAAAGAGAAAAAAATTGTACATTTTGAGCTATAATCTCAGCACTGCTGGCTGAGGTAAGAGGATCAGAGTTCACATCTGCCTGTGCTAACTACATAGTGAGACTCTAGACACGATGAACTTCAACACATGTGTATTATGTCTCGAAGCTGGATTTTGGTTTGTTTGGTTTGGTGTTTATTTAAGAGTCTTGTCTTGGCTTTCCCTAAACAACTCCTTATCTTTCTACCCTATGCTACCTTACTAAGTCATTTCTTTCAACAACTAGAAGGAAAAATATGGTTCATTCTTAGTAAGCTAGCTCCTAAACCCCATAATTTTTCTGGAATTAGAAATATCAGCGAGGTGTGGTGGCTCACGCCTTCAGTCCCAGATCTCTAATGGCAGAGACAGTAGGACTTTTGTGAGTTTGAGACCAGCCTGGTCTACAAAGTGAGTCCAAGACAGCCAAAGCTACACAGAGAAACCCTGTCTCGAAAAAAACAAAAACAAAAAACAATGGCCCAGAGGTTAAGAGCACTGACTATTCTTCCAGAGGTTCAATTCCCAGCAACCACATGGTGGCTCACAACCATCTATGTGATCTGATGCCCTCTTCTGGCGTACAGGTGTACGTGCAGGCAGAACACTCTATACATAATAAATAAATAAGCAAACAAACAAACAAACAAACAAATAAATAAATCTTTAAAAAATAGAAAACAAAAACCCCACAGAAATAACACCAGTCAGTGTGGTAGCTTACATTTGTTATCTGAGCACCAGAGAAGGTGAGGCACAATACTTGTAAGTAAAGGGCCAACCTGAGGTATGTCAAAAAACTAAAATGATACAAATTTAAAAATTAAACCTTAGAATACAAGTTTCAGTAAGGAGCAGTGAGCTTGAGGTTTGGTATACTACCATGCAGCTGTACTGGTTCATATTAATGCACAGTCACGCCTTACTTGGGGCAGAGACATAGCCTGAGAACTTTACCAAGTGTTTACCATTGTGTAATTGCATAGGTATTCGCATTGAGCAAAGACTCTATACCATGAAAATGTCTGGGAAATGCAGATGCATGAGGTATAACATGGTATTACGTAGTGCTAGGAATTACTATTTAAACAACTTTTTAAAAATGTATATTGGTGTTTTGTCTATATGTCTTGTTAATCTGTCTGTCTGTCTGTCTGTTTGTGTGAAAGTGTCTGATCCCCTGACACTGGAGTTACAGACACTTGTGGTTGCTGGGAATCGAACCTGGGTCCTCTGGAAGAGCAGTCAGTGCTTATAACCACTGAGCCATCTCTACAACCCTTAAAATTTTTATTTAAAAGAAGTTATACTTATTTGTGTGCCTGTTTATGTGTGTGTATTTGGGAGAGGAGCATAAAGAGGTCAAAAGATGGGCTGGGGGATGGCTTAGAAGTTAAAGAGCACTGGCTGCTCTCCCAGAGGACCTCAGTTCAATTCCCAACACCCACATGGCAGCTCACAGCTGTCTAACTCTGGTTCCAGAGGATCCGTGACACCCCCACACAGACATACATGCAGACAAAACACTAATGCACATAAAATAAATAAATTGCTTTTTTAAAAAAAGAAGAAAAAGAGGTCAAAAGACAACTTGAGAGAGTCTCCTTCCACCATGTGGGTCCCAGGGATTATTCAGGCCACAGTCTTGGCACCTTTACATCTCACCATCCCTAGGTAAACTCTTTAAAGTCAATGTATACACTCAGAAGGTGCAATCAAGGCGACTGTAAGTTGGAGGTTAGCCTGCTTGTATTTAAAAGAATATCCTTATGATGCATAAACTCACAGACTTTGTGGTATAATGAACTCTTATCTATGAATTCATAACCATTTTTGTCTTTGTTTGATTTGGGGATTTGGTTTTTAATTTTTATTTAATAAACACTATTTTTTAAAAACTTACTAATAAATAAAAATATCACACACCAAAATTAACCAAATCCAAAGTATTAGTGAACTTATATTCAGTTATTATTGTCATTTGTTTGAAACCAGATTTCACTATGTAGTCCTGGTTGGCCTGACTTGGTATGCAGACTAGGCTAGCCTCAAACTTAGAAAGATCCACCTGTCTCTTCCTCCTGGGTGCTAGAATTAAAATGTACCACCATGCCATGCATATAACCACCTTTTGAATTTTATTTTCCTTTTGTTCTTTTTCCACATACAGTATCGGGAAAACTGCCTCGCAGCAAAAGCACTCTTTGTTGACTTCTGCCTGCCAGCTTTGTGTCTTCAGACTCAGCTCTTGCCATATCTTGCTCTGCTGACCATTCCAATGCGAAATAAAGGTAACAAGGTCCTTGCCCACAGAGTGCTTGCTGCCTGTTGGATGCAGCATCCACAGGGCGGTGTTTGATCTGCAGGAGTTGGCAGCTGGTTTTCTTTCCTTCTCGCCATAAGAAACAGCTTTGATTCTCCCTCATTGTGATTCTCCCTCATTGTTTAATTTTTGGTATATGCGATAGACTCTGGAATCTTGCTTGTACCTCCTCATTTGATCTCAAATTGTTCAAATTTGGCAAGTTGATAATTGCTTCAAGCTGTTTATTATTTTATTATTATTATTATGTTTATGTGAGTATGTGCACATGTGTACAGATGCAAGTAGAGGGCAAAAGAGGTGTTGGGTCCTTGGAGCTGGAGTAACAGTTACCTGTGTGTTTGCTGGGAACCCAGTTTGGGTCCTTTGCAGTAAGCATCTTAACAGCTGAGCCATCTCCCTGGCAACTTAGCATCATTTCTAAACTCTGTCACTAGAACAAAGCTAGAATAATTGTGTGTATAGACTAGACCATTCAGTTTCTACCTAGCCCTACAGAGTTTATTCTAGCCTTTTTCCTTTCCATACCTTTACCTGATTTTGTTGTGGTTATTGTTTTGTGGGAACTGGAGGGCAGGCTTGTTGGTTTTCTTTGAAAATGTTTAGAACCCGGGTGTGGTGGCACTTGGGATGCAGAGGCAGCAGATTTCTATGAGTTTGAGGCCAGCTTGGTTTGCAAAGTGAGTCCAGGACAGCCAAAGCTACACACAGAAAAAACCTGTCTTAGAAAGAAAGAAAGAAAGAAAGAAAGAAAGAAAGAAAGAAAGAAAGAAAGAAAGAAAGAAAGAAAGAAAAAAAGAAAGTGTTTAGAATCAAATTTAGGGCCCTCCAGCCAGGTGTGGTGGTACACACCTTTAATCCCTGCACTTGGGAAGCAGAGGCAGGTAGATCTCTGTGAGTTCAAAGCTGTCCTGGTCTGTAAAGCAAGTTCCAGGACAGCTAGGGCTACACAGAGAAATTCTGTCCTGAAAAACCAAATTTAAGGCCACCTATGTACAAGCTAGGCGAGTGTTATACCACTGAAGTAAATGCCAGATATACCTCCCTCCCTTTTCTTTCAAAGATTTATTTATTATATACACAGTGCTCTGCCTGCATATACACCTGCACGCCAAAAGACGACATCAGATCACATTGTAGATGGTTCTAAGCCACCATGTGGTTGTTGGGAATTGAACTCAAGACCTCTGGAAGAGCAGTCAGTGTTCTTAACCTGTGAGCCACCTCTCCAGCCCATACCTCCCCCTTTGAACAATGAAATTATCTACCATTTTTCTAAACATATTTGCTTATGTAATCAATATATGTAATCAGTACATACACATGTACTTGTGGTGTGTCCCATGTGTACATGTGCGTGTAGAAGTCAGAGGACAACCTTAGGTCTTGTTCCTCAGCCACTGTCCATCTTTTCTTAGACAGAGTCCCTCACTGGCCTGGAATGTGCAAAGGAGGGTAGATAGCCAGCAGGGCTCTCGGATATGTCTCCACCTCACTTGGGCTGAGATTATAAGCACATGACATGACATGTGCATTTTTTAAAAAAAATATGAATTCTTGGGATTGAACTCAGGTCCTCATTCTTGCAAGGCAAGCACGTCATTAACTGACATCTCTCCCCAGCTCTACTGCATATGCTCATTCAACATATGTATATCCATCTTGTTTTTATGTATATGTGTATGTGCATACTAATGACACAGGGATGCTCATATCATCCATAGATGCTGTTATAAACATGAGTGTTCAAACATACCTTCTTAAAGTTTTCCAGTTACTTTTTTCTGAGACAAGGTCTGTCTGTCTGCCCTGGCTAGCCTAGAACTCTACTTGCCTCTGCCTCCTGGGTTGTAGGAATTAAAGGCATACACCACCACACCCAGATACAATTGCATTTTTAAATATTTCATTTAGTGTGTATGAGGTGTGAGGGGCAACTTTCTGGAGTTGGTCCCCCACCCTCCCGTGGGTCCTAGGGGTCAAGCTCAGGTCATCAGGCTTGGGAGGCGGACACTTTTGTAGCCACCTCACAGCCCACACACTTCTCCTTTGAGACACCATTTTTATCGCCCTCAGCTTTGGATTCTCTAGGTAGGATTTCTCTGTGTAGCCTTGAGGATCCTTGGAACTCCCTCTGTAGACCAGGCTGGCCTTGAACTCAGAGAGATCACATGCTTCTGCCTCCCAGGTGCTGGGATCAAAAGTGTGTGCCGTCACCACCCAGCCTTTCCTTCCTGCCTGCCTTCCTTTCTTTTTTCTTTTTGGCCATTTTGATTCTTTGCACTCTCAAGTGGGATTTCTGGGTCATATATGATTCTTAATTTTTTGAAGACTTGCCTCACTAATTTTAGTAACCATCCTTTTAGCTTTATAGTGATATCTCATTTGTTTGCTTTTCCCTAAGGATTAATGATGGTCAGCATTAAGGATAATGATAGTACTTATTGGCCATTTGTATGTTTTATTTGGAAATTTTTTTCTTTTGTTTTGCAAAGTATGTGTGAACCTTAAAGACATTGAATTAAATGAAATAAGCCCAGATACAGAGAGAAATACACAGCATAATCTCTCTTGTATGTGGAAAAGGAAAGTTAAATTCATAGTAAAATTTTGGTTACCAGAGACCAAGTAAAGAAATTGTGGTGTGGGGCTGAAGAGATGACAACTACATGGTGGCTCACAACCATCTATACTGGGATCTGATGCCCTCTTCTGGCCTGCAGGTGTACATGCAGATAGAGCACTCATGTAAAAAAAAAAATTGAGGTGTTAGTCAAAGGACGTAAAACACTAGACAGAGAGGTAAGTGTAAAAAGTATTGGACATCATGGTAGCAACACCGTATCTTTGAAAAATACTTAGTATTTTTTAAACATTTATTTAGTGTATATGTCTGTTTTCCACAAATATCAAAGGGCACTTAGTAGAGTCAGTTGTCTCCTACCTTGTGGGTTCCAGGTCATCAGGCACCTTTACTCACTGAGTCACCTTGCTGGCCCAAGAGCGTATCTTAAGTGTTCTCAACAAAAAGATTAAGGTTTTTGTTGTTGTTTGTTTGTTTTGTTTTGTTTTGTTTTGTTTGAGACAAGGTTTTTCTCTCTGTATGTAGCCTTGACTGTCCTGGACTCCCTTTGTAGACCAGGCTGGCCTCAAAATTTAGGTATTATAATATATAATAGCTTGGTTTAGTTATTCTACAAGGCATACACACATAAAAATGTCACACCATTCATATATACAGTTTAAATTTGTCAATTAAAAATACATTTTAAGCCATGTGGTGGTGGCACGTGCTTTTAATCCCAGCACTTGGGAGGCAGAGTCAGGTGAATCTCTGTGAGTTCGAGGCCAGCCTTGTCTACAAAGCGAGTCCAGGATAGTCAAGTCTACATAGAAAAACCCTGTCTTGAAAAACAATAACAACAACAAAATTTTAAAAATATTTTTAAATGATGGCATTTATGCTGGGCATGGTAGTACACGTCTGTAATCCCAGCACTGGGGAGGCAGAGGCAGGTGGATCTCTGTGAGTTCAAGGCTAGCCTGGTCTACAAAGTGAATCCAGGACAGCTAGGGCTGTTACACAGAGAAACCCTGTCTTGAAAAGCATAAATAAATAAATAAAATTATGGCATTTAAAACATTGTTTAAAATATCTTTTCAGCTCAGATTTCTTTTATCCAAGATATTGGAAGACTTCCTTTGAAGCGAAACTTTGGAAGGTAAGCTGATCATCTTCACACCTAAAGAACTCTTACTAAATATGTTTAGCATACAGTCAGTAAATGTGGTCTATAAAATGAATGTGCTCCTGTAATCCCAGCACTCAGAAGCTGTGGACAGGCAGATCTCTGTGAGCTCAGGGCCAGCCTGGTCTACATAGTGAGTTCTAGGATAGACACAGCTATGAAGATAGATCCTATCTTAAAAATTAGTTAATTGGAACTAGGGCAGAAGAGATGGTTTACTGGTTAAAAGTATAGACCAGAGGACCTGAGTTTGGTTCCCAGTACCTGCACTTGGCAGTTCATAACTGTGTACAACTCCAACTAGGGTATCTGACTTCCTATAGACATGAAATAAATTTAAAATAAAGCATCATTTTTACTTTAGAAGGTAACAATATGAAGTAAAAATAAAAGAAAAATAAGGTAACAATAGCTTTGTTGTTTTGAAACAGGGTCTTACTATATAGCTGAGGCTAGACTCAAGCTTCTCCTTCTTGTATGTAGCCTCCTGAGCGCTAACACTCCAGGCTGTACCATCACACCTGGCCAAGGCTCATTGTTTTAGTTTAGTTTCTTTTTTTGAGACAGGGTCTCTTTATGTAGTTTTTCCTGGCCTGAAACTCAGCGGTCCAATACGTGCCTTTGCCTCCTGTGTGCTGGGGTTAAAGGTGTGAGCACCATGCTACCTTTAGTTACTACTTTTTAAAAAAGATTTATTTATTTATCATATATACACAGTGCTTTACCTGCATGTACACCAGAAGAGGGCACCAATCTCATTAGAGATAGTTGTGAGCCACCATGTGGTTGCTGGGAATTGAACTCAGGACCACTGGAAGAGCAGCCAGTGCTCTTAACCACTGAGCCATTGTTTCTATTTTTAAAATTACAAATTAGGTTGAACGATCTATGTAGTCCCGTTTATGTTTCCTAAGATTTCTGTGTTTGTGCTCATTTTTAAATGTGTATATAATGTTAGTCTATAGGGATTCTGCTGGAAACATTAACACTCTTGTGAGCAGTAAGGATTTATTTACAATTGGACATTCACCTTGTAGTGTGTGTGTGTGTAAGTGAAAAGACCACTTAAGTTATAATTTAAAGGAATTTCATTTGGTTACTATTGTTGTCTGCACTGTGAATCTGGCAGGTTGAAAATGGAAGCCCTGACTGACAGAGAGCTGGGGCTGATAGACCCTGACACCGGGGATGAGTTCCAGCGCGACGGAGGAGAGCCTGCTCAGAAAGCTCCGAGTGAACCCTCTCAGACTGCTGAACCAGAAACCTGGTCTCTCCCTTTGAGTCAGAGCAGTGGGAGTGAGCTGCCTGCCAGCCAGCCTCAGCCCTTTGCCTCCAAAGTGGACGTGGAAGAAGACGACGACGACATAGTAATAGAGGACTGTGACAGCGACGAGGCATAGAAGCAGCCTGCCAGCCATTGCTGCTGGAGACCGATGCCGTGCTGCCTGAACAGCAGTGACACACACACCTCTGGTGAAGGACAAGCAGCTGCCCTCTGTCATTGCAAGCCTCAAGTACTCGGTGTTTAGTATTTATTCACTCTTGTCTATGGTTTAGAGAGGAGAGGTCAAGGTGTGAAGTATGTTTGAATGTTGTGCTAAATATCAAAATGTGAAGGAGTAGTCCAGAATATACAGACTTTTATGGGGTGTTGTAAATGTGATTTATAAAACAATTTAGGATGCAATTATGAGTATAAATAAACTTTGTGCCTTATTTACAGTTTGTATCTAGCTTCCCAGATACCGTTTTGGTATGTTGTACAGTGGAATATTTTAGATACTTCTGGAAAGTATTTACATAATTTATATTAAAATTAAAATGTTGGATTTCGTCTTGTTTTTCTTGTCCTTTAACATTGCCAACCACGCGTGCACTGTCTGCCTTGGGTCCAGGCGCAAGTGGAGCAAATGTTCTAAACTGGAAGGGGCTGGTGGTACTTACACAGCTGGCTTCCTGGCAGGAGCTATTCCGGCGGGCGGGCGGGCACCTGCGGTGCGCGAGGTCGCTGGAGTCACCGGGACAGCCGGGCGGGGCGCTGTGGCTCGGCCACGCCCCAGGAGCCCCATCCCAGTTTCGGTGCGCGCGGCAGCCCGCGTTCTTCCGGCGGCCGCGCAGGTGAGTGGGGCTGCGATGCGGCGTCGGGGCGCGGAGCCCGCGGGAGTGCCTGTCGCCCGGGGCACACATCCCGGGAGCGGCCCCTGACCCGCCGGGAGGCTGAAGCCGGAGCACGTGTGCGCGCCGGCCTGGGGGGGAGGGCGGCGCGGGCGGGTTTCGCTGCAGCGACAGGTGCGGCCGGCTGGACCGCTGCCGTCCTTCCGGGCGCCTGCTGGCGCCGCCCTCGCCGCTTTCCCTGCTGTCCTGACCGGGCAACGGCCACCTTGAGGCGGAAGCCAGAGTGGATTTTCCAGAGAAGAAGGCGAAGGCGGGACGCGCACCGGGTGGGTAGAGCCGTAGAGCCGGGACTGGATGGGAGAGCCAGGCGGGAATGCTGAGTGCGGGCGCCGCTGCTCCCCCCCACCCCAAGTACCTGAGGCTGTCCACTTTCTGGGGGCGGCGGAACTTTAGAGACAACTAAAAGGGCGATTTGCTAGTGTAAACTAACAAGGCTTGATTCTCGCGACGCCCAGGGAACCATTTTTCTGGCCACAGCTTTGGCATTCCCAAGTCCCTGGCTTCAACCGAACAAAAGACCTGCCATGTCAGTGAACTAGATGGAGTCTAGGGGCCTCAGGGGCAACCTGTTAGACGCCAGGGGTATTCCTAAGAATTTCAAGATGTGGTAAAACGCTGCTGACAGTTTGCTCTTCTACTAGTCTACACATTTTTGTTTTTTATTTAAATGACAAAATTGTTGTAACTCAAACGAGCCATTTTCCACAGGTGAAGATAAGCTGAATCCGTTACAGTGAGTCATACTTTGAAGAGTTAAATTAACCAGCGGGATGCCCTGTAAACCATATATACCTAGACACCTCAAACCTTGTTTAGTTTACTTGATGTGCTTTTGCTTGTACATTCTTAGGCATGTGTTGAACATAAATGCCCTTTTTTTTTTTTTTTACAACAAAGAGATAAAGACAAAAGTGCAAAAATAATTGCTGTTGTGCTGGCTGGTTTTATGTCAACTTGACAAGCGTTAGAGTCCTTTTTGGAAGAGGCAACCTCAGCTGAGAAAACGCTCCTGCTAGTGACCTGTGGGCAAACCTGGGACACATGTTCTTGGCTGATGATTTATGTGTCAGGGCCCAGCTTTGCATCAACTCTGCGTCCTGTTTTGCCGCTGCGGTAGTGAGCTCACCACTGGGTACCTCCTTAGCACGTTAGCCACGAGCACTTCTTCCAGGCATCTGCCTGCTTTTCTCCTCCACTGTTAGTTCTGTATTTGTCACTTTCTCTACCAAGACTTCCCTGACCATGCTAAAATTAGAACACACTCCCTGCGGGGCGCTCCTCACTCCCCCTTTAAGACTTTGGCCCCAAATTAGTACATTATGCATTTCCTTTGTTCACCACCTACCACCGCAGAATTTAAATCCCATCAAATCAGGGAACTTAAATACAACCTCAGTGTGCCTGACTCATGGGAGGTCCTTAGTCAATCTTTGTTGACTAATGGCTCTCCATTTTACAAGTAAAAGTATGCCTTAGGCTTTCCAAATTGCCCAATACCTTAAAGGTAAGAGAACCCATGCTTTAATTTTTTCTTTTTC
>OU015758.1:20346252-20360410 GCA_907169655.1 Acomys percivali | reverse complement strand
TTTCAGCTTTTTTTTTTTTTTTTTTTTTTTTTGCTTGTATACTATGTCCATAGGTGTTTTTGGCTGCATGTGTGTTTGTGTGAGGGTGTTAGATCCCCTGAAACTGGAGTTATAGACAGTTGTGAGCTGCCATGTGGGTGCTGGGAATTGAACTCTGGTCCTCTGGTAGTGTAGCCAATGTTCTTAACTGCTGAGCCATCTCTCCAGGTCCGACTTGCAGCTTTTTTTCTGATACTGAAAGGACCAAATTAGGCCGTCTAACCTAGAGCCGCTTTTCATTATGTTACAGGAATGTTTTTGTAAGTGAACGTGGTTGGTCTTCCTCATATGCCCTCATGTACTTGTTTATCTGAGATAAGTTCTCGCTGTGTGGCCCAGGCTGGCATTTCCTTCATCTCCTGCTTCTGCCTCCCGTGCTATGGGACTCGGGAGGCGGAGGCAGGCAGGTTGCTGTGAGTTTGAGGCTAGCCTGGTCTACAAAGAGAGTTCCATGATGGCCAAGACTACACAGTGGAACCCTGTCTCAGAAAAGGAAAGAAAGAAAGAAAGAAAGAAAGAAAGAAAGAAAGAAAGAAAGAAAGAAAGAAGGAAAGAAAGAAAGAAAGAAAAAGAAAATGACCAGTGCCTGGTGGATCACACCTGTAATTCCGCATTCAGGAGGCTAACTCAGAGCATTAGGGCCAGCCCCGGCTACATAGTGAGTTCCAGACCAGTCTGGGCTAGAGCGAAACCCTGTCTCAAAAACAAGCAAACACACAAAATGAGTGGTTCTTACCTGAATCTTTGTTTGTTTGTTTGTTGTTTGAGATAGTTCAATGCTAAAGAGCCACCATGCGATAGAAATCCATTTATTCAAACCAAAATATTTCCTCTAAGCCAGGTGGTGGCGGTTTACACCTTTAATCCCACACTTGGGAGGAGGTAGAGGCTGGTGAAACTGTGAGTCTAGGATGGCCAGGGCTACATAGAGAAACCCTGTCTTGAAAAGCAAAACAAACAAACAACAACAACAACAACAACAAAGCCCAACCACTTCCTCTAATGTTTAACCCCATGAGCCACTCTGAAGAGTGAGGTATCATCACTGGGATGAGGGACACCCCTAACTTGCAGGGAGCACAGCAGGATGAATATGGTCCTCAAAATGCATTCCTCAAGTGTCTCCGCCACTTCTCAATTGCTGTGATAAAACATCATGACCAAGGCAGCTTATAAAAGAAAGTGTTTAATTTGGGGCTCGCGGTTGCAGAGAGTTAGAGTCCATGCTACATGAAAGGCGTGGCAGCAGGAACAGCTGAGAGTGAGGAGGAGGCAGAGAGACACACTGGGACTGGCATGGGCATTTGAGGCCCAGTGACACACCTCCTCCAACAAGGCCACGCCCCCTAATCCTTCCCACACAGTTCCACCAACTGGGAACCAAGTATTTAAACATATGAGCCGATGGGGACCATCACATTCAAACAGCATCAGCAAGACATCCTTGTCTCTGCTTTGGTATTCTGCCACCTCCTGTGTTTTGTTTGTTTGTTGTTTTGTTTTTGTTGTTTTGTTTGTTTGTTTGTTGGTTGGTTTTGTTTTGCTTTAGGTCCCATTGGCTAGTTGTGACATGATCTCTTCCTGTCTAGCTTGTGGGTCTGGAGCTTCTTCTTTCTAGATCTCTTTCCCTGCTCTGGTTAACAGCTTCCACTAACCAGGCCTGTGGTGTTTGGTGAGGTAATCGCTGGTGGCTTTGGCAGCGAGCTAATGTTAAACCAAACCTCAAGACCAGTCAGGAAGCGGGGAAGTGGGAAAACAAAGGACTTCCTAAAAGCTGCCATAGCAATAGAGGGTGAGGCTTCAAAATTCTTCATTGCGTTTTTTTACATTTCGGGGGTGGGTGGGTAGGCTTAAGATGTTAGTGGAGGAGAAAGAAGTTTCTGCATCAGAGCAGCCATGTTTCCAGGCAGGGCCCCAGTTTCCTCCAGTTGAGGTTGGCACTGCCACCTCCTTCATCAAGCTCATTTCTAGTATGCTTCTAGAACTTGAGGGCAGCTTAGTACGCGAACAATATCCATTCAAGTAAACAGGTTTCTGCCTGTTGTTCATTTAAAGCAGCGGTTCTCAACGTTCCGAATGCTGCAACCCTTTAACATGGCTCCTTGTGTTCTGGGAAGTTACTTTCGTCGCTATCTCATAACTGTAATGTTGCTACTGTTGTGAATCTTAGTGTAAATATCTGTGTTTTTTGATGGTCTTAGGCGACCCCTGTGAAAGGGTTGTTCAGCACTCACCCCCCCACACACACACACAATGGGTCAAGACCCATAGATTGAAAAGCACTGATTTAAGTCTCTGTGCAGCCGGGTGTGGTGGTGCACGCCTTTGATCCCAGCACTGGAGAGGCTGGGGCAGGCGGATCGCTGTGAGTTCAAGGCCAGCCTGGTCTACAAGCGAGTCCAAGACAGCCAAGGCTAACAGAGAGACCCTGTCTTGTGGGGGAAAAGTCTCTGCATTGATAGAACGCTCACCTGGCATGCTCTAAACTTCAAGGTTCAGTCTCCAGCATCATAAAAACCAAATACTTGCAGAGTTTACTTGTGACTTTTCTGGTGAGGGTCTACTTACCCCCCTTTGAACCCTTTCTCTGCTGCCTGCCATCCTTGGCTGGTATTCTGCGAGCACTGCAATTGAATGCTGAACAACCTTTGACTCCCTGTTCTAGAAGAATCCTCTGCATCTGCCACTCCTGTGTCCCTTCTGCTGGCTTTGTTCGAAGCCTGCCCCAGCCATTTTCTTTTCTCTTTCCCAAACATGTAATATTGTTTATCGAAGAGTGTGGCTGGAGCCCTGCCTATCGGCCTCCCTGAGCCCCAAGGCCACAGTTTGAGAACACTCACACCCTGAGCTAAGTACATTCCTTGTCCTCAGACTGGGCAGAGCAAGCGACTCTCAAAGACTGACTGACACCAGAAAAGCTGCTTTCTGGAGCACTGTTGTTTTATTCAGTTTTTGTTTTGAGACAGGATCTTGCTTTGTAGCCCAGGCTAGCTTCAAACTGATCTTGTCACAGTCTCTCATGTGCTGAGACAAGTGTGTGCCAGTATACCTTGCAGAAAGTGTCTTTTTTTTTCTTTAAAGATTTATTTATTTATTTATTTATACAGTGTTCTGCCTGCATGTATACCTGTGCCCCTACCCCTCCTCACCCCGCCCCCCAGACAGGGTCTCTCTGTGTAACAGCTCTGACTGTCCTGGAACTTGCTTTGTAGACCAGTCTGGCCTTGAACTCAGAGATCTGCCTGCCCCTGCCTCTAGCATGCTGGGATTAAAGGCGAGTGCTACCACGCAGGGTTTGAAATGAAAGTCTTTTCAAACCTCAGAGTCTACACTTCCTACTCCCTCTTCAGTGACACCCCTCCTCCAACAAGGCCACGCCTCCTCCAACAAGGCCACACCTCCTCCAACAAGGCCACACCTCCTCCAACAAGGCCACACTCCTAATCCTTCCCAAACAGCTCCACCTACTGCTGACCAAGCATTCAAACCTATGAGCTACGGGGGCCATTCTCACCCAAACCACCACACACCCTTAACTAGCTGCACCATCTCACCAGCCCGTACCGGGGGTAACCTTGAACTCACAGCAACCCTCTGCCTCAGGCCTCCCAGGTGCTGGAGATAGTCATGAAGCGCTGACGCCCCTCTCATCATCAGCTTTTGAAATATGCTGATTAGGAGAGGAAGATGTTTATGCTGCCACCTTCCAAATGTGATCCAGTTCAGCTGGCCCCTCTGAGAACACCTTTGCGTGTAGAAGACACGGAACTCTAAATGATTGTTGTTTTTCCACTTTTCCTATTCTGTCTTCATTTTCTTCTAATTTCTTGGGGAGACTTCCCCGCGGGCCTCCCCCTCCCCCCCATGGGCCTCCTCCCCCATCTTCCCCCCCCACCCCCCCACCCCCCCGCTCCCTTGGACACATCCATCTTTCTTCTCTTTCCCTACAGTGTGAAGTGCCCACCAGTGACAGACAGAGAAACCAAGGAGTTAATTTCAAAGAGTTGAGCACAACAACAAAAGTGACGCCTGAACTCCTGAGTGGACACATCCCTCCCGGCCACATCCCTAAGCCCATCGTGATGCCTGACTATGTGGCGTGAGTCCACCTCATTTGGGCCGTCTTGTAGTTTGTCATTAAGGCACCACTGTGCTTAAGGTCGTTTACTTGGATGTGTTTGTTATCCATGGTAACGCACTGGAAAAGAAGAAAGGTACTCAGGTCCGGCCAGTGAGGGGGCAGCAAGCTGACCCGCCTCCCCAGTTCAGCTTGATTAGTGAAAGTCCCCATGTTTTTCTACTCGTAGCTAGAACCCGGTGTCTTTTGGGGGGGGGGGAAATGGGGTGTTTTTTTCTTGAGACAAGGTATCTCTGCGTAGCCTTGGCTGTTCTGGACTCATTTTGTAGACCAGGCTGGCCTCGAACTCACAATGCTCGGCCTGCTTCTGCCTCCCGAGTGCTGGGATTAAAAAGGTGTGCGCCACCATGCCCCGCGAACCCAGCATCTTGAGCATACTAAGCAAGTGCTACCACAGACCTCCCGCAGTGAAAAGTTTACACTCCAATTTGTGATTTTTTCCCCTCTCAGAAAATATCCTGTGATTCAGACGGATGATGACCGAGAACGCTATAAAGCTGTGTTCCAAGACCAGTTTTCAGAGTACAAAGAGCTGTCTGCGGAAGTGCAGGCCATCCTGAGGAAGCTGGACGAGCTGGATGCGGTAATGAGCAGGCTGCCACATCACTCTGCAAACCAACAGGTTGGTGTCCGAGGGAGGCCGAAGTGGGGGGGACAACAGGTTGGTGTTGGAGGGGGGCCGAAGTGGAGGGGACAACAGGTTGGTGTTGGAGGGGGGCCGAAGTGGAGGGGAGGAGTAAATCTGCACGGTCTGAGGATCCCCAAACACCTGTATCTGCTGCTTGGGAAAGTGTCTGAGAACTTCGGGGTGACAAAGCAGCGTTTCCACCCCTGTCTATAGAACACTGTGTGCAGAAGCCCTTATGATTGAGCCCAGTGCTACAAAAAGGAGAGAAAAAAAAAAGCTTAACAAATTATTTAACTTAATGTCTTTTGCCATCGCTATTTTCTTTTTGTCTTTTTTTTTTTTCCCAAGTGCTGGGGACAGTAGGGCGTGGTGATGCATGCCTTTAATCCCAGCACTTGGGAGGCAGAGGCAGGCGGATCACTGTGAGTTTGAGGCCAGCCTGGTCTACAAAGCGAGTCCAGGACAGCCAAGGTTACACAGAGAAACCTTGTCTCGGAAAAAAAAAAAAAACCTAAAAACAAAAACAACAGCAAAAAATCAAGTGCTGGGGACCAATCCCAGGTCTTGTGTATGGTAGGCAGCACACTGTCATCCTCAGCCCATACTCAAAGTCCAATAAATCCAAGAGTGGTTGTGGGACAGTGCAGTTGCACCCATCTCAGTCCCAAAGGGAAGAGAGTACTGGGGGGACGGCCTAGAGCCGTGCTGAGCCCCTAGACACCCCATCCGAGTGACCACCAGGGTTAGAACAAAGAGGAAAGCCACGGTGGAGGCAGAAAGTATGGAAATAGAAGGCTGGGTGGTGGTGGTGCACGCCTTTAATCCCAGCACTTGGGAGGCAGAGGCAGGCGGATCTCTTGAGTTCCAGGCCAGTGAGGACTACATAGTGAGACTCTATCTCAAAAAACAAGCAAGAAACATCGTTTCAAGAACAGAATAAATCCAGCAAATGCTGAAATACTGTGTCAGTTACTACTGTTTGGAAGCAATTCAAGATCCAAAAGGGTAAGCAAGTGTAGAGGTTGTGTGAGAAGAGCCTTGTGTGGTGGCAGAAGCCAGCAGTCCCAGCTGCCTCGGACCTAAACAAGAAGCCCCTGAGCTCAGGCACTCTAAGCCAAGGAAACTGTGAGATGTTGTCTCAAAAGAGGTTCTGTAGTACCCCTGTCCCCAGCATGGAGGCTCACGCCTTTAATCCTAGCACTCAGTAAGTAGAGGTAGTTGGAGCTCTCTGAGTTCAAGGCCAACCTCGGCAACAGAGTGAGTTCCAGGACAGTCAGGGCTACACAGAGAAATCCTGTCTCCAAAAAACAAACAATAACAAGAAACAAAACAACAAAAAGTTGTGTAATAATGCCGGGCGTGGTGGTGCACGCCTTTAATCCCAGCACTCGGGAGGCAGAGGCAGGCGGATCGCTGTGAGTTTGAGGACAGCCTGGTCTACAAAGCGAGTCCAGGACAGCCAAGGCTACACAGTGAAACCCGGTCTCGAAAAAACAAAAACAAAACAAAACAAAAAGTTGTGTAAGGAAAAAAGAAAAAGGAAAAACAAGGCATTCATGGAGAAATGGAAACATTTTTGTAATCATCTGTTGGGAAGTCAACCTCTTCACAAATTGTATATTTAGTACAAGATTTCTAGTAGAATTAGAAGGAACCTTATATTAGCTGTTCTTAGGAGCCCAGCCTCTTACTCCCAACGCATAGTTTACAACAAGGCGCTTTCCAAGGAGGATGGAGATGATGGTACCAGCCAATGCTGTGGTTTTATGTACCAAGTGCCCGCCCCCCATACACACACAACCATTTGAGGTGCTTATGGTTATTATTTTCAGGGAAAAAGAATGTTAGGACAAATGGCATTCCCAGGGTCACATGGCTGCTTGTCACACTCCCTGGAGGCCAGCGCCTGGCAGGTAGTTAGTGTGCAAATGTTTGTCCGGTGACTTATTCTAACAAAAGCTAAAAGGGGAGCTAGAATAGGTAACAGGGAGGTTTGTTTTTGAGGCGGGATCTCCCTCTGTATCCCAGACTGACTTTGAATTCATAATGGTGCTATGCCTGCCACCAAGTGCCAAAATTACCAGTGTATGCCACCGCGCTTGGCAAAATAGTTTTCTGTTCTGATTCCCCGTATGCTTTGCAACATGACTTGAGTAAATGCATGTTTTGTTTTTATTTGGGGGGGATTTTTTGTTTTGTTTTGTTTTGAAGACAGAGTTTCTCTGTGTGTAGCCTTGGCTGTCCTGGACTCGCTTCGTAGACCAGGCTGGCCCCAAACTCACAGCCATCCACCTGCCTCTGCTTCCTGAGTGCTGGGATTAAAGGCGTGCACGCACCACTACTGTCTAGCTTTTTTTTTTTTTTTTTTTTTGATTGCTGGGGGGGGGGGGGGGCGGGGGGGGGGTGGGTTTGTTTGTTTTGTTTTGTTTTGTTTTTTCAAGACAGGGTCTTCTTTTTGGTTTTTCGAGACAGGATTTCTCTGTGTGTAGCCTTGGCTATCCTGGACTCACTTTATAGACCAGACTGGCCTCAAACTCACAGAGATCCACCTGTCCCAGCCTCCTGAGTGCTAGGATTGTAAAAGCATGTTTTAACCAAACCAAAAATATATTCTTTTTAGGAACACGAGAGAATTTCAAGAATTCATGAAGAGTTTAGGAAAAAAAAGAATGTGAGTAAAATAATTTTCTTGGTCAGAGTGTTCTTGTCCTGGTACACTGGTGATAAGCGACAGTCTTCCGATTTCTGTGAAGCTGAATTATTGAATGTGTCTCCATGGAGTCTACTGACGGGTGAGATCCTGTGAAGGGCGGAGTTGGAAAAAGTATGGGAGAGACATTTATTCATATACTTTCACTTACCTTTTTGTGTGTTTTGACTATTAAAGGTACCTCTACTTTGTACCTTCCTCCTTGGTTTTGCTGTGAGCCTAAAACATAGGGTATTTTGTGTTGAGAGTAGAAAGTGTGACTGTTGTCCTAAGTATGTGGGTTGTATCTCTGGGCTAATTCTGCTGTGGCATGCTGTTTTCTTTGTGAGTTAGTCACTGAGGAAAGCAGGTACCCAATAATGACTGTTTTGTTTTTTTCCATAGGATCCTGCATTTCTGGAAAAAAAGGAGCGCTGTGATTACCTCAAGAACAAACTTTCACACATAAAGCAAAGAATTCAAGAATATGATAAAGTAATGAATTGGGACACGCAAGGTTATCCTTAGACCCTGCTGAAACTGTTTTTATACCCAACTGTTTATTCACTGCCTGTATACGTTGGTCTCCTGGGTGAGGAGCAGGTGCTTCCAGGTCAGCTTCTGCTCGGCTTAACCCCCTCCGAGGTTAAACAGTGTGATCTTGCTCAAACATTTCAAAACAGAGTCAAACCCACGAGGGGCCTTTACCAAGACGGAAGTGACCATGTATCCACCTGTGCCCAGTGTCATGTTTTTCTCATTAACAAGGACTTGAAGCCGAGATCAGTGGTCACACACTCTGTGATCTTAGGCGAGTCGATTAGCCATCTGTGCCTGTTTCGTCTGTAAAACAGTACCTACCTCATAGGGCAGTTATGACGTGCTTGTATTCCTCAAGCATCCACAGCAGGACCTGCCACTGTGTAAGCACCGCGTTCATGCGGGTGGGGTGGGGGTGGGGGAGTGCTGAGGACGTGTTGCTGAAATGGGCGAGCTACTCAGCACGTCTCTAGTAGCAGTTCTTAGTGAGCAAGTGTCAGCAGCTAACCAAAGGCTCGTGTCCCATAAATTTATCTTTGTGTTTTTCGCCTTTGCCACGCACATGTAGCCTTAAGCAGATATATCTCCATGCCCCACAGCTCAGCCTGTCCTGTACACACGTGGACCACACCTTTCCATGTGCTTAGATTCCCTCATTTGCACACTTTATTTTACCAAGAGTCATCTTGGCTGAAATTCTAGCTATGAGAAATGTTTTGCTTTGTTTGTTTGTTTGGTTGGTTGGTTTTTTCTTTGTTTGTTTGTTTGGTTTGGTTTTTTGAGACAGGGTTTCTCTGTGTAGCCTTGGCTGTCCTGGATTCACTTTGTAGACCAGGCTGGCCTCAAACTCCCAGTGATCTACCTGCCTCTGCCTCCTGAGAGTTTTGCTGTTTTTTAATATGAAAAAATATATATATAAGGAATGCTTATAAAAAAGAAATCGTTGAGGGGTTGATGACCCAGCTTGTCTTTGTCAGTGAAACTGACATTACTCTTTTTTTTTTTTTTTTTTGTTTTTGTTTTTGTTTTTGTTTTGAGACAGGATTTCTCTGTGTAGCCTTGGCTGTCTGGACTCCCTTTGTAGACCAGGCTGGCTTCGAACTCACACTGATCCACCTGCCTCTCCCTCCCGAGTACTGGCATTACTCTTGCAGTCTGCCTTCTACAGCGAGACCTTGTCTCAGAACAGGAAACAAGCCAGCCAGGCATGGTGGCGCACGCTTTTAATCCCAGAACTTTGGAGGCAGAGGCAGGCAGATCTCTGTGAGTTCGAGGCCAGTCTGGTCTACAAAGCCAGGACAGCCAGGGCTATGTGGAGAAACCCTGTCTTGAAAAACCAACCAACATACCAACCAAACCAAACACAAAGAACACAAGGCAAAGAGGAGGAAGGAGAGAAACACAAGTACTTTCAAATAAATAAATACGGTGGCATGTGCACACCATGCAAAGTAACACTCAGGGGCTGAAGCAGGAGGATGTCAAGTTCAAAGCCAGCTGGACTACAAAGCAAGCTCCCCCTCCCCCTCCCCTTTTTAAAAATATTAATGTAAGATATTACCATTTTGTACATTAAAAAATTTAGGTTAGTATTAAATGGTAAAAACGTATCTTTGTGAAACATTATTTTACTACAATTATAAATGTTAATCTTTTAACACCTATGCTGTAGCACTGATTTTTTTTTATGTTATATCAAAGCATAGCTGTATTAAAATGTCAGTTACCTTCCATTTTGTGTGTGTTCTTTATTGGTTGGTTTTCAAACATCCCCGTGTTCACCGGGAATGCTATTGAAAATACTTTTCCTTTTTTTTGTTTTGTTTTGTTTTTTGAGACAGGGTCTCTCTGTGTTAGCCTTGGCTGTCCTGGACTCGATTTGTAGACCAGGCTGGCCTTGAACTCACAGCGCTGGGATTAAAGGAATGCGCCACCACACACAGCTGAAAATACTTTTCCTTAATCAGAAAATAAATTAGGGGGCTGGAGAGACAGTGTCTGGGAGCTCTTAGGAGGATCTGAGGTCTCATCCCAGCATCCACATCTGCTTGCTCAGAACCACTCGGAATTCCAAAGGGATCTGCCACCTCTGCCTCCCCCAGCTCTGCACATACCGACATAGGCACACTCACACATACAATTAAAAAATAATAATAAAAAAAAATAGTGAGTTCCTTAGCCAGAGCTATATGGTGAGACCCTGTCTTGAAAAAATAAATAAAATAAATGTGGGGTTTCTTTTTTCCTTTTTTTTTTTTTTTTTAAACAAGGCAGGGCTTCTCTGTGTAGCTCTGGCTATCCTAGAACTCACTCTGTAGACCAGGCTGGCCTCATACTCCGAGATTCGCCTGCCTCTACCTCTGCCTTTGCACACACCACCGCCACCACCAGTCTAATAAACACTTTCTTAAAAAGAAAAGAAACTGGAAAGTCACGAATACCTATAGGTCGCAGTGCTCAGGTGACCTAGTACTTCCTCCTTTCCTCTTTGCAAGAACTTAATAGCAAACCGGGCGTGGAAATGCATGCCTGAGATCCCAGCACCAGTCAGAGGTACAATGTCCTAGAAAGTTCCAGGCCTGCTAGGCCTGAAATAAAAAGCAAGGAGAGCCATCGGTATGCTCCAAGGTGAGTCCCAGAGGACTGGGTCATTTCAGCTCTAGAGAGTCAGAGACAGGCTGATTCCCAGCCTGGTGTGCTCGGCCAGACCCAGGACAGCAGGAAACTCACCAAAAAAAAAAAAAAAAAGCAATAAATCAAGACAAAAGCTGAGCCAGGCGTGGTGGTGCACGCCTTTAATCCTAGCACTCGGGAGGCAGAGGCAGGCGGATCGCTGTGAATTCGAGGCCAGCCTGGTCTACAAAGCGAGTCTAGGACAGCCAAGGCTACACAGAGAAACCCTGTCTCAAACCCCCCCCCCCCAAAAAAAAGACAAAAGCTGGCCCGGCGGTGGTGACGCACACGCACACCTTTAATCCCAGCACTCAGGAGGCAGAGGCAGCAGTATCTCTTCTGAGTTCCAGGCCAGCCTGATCTACAGAGTGAGTGCCAGGACAGCCAGGCCTACACAGAGAAACCCTGCCTGGAAAAACCAAACCAAAGCTGGCCTGCCATGGCACAAGCCTGTAATTCTGGAGCTTGGGAGGCAAAGGCTGGCAGATGTCTGAGTTTGAGACCAGCCTGGTTTACTGAGAGCTCCAACTGTATAAAAACACTGAAAAACTAAAACCTAGATCTGTTATGATTGTGCTTTTATTTTTGGCTAAAGCTAGATCAGGTAATTTTTTTTTTCCAAAATGAACATCTTATATATCTGTGCTTATCATATATTTCACTTTGATGTGCTTTCATTATATGATTGTCTTAAGGGTTTTGATGTTCATATCAGATGATAGAGGCAGCAGGAATGAGAGTTAGGTTAAGCTATGTGGCCTCAAGCAAGTCCACCTGACTAAACAGTGAGATCAGAGGACAGAAGGTACAACAGTCATGTTGTACTGGTAAGAAGTTGTCTTGAGCCAAAGAATAGTTCATTGTTGATAAAGGGTGCCGCGACTGCATTGCGCAATCAGGGCTCCGGAGGCTGTGTGTATCGGTTCAGCCTGTCACCCCCACGATGGCTTTCATATACTCAGACTGAAACAATCCACAAAGGCTGAAGACACAATACACTAGTCCCTGCGAAAGGGGGAAAGCAGGCTTGGGGCACAGGAGACATACTTTGGTTAACAGGATAAAGATTTAGTTCCTTCTTTCTGAGGAAGGAAGTCGCCTGTGGAGATGCCTAACCCTGAGTTCATAAGCGTGAGGATCAGGGCTGGATCCCGAGAACCCCACATAAAAAGCCAGGCACAACGGTGGGGTGCGCTTGTAATCCCAACAAGGGCAACACAGGCACAGACAGGCGGAGCCCCGGCACTCACTGTCCAGCTAGCTCAACTGACTTGGCAAAGTCCAGGCCGGTGAGACCCTGTCTCAAGCAAAAGGCGAAAGCCTGAGGGACAGCACCTGGGTCGCTCTCTGAACTCCGCATCCAGGTGCACTGGAGAGCTAGGCAAAAAGAGGAACCGGAGAGATGGGGGAGGGGAGTGTGGAAGGGGAACAAACAGGAACGAACTAAAATAATATGTGTGAAAATGCCACAGTGAGTTGGGCATGGTGGCGCACGCCTTTAATCCCAGCACTTGGGAGGCAGAGGCAGGCGGATCTCTTGAGTTCGAGGCCAGCCTGGTCTACACAGGGAGTCCTGGACAGCCAAGGCTACACAGAGAAACCCTGTCTCAAAAAACCAACAACAACAACAAAAGCCACAGTAAAATGCATTGTTTTGTGTGTGTGCTAACCTAAATAATAATTTTTCCTTAATTATTTTTAAAAGACAGGGTCCTTACCTCTGAGACCAGGCTGGCCTCTAATTCACAGTGATCCGCCTGCCTCTGCCTCCCTAGTTTTGGGATTAAAGGCGTGTATTACCACGTCCAGCTAAAATAAATAATTTTCGCTGGGTGGTGGTGGCGCAGGCCCTTAATCACAGCACTCAGGAGGCAGAGGCAGGTGGATCGCTGTGAGTTCGAGGCCAGCCTAGTCTACAAAGTAAGTCCAGGACAGCCAGGACTACACAGAGAAACCCTGTCTCGAAAAAACCAAACCAAAATAAATAAATAAGTAAATAAACAAATAATTTTCTTTTTTTTAAAAAAGATTTATTTATTTATTATGTACACAGTGTTTTTGCCTGAATGTAACAGGCCAGAAGAGGGCACCAGATCTCATCGTAGATGGTTGTGAGCCACCATGCAGTTGCCGGGAATTGAACTCAGGACCCCTGGAAGAGCAGGCGATGCTCTTAAGCTCTGAGCCATCTCTCCAGCCCATAATTTTCTTTTAAAGTCTAAAATTTCGACCTTAGACTTCCTGCTACTATCTCTGGAGATCCTTGTAAACAGTCTCTGGTATTTATACTATGCTTTATACTATGCTTGGAATATAAACACGCATGATATGGGTGTAGATAATGTGTGAACCTCTTTGTTACCCAAATCTCTTCACTGAACACTAGTTTGATGAAATATAAAAGGGGAAAGGGCCCCCAGACATAAGGAGCTTTCAGGCACCCCACCTCTAGGTATGTACTTTCAGACTTAATTACTTGGCCCTGTAGCTGCTTTAGAGGAATTTACTGCAAGGTATTGGATTCCTGACAGGTTATTTCACAGATTACTCTTTACCCAGGGTACCCTTTATGGTAGCAATGCCTTCAGTAATTATCAGTTATTGGGGGCGGGGTTCGTGGAAGGGTTTATAAACCAAGGACTTTTAAACTTTTATTTATTTATTTTACGAGATTTCATTATGTTGCCCAGGTTGGCTGCCAACTTCAGGGCTCAAGAATACTTGTGCCCAGCTAGGGGTGGTGGCACATGCCTTTAATCCCAGCACTCGGGAGGCAGAGGCAGGTGGATCACTGTGAGTTCGAGGCCAGCCTGGTCTACAAAGTGAGTCCAGAACAGCCAAGGATACACAGAGAAACCCTGTCTCAAAAACAAACAAACAAAGAAACAACAACAACAACAACAAAGAAACCAAAAAAGAATCCTTGTGCCCAAGCCCCTGAGCAGCTTGGACAAGCACCACCACTGCTGGGAAGGCTCATAGCTCTATTCCACAGAAACTAAAGCTGGCTGGCTCAAAGAGAAGAATTTATTACCATCTACTGTACACCTAACAGAGTTCAGAAGATGCTGGGGAACTGAGGTCAAGGACAAGCAGGAGAAACAATGTCCAAAATCGTATCTACAAGTCACCTGGTGAGAAAAGCACCATTTGCCCTGCCACCCTCAGTGCTGGGCACTTGCACAACTCAGATGCAGAATGAGATGTGGACTGATGGGCACAGGTCCTGTGTCATGCCCTGGGAGCAAGGGATTTTGGTAGCTTCCTAGCATCTGTAGGTGGGCTGACACCCATCTCGATGCAGGCAGAACTCTCCCAAACCATGGAGTGGTGGAATGCTGAAGAACAAAAGAGGGGACTTGCTGCTCTATTTGTTAGGAATTCGTCTTCTTCTTATAAATTACTATTATAATTTGGTTGGTTGGATTTGTTGTGTATGTGTGTGCTTCAC
>OU015758.1:20321358-20346242 GCA_907169655.1 Acomys percivali | reverse complement strand
ACACATGTGTGTGTGAGATTGAACCGACCTCACAACTGAGATGCCAAGTTACAGCCATGTTCTTCTCATTGTCCTTATGAACAGTCCTGAGTGAGCAGAGAGCCAGAAAATGAAAGGATTTGAAGATGCTTTATACTTGTTTGAACACTTTAATTCTAACACATTGATGCATAGGTTTCCTCCTTGTGTGTGAGGCAGAGGGATGAATGACAGGTGAGGAAAATGCTGTGGGTTAACAGGGTGTGAGATCCTAAGCCCTTGTCCCATTTTAAACTTTTCTTGTGACCTGATGGCTTGCCAGCATCGTTAATATTCAAGGGGACTCTGGAGATTTTTGCTGCCTGAGGGCAAACCCAAGTCAAGCATGGGAAAAGCTACTCAGCACCCCCACCTCCAAGCCTGCCATGTGACTCAGCCACTAGATGCCACCAGGATGTGGAAACTGCCGCTGTTGGTAGCCAGGGTTTTCTTAGACACACTCTTAGTCACAGAACATGAGGACTGAATACACTCTGCAGGAACACCACAGACAACAGTCATTGGTATGTCCTGTGTCCTGGAGCAAGCCATGTGTGGCTGCTGTGCTCTGTTTCACTGCAGGAAGGTTTTCTTTCATTCATTCATTCATTCATTCTTTCTTTCTTTCTTTCTTTCTCTCTTTTTTTTAGACAAGGTTTCTCTGTGTAGCCTTGGCTGTCCTAGACTTGCTTTGTAGACCAGGCTGGCCTCGAACTCACAGAGATCCACCTGCCTCTGCCTCCCAAGTTCTGGGATTAAAGGCATGCACCGCTGCGCCTGACTTGGAAGATTATTTCTTGATGTCTGCCTTATCCTCCATGTGAGAAACTGGTACTGAAAGATAAAAAAAAAAATCTTGCTCCTGGGCTGGGGCTACAGCTCAGTGGTAGAGCACTTGGCTGGTATACCTGAGGCCCTGTCTTCCATCCCTAATACAGGAACAAAGGAAAGAAGTAAAGGAGGGAGGGAGGGAGGGAAGAGCCTGGCAGTGGCTGCGTGGGTAAGGGTACGTGGCTTGCAAGCATGAGGACCTGAGTTCAGATCTCCAGTACCCAAGTAAGAAGCCTAGCACAGCTGGGTGCGGTGACACACCTTTAATCCCAGCACTCGGGAGGCAGACAGAAGCAGGCGGAGCTCTGTGAGTTTGAGGTCAGCCTGGTCTACAAAGAGAGTCCAGGACATCCAGGGCTATGTTAACAGTATGGCTTTGGCTTCTGGCCTGTGGCCCCAAGACTGGGGAGTTGGGAGGGAAACAGAGACAGAAATGGTCACTGAAGCTGGCTGGTGTGTCCCAGGTTCAGGGAGAAGGCCTTGTCAAGGAATATGGTGAAGAGTGCTGGCGGATACCTGGTGTTCTCCTCTGGCCTCCACATGCATACAAACCAGTGTCTACACCTGCTTGCACGCACACGCCACACACACAGGTACATGTGCCTGCATGCACCATATTTACACACACACACACACATACACACACACACACACACACACACACAAGCATCTTCCTTTTTGTGGCGTTTGTTAACAATTCATGAAGGTTCCAATTTCTCCACATCTGTTTTTTTTTTGTTTTTTGTTTTTAATTTGTTTGTTTGCTTTAGGCCAAGTCTCATGTATCCCAGGCTGACCTTGAAGTCCATATGTAGCTAAAAGTGGCCTTAAACTTCTGATCCTCTTTCTCTGCCCTACTGAGGCCTAGGATTACCTAGGATTACCAGCATGCCGCCATAACACGTGGCCAACTTCTCCAAATGGCAAATGTTTACTAACTTTCCTCCCGTTCTCCCTTTTCCTCTCTTGCACTTTCACTAACAGTCATCACAGTAGGGATCTGCATTTCTGGAGAACATTGACTACACATCCAACTTCGTGAACTCACAGACTGACAGATATCCGCCTGCCTCTGCCCCTCTACTGCTGAGATTAAGGCATGCGCCACCACGCCTGGCTCCTTTGTGGGTTTTTTTGTTTTGTTTTGTTTTGTTTGTGGTTACAGAGATTCTGTCTATGGTTTAGATTTGATTTCGATATGTGTTTTTTGGTTTTGGTTTTTTTGTTTGTTTCTGGTGATAGGAACTGAGCTAGGGCCCTGGGCATGTTGGCTCAGTGCTTACCACTGACCTATATTCCCAACTCAAGTTTTAAACTTAGTTAAATCCATCAGTTTGGTCACCAGAAGATGTAAAAACAGCCCCAGAAAATAATCACAATCAGATTCTCTTCAGAAGTGAAAATAATATCATCTGCCCAGGCTTGGCGGGGTTGGCTTAGCTCTGCAGGTGTTTCTGCGTGACTTCTGGCTGTGTGTTCCAGGCTACTTACACACAGCAGGTCATAAAAATTAAAAAGAAGCCAGGCGTGGTGGCGCATGCCTTTAATCCCAGCAATTGGGAGGCAGAGGGAAGTGGATCACTGTGAGTTCGAGGCCAGCCTAGTACAAAGCCAGTGTAGGACAGCCAAGGCTACACAGAGAAATTCTGTCTCAAAAAAACCAAAAAAAAAAAAAAAAAAAAAAAAAAGACTCGGTGTGTGATGTTGCTGCTTAACAATGCAAGACTGATGATCAAAACTTGATCCTCAGAACTCACATAAAGTTAGGAGGAAAGAAGTGAGTCCACAAAGTGTCCTAAGTTTACACACGCACACAGTGGCACATATGCCCCTTCCTCCAATAATAATAAATAACAGGTGTTTTTGTTTTGTTTTGTTTTGTTAGGTTTAGAAGTCAAGCAACAAAATCCAAGATATCTTTTGTATCAGCAGCCATAGCTTCTGAAGCTGCCGCCAGCCTCCTTACTCCAATCCTGGGAAGCCATAAACCAAGTGGGAAACGGAAGGGACCCAGTCCACAAATGCTTCTTGTGTTTTAATTTTGAGACAGGGTCTTACTGTGTAGACATAGCCGGCCTGGAATTTGCTATGTAGACCAGGTTGGCCATGGACTCAGGGGTCCACTTGCCTCTGCCACCACATCCAGTCACAGTGGCTTTTAGCTTGCAGCGGGAAAGGGGAAACTGTAGCAAATGACCTAGAGACTCTCTAGGTCAAAAGATTTTTAGAGAAAGCGGGCTCTATCTGGTGAGGATGCTGTGAGACCTGGGGGTAAAGTTAGGACACTGGGAATGGAGAAAGATTAGGAAAGTGGGTGGCAGAGGTGGCTCTCTCTGGCTGCTATGTCTCACACCCCCGTCCCACTGCCAGGCCCTGCATGCTGAAAGGAGAAAACACTCCCCAAAGTTGTCCTCTAACCTCCACAAGCACATCGTGGCACACCTGCACACACACACACACACACACACACACACACACACACACACACACACACACAAGAGAGAGAGAGAGAGAGACAGAGGCAGAGACAGAGACAGAGACAGAGAGACAGAAACATAGAGAGACAGAGAGAGAATAAATAAATAAATATAATAAGAACATAAAACTGTCATCTAAAGTACATGCCTGGGACTGGTAACCACTTCATTATGCTTTTTTCTCTCCAGAGCTGATTTCAGCAACACTGTTTCATGGAATATTGCACTGGGCTGAGTTTTTAAAAGCAATTCCAAATATTTACTTGCATGCTTTGACCTTTGCCTTGATTACAGGCCAGTTTAAATAGGCTTTTAGGCCTAAAACGAGATAGAAGCTTTGGATTTGAGATAGTACTATAAATGCAGAAAGGGCCAAAGTCCATGCTAAGAAAACGACGTTTTCAAAAGCAAAAATTTGACCAACCAAAACCAACTACACACACACACACACACACACACACACTGTTTTTCTTGCATGAAAGTGAGAGAAGCTCAGGTTTTTGTTTGTTTGTTTCTCTGTTTGTTTTTTGTTTTTCAAGACATGGTTTCTCTGTGTAGCCCTGGTTATCCTGGACTCGTTTTTGTAGACCAGGCTGGCCTCGAACTCACAGAGATCCACGTGTTTCTGCCTCCCGAGTGCTGGGATTACAAGCACGTGCCACCATGCCCAGCCTGAGAGGCTCAGGTTTGATGGCACACACCTGTAGCTCCAGCTACATGGGAGGCTGAAGTACCAGACCAGTCAGAGCAATAGTGCCAGACTTGGTCTCAGACAACAACCAAAAACAAAGGGGGGGGGAGAAAGAGAGAGAGAGAGAGAGAGAGCGAGAGAGAGAGAGAGAGAGAGAGAGAGAGAGAGAGAGAGAGGGAGAGGGAGAGGGAGAGGGAGAGAGAGAGGGAACGCACTTAGGAGGCAGAGGCAGGTGGATCTCTGAGTTTGAGGCCAGCCTGGTCTACAAAGCAAGTCCAAGATAGCCAAGGCTACACAGAGAGACCCTGTCTTAAAAAGCCAAAAAACCATAAAAGAAAGAAACAGAACAGCATATAGATTTTTTTCTTTTTTTTTTTCTTTTTTTGTTTTTTTTGAGACAGGGTTTCTCTTTGTAGCCTTGGCTGTCCTGGACTCCCTTTGTAGACCAGGCTGGCTTCGAACTCACAGCGGTCCGCCTGCCTCTGCCTCCCAAGTGCTGGGATTAAAGGCGTGCGCCACCACCGCCCGGCTTTTTTTTTTCTTTTTTTCTCTCTTCTTTCTCTTTTGTTTTGTTTTGGGGTTTTTGGATTTGTTTTGTTTTGTTTTGTTTTTTTGTTTTTTGAGACAGAGTTTCTCTGTGTAGCCTTGGCTGTCCCGGAACTCAGTCTGTAGACCAGGCTGGCTTTGAACTCAGAGATCTGCCTGCTTCTGCCTTCCGAGTGCTGGGATTACAGGTGTCCACCCTTCCACCCCACCCCCAACCTGGCTGATTTTTTCTTTAAGCCTTTGCCTCTTTGCCTGAAGAAGCTACGGATGGAAGAAGGTTGGTGAGTGCATATTTCTTTCTCCACTTAAAAGCCCACTCCACACTCTGTTCTTTTGCCAGCTTCAAAGGTTAGACTCTCCTTTTCCACATGGTTGGGTTCCTGCGAGTTAGAAGGCACAGCCATGCAGTTCAAAAGGCCCAGACGGGTTCCTTCCTTTTCTTCACATGTTTAAGAAACTGAAGAAAAACAACACAAAAGTGTGGACAGCAATAACCAGTTCCCATGGATAAGGGACGGATATGACATCACAGCCCTTAGTGACTTTGAGGCAGGAACAGAACATTTAGAAATGCTTAAGCTCTTTATTATTTTTAATCCTGGAAGTGGGAGCGGTGTCTGATCCAAAGCCACGGTGGCTCTGGCTATGTACGGGCACAAACACTCAGGCGCAGCGCTCCCCTTCTCTATGAAATCCTCGTGTTACTGACTGATAGCACACAAAACCGGGCTCTGCTCTCTCTCTCCAGCCCCTTTCCAGCTGTGATTATCTAAGTCCCACTCAATACCAAGAGGAGTGTGCAGAGGTTGTTCCAGAAGCACACTTCCCGTAACTCGAAAACACGGAGGCGGCCACTGAGCACAGTGAGGCATGCACCTGGAGGCTTGAGTCTGGGAGTGTGAGGCCGCGCTGGGCAACAGTGAGACCTCTTCTTACCCAAAACTGCATGCTGCAGAGATGGCTCAGTGGTTAAGAGCACTGGCTGCTCCTCTAGAGGACCGGGGTTCAATTCCCAGCACCCAAGTGGCTGCTCTCACAGCTGTCTGTAACTCCCGTTCCAGGGGATTTGACACCCTCACACAGACATACATGCTGTGCAAAACCAACGTACATAAAACAAACAATAAATCATTGAAAACAGACAAAACCTCTGTCCTTTCTGAGCTGTGTCTAGACTTTGGAATTGTCCTCCAGTGAAGAAGTCTTAAATTATGAAGGCCAGGGGAGCCCCACCCAACCAAATAAAACATGCAGGCAGAAAAACAACCTCCCGCTTTCCCCTCTCAGGAACCCGTACACTTACTCTATTAACTCCAGCGTCCAAAGCCCAACTAGTGGCCAGTCTTTCCTACAACCTATGTAGAACCCAAGACCCCTGGCTTCACGTCTCCACTCATTTATTCCATCACTCACCACCTGCTGGGGGATGGCTTGGATCTTAGGTGTCTCTCTTTGTTTCTTTTTCTTTTTTCATTTTTTGCTTTTTTGAGACAGGGTCTCTCTGTGTTAGCCTTGGCTGTCCTGGACTCGATTTGTAGTCCAGGCTGGCCTCTGCCTCGTGAGTGCTGGGATTAAAGGTGTGCGCCACCACCATACCAGGCTATCTTAACTCCTCTGGATTTCCATAAAAACCGGCCAAATGGTTCTGAAAACTCTCATAGCTCAAAGCAACTTTGATTCTTTCAAGTGCTACCATGATGACCTAATACCAGGCCGAATTTCTCTTGCACAGAAAGGAACAAATACTTGATATTCATCTTCATTGTTTTCTGTGAGTGGGTTTCCTGTTATTTTTTCTTTTCCTTCTGTCTGGGGGAAGGGAGTAAAGGAAACTTCCTGGTTAACCCCTCCTGTAGGGAACAGGCTTGAGAAAATAAACAGAAGGAAAAGGCAGAGCTTCTCATCAAAGTGTTAGCAGCAGAAGTTAACTCTGGTGTACTTGAGGATAGTATTAAAAGCAAGAAAGCTACTCACTACTCAATTAAAGTGACAGCAGTGCAAAGTACAAGGAGAAAAGAAGAGATCTGGGAGGATGTCCTTTGGAGGAGGAGGGACCTTCACAAGCTCATAGAATTCAAGGCAGGGAAGACAGTTAAGTGATTGCAGTCAGTTCGGGAACGTGTGCAGAATTAAGAGAAGCCACTGTTTAAAGAAGAGAACTTAAAGAAGGCTTAAAACGTAGGAGTCAGAAGCCAAGCCTGTAATCCCACCACTAGGGGAGGCAGAGGCAGGCAGATCTCTGTAAGTTCAAGGCCAGCCTGATCTACCAAGTGAGCCCAGGACAGACAAGGTTATATAGAGAGAAATCCTGTCTGGAAAAACCAAAGCAGCAGCAGCAGCAGCAACAACATAGGAGTCAGTACCTCAGCTTAGTCCTGAAGCACTATTTTAGAATATTGACCTCCAAACACAAAAGAGAAAGAACACTCCAGGGAGAGGTATTTGTGTGAGCAAAAGACAAGTCCTAGAGAGGGGCTTATATACAGCAGCTAAGCAGGTCCACTGAGACTGAGAAAGGAGAATGCCCTCAGGTCCTTACCTCCATCTCTCACCCAGAAATGTTATCATCATCACCATCCTCATCCTCATCCTCATCACACCTCATTTTGTAAGCCTACCTAAGAGAAAAGGCTGCTTTGATTTTTTTTCCCCCTATGCCACTTACCCTCCTTAGTAAGTGTGCTATTTGTCTTTCATTGGTTTGATACCAACTAGAGAGAGTGCTTTGGGAAGAAGAGCCCTCAGCTGAGGAGCTGCCTCCATCAGATCAGACTGGCCTGTGGGCATCACTGCGGGTCACCATGATGAATGGTTGATATAGAAGGACATAGCCTACTGTGGGGACTGCCAGCTCTGGGCCTGTGGTCCTGGGTGGTATAAGAGAGCAGGCTGAGAAAGCTGCGCAGGGAAGCAAGCCGGTAGGTAGTACCTGTCCATGGACTCTGTTTGAGTTCCTGCCTTGGCTTCCCTAATGGACTGTAAACTGTAAGTCAAGCCTTCCTTACCGATTTGGTTTTGGTTAGTGTTTTTATCACAGCAACAGTAAGTAAATAAGTAACATATATCTTATGTAGGGGAAGGATTGGTTAGTTCATTAAAGCCAAATAGAAGATAGGTCATCAGAAAGTGGTGAAAAGCAGGCATGCACACATGCAGTGGGGAGACGGGAGAAGAGCTTAAAAAGGGTCAATTATATGTGTTAGAATAAAAAAAAATCAGGCATAAAAAAGTGTTCTAGAGCCAGGCATGGTGGCACATGCCTTTAATCCCAGCACTCAGGAGGCAAAGACAGGTGGATCTCTGTGAGTTCAAGGCCAACCCGGTCTACAAAGTGAGGCTACACAGAGAGATCCTGTTTCAAAAAACCAAAAAAAAAAAAAAAAAAAAATGTTCTATGTATAAATCTCAGATATATGTATGTGTGAGAAAGTAAATGTGGCCCAGTTGCATTTACTATAAACAATTGGTAAACACTGGTAAATATACCATCAGACTATGTTCCTTCTTTTTCTTTTCCCTTTTTTTTTTTTTTTTTTTGAGACAGGGTTTCTCAGTGTAGCTGCCCTCAAACTCACAGGGACCTTGCTGCCTCTGCCTCCCTGAGTGCTGGGATCACAGGCTTCGGTTTGAACCTCCTGCTTGTGTCCGCTGTGGGGGGAATGGAGTTCATGGCTTTGCACACGTTCTGTCCATACTTTGCCCCGGAGCTACATCCCTAGCCCTCTCTAGGTTTGAAGATTTCAATATAGTAAGTTAGTAAACAAACATTAAAACATTTCTTTTAAAAAATATTTATTTATTATTATATATACAGTGCTCTGTCTTCATGTACACCTGCAGGCCAGAAGGGGGCATCATATCACATTATAGATGGTTGTGAGCCACCATGTGGTTGCTGGGACTTGAACACAGGACCTCTGGATGAACAGTCAGTGTTCTTAACCTCTGAGGCATCTCTCCAGCCCCCTAAAACATTTCTTTTCTTCCTCTAGTTTTCAGAACTGAGAGAAGCCCGTGATTGGAGCAGGGCTTCCAACATCTCGCTTCCCTGGCCTTCTTTTCTGAGTCCTGTTTCTGGGCCTCTCCCAGCCAAGGCCAGCCCTCAGGGTGGACTTTCATGTAGGAAGATGCAGGAGTCACTTCTGTTGCTATCATCTGGTTTCAGATCACCTCAGCTGCTGTTGTTTCTCAAGTTCAATCCTTTCTATGCAGAAGCTACAAAGTTTAGAGATAAAATGCATGCGTTATCTAAAATACTATTTAAAAAAATGGGAAAATGTAGCCAGGTGTGGTGGTGCATGGCTTTGATCCCAGGACTGGAGAAGCAGAGGCAGGTGGGTCTCTGTGAGTTCAAGGCCAGCCTGGTCTACAAATAGAGTGTAGGACAGCCAGGGCTGTTACACAGAGAAAGCTTGTCTCAAAAACAAAAAACAAAACAAAACAAAAAACCAACCCCCCCCCCCCAAAAAAAAAGGGAAACTGTCTTAGCTGTACTTTCAAAGCTCCATACAACTCAAATCATAAGCTTTAATTTAAAGGCCTTGGCTCAGGGAAAACCAGGATTCTTGGCTTCAACACTGAAAAGAATTTCAGGATTGCCAGGTTGAGAAGCAGGGTTGGTGATGTGTGTGTGTGTGTGTGTGTGTGTGTGTGCGTGTGCGTGTGTGTGTGTGTATGTGTATACACATACACATATATATATCACTTTTATTTCACATGCATTGGTGTTTTCCCTGTACATATGTTCAGTGTGAAGGTGTCAGGTCCTCTGGAACTGGAATTACAGACAGTTGTGAGCTGCCATGTGGGTGCTGGGAACTGAACCTGGGTCCACTGATAGAGCGATCAGAGTTCTTAACTGCTGAGCCATCTCACCAGCCCCTATTAAGTATATTTTAATATAGGCTTAAGAATGAGGGTTAAGAGAAAGAGAGGCACTCAAAGACACACTGAGAGTAGGGGAACGTCAGACATACTCAAGCGCAGGTGTGGGTGCAGGCTTTTCTAAGAAATAGTAAGCAATTGTCTTAGCATTAATCATATGCACTTTTTTTCCCCTGCTTTGTTTTGTTTATTCGAGACAAGGGTTTCTCTATGTAGCCCTAGCGTTCTAGACTCACTCTGTAGACCAGGCTGGCCTAGAAGTCACAGAGATCCACCTGCCTCTGCCTCCGAGAGTGATCGGATTTATAGGAGTAAACTACCACTGCCCTTGCTCATTCCTCTGGTTGCTAAAGACTTCCCTCCTCCCTTCTCTCTTCTGATAAAGAGATACTTGAAGTGGCTCCTAAGATTCCTTGGGTGGAATTATGTTTTGATAAGGTAAAACCAGATGCCACTGGTATTGCATAAGGAGTTCAGTCTTTTCCCTGCAAATAAGGTTTCTGGTGAGATTACTAAAAAATTGAAGGTTCATTGCCAGGAAAGGGAAAGGCCTTAGGCAGGTGTTAACTCTGTTGCTGCCAGCAAAGGCTGTAACTGGATTCCAGAGTGAGAAACTTCTCTCTCCACTTCAACCTCCTTCTATTTTTTTCCCCTTTGTTTTTGTTTTGTTTCTTTTGAGATAGGGTCTCTCTGTGTAGCCTTGGCTGCACTGGACTTGCTTTGTAGATCAGGTTGGCCTCGAACTCACAGCACTCCACCTGCCTCTGCCTCCCAAGTGCTGGTATTAAAGTCGTGTACTACCATACCCGGCTCTTAAACACATTTTTAATTGACAAATTTAAACAGTATATATGTATGGTGTATATGGCATTTTCATGTGTGTATGCCTTGTAGAATAGCTCAAATTTAAATTTTTTATTGTTATTACATTTTAAAGTTTGGAGACATAGAAAGTCAGCAGCCCTATGAAGTTAAAATTAGATATGAGAACAAAATATTTGCAGTATTTGATTAATGTTTATTTTATATTCTTTTCTCTTTTGAACTAAAAGTCTCAGAAAGAACTGAAGAGACAGACAGCCAGTGGTTAAGAGCAGCTGCTGAAAAGCCAGGTGGTGGTGGCACAAGCCTTTAATCCCAGCACTCAGGAGGCAGAGGCAGGCGGATTGATGTGAGTTCGAGGCCAGCCTGGTCTACAAAGTGAGTCCAAGACAGCCAAGGCTACACAGAGAAACCCTGTCTTGAAAAACCAAAAGAAGAAGGAGGAGAAAAAGGAGAAGGAGAAGAAGAAAAAATTAAGAAAAAAGTCAGTCAGAGCTTCCTTTTTGCCTTATTCATATCTATACCCCATCCTATACCAAACACATTTACTTCATCCTCAGCTCTTAGGAAGTTATTCCCAACACATTTGTACATAGGGCACCCACCATCTTCATCTTCTAACAAGGTCTCTAAGTCCTAGTCTGTGAAAGCTTCTTATCAGCCAGGCATGGTGACACATGCCTGAAATCCTGGCACAGGCAGGCAGAGGCAGGAAGACAGTAAGCTTAGGCTGGCCTGGGCTAACCTGGTCTTACGGAAGACCTGAGTTTAATTCCCGCTGCCCGCATGGGAGCTGTTGGGGGAAGGAAAAAAAAAAAAAGATCTTGCAAAATATAAAATTCCTACATAGGAATGTATGAAGCATATCGTTTAAGAAACTATTATATGGTAAACAGCCATGTAGGGGGGAAAAAGCCTACACCCAAGAGAAGAAACAGAATACTTATCAACCATGGAAGAATGCCTAGGAATAATAAGTAGTTGTAACAACTGCTAAGAACATTAATTAGCTCAGGCATCAGGTGACTGAGTCGTGGCTTAGCAGATAGCTCGAAATGACCAAACCATCCTGAGCTTTAGCCTTCTGATGCCTAAAATGAGGAAAACAATAGTAGTCCATACGTTTTGGGAAGGCCAAAGCTCACGTTGCAGGAGGCCCAGTGCCCAATGACTGCGTCACTGTGCAGCTGTTATTAATTACTCTTCTCTGAGGCTGAGACTCAGGTGCTGACACGCATCCACTCATGGCCCTTTGTTTCACCAGGATCCCTCCCAGGAGGATCTTGCTTCATACACAAACAGCGAGCAGCTCGTGGCTTACTCACCTAGAGTCCTCTGAGAAGCTGCCCCACAAATTCTTCCATAAGTGTGTCCAAGGAAACTGCCTTGTGCAGACGGGGTGCCTCCCTCCCTTCTTTCAGGCCAGGCCGGCAGCCACTCCCCAAAGTGAGGTGCCCTTAAACAAATACCAGATATTGGGTTCACTCACTAGATTGGCACGGTGGAGGGGGAAATGGTTTAATCTCTCCTTTTTCTCCTCTAAACCCTGGTACTAGTAATTTAAGCCTCGAAGAAGAATGTGCCAGTGCCAGTTTCATGATGGCAGGTGTCTAGGCAAGTGGTAGACAGTGCTGAGCAGGCATCCTGGGTTTTGGAACATTGATTAGACATTCGATATTCCACAACAGCTTATGAATGTTTTGGGGGACATGCTTTCCCAAATTGTAGTAAGGCACTAATTTTACTTAATTTTTATTTTTCATGCAATGCTGAGGCTAGAGGGCTTTATAAGTACTAGTAACCATCCTGTCACTGAGAGAGATCCCTAGACTGCTTTTACTTTTCACAAACTCTATTTATTTTGTCTACATGCATGTGCCCACACTCATGCCTTGGCTTGTGTGGTTTCTTTCCTGGGACTCACTCTGTAGACCAGGCTGGCCTTGAACTCACAGAGATCCGCCTGCTTCTGCCTCCCAAGTGCTGGGTTTAAGGGCATGCACCACCATGCCTGGCTTTTCTAGACACTTTCCATCATTACCTAGTGAGCACTATACAAGCAGCAGTGAAAATACACAGGTTAGATCTTTCCATATTATAACACTGTTTGGAAAATTAATCTGAAGCAAATGAAAACAGCACACACCCTCTTAACAGAAAACATAGGAAGTTGATATTTTTGCAGTTCAAAATGATCAACTACTGCCAATTTCATACAGCTCAACTTACTTTCTTCCTTTTTTTAAAAGTTATTTATTTATTATGTACACAGTGTCCTGCCTGCATGCCAGGAGAGGGCACCAGATCTCATTATAGATGGTTGTGAGCCACCATGTGGTTGCTGGGAATTGAACTTAGGACCTTTGGAAGAGCAGCCAGTGCTCTTAACCTCTAAGCCATCTTGCCAGCCCCTTCAACTTACCTTCTTAAACTTTGATAATAAATAGCAACTAGAAGGCAAGTTTCGGGCTGGAGAGATGGCTCAGTGGTTAAGAGCGCCACCTGCTCTTCCAAAGGTCCTGAGTTCAGTTCCCAGCAACCACATGGTGGCTCACAACCATCTATGATGTAACCTGGTGCCCTCTTCTGGCCTGCAGGTAAACAAGCAGACAACACTGTATACATAATAATAATAAAAATAAATCTTTAAAAAAAAAGGCAAGTTTCATTAAAATAGGGGTTTTGTCTCCTCTATGAACAGAGGAAGCACTGAGAAAATAGGTTCTTGGCTGGAGAGCTAGTTCAGTGGTGGAGCCTGTACTCAAGCACGTACAAGGAAGGCTCTTGGTTCAGTCTCCATCCCTGGATGACAGACAGGTGGGAGAACTGGGAGGAGGAGGAGGAGGAGGAAGAGGAAGAGGAAGAGGAAGAGGAAGAGGAAGAAGCAGTCTTCTTAAATGAGCAATGTGGACAAGCAAACAGGAGGGTGCGGTGCAGCTCTAATGCAAGCAGCCTTGGGAGGAGGAGGCAGGAGGAAGAAGGACTGTAAATAAATTACAAGGACTAATCTTCCTTCAAAAGCAAGGCACAATTTTTGTTTAAATTTAGGGTGGAAATAAGAAAAATAATACTATATGCATATTATCATCATCATGAAATGACCTTTTTACTTGAGAGCTTACTCAAGAGTTTTGAAATGTATATTCATACTGAAAATTATGCATGAATTTTCATAAACAGTATTCTTTTGTTTTTGTTTTTGTTTTTTCGAGACAGGATTTCTCTGTGTAACAGAGCCTTGCCTATCCTGGACCAGGTTGGCCTAAAACTAACAGAGACCTGCCTGCTTCTGCCTCCCAAGTGCTGGGATTAAAGGTGTATGCCACCACACCCAGCCAATAGTGTTCTTTATAATAGTCTAAAAGGAGAAGCAATGTCAATTTCCAACAACTGATAAAAGGATAAATAACATGTGATATAGCCATGCAATGAAATATTAGTCATAAAAAAGATTAAGGTACTAACACATGGACCAACATGGATGAAACAAGAGGAGAGTGTGCTAAGTAAAAGCCAGAAACTTGAGGTCATGGATTGTATTACACATTCATATAAAGTACTCACAATAGGCAAATCAACAGAGATAGAAAATCCATTAATAAGTTGGTCTTGGTGCACACCTTTAAGCCTAGCATTTGGAAGGCAGACGCAGGTGGAACTCTGTGAGTTGGAAGTCAACCTGGTCAATAGAGTGAGTTCTAGGACAGTCAGGGCTGTTAAAGAGAAACCCTGTCTAAACAAAACAAAACAAAAAACAAAAACAAAAACAAACAAACAAAAAGAAAAGAAAGAAAGAAAGAAAGAAAGAAAGAAGAAAAACAATATTGTCAGGGGTTAAAAATAGAAAATGACTACTAATTGTATTGAGTTTCTTTTTGAAATGATGAAAATGTTCTGGAATTACAACACAGTGGCAACGGTTATACAACCTTGTGACTTCTAAAAATATTAAACGCATACTTTACTTAAAAATATTTTAAGCTGGGCGGTGGTGGCTCGCGCCTTTAATCCCAGCACTCAGGAGGCAGAGGCAGGCGGATCCCTGTGAGTTCGAGGCCAGCCTGGTCTACAAAGGGAGTCCAGGACAGCCAAGGCTACACAGAGAAACCCTGTCTCAAAAAACCAAAAAAAAAAAAATTTTTTTTTTTAATTGGGGCTGGAGAGATGGCTCAGAAGTTAAGAGCACTGGCTGCTAATCCAAAGGTCCTGAGTTCAATTCCCAGCAAACATGGTGGCTCACAACCACCTGTAAGGGAATCTGATGCTCTCTTCTGTCATGCAGGCATACATGCAATAGAGTGCTTATATACATAAATAAATAAATCTTGAAAAAATATTTTAAGATGGCCCAGTGGTTAAGAGCACCAGCTGCTCTTCCAGAGGACCCTAGTTCAATTCCTAGCACCCACATGGCAGCTCGCAACGGTCTGTAACTCGGGTTCCAGTGGATCCGACGTCATTGCACAGACATATATGTAGGCCAAACACCGAATGTACATACAAATAAATAAATTAATTAAAATATTTTAATCAAAAAATTTAAGCATATGGATAAATTGCCTGCATGTATGTCTAAACAGCACTTGTGTGCCTACTGGCCAGAAGAGGGTGTCAAAACCCCCAGAACTGGAGTTCCAGCTGTTTATGAGCTACTGTTTGGTGCTGGAAAGTGAACAAGCTGCTGCAGAAGAGCAGCTGCTGCTTTCAACGGCTGAGCCATCTCTCCAGCCCCAGAGAGTACATTTTGCAAGGATAAATTTTTGGTTTATGAACTAAGATGGAACCTTTGGGCTTCAAGCATGACAAGGCGGATGCTCTGGGGATGAGACTCACTACCCAGCCAACTGATATTTATTTAATTATTTTTAAATAGTAAAAACAACAACAACAACAAGACACTTCTTATGAGGTCTCTTCAGAACAGGACAAAACACATTGCAAGATAATAGATAGGTATTTACAAATGGTACAGCATTAGGAAATGTCCCCTTGTTTAATTATAATCTGAGTTGGAATGTTTGGAAATTTTAGCAATCTGACAGCTAACATTAAGAGGATTAACCTGGCTTCAGTATGGCTAATATTATTTAATCCGCATCATTCAAAAACTATAGTCACATCGAAATAATTATAGCTATGACCTCAGGAAAAATCACTAATTAGATTAACAATCTATTAAGGCTATCATCACTTAAATTTTTACTTCCTGAAGTACTGAATTGTGCTTTAAGATCCTAATGCAGAGGAGAGCCCCACCTCTAGCTATTTAATCAGAGGCAGAAAAGAGTATGGGATAGGACAGAAATTTATTAGCAATGCAGACTTTCAGGATTGGAACGCCAAAGGAAGCAAGGCTTAACGAAATTTAGTCTCATCTTTGGTTCAGATAGTTAGCTAACAAGAACTAAACTCTCTATATCGTAGAGCACAGTTGATAATAAATACAACGAACACACGGGCACACGTCACCAGGCAGCGTATGAGCTAAAAAAAAAAAGCCCCTAGCAACTAGAGCAGTTTTTGTTTTGAGCCAGAAAAGAATATTGAAACGGTTTCAAATCCCTTTAGAGTAGACTCAATCACACCAGAGCTACGTTTAGTGCATGTGTGGGCGAGGACCCTTTGGCCTGGTGATTCTGCGTGACGTGACCTGCGTATTTTACGGTAATGCCTCTTCATTTTAACCAGTCCAGAGGAATGGCCTCCCCCACCCCCCACCCCCGTTGGAACAAGCATCGGGGTACTGCTTTCCAACAAAACATTTAATAAAACCTGGCAGCAGGATACTGTAGTGAGAGGACTCAGACTTTTTTTTTTTTTTTTTTAATCAGCTCTCCAGGGACCCTTGGACCCTCTATTGGAGTAGCAAAACAGCTCCCTCCAGACCTCACTCCACCTCTTCTGGAACCAACACGCCGCAGGGGCCCTGAAATGGCCAGATCTCCAAGCACCCCCAAGGTGGTCTGGGATCACTTTGATCCCGCTTACCACCTTGATCCCAAGACCGTCTTCTCCGCACGCCTCTGTCAGCTCCAGGCAAAGTCGGCGCGGTTCCTTTAACTTGCTCCGGGTGGTGAGCCTGGCCCGGTCATCCCGCCTCCTCCTTCGCCGCTCCCTCCCCCTCCCATCCGAGTTTCAGGTGAATGGGTCACGGAGGGAGGAGGCCGGCCACGCCACACCTTGTCGCTAGTGCCCACCTCCGGCTCCCTCTTTCCTCAGGCAGTGGCGGTGGAGTTGAGGGAGAGCGGTCCGTCACACAGAGCAACAGGCTAGGGGCGCAGCAGGTGGGTTCATAGCTCGCAGCCCCGGTAGGGTTCGGCCTGAAGTTGGTGCGCATGCCCGGGGGCAGGGGATGGGGGGGGCGGAGGCGGAGGACAGTGCTCCCGGCTCAGTTGAAGCTGGCGGCTGGCAGTGCGGGTGGCAGCAGGTGCAACCGCCAGGTGAGCTCTCGGGGTTCCTGTCGCCCAGGTCAGTGCGAGGCAGGTGCAGCGCTGGGGGTCCCCGAGGGCGCCCCGCTGCGGCTAGGAGACCGGGAGCGGCGAGGGCGCGCGGAGCTAGTTTCGGTGGCAGTTTCGCCCTGGACTTGGGGCTCGCAGAAACCGGAGAAGCGCGGGTGCCTGAGCGCAGTGCAGGAGGCTTTGGGGTGCTCTCTCTCGAGGAGCAACTTTCTGTTGTTACAGACGCAGGAGCCTCGTCGGCAGATCCAGCGCTCAGCTCGGGCGCTGGAGATCTGTGGGCTTCTCGGGGGCGGGGGGGGGGGGGGGGGGGGCGGGGGGGGGGGTGGGTGGGTCTCCAGTTAGGGCTGAGTCAGGGCGTCGCAGGACGACATAGATCCCTGTGGCCCGCGTGGTTTCCATCCCGTTGGTAATTCATCCGAGGAGAGGGGAAGGGAGGGGTCTTCTGTAGTGTCCCCAGAGCCTCGACGTGTATCACTTGGCTGTTTGGAACAGGGGCGGGCGGTAGGTGCGCCCTTGTTTATTTCAGCTATCTTTTCGAATGAAGCTGGATTTCGAGGGAACCTGCTCTCCCTGTGGATTCTCATCCGTGACCACGGGCTGAGGACCTGCCCCCCGGGCAGAACCTGCTAGGCTGCCCTGAGCTGGCGGGGGGTGCTTCCGAGCGCGGTGCTGCTGTAGGGCGCACGGTCGCGGGGACCACAGCGTGCCTAGGCTGTCCACTTTGAAGACCTCCCGGGCAAAGCTGGCCCCGCGAGTCCAGGGGAAAGTGGCCTGCATCGGAGGAAGTATGCAAGGACAAGTGGGTGGGGACCAAAATGGCCTCTGCATCTTGGCGCTAGAACAACTCTGAGCCCCTTTAGTCCCAGCAGGAGTGGTTGTATCCTCCAGCCTACCCGGGACTCACCGGGCAAACTGCCACTAGGGGAATTACCTGGGGCGGGGAGGAGGCAGCTTTCCAGGCAGGTTAGTAGTGTGTGGCTCTTGGGCACAACAGGTGTGTTACTGGAATCCCAGGAAAAGAGAAATGCTTCCCAGTAAGGCACTTTCTATGGTTGTTCAGTGTAACAGTAGTTCCTTAGCACCGTACGTATGAATCTTGTATTTCCACTGGTAGTGTCTTTCTCTTTTCTTTGGATTCATCTAGCTGTTAATGCTTTCTTTGTTAGCAATGCGATGTCGAGGTTAGCAAGTTAGATTTAAAGTGTGTGTGGGAGGGTAGGTGGTGGGGAACTCTACATTCCGGCAGCTTCTAGGCAATTTAGGAAGTAAGGAACAGCGCCGCCTCGCATGAGGTTCTTTGTTGAAGGTAAATCCTACTAGAACTCTATCTTAAAGGTTAGGGTGTTTATGCTTCCCTGGTAGCCCAAGGTCGGAATTTCAGGGTGCATTATAAACAACAAAGAAACAAACAAGAAACCAAAACAGCTTCAAAAATTTGTATCAGGCAGAATACAGAAAACGTAAGCCAACCAATGAGGACTAGAGACTTTCAGAGAAAATACCTACTATAGCGAGCTGAGGCACTTTTCAAACCAGCCCGTCTGTACCACTGCCACCTTAGAATGGAGATTTAATCTGTGTATCATTTGCACGTTAAGCAATTTGACACACTGAGGAATACATTTTAGGGCTCTGCTACCTTATAGCTGAGCTATGTATTCCTAACCCCCAAGCAAACTTATGTTTTAGTTTTTAATTTTTCTTGGGTATTGTTTGGAGCACTTACAGTTTTTTATTTGTTTGTTTTTCCTGAAGTACTTGTGGCTTGTAGTTTGGGATGGGACCTTTTATCCTTGCCTTCCTGACAAGCTCACAAATTACACTATACTGTTGTCTTCTTCTCCTTCCTTTGTCTCAGAATGTAGCAAGCGTGGACTTTTGGCTGACCTCAACTTGATAGATTTCCTGCTAATTTGTGTAGTTCAAGACATTCACTGCTGGACTGAAATCCCAGATCAGTGCTATGGCCAAGTGTTGATGGGCCATCTCTTTGTGCTAAGGAGCAAGCAGACAAGGTGATGGTCAAGATGTACACAAGTGTTTGTGGAGCTCTGATGTTCCACCTGGGGTGGAGGAAAATTACTGAGTGGTCCGTAGAGTATCTCTGAGATGACATTTGAGCTCTGAACTGAAATTGGGGCCTTGACTGGCAAGGTCAAGATCTTTGTTGTGGGCAGAGGATAGTGGTCCAGAATTTGGGAAGTAGGGGCAGATTGATCTCTGGGAGTTTGAGGTCAGCCTGGTCTACATAGAGAGTTCTAGAACAGCTGGAGCTATATAAGGAGATCCTGTCTCAAAAAGGCAAAAGATGGCTTAGCAGGTAAAAGCACTTGCCACCAAGCCTGATGACTTGGTTTTGGTCCATGAGCCTCATATGAAGGGAATAGAATGCCAAAAGTTGTCATCTGACCACACATGCCAGGAGACATGAATGTGAATTAGTTAATACAAACAAATAGATCCTCTCTGGGAACTGGGATGTAGCTCAGTGGTAGAGTTCTTGATTAGCATGTATGATGTTCTAGGTTCAATCCCAGGTAGGGGAGGGGGGAAAAAAAAGATCCTGCTTGGGTTTCTTCAGTTTAAGGAAAGTTTTGTTTTGTTTTGTTTTAAAGTATCTGTTCGTTTTACTTTATGTGTATGAATGTTTTGCCTGCATGCACATATGTGCACGCACACGTATGCCTGTTGGATCACTGGAACCAGAGTTACTGATAGTGGTCAGCCACTATGTGGGTGCTGGGAATTGAACCCCTATCTTCTGCAAGAGCAACAAGTGATTTTAACCTTGGAGCCATCCCTGCAGCCACTAGAGAGAGATTCTTAATATATGTACTTTAGAGTTTGTTGTTGTTCTTGTTTGTTTTTGAGACAAGGTCTTTCTGTTATGTAGCTCTGGCAATCTTGGAAGTTTCTGTGTATCCTAGACTGGTCTCTAACTCAGAGATCCACCTGCTAATGGTGTGTTGTGTGTGTGTGTGTGTGTGTGTGTGTGTGTGTGTTGGTTTTTCGAGACAGGATTTCTCTGTGTAGCCTTGACTGTCCTTGACTCACTTTGTAGACCAGGCTGGTCTTGAACTTACAGACATACTCCTGCCTCTGCCTCCCAAGTGCTGGAAATGCTGATTCTCTGTCTAACACATTCTGTAAGGATCAGTTGGCTGCCTGCTACTGTTTATGCTCTGCTGAGGAAAGTGACCAGTGAGCCCTTTAGGCCATGTCCTAGAGGCTGTCCTTTCCCTTAGAGTGCTGCCTAGCCTTACTCTTTAGCTCCTGGTAGTAAAGCTTTGTCACAGACTTAGGGACCTTGAAGTACAAACTCTAAAAATACTAAGTAGCTCCTTGCCCAGGAGCAGGAGCTCAAATGGTTATTTGTTATTCTTGGAGGGGGTGGAGTCAGGGCCTAGGGGAAACTTCCCAACATTGAGATGAAATCTGACCCTGTGGTTTTGGGTGTTTTGTTTTGGTTTTGGTTTTAACCATTTCTAGGGCTGCAAAGACATTTCTTAAAATGTTTCAGGGCTTTTAGAGTAGTCTAAAAGGACAGAAAAAGGCACCTAGTTCTCCAGAGCAAGTGTCTCCTGTTTTCCAATTATTTTTAAGGCATGTTGTTTTGTTTTTTTATTTTATTTATTTATTTATTTTTAATCCTAAAGTGTCTTCCACTTTCCTAGATCTGAACCTAGGGTGGAACCTGATGCACACATTCAGGTTTTGTTTCTTTTCCAAGGCCGCTGAGCTACAGCCCCAGCCCCTGTTGGCTTCTTTACAGCATTCCTAGATATGAACACTGTTCCTGAGCACTCTCTAAGATCTCTATACAGCCTTTGCTAAAATTCTCACCAAAGGAAATGTACTTTTTTGCAGGGGTAGGGAATGCACCTCTAAGAATGAACGCCTGACAACTCGGATCTCCTTTATCCTGTATTCTCATGTGGATTTTGATGAATTACACTGTCTATTCCTTTTCCCTGTTTCCTCTCCCAATCTCAGTCTGTCAGTTTCCAGGGAAGCAGGCAGTGGCAAAACCTGTGGGCAGCAGCAGCTGGTTTACCGTCTTTGTTTTATTAGTTCTGGGTATTGAACTCAGGGCCTTCTGACTGAAGGCCACTGAGCTACACCCGAAGCTCCGAGCGTACCTTTCTAAGTGACTTATACACCTCAGCGCCTGAGCGCTTACCTCCCTCACCTTTCTAGTAACCACTTCAGAGAATGAAGGCCTCTGCTTTCCTTGGCCCGGCCAAGGCCAGGGTTATTCCTCCGTTTGACAAAGAGGTAAGTCATGGAAGCTCAGAGAACGTGAAAAGGTTTGTGAGCTTAGACATGGGGCGCATGGAACCACCACACTTCTTCAACCTCATTCTGATCTGGCACAGACCTTGCTTAGTCTCGATGGACTCCTAGCCCTTGGCTATTAGTTATTCTTTCCAGTGTTTGGTCAGCTGGGAACCTGGATAGCCTTGCCACCACGAGAGCCCTCATTCCAGGTGAACAGAAAGGCGCCCGCTTGCTCTTTGTGCTGTTATTTAACGTCTTGGGAATCTGCCCAATCCTTCAAGTTTGTATTCCAGAATCCCTGAGTTCTTTTTCTGTGCTCTTGCCTGGCAACCATCTTCAGAAGAGAAATCAAGGTGTGGCTAGAACTGTTAAAAATCTGCTTTCTAAAATTGTTTCCATGATTTAGAAGTCCCTGCTATTGGAAGAAACATGACAGCCAAACTTCACTTCTGGAAACAACACTTAAAATAGAGATTCTGTTTGAATTTCTGACAATGAAAGCCTGAATCTGACTTGATTTCGTTTTTTGTTTTTTTCTTGTTTTTTCGAGACAGGGTTTCTCGGTGTAGCCGTGGCTGTCCTGGACTCACTTTGTAGACCAGGCTGGCCTTGAACTCACAGTGATTCTGCTGCCTCTGCCTCCCAAGTGCTGGGATTATAGGCGTGTGCCACCACCGCCTGGCGAAATTTAGTTTTTAAGAAGTGACTCAGAGCCTGGAATTTAGGGATAGAGGGCATCACCGTGCTCCTCTTCTTTTTTTTTTTTTTTTTTTTTTTTTTTTTTAAGTCAGGGTCTCACTATGTAAACTGAGCTGCCCTAAAACTTGCTCTGTAGACCGGGCTGGCCTTAAACTCATAGAGATCCTCCTGCCTTTCCCTCTTTTTTTTTAAAAATTTAAATGTAAAATTTTTATTTTTTTCTACCTTTGTCTCTTAAGTGCTAAGATTAACTGCATGCTGCCACACCTAGATTGCCTTTTGTATTTTGGGGGAAAAAGGTTTATGTATTAATGTGTAGGGGTGTGTGTGTGCCAGAATACGTTATGTGCACCGCATGCATGCAGGTACCTGACGAAGCCAGAATGTCGGATCCCAGCAACGAGAGTTGCTGTCTGATGTGAGTGCTGGCAACCAAACCCAGGTCCTCTGCAAGAGCAGTAAGCATTCTAAATTGCTGAGCCATTTCTCCAGCCCCTGCATTGATTTTAGAGACAGTCTCACACCGAAACCCAAGCTGAGCTCCAACTCTAGACAGTCCTGCCTCAACTTCCAAGTGCCAGGCTAACATCACTTTGTGACCCAGACAGGCCTTGAACTCACTGACATCCTCTTGCCCTAGCCTCCCAGAGGGGAGCCAAAGTGACTGGCTTTGGGAATAGTCTTGAGTGACTGAGCTGTAGGTATAGAAGGTCTAAGAAGATTCCTTAAGGTCAATATTTGTCACTATTTCACATTCAATCTCAGAAATAAGGCCTTACATCCAATGATGTTTAATTTTTTCCCTAATGTTCTTTTTCCAAACATCATTTAGGAAGTCAATTTTTTTGTTTTTCGAGACAGGGTTTCTCTGTGTAGCTTTGGCTGTCCTGGACTCGATCTGTAGACCAGGCTGGCCTCAAACTCACAGCGATCTGCCTGCCTCTGCCTCCCGAGTACTGGGATTAAAAGCATGCGCCACCATGTCTGGCTTAGAAAGCTAGTATTGACTTTTGCCTTTCGAAGTCCCATTTTGGTTTAAATAAATCATATATGTACGGACATGAGATGAAGAAATTGACAGTGTGCTAGTTACAGGGCTGTGTACACTTATTGGTAAAGTGGTCTTCTAAAACAAATAATGGGCAGGAGGTACCCTAGTTCTTTCCTAGCCCATTGACATCTTGCAGTGTACCCCAAAAACCATCCTTCTTCTTCCTTTTTTTTTTTTTTTGGTTTTTTGAGACAGGATTTCTCTGTGTAGCCTTGACTGTCCTGGACTCACTTTGTAGACCAGGCTAGTCTTGAACTCACAGGGATCCGCCTGCCTCTGCCTCTGTGCTGGCATTAAAAGCGTGTGCCACCACTGCCTGGCACAAAAATTATTCTTAAAAAATTGTTGGGAGGTGGTAGTGGGTGCCTTTAATCCCAGCACTCAGGAGCCAGAGACAGGTGGATCTCTGAGTTCGAGGCCATCCTGCTTTACAGAGTGAATTTCAGAACAGCCAGGGCTACACAGAGAAACCCTGTCTCGAAAAACAAAATCACTAACAACAATAACAATCCCCCCACCCCAAAAGTGGAGATGTTATCTTTCCTTGCTTGGTATTTGTGTTGGTATTACTTGGATTTCCATTTTTTGAAGTGTTATGTAATATACAGTTTTATTCTACAATTTGGAATAGACTAGTGAACTGGAAGAGAATTGCTATGTAGTTTACATATGACATTTTAAGCACTTAAATTGGTCTACTGCCTCAATTGGAGTAATGTACAATTGGACAGACTTTATTCGAGAACAAAAACAAAGTTTGCTTTACTATGCTCAGATTGTAGACCTTTCTCAAGTGTCACTTGGAAGGCAACACTTTGTTAAGTTGTTCTGATAGCTTTTTCGTTACCTCCAACGTGAAAGCGCACGAGGTTTTGAGGCGGGAGTATCCGTGGCCCAATCTGATTCATGTAAATGTTGTGCAAATATTTGCACATCTACGGTGTGCCAGGTGCTGTTTTAATCAGTGACCAACATGCAAAAAACCTCCTGTCCACATGGAGTTTACCTAGTGAATCTAAAGTTCTCTTCCTCGCTAATCAATGACTAGAAGCACCTGGAAAGAGCTTGCTGTTGCTTTCCTGTACCCTACCTGAGGAGCAGGAAGTGCTGGAGACTCAACCACTGACCTTCCTTCATTCCTTTGTACCTTCCTTCCTTCCTTCCTTCTTTCATTTCTCTTTTGTACACTCTTGTGTGCACACCACAAGCTGTGTGTGGAGGTTGGAGGACAGTTTGCAGGTGGTGGTTCTCTGTCCTTCATGTAGGTCCTGGGGATTGAACTAAGGTCCTCCCTCATCTTTGCTTGCCAGCTCCTTTATTTGCTGAGTCATGTGGTAGGCCCTTTCTTGGCTTTTTTAGCACTGGATTTTGTAGAATAAACTTCAGTTGGGTTCCCTCCCCCCCCCCCCCCCCCCTCCTTGTTTTTTTGAGATAGGGTTTTGAGATAGGGGTAGCCTTGGCTGTCCTGCGCTCACTTTGTAGACCAGGCTGGCCTTAAACTCACAGAGAACCGCCTGCCTCTGCCTCCTCAAGTGCTGGGATTAAGGTTGCGCGCCACAATGCCTGGCTTAAACTATAGATTTTGGGTCTCACTGGCTAGTATTTTTCCCCCGAAGGTCTCTTGGGTGCATGGGGTCACGTTGGACCGGGGCGGATCACTGCTTTGTGGATATTAATACCAACTGTCCAGTCCAGGAAAGCTAGTACAGTCCAAATGGAACTCACTTCAAGCCCCCAATAGTGGAAAGGATGGGACGTGCGGGTCAGGTTGCACCTTAGCGACTTGCTCGCTTTGAGTACGCTCCTTCTCTTGTCTTTCTAGGTTTGTAAAGTGGTAAGCCGGATGGGTTTGAGTCTGAATTGGAATTCAAAGTGCCTTTCCCTTCCTCTCCTAGCTCCTCAGTCTGTGCTTCATACCTTCCAGGGCTTTGAGGCTGCTGCTCCTGGATACCCTCTTTTGCCTGTGTTCTTGGTCTTAACATTCGTACTTTTCCTGCTGAGAATCAGAGCTGGTTTCCTGTTTCTTACCTGAGTGAGATGAGAAACTATCACTGGGCTTTCAAAGCACTTTGTACTTTCATCATAGTCGTCTTCTTCTTCTTCTTCTTCTTCTTCTTCTTCTTCTTCTT
>OU015758.1:20300630-20314058 GCA_907169655.1 Acomys percivali | reverse complement strand
CAACCTAGGCCTAGAATGGTTTCTTTTAGCTTCAGGACTTACTGCTTAATGAGCTCACCCTTAACTTGTTCTTTCTGAGCTTTGGGTTGGCTGGTTCAACTTAGCTGTTCTGTCTTAAACTTTTCTCCCAGCTGATTTATTCAGCCAGGCTTCTCTCTCAGCCTGGAGTTGCTCTGCTTGGCCTCAAGCTAACTCAGCAATCTGCTCTTCTTCTGGCTTCTTCTCATTTTTTGGCTCATTCTGTTTTCACCTGAGATCTCTCTCTCTCTCTGCAACCCATCTCTATTACTGTTCTGGTAAAAACTGTCTCCTCTCTCTGTAAAATTGCCTCTTAAGTAGCTTCCCTTTCCTCTCTCTTTTCTGTAAAATCTCTGATTTATCACCTTTCTGCCACTCAATTAGACATGGCTTTCAAATATGGGTCCTTCCTTCTACAAACTAACTTTACCTTCGTTTGGGATTAAAGGCATGCCTGGACCTAAGTTTTTCTTTACCTGATGTTTGCTCTATACCAGGCTGGCCTTGAACTCAGATCTGTTTGCTTCTGTCTCCTGGATTGAAGGTACGTTTGTATTCCAGCAGGATCACAGAGACCTAGAAGGTCTTTGGATGTGATCTCTTGCCAGAACAGTCATGTTCTGAATTAATATTCCTTTACAGATATTCTTTACACAAACCTTTTTAGTTTTGATAGACTCTCATTTGTCTGATTTTTCTTTTGTTGTTTTTTTGCCTTTGGTGTCTTATCAAAGAAAGTAAATGTTTTCCATAAAATTTGCCTTTTTTTAAAAATTTTTTTGCCTCCATTTTGGGTCAGGGTCTTACTGTGTAGCCTACGTTGGCCTGGAAATTGTGATCCTACTATAACCTCTTTTGAGTGCTTGTAATTATAGGCATATGAACTGCCTTCCCTGGCCCGTTAAATTTCCTCCATGCCAGCGTCTAATCTGTATGAGTGATGCATATAGCTGGAGGAAAGCTTGCTGGCCCTGGGTTAGAAAGATTTGGGGTTGGAGATGGTTCAGTGGGTGGAATGCTTGCACCACCGTGGGGACTTGAGTTTGGAGCCCCAGAATCCATGCAAAACCCCCAAGTCTGATGGGTGTATTATGTGACCCCGGGGCTGATAAGACAGTAATGAGCAGCTCCTATGGGTCCCCTGGCCAACCAGTCTAGCTGAAGTGACAAGCTCTTGGTTCATGAGAGACTGTTTCTCTTTCTCCCCCACATCCCCCAGACAGGGTTTCTCTGTGTAGCCTTGGCTATCCTAGACTCATTTTGTAGACCAGGCTGGCCTCGAACTCACAGGGATCTGCCTGCCTCTGACAGACTGTTTCTCAAAAGAGAGAGAGAGAGAGAGAGATAGAGAGAGAGAGAGAGAGCGAGAGAGAGAGAGAGATAGAGAGAGAGAATGAAGCTAGAAGACAAGTGCTCCTGACCTTTGCCCTCCTCCCACAGATAGGGATGCACACATATAGGCAAGTATACTCATGTGTGTGGCACACACAAGGAAGTGCCCTCTCACATGCAGCATGCGCACACACACACACACTCACACAAATTGGTCATAAATGTGAATATTATTTTTGAGTCTCACTTGATCCTGTCAGTCCATGCTTCTGTCCTTATGCCCATACTACTCTGTCTCTCTCTCTTTTTTTTTTTTTTTTTTGGTTTTTGGAGACAGAGTTTCTCTGTGTAGCACTGGCTGTCCTGGACTCACTCTGTAGACCAAGCTGGGCTCGAACTCACAGGGATCCACCTGCCTCTGCCTCCCGAGTGCTGGGATTAAAGGCGTGCGCTCTCTAACTTTGGTCAGAATTAGTTTGGCTAGATTGTGTGGTCGAGTAAGTTTTTGTTTTTGCAAACCACCTGCTGGAGTTTTGAAGAGTTGCCCTGCTCTGAGTCTGTAGAGCGGTTTCGGGGCACTTTGTCATCATTACAATTGTAAATCTTCCAATCGATGAACATAGAACAGCTTTCCTTTTTAAAAGTTTTATTATTATTATTTTTGGTTGTTTTTGGTTTTTGTTTGTTGTTGTTGTTGTTGTTTTTTTCAGTGGATTGGTAGTTTCCAGAGTGTCAGTACTTTTTGTCCAGGTGAGTCTGTGTGCTGTGGAGGGTAAAGCCCTGCCTTAGGAGACTGTGACTCACTGTAATTACATGAAACCACAAGCGCTGCCTCTGCTGCTGTTGCCTCTTCTTTTCTCCTCTTGATTCAGGAATTCTCATTCTTTTTCCTGAATGAGTCACTCTTTCGGGTCAGACTTTCTCCGCTGACTGCCTGTCTTTATTTTGAAGACGGAGTGTTTTCCTTGATGGTGTAGGTTTTCAGAGGGCTTGCTGTTACTGTTCAGACCTGTCTGTGGCAAGGCCTGAGACCTGGAGGAGTTGGTGCGCCTAGCTCACCACACTCCCGTCTCTCCTAACCCTCGGGCTACTTGAAATCTATAGTCTTTGAGAAAGGATGTCACTGTGACGTAGAGAGTGTGTGCATGTGTGTGTGTGTGCGTGGGGGCCAGCTCCTGCTACCCATGAGTACATAACCAGTCCTGGCCTCAGATTCAAGTGCGCCCAGGCCAGTGTGCCAGGGGATGCATCTGTCAGACACCGGAGGGGGTGGTGGCATTATTACTAGATCCTTTCTAGTACAAGGTGTTAAAAACAGGGGAACTTGTAAGATCAAAGGAATCATTTGTCCATTTGCTCTGATTTATAGGTTGGTTAGATTCATATCTTTATCATTTATGTTAAGACAGGTTCCCCCTATGGCCTCAAAACTTACGTGCTGTGAAAACAGTTGGCAGGCCTGAGTCATGAACAAAGCTGTAGGTATGATTGAGTATCTAAAGCTACTTCTGAAATTAGCGTTTTTTAAAAAAAAAAACTCTTTAGATGTAAGACTCTGAAATGGGGTGCTGATAGCTCTCAGCTTTAAGCAGGGCTCAAGTCACGCGGTATGTGTCCTTTTCTATTTATGCGCAGGCAGGCACTTTTAATCCAGTTGGTGTAGGCTAGTTTTATGATAGAACTAATGTGTGACCATTTACTTTAGTTTTATACCCATTAAACTACAAGTCCTCAGGCTTCCTTTCGGGAAGGGTTTTAGCTCCTAGAAGGCAGATTTAATTAAAACCATTAGAACTAACTGTGTCAACCCCTTTCACCCCCTTTTAGGCTATAGCCATTGTCCTGGGGTTCGTGATTGTCGTGGCGTTTGCTTTAATCATTTTTTTTGCTGTGAAGACCCGAAGGAAGATGGACATGTATGACAAGTCCAACATTTTGTGGGATAAGGAACACATTTATGATGAACAGCCCCCCAATGTCGAAGAGTGGGTAAGTGTAAACAAAGCAAGACACCTTTAACCTCTTGTTACATTCTCAGCTTCGGTCCCTAATTTTTTTGTACTTTGTTAACCTCCATGATAAGAGTTTATTATGTTTCTTTTGTTCATTTGTTCGTTTGTTTGTTTGTAGGTAGGGTTTCTCTGTGTGTAACCCTGGCTGTTTTGGAACTTGCTCTGTAGACCAGGCTGGCCTCAAACTCACAGAGCTCCACCTGCCTCTGCCTCCTGAGTGCTGGGACGAAAGGTGTGCGCCACCAAGCCTGGCTGATCACTTGTGTTTTCAGGGACTAGATCCAGGCTCTGGAAAGAATACCTCCTAGAAAGTCACAGAGAAAGCTTGGTCTTTGCAGAAAGCAAGCAATTCCTCCCCCACCTCTTTTCTCTCTTTGCTTACTGTTTTGGAGGAAACACTGTTGCCTAGGAGGTGGGGGCAGCTGGAGTCAAGATTGGCAGATGTATTTTTTTGGGGGGGATGGCCACTGTTGGTACCTTCTCACCTTTTCACATTGATAACAGTGTGGCCAACCACAGTGAGTCATTGTATACCCCATTGACCTCTCACATACATGAGTGTGACAAAGACAGAGACTGCAGAAGTTTCTACTTTAGGAAGGAGAGTAACACACTGTAAATCTTACCTGGCTTCCTATGTGATGTTGGTTTCTGAAAGCCTAAGAATTCGTCTTTAAAAACACCTGAGCAGAGAGTGTTACACAGTTCCTTAGAAGTGTGTGGAAAGAGGGGGCCAGAGAGATCGCTTAGAGGTTAAGAGCACTGACTGCTCCTCTAGAGGTCCTGAGTTCAATTCCCAGCAACCACACAGTGGCTCACAACCATCTATAATATGACCTGATGCCCTCTTCTGGCTTGCAGGTGTACATGCAGCCAGAGCACTGTATGCACAATAAATAAATAAATAAATAAATAAATAAATAAATAAATAAATAAGTATGTGGAAAGAGACTTTGTTTCTGTTAGATGCTATAAAAAGCAGCTATAGAAACTTGGTTTCTTTTTTTTTTTTTTCTATTTTTGTTTTTCTTCAGTACTAGAGACCAAACCCAGAACCTTGTGCATATACTAGGCAACCAGTCTGCCACTGTGTTATGTCCCAGGGTTTTTGTACTTGTGAGTGTGTGTGTAGTGAATTATGTGTGCAATGTGTTTGTGTGGGTGTGTTCCTGCCTGTGAGTGTAGGCGGTGTACCTGCCAGGGATCCTGCGTAACTGTTAGAGGACAGCCTCAAGGACAACCTCAGGGTTGGCACCCATCTTCCACCTTATATGAGGCAGTCTCTTTGTGCTGTACTTGCCAAGCCAGCTGGCCCTGGGAGCTTCTGGGATTTTCCTGTGTCTGTCTTCGTCTTACCATAGAAGAGCTCTGATTACAGACTTGCCACTGCTATCTGGCTTTATCCCATTCTGTGAGTCTAAACTTATATGTTCACACTTTCAAGACCAGGGCTTTCCCCATTAAGCCATCTCCCCACACTCCTGTACTTCCTGTTTTTGAGATAGGATCTTCTTAAGTTGCCCAGGCTGGACCTCAACTCACTCCATCATCTAAGCAGGCCTCCCAAGTAGCCAGGATCCTAGGCCTTTACCACCAGGCCTGGCTCTAGCCAGACTGATTTCTTGTCATGAATGTTAATTGGAATACTGAAAGAGTTGTTGTGGCCACTGGCACTGGTATAGGAGGGCTTCAAAAGAGGCGTTGATAAGCCGGGCATGGTGGCTCACACCTTTAATCCCCGCACTCGGGAGGCAGAGGCAGGTGAATCGTTGTTAGTTCGAGGCCAGCCTGGTCTACAAATTGAGTCCAGGACAGCCAAGGCCAACACAGAGAGACCTTGTCTTGAAAAACCAAAACCAAACCAAACCAAAACAAAACAAAAGCTGTTGATAAACTGAAGTCCTCTTTAACTCTAGCATCCTAAATGCCTTGGCTTTTTGGAACTCTACAAGCTTAGATGGAACTGTTTCTAGCTAGTGAAGGGAAAAAAAGCCTTGTTAAGAAAGTCAGAAAGGGCGTGGCTTGCTGGCTGAGTGTTGGGTGCTGGAGCCCACTTCAGCGGGATCCACTTCCCTCTGTGAGGTGTGAAGTTTCTAGGGAGTATTTTCTTCTGACCTTTAGCTCCAGGCGAGGCCACCTGTAGATAGAACATTCCATTGTGAACCGTGAGGTAAATGTTTTCCTGAGAGTTTCTGGGTGTGTCGGTTCTCACTGGCTGTCGGGATTTGTTTACTTAAGGTTTCGAGAGGCTTTTAAAAAAATAAATAAATAAGCCTGCTCAAGGGAGACCAGCGCTAGTAATATTATAGTCACCATGAACTTTAGCCACTGACCTGGTTTACTGTCAGGAAGGTTTAATCAGTTATAAGTGCTTTTGATAATTGGGCAACATAGTTAAAGTAACTATGGAAGATGGTACTTTAAAAGCTATTCCTAAACCGGGAGTGGCACACACCTTTAATCCCAGCACTCGGGAGGCAGAGGCAGGTGGATCACTGTGAGTTCAAGGACAGCCTGGTCTACAAAGTGAGTCCAGGACAGCCAAGGCTACACAGAGAAACCCTGTCTCGAAAAACCAAAAAACAAAACAAATTAAAAGTATTCCTTTTGGCTGGTGGTGTTGCTCAGTGGTAGAGTACTTGCCTAACAAGTAGAAGGCCCTGAGTTCAACCCGTGGCCCAGTATACACACACACAAAATGATTATTTTCATATGTAGTACCTTATAATAAATGACTTGGATATTTTAGCCTCAAGCAATTTGCTGGTTTTTTTTTTCCCCTGCCCTTCCTTTGCCTGCCCAAGTTTATTCCACTGGACTCAGTTGCACATTTCAGTCCAACCCCAGATGCAGCGTTTTGCTTCCAAGCCTCCGCACTTCAGTGCCTTTCTTCCTCAAGCAGCTTTCACCGTGCCCACAGGCTGCTGCATCTGACATGCAGCGGAGAGCCCTCATCCTTTGGGTCTTAACAAAAACGATCTAGAATTAACTACTTGTGCTGAGAGCAAATTAGAAGTTGACTTCTCTACATGAGACCCTGACTGGTACCTGGAGAAGGAGCATCTTAGTAATTGTGGAGTGTTAAGAGTGGGTTTAAAATAGGAAATATAAGCCACACAACAGATGTCATATGGAGAAGCTTATTAAATGAGCATGAAAGAGCAGAGAAGTGGGAGGGCACACCAGAGAGAAAGAGGGAGAGAGAGAGAGACAGAACAACAGACAGACAGACAGATAGACAGACAGACAGACAGACAGACACACACACACACACACACACACGGGGGGGGGGGTGCGGGCAAGAGAGGAACAAGAGGTAAGAGAGGTAGGAGCAGAAGAGAGAGACGGGGTGGGTTTGTCCTTTTATATACTGAGCAGGGGCATGCCTAGTGTCAGGCAGGTAATGATGTCATCGGTTGCTAGGCAGACTGGGGACAGTATGCTAACAGTGGGGCTAAAGTGACAAATGTTACTGAGGATGCCCTACAAGTTGGATTAGGTCATACTAAATCTCTTTAGTTTTATGATCACTCCCCATATCTATGAGAACATTTGCAACTTTCTAAGTTCCCAGTCCTGTACCTCCTGCTGGTTGTTTCTTTACCTTATTGGGGAGGCTTTTTTGGGGGGGGGGTGAGGTGGGGTGGGGTGTCCTTTCTGGATATGTTGTTCTTTGTAAAGTGAGCCTACATTGGCATACCGTGTCCTTTACAGTCATTAAGCAGGTACCAGGGCTGTGGTCCAATGTTCAAAAGGGTTCCTTGTCTTCGTTTTGTTTTCAGTAGTTGTTGGGGTGGGGCTCTGAGCCCTGAGCTGCAGCTCCAGCCCCGGGAGGGACTGTTCTTAGTTACTGCTGCAGAGCGTTAGTTCTTAGTCCAGGCAGACTGTTGCTTTGTTGTGCCCTCAAATCACAGAGTTAGTTGTATTGTAAGGGAGCAGAGAGGTGCTGGATGGTAGAGGTGCTTAGTATGTGCGAGTCCCTAAGTTGAGTCGCCAGCACTAAGCAATAAGGTGTAGCAATCTGATTTTAAGCAGAGGGAAATTTTAAAGTTCACTCTCTGTCTCTCTGTCTCTCTGTCTCTGTCTCTCTCTCTCTCTCTGTTTTTGTGTTTTTGAGACAATGTTTCTCTGTGTAGTCTTGGCTGTCTTGGACTTACTTTGTAGACCAGGCTAGCCTCGAACTCACAGAGATCCACCTGCCTGCCTCTGCATCCCAAGTGCTGTAATTACAGGCTTGCGTCACCAGGCCTAGCCACAGTAAGCTTTATGTATGTATAAAATCCTGTCATTTTGACTGAATATTTTATTATAGGTATTTTATCATGTCATCAAATCAGCCTCAAAAACAGTTAAAGGGCCAGCAAGATCGCTCAGTAGATGCTTACTGCCAAGCCTGATGACCTCATTTAAAACAAACAAACAAAAATAGCAATAAGAGACTTCAAAATTATTTTATTTTATGTGCATGGGTGTTTTGCCTGCAGAACATGTACATCCTTGGTGTCCAGAGAGACTGAGAGAAGGTACTGAATCCCCTGGTACTGGAGTTATAGATGGTTGTGAGCTGGGAATTGGACCCAGGTCCTTTGTAAGAAAAGCCAGGGCTCTAAACCACTGATCCATTTTCTCAGCCCTTATGACCATTATTTAAATTCACAGGGTAGAAGGAGGGAACCAACTCCCATGAGTTGTGTGCTCATGCAGACATGTACACGCGCATGTGCAAACATGCACAAACACACACACACACACAAATAAATGAAAATTTTAAATGCAATAAAATATTTCAGCCGGGTGTGGTGGCACAACCTTTAATCCCAGCACTCGGGAGGCAGAGGCAGGCGGATTGCTGTGAGTTCGAGGCCAGCCTGGTCTACAAAGCGGGTCCAGGACAGCCAAGGGTACACAGAGAGACCCTGTCTCGAAAAACCAAAAGACTAACTATGAGGTCTTGTCTGCCTACAGCTTCCTATGTAGACCAGGATGGCTTAGAACTCGTAGAGATCCACCTGCCTTAGCCAACAAACACCTGTAATCCCAGCATTTACGAGGCTAAGGGAAGTAGCTCTCTCTGAGTTTTGAGCTATCCTAAGGCTGAGGATTCTAAGAAGTCTCATCTTTCTCTCCCACTTTTTGTTTTTTTTGGTTTATTGGTACATGGTCTCTTCTATGTAGCCCTGGCCTTCCTGGAACTTACTATGTGGATCAAGCTGGCTTTGAACCCACAAAAATCCCCCTGCCTCTGTCTTCAGAGTGCTGGGATTAAAGGCCACCACACCTGCCTTTACTTTTTTTGTTTGTTTGTTTGTTTGTTTTGTTTTGTTTTGCTTTTTTGGTTTGTTTCTTTAGCATCATCCCCTAGCTTTTTTTTTTTTTTTACGACTTCTTTCATTTCATTATGTTAGGCATTTTATTTTTACTTTATTATTTATTCGCTAGTTTGTTTACTTGTGTGTACACGTGGCATGGCATGAATGTAGAGGTCAAAGCCAAATTGTCAGGGCTCTGTTCTCTGCTCCTGTCGTGTGGGTCGAGGACTCAAACTCAGGTTGTCAGGTTTGGCAGCCCCTTACCTGCTGTACCATCAGCCAGCCATGCTTTAACTTATTTATTTATTTTTTAATTTTCAAGATAGGGTCTTGTAATATAGCCCAGGTTGGCTTAGAACTCTTTATGTAGCCCAGGTTAGCCTTTAACTCTTTTTCTTTCTTCTTTTTAAAAAGATTTATCTATCTATCTATCTATCTATCTATCTATCTATCTATCTATCTATTATGTGTACAGTTCTCTGCCTGCTTGTACACTTGTAGGACAGAAGAGAGCATCATATCATATTCTAGATGGTTGTGAGCCACCATATGGTTGCTGGGAATTGAACTCAGGACCTCTGGAAGAACAGCCAGTGCTCTTAACCTCTAAGCCATCTCTACAGCCCCAGCCTTTAACTCTCTTAATTTACCTGCCTCCACTTCTCAAGTAGCAAAGACTACAGGTATGTAATTATTTTGTGGAAATAAGCCCCTCCTCCAGCTGCTTATCAGAACTCTCTGCCTTCATCCTGCCTTTTTACATCCTGGGGAATCTTGGTGAATTTCCCTTATAACTCACAGTGGCTTGATGGTGTGGTTGTGCTGTGGTTTGCTGATGGATAAATTTGCCATTTAGAATTGTAAACAGAGATAATAATAAGAATTAAAAAAAAACACACACACACACACACAACAAACCAAGCTGGGCAGTGACGGCACACGCCTTTAATCCCAGCACTCTGGAGGCAGAGGCAGGTGGATCTCTGAGTTTGAGGCCAGCCTGGTCTACATAGAGAGTTCCAGGATAGGCAAGGCTACACAGTGAGACTCTATCTTGCAAAAAACCTACTTTGCATCTACTTTGTTTGTTTTTGTTTTTGTTTTTCGAGTCAGAGTTTCTTTGTGTAGCCTTGGCTGTCCTGGACTCACTTTGTAGACCAGGCTGGCTTTGAACTCACAGAGATCCGCCTGCCTCTGCCTCCCTCGCGCTGGGATTAAAGGCGTGTGCCACCACACCTGGCTATACTTTGTATTCCTTGAGCACGCATCTGCAATTATATAGGGTAGATTCTCCACGTAATATTAGTAGGCTAAAGAGTATACATATGAAGCCATCAGATATCAAGAAAATGTCAATTTACAGCAGTGCCTCTTGTGAGCTGTACAAATAAGTATTTATTGTTAATATTAATAATGTGTGAGATTCTACTTCCACACACTTCTTTCTTTTCTAATTTTTAATTAATTCTTTAAAGATTAAAATAGAAATCATATCATTTCCCCCTTCCCTTTTCAGTGCTTCCCATGTGCCCCCACACATTACTGGCAGCATTTTCTTTGTGGACACCCATTAAGCCAAACCTGCATCTATTATTGGCTATTAGGTTTTTGTCAAGTTTTGGAATTTTGAGTACAGGCTTTTGTTTGTGACAATTAGCAAGAAATTCTTGAGGGGAATAAGGGGAAAATGGGAGGGAGGGAAGAATGGGAGGATACAAGGGATGGGATAACCATTGAGATGTAACAAGAATAAATTAATAAAAAACGAATAAATTAAAAAAAAAAAAGAACCTCAGCTTCTAAAGGAAAAAAAAAAGTAAAAAAAAAAATTGCCAGGGGTGGTGGCACACATCTGTAATCCCAGCACTTGGAAGTCAAAGGCAGACAGATCTCTGAGTTCAAGGACAGCCTAGTCTACAGAGTGAGTTCCAGGATAGCCAGGGCTACATGTGTGTGCGTGTGCGTGTGCGCGTGCGTGCGCGTGTGTGTGCACACGCGGGTTCCTGTGGAGGTTGTAAGAGGGAATGAAACTCAGATGCCCTGGAAGAGCAGGAAATACTGATAACTGCTGAGCCGTCTCTACAGCCGCGCACCACATGTTCTTTATCCATTCACTAATTGATGGACCCATAGGTTCTTTGCATTTCTTTTTTTTTTTTTTGTTTTTTTTGTTTGTTTTTTCGAGACAGGGTCTCTCTATGTAGCCTTGGCTGTCCTAGACTCACTTTGTAGTCCAGGCTGGCCTCGAACTCACAGCGATCCGCCTGCCTCTGCCTCCCGAGTGCTGGAATTAAAGGCGTGCGCCACCACCGCCCGGCTGCATTTCTTTAAAAACAGTTCTTACTGTGTTGTAGGTGTATGGGTGTTTTGCCTGCATGTATGGCTGTGCACCACATGCGTGCCTTGTGCCTATAGAGGCAAGAGGAGGGTGTTGGATCCCCTGGAACTGGAGTAACAAATGGTTTTGAGGTGCTGTGTGGGTGATGGGAATCCTGGGTCCTGTGTAAGAGCAGCCAACGCTTTTAACTGCTGAGCCAGTTCTCCAGTCCCATTTCCATTTGAGTGTAGGAGTCTGTGCAATCTGCTTATTTTCAGTAACCCGTTCGTGTGTTTCCTGCATTATGCTGTGGTTCTGTTGGTAAGGGTTTAGGAACTAGGATATTGCTTTCTATGTGACTGTACTGGCTTACTTTCCCAACAGCTGTGCAAAGATTCCCTTTACCCCAAATCTATGCCAGCATTTGTCTCTAAGCAACTTGTCTCCCAGTTGCACAATCCGCTAACTGATTACATGTGAAATTGTTTATTTTCCAATGCTTTTTCCTGGTTTGGATGTTATCTGTCTTTGATTCCTGTCAATTGTGTGAGTGCCATCTGGAAACATTCTGGGAATTAGCAGGTGTCTGCCATTTATGCTCTTATTATGTAAATAGCACGGCTTAGCTTTCTTTTGGATTGTCCTGTCTTTTCTTCCTTCGATTCTCATATCAAGCTTACCACTATGTCAGTGTTACATATTACATTTTTCAGATTCCTGTGGTCTCTCTTCTTTATCTTTGTGTTTTCTTTTTGAAGATTTTATTTATTTATTTTATGTATATGAGCACTCTATCTGCATGTACACCTGTCCACTGGAAGAAGGCTTTAGAGGATATAGATGGTTGTGAGCCACAATGTGGTTGCTGGGAATTGAACTCAGGACCTCTGCAAGAGCAGACAGTGCTCTTAACCGCGGAGCCATCTCTCCAGCCCTCTTTCGTGTTTTCTTAAAGCCATTCTATTGAAGTACAATTGACAGGTCTGTCTGTCTGTCTGTCTGTCTGTCTCTGTCTCTGTCTGTCTCTGTCTCTATCTCTGTCTCTGTCTCTCTCTCTCTCCCTCGTCCTTAGATCCCCTTGTCTACTCCTCTGTGGGTTCTATTGTGCTTTGTTCTGTCTCTGTACTAGAATGTTCTCTTGCTGCTCTGTGGGGTTGGGACCCAGATCCTAGTAGGTACTAGACACGCTCTTTTGCCGAGCCAGTTCCAAGCCTTTTCTCTAGTACAGGATAAAATAAGGCAAAATTTAACTTGCCTGGGGCTGGAGAAATGGCTCAGCTATTAAGAGCACCGGTTGCTCATCCAAAGGTCCTGAGTTCAATTCCCAGCAACCACATGGTGGTTCACAACTATATATAATGGAATCTGATGTGCTCTTTCGTCATGTAGGCATACATGCAACAGAGTGCTTATATACATAAGTAAATAAATCTTAAAAAAATACAAACAAAAAACTTCCCCAAGGTAGCACTTACATTGAACTTGGACCTCCTCATAGCCTCCTTTTCGGTAAAAGTTGACTTTCTCTCTTCCTCCCTCTTTTTAAAAAATTTTTTAATTTTTATTTTATTTTTCAAGACAGGGTTTCTCTGTGTAGTCTTGGCTGTCCTGGACTCACTTTGTAGACCTGGCTGGCCTTGAACTCACAGTGATCCGCCTGCCTCTGTGTCCCAAGTGCTGGGATTAAAGGCGTGCGCCACCTTGCCTGGCTTTCTTCTTCCCTCTTATGAGCACATTTTAACCAGAACACTTACCTAAAAGGCCAGCAAATGATTTTCTCATGGTGAGTTTATAAAGTGTTAGGAAATGGAGACGATCGGTGTTGAGCCTGAATTTTATTGGCAGACAGCATTTTCATTCATAGAAATCGGGTCACAGAGTCTGTGGGAAAGCTTGGCTTGGAACCAAGTATTTCATGCTCTTGTAGTACTTGGGTTTGTCTTGATTCTAACTGGGATGTTAGGCACACACACGTAGGTTAATACAATTCTTCATTCTTTGCATTATTATGTTTTGTACATGCGTAGCATTCTTGTTACTTTTATTTGTTTTGTAATGAACACTTATGGCCACACTTTCCCAGCCAAAAATTACAGTAATGGCACCGTAGTGTGCTACTCTACACATATTGTACTTTCTCATCTATTTGCTTATACTTGCCTGTAAGGAGACCTGTTTTGAATTTGAATTCATCATTATTGTTGTCACTGTTATTATGATCACAATTGCCATATATATATATATTCTGTGTGCCTCAGTAATATGTTGTTTACTTTCAGGTGTTTTTTAGCTTCATAGAAAATGTTGAACTGAGGATGTAGGTCAGTGATAGAACACTCACCTTATGTGTGTAAAGCTCTGGGATCAATCCCCAGTGTGTGTGTGTGTGTGTGTGTGTGTGTTTGGTGTGTGTGTGATATGTGCATGTGTGTGTTTGGTG
>OU015758.1:20238845-20294054 GCA_907169655.1 Acomys percivali | reverse complement strand
AAAAAAAAAAAAAAAAAAAAAAAAAAAAAAAGAGAGAGAGAGAGAGTTTAGGGCCGCGAGAATGAGTTTCTTTGTTTCAAGGACAGGGAAAGGACCTAGACACAATGCCCACCTCAGGCTGAGGTTGAATTAAAAGGGAACAGTTGTTGTGAGAGGGGACAAGGCTCGGGGCTCCAGGCCAGCCAGTTCACCTTGAACGGGTTAATTTCATTTTCCTATCTACATGGGTGGTGCTAAATAAACATGAATCTGCTTGGCACAGGATAAGACACCCAGCAGGTGAAGTTCCCTTTCCTTCTTAGATGTGGATGGCTTCTGTCACATGGCTAGGCTGCCTGGATGTGGGTCCAGCCTGATTGGCCACGTGTGAACTTGTGATGAAGGCAGGGCAGAGAGGGAAATGGAGAATAGCTGTCATTGAAGCATCTTCCCTCCTCCTCCTCCTCCTTCTGCTCCTCCTCCTGTTGTTCTTCTTTTTCCTCCTCCTCTTCCTCCTCCTCCTCCTCTTTCTTGTTTTCTGAGCCAGGGTTTCTCTGTGTAGCTCTAACTGTCCTGGACCTCACTCTGTAGACCAGGCTGGCCTCGAACTCACAGAGACCATCTGCCTCTGCCTCCCAGTTGCTGGGATTAAAGATGTGTGCAGAAAAAAACCATCCAGCTCATTGCATCATTTTATTCACTACAAATAGCAGGGAATTGATTTTGGTGAGAAAAATGGGTTTTCCCAATATTGGAGCTTTTTATTGCCTCTGACTTTGGGGGCCAGGGTGGAGAAGATGGGGTTCCACATAACTTGTTCCCCCCTGAGGAAGGCAGAGACTGGGAGCATCTGTGCACCTACCTGCCCTGCCCTGTTCTTTTCCTTCTGGTATTCCACAGGGTACAGGATGTTTCCTTAACTCTCTGGGTGGGGGGTGGGGCGTTAAATGTACTCACAAGGCTTTGTTCACAGGTGACATAACTGCCATCCTTCTAATGAGTGTAATTAAACTTTGAATAAAAGTTGTCCTTATCAGAATTACTTCTTATATGCTCTTTTGAAATACTATAGTGCATTTTTAAAAAAGATGTATTTATTATGTATACAGTGCTCTGCCTGAATGTACACCTGCAGGACAGAAGAGGGCACTAGATCACATTATAGATGGTTCTGAGCCACCATGTGGTTGCTGGGAATTGAACTCAGGACCTCTGGAAGACTGGTTAGTGCTCTTAACCTCTGAACCACCTCTCCAGCCCCCCCATAACACATTTTGACATTTCAGGAAAAGTTCCTTTTCTTTTTGTTTTTGTATTTTGTTGTTTATATTTTATTTTATTTTTGGCAGGGTCTCACTTTATAGCCCTGGCTGTCAGGCTGGCTTCAAACCCACAGAGATCCATCTGCCTCTGCCTCCCAAGTGCTGGCACTAAAAGCGAGTGCCTCCATGCCCAGTTCCAGATCTCCGCCCCCCTTGCCCCAGTTGGAAAATGTACCCTGTGCATCCCCCCAAAATTAATTTTTCTATTCTTTAAACTTGTTTGTGAGATATGTTTTTGAGATAAACTTGCGAACTTAATCCCAAGAGTGAATCTGAGGCATTCCTTGGTTGGCTGGACTCTGCTGCTGAATTTCCATTTCCTTTTTTTATCAATTCTTTTTCATGTGGAGTAGAGGCTCAGTCAGCCATGGGTCTCCCAGTGACTAAGTGGCAAGCATAACCTTTGGCCCTAGGAATGATGTTGGTTGAGCTTTTCTTCTCCCAAGATAGATTTTATTTATTTGTTTATTTATTTATTTATTTAGACAGGTTTTCTCTGTGTAGCCTTGGCTGTCCTGCACTGGCTTTATAGACCAGGCCCGGCTTAAAATCACAGCAATCCACCCACCTCTGCCTTCCGAGTGCTCGGATTAAAGGCCTGCGCCATCACACCCGGCCCCGAGATAGATCTTAATTTGTGTTTTCCTTCTCCTTTTGCCTCTAGTTTCCCAGGAATTGCAGCAAGCTCTGGGCCTTTAAATTTTTTTATTACCTTCATTTATTTGTGTATGTGTGTGTGTGTGTGTCGGGAAGTGGCCCTGTGCCACAGCTTCTGTGTAACTCAGAGGACAACCTGTGGGACTTGGTGCCCTCCTTCCACCTTGTGGGTCCCAGGGATTGAACTCAGGTTGTCAGATTCCTTTGCAAGCTTATTGTGCTACCCTGGGGGGCCTGCTTTGGAGGCTCAGGGGACAAGGCTTCCTAAGTTACCACGTTTGTTAGGTCTAGGTCCTTGGGAAAGTTATCCACTCCCCCTGAGCCATAGCTTCCTCGTTTCTGAGAGAGGTGTCATGCCTTGTAAGATTGTGCCTAAGCAATGATCTGTCATTGGGCATTGTTAGCAGCCCAGTCCCGGGGTGGTAGCCAGTGAACAAGTGAGAGATAAGGGAGCGAGCCATTGCGGTGAGTAAGCGGTTGCGCGGAGGTTTGTAGGGATAGATGTGGGGAGATAAGAGAGGGTTGTCTCTCGTCCTACAGGCACCAAGTGAAAGGCCCCTAGGAGGTGGCTGCACTTGAACAAGAGTTGGAGGCCCATGTGGGATTAGCAGGCAAAGAAAGGGGGGGGAGGGGAAGGGCAGTCTAGGCAGCAAGAAGCTAGGGCTCCGGTAAAGTTCCTACTGGAGGCGGGAGGAAGGGGGTGGGCCCTGGAGAAAAGTAAAGCAGGCTTGTAAGAAAGGGAAGCCTTTCCGACCGACCTGCACTTGGAGCGGGACTTTGACTTGGCAAGGCTCTTCTTGCCGGAGAGGGTGTTGGGTTCTGTTGTAAGGAGTTCAGCTCGAGCCAAGAATGGTTCCCACCCGGGCTCCCTGTGGTGGAATCTAACTAAGTACACTCCCTGGAAGCCCACCTGCTGGCTTGGCAGCGACCCCGAATTCTGCTCTCAGAGGGAGACCATCCCATTCCTTTCTAACCCGGAACATGAAACAATTGAGAGAAGCACTGCACACCCCGATAGCAGGGAACCCAAGATGTAATAAGGTGTGTAATTGGGTCTAAAGGATTGACTTGTATCCAGTATATTAGGAGCTTTTTACTGTGTTCAGAAGACATTGTAGCGGATGCGGTTCTTTTAGTCATTCAAAGGTCCTTGTGAAGGGGAGTGATCGCCCCCAATTTACAGGCGAGGATGCCGAGATCTGCAGGAGTCCAAACAGCCTGACACCATTGTTCCTTTTAAAGATTCCTTGTGTGTGTGTGTGTGTGTGTGTGTGTGTGTGTGTGTGTGTACGTGTATGGGTGTGAGTGTGCACACATGCGTGCAGATGCCCACAGAGGCCAGAAGATAGTGTTTACTCCTTTGGAGCTGGAGTTAATGACTGTTGTGAGCTGCCTGACATGGGTGTTGAGCACTGAACTTGGTTCCCCCCTATCCATATCAGAAAATGAGCTGGTAAACTGGGCAGTGATGGTGCACGCCTTTAATCTCAGCACTTGGGAGAGGCAGAGGCAGGTGGATCTCTGTGAGTTCGAGGCCAGCCTCGGCTATAAAGTGAGTTCCAGGATAGCCAGAGAAACCCTGTCTTGAAAAACAACAACAACAACAAAACAAAAAGAAAAAGAAAAAAGAAAATGAGCTGGTTCTTCTGATATGGGTGGGGTGGGTGTAAGAAAATTACTATAGGTAATTATTTCACATTATTTTACATTCTGAGCTGAATAACTATTTGATATTTTATATGTGATAACTTTTCCTCATTTCTTTACTGAATGGGCAAAAAGAAAAGGAAATAAAAAGGAAAGGAAAGGATGTGACTGCGCCTAGCTCTGGTGGAAGAGAAAGTTTACAATAGATATGAGAGAGACATAGCCAGAGACAGACACACCTGGTAGAGTCCAGAGTGGCCATGTCCCTGAACTGTGGGGGGAGATGGGGAGGGGGAGGGAGAGAGAGGAGCCAAGTACAGCAGCCCGGAGGCCAAAGGGATGAAAGGAGGGGCAGGTAATCAAAATGTCTCTATTATATAGGGAAGAGCCTCTGGGGAGGGGGAGGGCACCCCAGCCCCTGGGATGGAGAGTTCAGGGTAGAGGGTGGGGTATGCCAGCCATACCCTGTAACAGATAGGGACTGAGGGATGCTGGGAGAACCTGGAGGAAGGTCCACATTGATATGTTAAATAGGCCACCTCAGCTACTTGTCCCAGGTTTGAGACTTAACATTTACCCCTTTCAATTATGTTTTTTTTTTTTTTAGGTTAAAAATGTGTCTGCAGGCACACAAGACTTGCCTCCACCACCATCCGACTATGCAGAGAGAGTTGACAGTCCAATGGCCTACTCCTCCAATGGCAAAGTGAATGGCAAGCGGTCCTACCCAGAGTCTGTCTTTAAGTCAACACCTCTGTACGTAGCACCTTACTTTGGTAAAATTTATCTAAATATGAGCATTAGCCTATTGTTTTGTGGTACCTTCCCTTACACATGCTGCTGGTCTAAAGGCCGAGAAGGGACAGTGCCATTGTCCTTTAAAAAACATCTGTCAGTGCCCATAAAAGCTCCACATCCTCCTTCCCTGCTGCAGTTATCTTCGCTTCGTTGGCCCAGGCTAAGTGGCAGTTGGGAAAGCAGTGTGAAGAGGATGAGCCAAATCCCCTTTCACTGCTAATTGTACTGAAAGGCAAGGCATGCGGCTTTTCACTAGGAGTGGGGTTCAGTGTGCTGTGCTCCTCACCATTTCCAATTTTGGAAATGAGTATGGAAGTTAACTGAGCAGAGGCATGTGTGGTGCCTAGTTCTCCTATAGCCTGCTGTTATTGGGTCTCATAAACAGACAGGAAAGGTTGTGTGTCGCTCGGCTCTACCCACACACATGTCTGTTAAACTAGAAAACAGGCTGGTGTGGTAGCGTAACGCCTTCAATGCCAGCGCTCGGGAGGCAGAAGCAGGTGGATCTCTGTGAGTTCGAGGCCAGCCTGGTCTACAAAGTGAGTCCAGGACAACAAGGGCTACACAGAGAAACCCTGTCTCAAACAAACAAACAAACAAACAAACAAACACAAAATAAACTAGAAAACACTGTTTGAATTCCAGAATTTTGGTTATTCATTTGCTCTCACCATCTAACAAAATACCCAAGGCAGACTGACTTTCTACACCTCACAGGTGTGGAGGTAAGGACACAGACCTCTGCTTAGCTCTGGTGAGGGCATCATGGTGGTGACACCATAATGGCAGGGCCATGTTTGTGGAGGAAGGCTCACAGCTTAGAACTGGAAGCTAGACAGGAAACCACAGGTTGAGAAATACCTTAATCCTCTTGAAGCGAACTTCTCTCAGTGACCTTAAAAACCTCCCAGTAGGCTCCGCTGCTTAAAGGTCATAGTGTACCCAACATCACTATGGTGAAGAGACATTGGGACCACGTCCAGACCATAGCATCAGCTCATTTGTGCTTTCCACGTTGCTGCAGTGTGTGGAACGTCGAAGTTAATGTGTGCCGTTTCCCCATCACACTCACCCAACTCTGTCCTGACGTAGCTAATAATTTAATGTATATCACCATCTATTAGTTTAATCCTTAAAAAAAAAAAAAGATTTATTTTAGGACTTATGAGAGGAAGAGACCAAAATCCATTGTATGAAATTCCCAAAGAATTAATTCTTTACTCAGATTTTTAAAAATATTTATTTTATTTTAAATTACCTGTGTGTGGGTTTGTATCCATGAGAGCAGGTGCCTGTGGAGGTCAGAAAGGGTCGAATCTCCTGAGGCTGAAGTTACAAATGATTGTGAGCTTCGTGATGTGGGCGCTGGGATCTTGACTCGGGCCTTCTGGAAGAGCGCCAAGTACTCTTAACCTCAGAGGTGTCTCTCCAGCCCTGGGTATTGCTTCTTCTCCTTAATTGATAGGGTGTCATCAGAAAAGGAAGGTTCCAGTAAATCTGGTTTTAGTCCTGTATCGTCTTGGACACCAGTCTTTTGTACAATGCTGAGCTAAGTATTCCCAGAAGTACAACTGCATATTCTCGTAGCTCTTGCCAAACAGAGCTGGGCAAAATGCAAAAGAGTTTCTCTGAGAACATACTGGGAGCAGCCAGGGAGCAGCCAAGACTACACAGAGAAACCCTGTCTCAAAAAAAAAAAAAAAGAATGCTAAGGTTCTAACAATAGTGAGGACCAAGTGGCCCTAGAAAACAGTAATCCTGGGATATAAAGCTTAGTGTCTAGATTCTGTAAGTTGGAAGCAATAGAACCTGGGGTGGGGGTGGGGCAGGGGGTGGGGCTGGGGGAGGGACGCTTCAGACACTTTTAATAGTTGGTTTGAACAGAAAGGCAGACAGCTCAGAAAGTCTCTGCCCTTTTCTTTGTTCACTTCTGTTCTTACCGTTTACAGAGCAAAATATAACTCTCTGTTCTCAGAAGTAGCGCACGCTTGTCCCAACCCTTACTTTTTACTGCCGAGTTGTGCTTTGTTTCCACGCTCATGGCAGGAGCATTATATGCGATTTAGCGTCCGATGCAACATGCCATGATTATACTAGAACATAATAGGTGTTATGGCAAGCCGTCTGTTCATCCTACATGGCTTTTGGATCAACGCAGAAAGAGTTAAAAGAATGCTTAATAAACTCCTTCCTCTGAAGGGTGGGGGTTCAGACTGAAGGGTGGGGGTTCAGACTGTGCAGCCCACTCACCCAATGAGTGATGATTCTCCTGCTTCAACCCCTTGAATTCTGGGATGACAGGCATTCATTACGACGCTCAGAACCACGAAGCAGTTGAGTTTAAATTTTGTAGTTTTTCCCTTTTTGTTTTGTTTTGTTTTTTTAAGACAGGGTTTCCCTAGGTAGCCCTGGCTATCCTGGAACTCTCTTTTAGACTAGGAATTCACAGAGATCCACCTGCCTCTGCCTCCCAAGTGCTGGGATTAAAGGCATACGTTACCACGCTTGGCGAATTTTGTAGTTTTTCTTTTTTCTTTGGTTTTTTGAGACAGGGTTTCTCTGTGTAGCCTTGGCTGTCCTGGACTCACTTTGTAGACCAGGCTGGCCCGAGTGCTGAGATTAGAGGTGTGTGCTACCATGCCTGGCGAATTTTGTTGTTTTTCAAACTTTCATCCCAAAAGGATAATCTGTATATGGTAACATACAGTTAATGTTGCTGAGAGCCTGTCTCTGTTGGATAAGTCCCGTTTTTGTTCCCACACAGCATCCCAGGCATGGAAGAACCCATAGCAAAGAGCTGTGCACATTGTTTTCCTGACAAGTCTTTTGTAGTAAGTCTCTGGCACAGGACAGACGAACACCTCTTATAGCTTAGCCTGAACTTCCTAAACGGAAGTGCGAAGTCCATTTTACTTAAAGTTTAAACGTGAGCCTCCCCTCCTCCAGCCAGGACGTTAAAGCTGCTCATGTTTAGAGAGTTCTGAATTGGTGCCAAACTGAATGCAGGAAGCCAGGCGTGTGCTCAGTGTGCCAGACGAGCTCCTCAGATGAGTGCCCTTGAGTGTGGGTGTCTGTTAGTGCTCTTCTTGTTGCCCTTTTGGTTGGCAGGGTGGTGGCAGAGTCATAGTGTACTAGTCGGTCTCTTAGCAGTGACCCCCGTTTCCACTAGGGTACCGGAAGTGGCTCAGGAGCTCCCATTGACCTCGCCTGTGGATGACTTCAGGCAGCCTCGGTACAGCAGCAGTGGTACCCTAGAGACACCTTCCAAAAGGGCTCCCACGAAGGGAAGAGCAGGCAAGTCGAGGAGAACAGACCCCCCAGACCACTATGAAACCGACTACACGACAGGAGGCGAGTCCTGCGACGAGCTGGAGGAAGACTGGGTCAGGTAGGGCTTTCTCCTCTCCTGGAGCATCCTAAGCATTGCGGTTATCATCATGGTTGACCGGCCATGGTTTAGGGTTGTTGCCTTGGAAACTGGGGTCCTGTTGCCATCTTATTTTTTTCTGCCCTCCAGGCCTGGAGGCAGTTTTAGGGGTTGCGTTTTTTGTTTAACGCCCTTTTATCGAACAGAAGCGGAGGGTCTGTTTGGCTGTCACCAGGTCTCCCTCACACACACTGCTCCCAGAAATGGCTCTTCTGCCAATAGGCACTCAAGGAAGGCTTTCAGAGAAATAAAACAGGAGGTTTGGGAATTGTGTTGGACTGATTATAAAATTTCCAAGAGGCACAGCACAGACTTCCCTTTGGCAATTACTTTCAAGTTACACTTTCATGGTAAGCCCAGAGTTTCGTTTACACTTTAATTGGAAGAACTCTGGCAACAGTTTTGGTACCAGTTTTGTTACACTGCAGTAACAGTGTAGCGTTGCGACCAAGGTTATGGTTAATGTCTCTGTCAGTGGCTGGCTTCCTAATGCAAAGTCTACCACCATCACCAAATACAGAGGTGTGAAGCATGCTAGGCATTCCCACACTAGGACAGACACCAGATTTTTTTTTTTTTTTAAAGACAAGGTCTCTCTGTGTAGCCCTGGCTGTCCTGGAACTAACTCTGTAGGACCAGGCTGGCCTCTGAACTCACAGAGATCCACCTGCCTCCCGCCTCCCTAGTGCTGAGATTAAAGGTATATGCCACCACTTCCAGCTCTAAAAAATTTTTTTTTCTTTCTGTAAAATAAAGGCATGTTATTGATAGAGCGAAAATTTAAGTCTCATCTTCCACAAATCTTCATCTTCCTGTGAAATAATTTCAAGAATTTTTCCCAGTGGATATTTTGGTGTGTCAGCTTCATATGCAAGGACTAGCTGGTACACTCAGAGATACAGGATCCAGTTAGAGATTGTTCATTACAGTTTCCTTATTTGGGGTGGGGCACTGCGGAGTGTGTGTGTGTGTGTGTGTGTGTGTGTGTGTGTGTGTGTGTGTAGGTGTGTAGGTCAGAGGACAATAGGAGGAAGTTAGCATCAGTCACTTGTCTCTTTACACCATATAGGCACTGAAGATCAAATTCGTGTCTGTAGGTTTGGTGGCAGTACCTCTACCTGATGAACCATCTTGGTGGCCTCAGAGCTCCAGCGTTCTTAGTTCATCATACTTTCATGACTTGCCAGATTATTTACGCAATGAACATGTTTTTATAGGTGTGTGCTTTTTTTTTTTTTAATGCCAGAGATGGAACCTAGGGTGTTACAAACACCGAGCATGCACTTTAGTGCTGAGCTACGCCTCCAACCCCTGTGTGTACATTTTTAATGCATACTTTCAGAATGAAAGAACAAGATAGGCTCTTTTCACTTGGAATAGTAAGACAAAATAAATAAAGAAGCTGGGCTGAAGGTGGTAGGTGGTAGCAGGAAGCAGCCACTCCCAGCCAGCTGTTCTGAGGCAATCAAAACAGGCTTTGTGTTCCAGCATTTGTTTTGTTTTGTTTTTTTTTTTAAGATTTTTAAACACGAGTGTTCTATTACCCTATAATACCATTGGCATTCTTATTAGTGGAAACCTTAAATTTAATGACTTTAGCTTTTATTTGTGAAAATATGAGGAATATTTATGTAAAATTAATGGTAATATAAGAAGTAAAATCATTTGTGTGTGTGTGTGTGTGTGTGTGTGTGTGTGTGTGTGTGTGTGTGTGTGTGTTTCAGGTCTAATGTCATTCCAGGGAGCTTGTCCAGAAGTTTTAGCAAGGGAACACAGCTATGTGACCAAGTGACGCTCTCCTTTGGGGAAGAACATTCTTTTTGACAAGCCTGTGGCTTTGAGAGGGATGTGTTTGGAATGGTGAGGGAAGAAGGTAATATCCACATAGTCAGCCACTTCAGGCTAAGCACATCTGCAGTTAATAGGGTGACATGTTATAGGCAGATCGGCCTTACATTTTATGTGATAGTTCTTAGTAGAAATTAATCGCATCTCACCTCCGTCTCCATACAACGGAAAACAAGAGAATATGGCTTTATACTCCTTTCCAGTGTGCCAATGTTGAGGGAAACCACTGCCTTTTTATTTATTTATTTATTTTTGAGATAGGGTTTTTTTTTGGAGCCTTGGCTGTCCTAGAGTCACTTTGTAGACCAGGCTGGCCTCGAACTCACAGCGATCGGCCTGCCTCTGCCTCCCGAGTGCTGGGATTAGAGGCGTGCCCCACCACTGCCCACCGCTGCCTTTTTATATGCGCAAAGAGTACCTGGATAATCATTTTCTCCTCCTGTTCTCAGGGAATATCCACCTATCACGTCAGATCAACAAAGACAAGTCTACAAGAGAAGTTTTGACACAGGCCTACAGGAGTACAAGACTTTACAAGCTGAACTGGATGAGGTTAATAAAGAGCTCTCTCGTCTAGACAGAGAATTGGATGACTACAGGGAGGAAAGTGAAGAGTACATGGTAAGGTCAAACCTAATTTACTTCATCTGTTTTTCAGTTTTGTGTTTTGTTTTGTTTTTTTATTTTTTATTTTTGCTTTATTTATTTATTTTTTTTTTTTTTGAGACAGGGTTTCTCTGTGTAGCCACGGCTGTCCTGGACTCACTTTGTAGACCAGGCTGACCTTGAACTCACAGTGATCCACCTGCCTCTGCCTCCTGAGTGCAGGGGTTACAGGCCTGTGCCACCACACCTGGCTCTTGTGTTTTGTTTTTTAAGACAAAGTCTCATACACTTCAGCATGACCTTGCACTCACTGTATACCCGAGGAGGATGTTGAATTCTGACACTTTCGCCTCCACTTCCCAAGTATTGTGATTTTAGACATGGGCCACCTTGTCTGGCTTTATACCTCCTAAATGTTGGGATTATAGGCATGTGATACCATGCCTCATTATAAAACACACACACACATACACACACACACAGCAAAGCAATAATCTAGATACATAAATGTATCCTTATTTGAAAGAAAATAGCCATATTAATTTTTCTACTTATAAATACAATTCTTTTTTATTGTAAAAATCCTTAAATCAGAATTGGATACATAAAAGTATGTCCCTTGGGTACGGCTTGGTGTCATATGCTTTTAGTTTCAGCACTTTGGAGGCAGAACCAGAACCTCTGTGAGCCTGAAGCCATTCTAGACTACATACTAAGTTCTAGGCTAGCCAGGGCTACATGGGGGGGGGGGGGGGGGGAGAGGGGGGAGGTGTAGGGAATTCCCCCCCTTAAATCTCTACCACATACCCTAGAACAACTTTGTTCCTAACAGAGTGCCAGGAGTGGAGGAAGGCAGACACAGCCTTCAATAACGACTTGTTTTGAACAGTTAAGAGCACTTGTTTGTCTTCCAGAGGACTGGGGTTCAATTCCTAGCACCCATTTGGCAGCTCATGACCAGCTATAACCCCAGTTCCAGGGTTTCTGATACTCTTCCAGCTGACATAAAGACCAGGCATAAGTGATGTGTGGACTTAGCACAGGTAAAGCACTGGTAGACGTAGTAGTCCACGGGTTGTCCAAGTTAATCCCAGCACTGGGGAGGCAGAGGCAGGCGCATCTCTGTGAGTTCAAGGCCAGGCTACTGGTCTACAAAGTGAGTTCCAGGACAGCCAGGGTTGTTTCACAGAGAATGCCTGTCTTGAAAAACAAAACAAAACGAAACAAACAAAAAGAGAGAGAGAGAGAGAGAGAGAGAGAGAGAGAGAGAGAGAGAGAGAGAGAGAGAGAAAGAAAGAAAGAAAGAAAGAAAGAAAGAAAGAAAGAAAGAAAGAAAAGAAAACTATTAGGGTTTGGGTGATCTGCTGAAGAAAGACCCCAAGGCAGTATGCAAAAACAAGGAGTGTTTTTATTCTAGCATGCTAGGATCACCATTCTCCTCTAGAGGGCGCGCCAAAATGAGCACGCAGCCTCAATTTATAGACAGTTGGAGGGATCTGTGAGTCAGAGTGTATGAGAGGATTCAGGATTGGCTGTTTGGTTATTGGGGACTTTTTGAGTCACTGATGTTTTGACTCTCACTCAGGAGCTGGCCTTTAATTTGATTGGATGGGGCCAGCTGTGTTCTTTACCAAGGCCGTGGAGTAATAAAGACATGGTATCTGGTCATTTTGTTCTATAAGCTGATTGGCTGCCCATGAGCTGTTTATAACCTGTGGGTTTTCCTGGATTGTTAGAAACTTGGCGTAGTTAGGCAGAGTAAAAACCTGAAGCCTGTCATGGAGTTGGACTAGTTAAATAAACTGGGGTTTTGTGTGTGTGTGTGTGTGTGTGTGTGTGTGTGTGTGTGTGTGTAGGGTCTGGGGTCCTTAGGGGAGGCCCCCTTAAAAACATCATTAGACACTCAAAGCATTTACCAAAAATTGATTGGGAAGTTCCTTTAAAGCCTGCCAACTAGAGTTCCTTAAACAGTCCCAGGGCAAAGCAGAGTGTCCCCTTGAGTTAGGCTTTCAAGTAGAAGAACAAATAACTGCAGGAAGGTGAGTGACATCATCAAATTGGGAGCTTGCAAGCAGCCAGCAGACGCTGACTGGGGAGGTCTCCTTCAGGCTGTTGTTTCCAGCTGCGCTTTTTCTTCACCCATGAGCTTCCCACAGCTGAACTTCAGCCTCTTGTTCCCACTGCCGATACTTTTCTATCCTGTGGTAAACAGTAGTAGCCTCTGTTTGGAATGGGTTCTAGTAGTTATCAAAGACACAGCATTGTTGCTCCAACTCTTGGTCTTTTCTTCCCTCCCTGCCAGATACAAGGCAGGTGAGTGAGTGAGTCCACTCCCAGGGAAGGGGTTTTGGGGGACCCTGGACACCAACACACTTGGGGATGAAGGGGATGCGCACCTCTTCTTCCACAGCCAGCTTCACAGTGAGCTCAAACAGCACGTGACAGTTTACCAGTATGATGCACGCTGCGGTGGCTCAGATTGTTCGAGTTTGAGCGCAGGGATGGCTTTGCTTGTTTCCTTTACCTTCATCCCCGTGGAGTCACTTCTGTGTTTGAAAATTATGAGACCAGGTCTCATATGTTGCTGTGTTGCTTGGGTGGACTCGATGTTGTCTCGCCCAGTGCTAATATTACAGGCGTGTGTCGTCACTCGTGGCCTCTGTCTCTGTCTCTGTCTTTGTCTCTGTGTCTCTGTCTCTCTCTTTCCTTCCTTCCTTCTTTCTTTTCCCTCTTTTGCAGATAGACAACGTGCTAGGCAAGCTCCAGCACTGCTTATTTCTTCTCCTTTACACAGAGCAGTTTGTATGTATTGTTGTGTATCGATAATAAAGATCTACTTTCCGTGACCCAGGATCTGGCTCTGCAGCATAGGCTGACCTCGAACCCTGCGGCCTCCTGCATGCTAGTGCTGGGATTTCAAGTTTGGCCCTCATGCTTGGCTTTTTAAAATGTTTAAGCATAAAAGTGGCCCTAGGACTGTCAATTTTGTGATTGTGCCATAATTTGGTGAAGCAGATATGGTGCTCTGGAAATGCAGGGATACCAACACGATATTGTCAAGCCTTTCAGTTTTGTACTTTTGTGTGCTTATGTGGTTAAAACAAATGCCAAAATATGAAACTGTTGATCCAGAGGGCACGCAGTTAAAACATTTCCATTGCCCATCAAGATCGAACCAATTACAAGGTGGCTGGCTCATTGGACCGCCTTGGGTGTTAGTAAATAAACCCTGCCCAACACTTCATAGGCTTGTTGGAGCTTCATACCCACTGACTTCTTCTTAACAGTTTTTAGTCGAGACGATCTGCTTCTTGGTTTTGAAGAATGAGATGCTAATGTGATGCTACTTGATTTATCTATTGTTTTATAGCTTCTATCTGATATTTTGGCAAGCTTTTCTCAATTCATTCAACATTTAATAACTAGCTTTTGTGTGTCTGATTATTTAGTAATGCTAAGGCTAGGAAGATAAAATCCTATGTCCCTCTCTGCAGAGAACTCAGATTCTAATCAGGACAGCGGCATCTGAACAGCTTAGACAGCATGTCTGACACTTCTCACATTGTGTGTGGAGAGGACTATCTGAGTAAATGCCGAGAGGCTATGAAGGCAGTCAGAGGCCTAGACAGTGTAGGGGAGGCTTCATTGAGCTGTGCCTGGTAAGAACTGCATAGAGTGAGAGTGTGGCTTACGAAGTACTGGAAGGCCATGGTCTCCATGACTGAGCCATTTTCCCAGACACACAGAATACTGTTACTGGCCAGGCATGGTGGCACACACTGTTAATCCTAGCACTCGGGAGGCAGAGGCAGGTGGATCACTGTGAGTTTGAGGCCAGCCTGATCTACAGAGCTAGTCCAGGACAGTCAAGGCTACACAGAGAAACCCTGTCTCAAGGGGGGGGGGAATACTATTGCCAAGAAAGAAAACACTTCAATAAACATTTTCTTTTCTAATCCATAGGCTGCTGCTGATGAATATAATAGACTAAAGCAAGTTAAGGGAGTAAGTATCCAATTTTAAGACTTTTATTTAATGTTTGTAATGACTATTCCTTTCATGTGTATGTACACTAATTATAGAAAAAGGCCCTGCCATTTACATATGAGCATTATAACTAAGAAGTTAGAACTTTAATTTTATTTGTTTATACTGTTTTTCTAAACACTTTTTTGAGATAGGATTTCACTGGCTATCTCTGGCTGGTCTCCAATTCAACTTTATAGGCCGAGCTAGCCTTGAACTCATAGAGATCTTCCTGCAGTTGTCCCAAGCGCTGGGGCCAAATGCATGGTTTACCATGCCCAGCCCTAAAATATTTCTTTTAAGTTGAATATATCTGCAAATAGCTGCACCTAGAAAAAGAAATACATTTTAGTGACCTTAATAGCTCCCCATTTTTACTCTTTTCCTGTTCTTATACCATCCCCCAATATTATAAATTAGTTTTGCCTACTTTGCAATGATCTGTGTAAAAAAAAGAAATCTTGGGTCTGGAGATGTGGCTCAGCAGTTGCGAGCACTTACTGCTCAGTACCCATGTAGAGGCCCACAACTGTCTGCGACTCCCGTCCCCAGGATTCTGGGCCTCTTCTGACCATCTTAACTCTTGAACATACATGGTTCATATATGTACGCTCAGGCACAAACACACACACACACACACACACACACACACACACACACACACCATAAATATGCTTGTTTTTAAAAAATCATACAGTATATATTTTGTGTGTGGTTTATTTTGTTCCGAATTATGTTTGTAAGATCCGTTCCTGTTTCATGGTGCTGTGTTTCATTATCATCAGCACTTGGGAGACAGAGGCAGGCAGACCTCTGAGTTTGAGGCCAGCATGGTCTATAGAGTGAGTTCCAGGACTGCATAGTGAATCACTGTCTCATAGAAAAGAAATAAAGAAAAAAAAATCTATTCATGTTTTTGTACATTGTTCTTCTTCATTTATTTTTATTATTATGTAGGGTTATGCTTTACTTAAATAGAATTTATTCATCTATTTTATGTTATTTTATTTAGATTTTCCACACAGGGTTTCTCTTTGTGGACCTGGCTGTCCTGGAACTCATTCTATAGACTAGGCTGGCCTTGGACTCACAGAGATCCACCTGCTTTAGTCCCTCCCCCTGACCCCACCCTCCAGTGCCACTATACCCAGTGCCACCAAATTTCTTGACTGGTTCTTTTGACAGCTATTTATTTATTGTGTGTATATATTGAAGGTATGTATATATGTGTGTGTGTGAATGTGTAACTGCATGTATGTATGTATGAAGATATTTATGCATGTATTTAAGTATGTATGCATATGTGTGTATGTATGAAGGTATGTATGCATGTATGTGTGGAGGTGCATGTATGCAGGGTGCATGTGTGGAGTTCAAAGGGTGCTTGTAGGAGTCAATTCTTTTTCCACCATGTGGACTCTGGGAATCAAACCCAGATCATAAGTCTCTGCTGCAGCAAGTGCCTCTACCTCCTGAGCCATCTTATTGGTCCCTGATTTCTTTTTTAAAGATAATTTATAAGCACAAAGGTCAGTAAGTTCTCATGGTGACTTAACACCTTTTTTTTGAAATGGGCATATCATTTGTAAAAATCAGTGTAAAAGATAATATTGAGGAAAAAGAACCATCTGTCTATGTGGTAAGTGACATAGCTCAGCACCTTAAACACACTCATCTAATAACGTGCAATTCTCTATGACCCGGCTTTCCTTTTTTATCACTGCTTTCTCAGGAGACCTTTATTTATTTATTTATATTATTATTATTTTTTTGAGACAGGGTCCCTCTGTGTAGCCTTAGCTGTCCTAGACCTCGACTCACTTTGTACACCATGCTGGGCTTGAACTCACAGCAATCTGCCTGCTTCTAACTCCCAAGTGCTGGGATTAAAGGTGTGCGCCACTATGCCTGGTTGAGACCTTTAAAAAAAAAAAAGATTTATTTATTTATTTTATGTATATGAATGCTCTGTCTGCATGTACACCTGCATGCCAGAAGAGGGCATCAGATCCTAGTACAGATGGTTGTGAGCCACCATGTGGTTGCTGGCATTCAACTCAGGACCTCTGGAACAGCAGACAGTGCTCCTATCTGCTGAGCCACCTCTCCAGCCCTAAACCTATTTTTTTTACAAATATTTTTTCATATAATTTTGATGTTTTTCTCTTTCTCCAACTCCCCACTGTATCCACTATACAACTCCCTGTGTTCTCTCTCTAAAACAAACATTAAAAAACAAAAAAAAAAAAAAAAAAGGAAAATCAGAAGCAAACAAAAAAAACAATAAGAACAAAAATAGAAAACTGCCAATACCCGCCCCAAACAAAACAAAACAAAACAAAAACAAAAAAGCCCATAAACCAAACAAAATAAAAACCCATGGAGTTCTGTGTGAGGTCTGGCCTGGAGTGTAGTTGCCACATGCAGTGCACTTCAGGAGTCTTATTCTTTAGTTTGCTGCATTCATGTGATTCGCTTTCTCCCTTTTAGTCTGCAGATTATAAAAGTAAGAGGAATTACTGCAAGGAGCTGAAGAGCAAATTGTCGCACATCAAGAGGATGGTTGGGGACTATGACAGACGGAAAACTTAGGCAGACACCGCTGCTGGAGAAGCAAGGCACACCTTTCTGCCCGATGTCTCTGCAATTCTCTCCAGAGGCAAATTGACTTTGGACTCTAATCTGGGAAGTCAAAACTTTGTGATCGTTACAAAGTTTCTATAGCTTTAAAAACCATCAGTTTCTATTATCAGTATTGAAGCATTTTATAAATGGCTCTTGACAATTGACTGAGCTGAACACTCCGATTAAGAATTTTACATTTTTGACATTGATTCTCGTATTAAGAATGAGACGTTGTTCGGGGCTTTAAATGTAAAGAGAAGTCCTGATGCGAACTCTGTTGCGAGCATTCACACGCTAGCCAGTGATGTCTTTTTTTTTTTTTTTTTTTGGTTTTTCGAGACAGGGTTTCTCTGTGTAGCCTTGTCTGTCCTGGACTCACTTTGTAGACCAGGCTGGCCTCGAACTCACAGCTAGCCAGTGATGTCTTAACATCCAAGTGCGCCCCCTCTGGGTAGACCATGTTGTTGACCGTCACAGCAGCCTTCAGGTGGCCGTTATTTATAATCACATTGCTTTTGTTTTTGCAAGACAGGGTTTCTATGTGTAGCTCTAGCTGTCCTGGAACTCACTCTGCAAACCAGGCTGTCCTTGAACTCACAGACATCTGCCTACTTTTGCCTCCTGAGTGCTGGGTTGCACCAAACTAGGTCCCTGCAGTAACATCTCCAAATTGAAAAAGCTTGCTTCCCAAAGGCAGTTTTGGTTGTCTGTTTTGTGGCTATGCAAATTGCAGCACTTCTGCCTACTGTGTATAATACAATCTATTGGCTACCGTCCCTACTGGTGTTTTTCTCATATTGGTTAGGATTAGGATTATTTGTGGTTTTACTTTTTTTCCTAACACTTAAGATCATGTAAAATTAACAAATGTATAACATTTAAAAAGTGTAAATACTTTTGAAAGATCATTTTAAATCTGAGGTTAGAGTTTTGTGTATTTTAAAGTTCTTTTTATCTTTTATAGTTTTCATGCTTTTTTTTTTTGATAACCCACTAGACCTTTTCACTGTATCAGAGTATTCAATTACATTTATAATTAAGACTTGAACTGTATTTCACAAGAAAGCTCAAGTTCTGTACATATTTTGTAAGGTATTAAACCGGATGTTCTCTTTCTATGATGTGCTTGTTTGATGTCATTAGTGCTGTTATATTCAGTTGTGCAAAATTGTATTCCAGAGTTTCAGTTGTAACTAGGTGTGGTGGCGCACTCCTTTAAGCCCAGCACTTGGGAGACAGAGGAAGGCAGATCGCTGTGAGTTCAAGGCCAGCTTGGTCTACAAAGCAAGTCCAGGACAGCCAGGACTACAAGAGAAACACTGTCTTGAAACTAAAAAAAAGAAAAGAAAAAAGAAAAAAGAATTTCAGTTGTGTGAACCAGCTGTGCTAGGTGATTTCCTAGTCTTTGGGAGTGAACAAACCAACATGTCTAGCAATGGGATAATGTTCATATAATGTTCCTAGAACGGCACAGTGTTTCAAACAGTGTCCATAAATCTTATGATATTCTTTGAAAATGAAACTTCTTGTTAGTAACAGAAACTTAGTTGCTAATATTGTATAAACCAAATTGATTGTGTACATGCAGCCTGGTTTGGTCAGTTTTAGCTGAAAATGTTTTATATACTTTTCGGACATCGACGTATATGCTTTTGTATATACAATTTTGAATTATTTTCCAATGACAGAATTTTAAATAATTTTTTTTGTGTGTGTGTGTAACACTGGTTCAATTTTTTTTCAAATCAAAGAAAATTTTTATTTTCTATATGTTGAACATAATGCAAAAAGTATTTTCATGGCTTTTGGATTGATGCCAGGTAGAAGGACTGTCTCGGGCACCTTCACTCACCTTTATGTTCATTAACTCTTCCTTCTTGGAAATCACTGTGTTTTTGTGTTGTTTTGTTTGAGACAGGGTTTCACTAGGTAGCTCAAGCTGGCCTCGAACTAAGGTTAGTCCAGGCTGGCTGGCATCAGATTTGCAATTCTCCTGCTTCTACTCCCGGGTGGGAGGGTTACAGGTTCTAGCCCATGGCTGGCTTGTACTTAGATTATGAAAGCAACTTGCTGGTGTCCTCACGAAGCAGTTGAATGAAGAGAACCAAGTAGCAGGAATTATAAAACTGTGCCATAACATTCGATGTGGGGGGAGAATAATTCCTTTTCCCACGTGGTGCTCGTCCTGCAGGCCTGAAGCCAGTACCAGCCCGTGTCTGTTGGTGCTAGAGTGAATGAGGTGATCCGACCTAGAGAAGCTGTCCAGGCAGTTTCCTAACGTAAACTAAAGGGTTAGATTAAACCCCAGGGCTTTCTTACCTTCTGACCTGTGGCTTTCTGTTGGTAATGTGTTCGGAGGGAGAGTGTGTGAAAACATAACCCTTTTTTTTTTTTTTAAATGAAAGTTTTCCCCTGCATAAAATGATGCCTTCTGCGTGTGTGTTTATTATAAGTAGGTAGGATCAAATGTTTGCCATTTTGAAAAGCTGAAAACACTAGTGTAAACATATATCAACTCCCCTCTCCCCCCCAGAAAGAAGAGATGGTTATGTTTTGTTGTATGTGCTTTGTATTTTTGAAATAAAGTCTAGTATTTACGGTACATACTAGTCCAGTATTTGCAGTTTCAATTGTATATTGCAGACAGACATACAGGATATCTCACTTAATTCTCCTAATAGTCTTTTGGCATGTCACTGTTCCTTATTCTCATTTTATGGTTAAGGAAACTAATAATTTGATACCTTAACTGGATCAGTCAAATACTAGTGAATTTAGATGAAGGCAGAATCTGATCCTTTGGACTAGTAAATTCTATCCTTCCATTGTAGACTGACTGCTAAGTGACGCGCTGTGTGATGGAGTATGTGTCTGGCGTACGTGTCTTGTTTTAGTTTTTGAATGCATTTGAAGTACTTGACATTAATGTGAAATGCTTCTTCAGAATCTGCAGAGTCTGCAGAGACCAGAAAGGGTCAAGAACCGTCAGGGCAGAGCCTGCTTTCCTCAGCGGACACGAATCATTCCTACAATGACAGATCCTGGCCTCACCCTCATGACAGCAGTCTCTGTTGTTTGAACTTTTTAAAAGTTTTATCTGAGGAAGCCAGAATTATAATTCATACTTGTTCTTCTGGCTGATCCTACTGCCTATAACCTCTTATCTGAAAGCATAAATTAGCCAGTCAGCCTTTCTTTATTTGTTGAGAGATAAGGTCTCTGTTGTGTAGCTCAGGCTGGCCTTGAATTTGTGATGCTCCACTCTCAGCTTCCCAAGTGCTAGGATTACAGTGTGTGTCACCACCCCCACTATCCTCACGTGTTTTCTACTAGCATTTTTCACACTGGGAAGAAATGAGCAAATCTAAGTAGGTCGGGTTAGGTTTTAGACAATACTGTGCCAGAGAGTTGTAATAATGCTGCTTTGGAGCTAAGGAAAGTAATGACTATATAACCAGGATGATGTTTTGTGCTGTGACAAGATATGGAAGGATGTGTCACCCTAGTTGTCATGAGATCTTCGTATTGCTATTCCTGTGTGTGCCTCATTCTTTTTTTTTTTCAAGACAGGGTTTTTCTGTGTAGCTTTTGCTGTCCTAGACGCTTTGTAGATCAGGGCCTCAAACTCACAGCAATCTGCCTGCCTCTGCCTCTTCTGGTATTAAAGGTGTGTGTTACCATAGCCCAGCTTGGCTTCTGTTTTTGTTTTTTGTTTTTTGGGTTTTTTTTTTTTTTTTTTTGCTTTTTCTTTGGGACAGGAGCTAAGTAGGAAGGTCAGCTGGGTGCTTTTTCTGCCTCTGAGCTAGGAGGTTTTTTACCCCAGCATCTGGCTCCTGAGTGTTCATTGGTAAAAATCAAACAATTTAGGATTTTCTTTCATTATAACAACATATTGTGTAATTTGAGACAGACTTTGTCAAAAGTGAAGTAATATATCCAGCTAACCCTGTTTTCCAAAGAAATTGAAACTTTAACAAAACCATTTAAAAAGGAAGATGTATTTCATTTAAAAAATATTGTATTGCAGGGGCTGGAGAGATGACTCAGCAGTTAAAGAACCCTGGCTGCTCTTTCAGAGGGCATAGGTTCAATTCCCAACACTCACATGGCAGCTCACGACTGTATAACTCCAGTTCTGGGGGATCTGACAACCTCGTATAGACATACATGCAGGCAAAACACCATTGCACATAAAAACAAGTTATTAAAATACTTTATTACATTTATTTATGTATATGGAATTACAGGTGCCACAGCATGCTTTTGGAGGTCAGAGGATAGCTTGCAGGAGTTGGTTTTTTTCCCCTTCCACCATGTAGGTCTTAGGGATCAAACAGATTTGTCAGGCTTGGCAGCAAGCACCTTTGCCTGCTGAGCCATCCCTCCTGCTCACAAACTGTGTTTTAAAAATGTATGTGTAGGGGCCATTGGGATGGTTCAATAGATAAAGACAGTGGGATTACTATAGTAGAACCTTTATGTGCCTTGCAAACTGCAGTGATTTGTGTGTGTGTACGTGTGTGTTGCTTGGGATGAAACCCACGTCTCACACAGGTTTAAGCCCTAACCATAGAAGTTTACAGTTTTGCTGTTTTGATATGGTTTCAACTTGGAGATGTTTGGACAGGGGCTGGAGAGATGGCTCAGTGCTTAAGAACTCTATCTGCCCTTCCAGAGGTCCTGAGTTCAATTCCCAGCACCCACATGGTGGCTCATAACCATCTACAAGGAAATCTCATCCTCTTTTCTTGTATGCAGGTGTACATGCAGCTCGGTCCCTCATAAGCATAAATAAATCTTTTAAATCCCAGCAGAGGCAGAGGCTGGTGGATCTCTGTGAGTTTGAGGCCAGCCTGATTTACAGATCAAGTTCCGGGACAGCCAGGACTACACAGAGGAACCCTGTGTAAATAAAACAAAACAAAAAGGTGTTGGAATGGAAAGGTTCACTTCTCACAGTCTTTCAGTTTAAACACTTCTGGTATTTCAGTTACATTCCACTAGCCAAGCTGTTCAGAAGTTTTCTAACTGCATTGTGCCAGCCATCTATGGGCAAACAACACACACACACACACACACACACACACACACACACACACACACACACACACACATTTTTCTTTTCTTTTTTGAGACAGGAACTTAAGATATAGCCCATTGGTGTTTTGAACTTGTAATCCTCCTGCCTCAGCCTCCTTAGTTCTGGGATCATAGGTATGAACCATCACAGCCAGCTTTCCTTCAATTCTTTCTTTAAAGTTGTTCTCAGTTTTACAGACTGGAAAAGTATTTCACTATGTAAGACAATTTTATTGCTGTTACTTTGTAAGGGGTTGGAATGTTGGTTTTAATTACACGGGATCACCAGGATTTTGCGCACATTTGTTTTGCCTTAGTACCCTTCTTAATGAAGGTTCAGTGCAAAAGCCTCTGTTGCAGGAATCCCAACAGACTGTGTTTGGCCGCCTGTCTCAGTTTGCCTAAGAGACAAGTAATGATGAACGGCAGAGGAAGATTTTTACTAAGGTGGCCAGGATGAGGAAAACAGATGGCGGGGAAGGGGGGGGGGGTTGCTGATACCAAGTCTGTCTTCAAGAGGCCGACAGGAACAGGAACATTGAGGTCTTCTAGAAAAAGGGAAATGGAGAGGCTTGGGTTTTGCATAAGTGACAGCACAGGTGATCTGCTCAGGGCTTGGGTCTGATTGCTTATGCCAGTTGAGTTCTGGTTTTGCAAGGGCTTCTGGAGAACCCGTGGTTGCTGCCATCACTCTGGGTGCAGTCTGTGTAACATGAGGAGGTGATTCCAGGGCCAGCGTTCAGTGTCACATCACAGGTGATTGCCCTTGTTTAGGAGGTGAGCTGTCCCTCCAGGCTTGCTCTTGCTTGGGAGGAGTTTTGGTCCCTTGTCATGAAGATATTTACAGATCAGTTCTGGCATTCCTAGGATCCAAGGAAACTGCAGAAGAGAGCGACTTAGCAGGAAAATTGTTTAAAAAAAAAAAACAAAAGAGAAGACTGAGGGGACATACGGTCAGTGACTGGTGTCCTTCATCTTCCTAGCTTAGTCTTAATTTCTAAAACTTACACAGAGCCAAAGTTATGACTGGGAAAAGTCTGAATGTGACCCACCTCTCTTTACAAATATGCTTTAAATGTATTTAAAACTTATTGGGTGAGTCCTTTTTTTTATTCCTGGTTTAAAGAGCGTGCTCAGCAGGGTGGTGGCGGTGGCAAGGGGTGTGTGTGGGGTGTTATCAGAAGGTGGGGCAGGAGAGATGGCTCAGCAGTTAATAGGATTTGTTGCTATTCCAGAGGGCCTGGGTTTGATTCCCGTCATTTATCTACATAGCAGATAATAAAGGCTGTAACTTCAGTTTCAAGGGATCAGATACCATCTTCCGTTCCCTGCCTCAACTAGGCATGAACATGGTGCACACACATGAATGTAGGCAAAACTACTCAGATATATTTCTCTCTCTCTCTCTCTCTCTCTCTCTCTCTCACACACACACACACACACACACACACACACACACACACACACATCAAACCTCTCTAAACTTGTTTGGCCTGCAGAAATTCACTCCACAGTAGAAATCTTGGAGTCATCACTAATTTGGTGTGTGTGTGTGTTTTTTTTTTTTTAAGACAGGGTTTCTCTGTGTAGCCCTGGCTGTCCTGGACTCGCTTTGTAGACCAGGCTGTCCTCGAACTCACAGAGATCCACCTACCTCTGGCCTCCCAAGTGCTGGGATTAAAGGCGTGCGCCACCACCTCCCGGCTACTAATTGGTTTTTGTTTTTTGTTTGTTTTTTGAGACAGGGCTTCTCTGTGTAGCTTTGGCTGTCCTGGACTTGCTTTGTAGACCAGGCTGGCCTCGAACTCACAGCGATCCACCTGCCTCTGCCTTTGCCTCCCGAGTGCTGGGATTAAAGGCAGCGCCACCACATCCGGCTATAATTAGTTTTTAAAACACATACTCTGTCTATCCACAAGTTCAGCTCTCTCCACACCCACTCTGGCTGTACCTCTACCACACCAATATGCCTCTGCCTCAGAGACTGCTCTTGAGGTTTCCTCCACCAGGAGAGCTTTACCCCCTATTGGCCAGCATGCTGATTCCTCAGGGGTCTCTCCAAAGACTCCAAGCATCATTTGCTCCCTAGGTCCCCCTTCCGGCAGCAGCTGCCCGCAGCCGCCGGAACATATTTTGCGTGTCCCCAGCGCGCTGCGGAGGAATTTTGGCAGCGCTCCCCGACTGACGGCACTTCCGGTGAGGGTCGTCTCTTCAGGGCCGGTGAGTCTGCAGGTGGAGGCCAGTGCAGCGCTGAGGGTTTGGAGGCTCGAGTGCAGGGCGGACAGGAGGGTCTGGAGCGGAGGACCGAGGTGCAAGGCTGGGCTGGCCTCGGGGGTGGGGGTGGGGGACCTGGAGGACGGAGGGAGGGGCGTGTGCAGGGAGCCGGGCAGCTTCCGCTCGCCGAGTCCTGCTGCGAGCTGAGGACCGTTGGTTCTCTCCGCCTGGGCTCCGGTTTGCCTTGTCCACTGGCTGTGAGACCCGAAGCGAGTTTCCAGCACCAGAACTGCCCATTTCTGAAACACAGGGACGGGAATCACCGTGTCGCTCGTCCTCGTGCCAGGCACGGTAAGGTGGGCAGAGCCTCGCCAGTCGCCTCGCGTGCTGCGTCGTTCCTAGCTCCCGGGGGTGGGGGGTGGGGTGGGGTGGGGGGGATAGGTGTGATGGCTGAAATCCTAAGAAATGGATTAGTGTCTCTGCAGTTGGGGGAGTTTTAACTAATAAAACAAAAGAATAGAAGATGAAGCAAATATTGATGTGGTGGGACCACGTTTTGAAAGTTTTAAAGTAACATTATGGGAAGTGTTTGTGCACGCGCGCACACTTGTTCTTGGAATAAAGGCGCGCGCCACACCATTACTCTCGGCTCAGATTTTTCATTGTTAATGTTCACAGTTAAGTGCAGAAAACAAGGTGTCGGAATGTTCAGTTTTGTCACTGATTAATACTCGAATACACTTGCCAGATGACACCAAGATAGTTACAGTGTTGAAATAGCCCCTGTTATAAAATTATTGCCATTTCTAGTTTTCAAGATACAAAGGATTGGAATTGATGGAGGCGACAAGGAAATAAAAGATAAAAGACAGGCATCTCCAGAAGCAGGATAGTTTTGTTTTTGTTTTTTTTTTTGAGACAGGGTTTCTCTGTGTTGCCGTGGCTATCCTGGACTCACTTTGTAGATCAGGCTAGCCTTGAACTCACAGAGATCTGCCTGCTTCTGCCTCCTGAGTGCCTGGCTGCAGGATAGTTTTTTATATGTTTAAAAATTTTTAAATTAATTTTATTGTATTTGCATTGGCATGAAGGTGTCAGAATCTCTGCAACTGGGGTTCTAGATAGCTGTGAGCACCGTGTGGGTGCTTCCTTCGGAAGAGCATACAGTGCTTTTAACCATTGAGCCATAGCTCCAGCCCAGGATTGTTTTTTTAATCAGAGCAACAAATGGGCCACCATCTCTTTGCCGTGGCACCTGGGCCTTGAGGGACTTGAGTCTCATTTTATAGCCCAGTTTGGAATCGCGGGGGAAGTTTATATGAGGGTGAGAGGCTCAGTGGATTCTTTTCTGTCTTAGTTCTCCTGTGGTTTGAGATAGGACCTGTCTGTGTTGGCAGCTGTTCTTGGGCATGGAGGTTTCTGGGCAAGCATTTGCCAGCCTGAGGTAGGTTTTACCCTTTAAAGGCAAATTGTCAAGTGTCCTGACACAAACGATGAGGTTTGTTTTTGTTTTTGTTTTGTTTTACTTTTTCGAGACAGGGTTTCTCTGTGTAGCCTTGACTATCCTGGACTCCACATTGTAGACCAGGTTGGCCTCAAACTCACAGTGATCCACCTGCCTCTGCCTCCTGAGTGCTGGGATTAAAGGCGGATCTCTGTGAGTTCAAGGCCAGCCTGGTCTACAAAGCGAGTCCAGGACAGCCAAGGTTACACAGAGAGACCCTGTCTTGAAAAACAAACAAACAAACAAACAAACAAACAAAGACTTGCCACACAAACCACTTGAATACCAATCTCAGTGAGATATTGATGGTTTGACACCTTTTCTAAGCTGTTTGATCTGGGCCACAGCAAGGACTCGGGAGCTTACCTGTGACAACTACTTGTTTTCAGGACAGTCCTTTTATAGGAAAACAAAGAACAGAAGTGAAGGGGGCGGGTAACATTTTAGCTAAGTGTACAAAACAATATTGCATTTTTGGCTAACTAGACAAAGTATCATCAGCTAACTTTTAAGCTGATTAGTCCCAAGTGAGGTGAGTGAGCTGGTGGTTAGGGTCTTTCAGAGTACATCCAAAGTGTAGCCAGTTGTGTAGTTAACAAAGGTGCAGTCAGAGTGCAGCCAGAGGGTAGCCAAGTGTGTAGATAACAAAATATGAATTATGACACCAATGAATCATCTAATGTAGGTTAACTTGACCCTCTGGCAGGGCATATTAGTGTCAGCTAAGGATAACTACTTCTACGAAGCAGAGGTAAAAAGTAAAAAAAATTTTGAACTTAATTTTGCCTTAAAAACAAAATGCAAAGCCGGGCAATAGTGGTGCAGGCCTGTAATCCCAGCACTTGGGAGGCAGAGGCAGATGGTCTCTGTGTGTTTGAGGTCAGCCTGGTCTATAGATCTAGTCCAGGACAGCCAGGGCTACACAGAGAAACCCTGTCTTGAAAAAATAACAACAACAAAAGCAAGATGAATACAGAAATGGCTGCAGCTCTGTCAAAGAGAAGCCTCAACAATGGCCTCAACAGTAACCACAGCACTTGGGAGACTGGTTCCAGCCCAGTAGGGCTACATAGTGAGATCTGTCCTAAAAACTCATTAGACTAACATGATAACCCCTCTCACAATATTTTTGGTGAATATGTTGTGTGTGTGTGTGTGTGTGTCTGTGTGTGTGTGGTTTATGTGTGTCTCGAAATTGGTGTCTGGTGTCTTTTTTATTTTCCACTTTTTTGAGATAGGGTATTTTCCTGAGCCTGGAGCACAGTGATTAGGTAGACTGATTGGCAACCAGGTTCTCTTCCCTCACCACATTCTTGCCTCTATTTTTTTGTTTGTTTGTTTTTGTTTTTTTGAGACAAGGCAGAGGCAGGCGGATCGCTATGAGTTCGAAGCCAGCCTGGTCTGCAAAGGGAGTCCAGGACAGCCAAGGCTACACAGAGAAACCCTGTCTCAAAAAACCAAAAAAAAAAAAAAAAAAAAAAAAAAAAAAGTTTAAATAGCATATATACATATAGTGATATTACATCTACTTCTTTAATAATTAAGGACAAATTTTCTGGGGATGATAGCTCACAACTGTAATCACAGCTGGAGGATAGCAGCAAGTCTGAGAGCAGTGTGGTAAAAAACTGGCATTGGGTTTGGGGGTCTCCCTCCCCAACACATCTCAGTTTCTTCTCTCATAAGGGCTGTTTAAATGCCAAGACACTAAGGACAAGAGCCTATCCTCTAACATTGGCTGGGACGAAGATGACCTTTTTTGGTAATGAAGACTATAAGCAATACTTTATCCTCCTTTTATAACATTGTTTCTATAGAGAAAGAAAACCGGGCTCCAGTGTAGCTCAATTGAAAGAGTACTTGTCTAATTTGCACAAAGCCCTCAGGCTGACCTCCAGCACCACATGACAAGGAGAGGTGACACAGGCTTGTAATTCAGTGCTCAGTTGAGAAAGGAGGATCAGAAGTTCAAGGTTGGGAGCAGGCAGTGGTGAACTCCTTTTATCCCAGATCTTGGAAGAAAAAAGCAGGTGGATCTCCGTGGTTCAAGGTCATCCTGGAATACATGAGACTCTGTCTTGGGGGAGAGGATTCCTACAGGTATAAGTCCTGAGTCCTTATCCCCAGGACTCACATACAGACACATCTGTAATTCCATCCCTAAAAGATAGAGGCAAGAAGCTGGGCATGGTGGCGCACGCCTGTAATCCCAGCCCTCGGGAGGCAGAGGCAGGTGGATCTTTATGAGTTTGAGGCCAGCCTGGTCTACAAAGAGTCCAGGACAGCCAAGGTTACACAGAGAGACTCTCTCTCGGAAAACAAAAACAGAAACAAAAAACAAAAACAAAAGAAAGATCTTGGAGCCGGTAATTAGCATCAGAATACATATCAGCAGACCAGCCCTCAGCACACATCACAACAAGGAACAGGTGTTTTGAGTTCACAATTTTGGGTTCACAATGTGATCAAATACCTTGCAACAGTTTCCAAAGTGGTGGGCTTAAACGCATGTGCCACCACTGCCCAGCTGAGCGTTTCGTATTTTCATAGAATAGTCACTGAATGAGCTAGAAGAGAAACATGACTTTGCCCTCTGATATTTTAAACTTTGTCCTTAACTAGCAAGTTGTTAGATTCATTTTGTAATAACCATCTTTGGAAAGCTTGTGACCTAATTTTTTTTACAGGATTGAATAAGTATATATCATAAAAACATGGATGATGAACCGGAAAGAACTAAGCGGTGGGAAGGAGGCTATGAGAGAACATGGTGAGTAGGATGTAGCTGTCCATGCTGTGGAGATTGTCGTTCTTAACTTCAGTTTTATTAAGGTGTGTTTTATCTGTGTTAAAAGTCATATATATCAATTTCCATTCCAATGAATTTTTTTAAAGAAAGTTTACTGTTTTGTCTAGTTCTTGTCATAAACTACTTTTAGAACATTTTAATCATGAAGATAAGTTCCTTTATATTCATTCTGTTTCCACCACCTCACGACAATCACGAATCTACAATCTATAGATTCACCTTTCTTGTACATTTTTATGTAAATTTCAAATCTCGTTCATGAACATGTACATCTTTTTTAAATTGTTGCATAGTATTCATATACTGTTATATTATGTTTTTGTTTATTCATTCAGCATTTGATGGACATTTATATCAGTTCCAATTTTTTGCTATCATGGATTGTGCTGCTGTGAACATACATAGACAACTCTATATTTTGAAATTTTTTTGTTTTTTTTTCGAGACAGGGTTTCTCTTTGTAGCCTTGGCTGTCCTGGACTTTCTTTGTAGACCAGGCTGGCTTCGAACTCACAGCAATCTGCCTGCCTCTGCCTCCCAAGTGCTGGGACTAAAGGCATATGTCACCATGCGTGGCTTGGTTTTTTTTTAAAAAAGTTTATTTATTATTATGTATACAGTGCTCTGGCTGCATGTACACCTGCAGGCCAGAAGAGGGCATGGCATCACATAGATGATTGTGAGCCACCGTGTGGTTACTGGGAATTGAACTCAGGACCTCTGGAAGAGCAGTTAGTGCTCTTAACCGCTGAGCCATCTCCCCAGCCCTGTATGTTTTGATTTTTATTGAGTTAGTATTTTTAGCTTGTTAAAATAAATAAATATTGCTTACAGGGAAATTCTTAAAGAAGATGAAACCGGATCACTTAAAGCTACAATAGAAGATATTCTTTTCAAGGCAAAGAGGAAAAGGTATGAACTGCTTCTGAGAAAGAATTTCAAAAGGAAAATATATTCTTGAAGTCATTCTGTCCCCAGGTAGCCATCCTTAGCACTGCTTTTTACCTGTTAAGGGAACGTCATCCATAATTGTCTGGCTAGGGCTAAAGAACTAGCAATGAGCCCTGCCCCCAGGAAAGGGTCTTCAGAGAGTATCCGTGCCACCTATACTGATGTGTGTTCCAAAGGTTAATAATTCACTCAAAATACAGACTAATTGTTTCATTGAGTTTTTGGTAAGATATGATGTTCAATTAAAGTATTTGTTGTAATTTTAACAGAGTGTTTGAGCACCATGGACAAGTTCGACTTGGAATGGTATGTTATGTTTTTTTGTTTTACTTGTGCAGAACTAGTTTGGATCAGAGAAATATTCTGACTTGACAGAATAAACAGTAAAACAACAATTTTTAAAAAGAATATATTTAAAATGTATGTTTAGGATATTTGAATATTAAATGGTAATTTTGCTTCTTACTCAAAAAATGTAGTTGGAAATTTTCTCCCTTTTTTCATTTGGTAGATGCGCCACCTTTATGTCGTGGTGGATGGCTCGAGAACAATGGAGGATCAAGATTTAAAGCCCAACAGACTGACGTGCACTCTAAAGGTAGAGTGCACTCACTGATGCCTTGCTAAGTGCGGGACATGTTGTTTTGCTTTGCTGTCCAAATTAATAACAAATGTAAGTGAAATGCTGCTATATCATTTTCTAAAGTGACTTTTATTCCATGAGTATGTTTTAAATTAGTCCTACACACACACACACACACACACACACACACACACACACACACACTTTTTGTTTAACAAACAAATGGATCAACAAGATGCCTCTGTGGGTTGTTGCAGTTAATTTACCAGTATGACCTAATGTTTATTATCTGGCCAATAATTATTATTACCACAGTATTTTCTAACCTGCTAGCAATTAAGCAAGACACAGTAAATAAGGCTATATTTTAAAATAGCTTTAGTTAACCTGGGGCAGGGCAGATATCAATCCTCTAAACTACCTCCCATAGTGGGGCAGGTATGGGATACCTGTCCCAATCCCATGCCATCTGCTTTTAATAATGTCTATTGAGCTACCTCCCATCCATAATCCCAAATACTTGCTAATGTTCTTCATCTGGGCCAAATCCTCATACACACCGGCCATGTGCTTTTCCTCCACCTAACCCGTGGCGGTCTCCTTCCTCTCTCTCCTCTGGTCTCTCTTCCTAAGATTCTCTGTCTCTCCAAGCCCGGGAACCTTAGCCATGTCTGTCCCATTTGCCTTGCCCAGGTGTGATGACCCTTTATTGGTCAAACAGGTTAAGCATAGTACAGGTGGGGCAGAGACAGCAAGCAGTAATTAGCATCAAAATACATCAGACCAACCTCCAACAGTGGGTAAAGGCTTGCTGTGCAAGACTTGACAACCTAAGTTTCACTAGTTGCTCTTCCCCAAGGACCCGAGCTCAATTCCCAGCACCCCTATGGCAGTTTATAACTGGCCATGATGCCTGTTTCAGGAGATCCAGTGCTTTTTTCTGGCCCCCACAGGCACCAGGCACACATGCAATGCGTAGATAATCATGCAGGCAAAACACCCATATATATAATATAAAATAAATAAATAAAAAAAATTGGTGAAAGGAGAAAAAGCCATCAACTCTAGAAAGTTGTCCTCTGACCTCCCCAAGTGCCCTGTGGTGCATGTTCTCACACATACACACACAACACGATAATAAAAAGTTATATTGTTTTAAAAAAAGACTTGAAGCTGGCCAGTGGTGGCACATGTCTTTCATCTCAGCACTCTGGAGGTAGAGGCAGGTGGATCCCTGTGAGTTCCAGGACAGCCTGGGATACAGCAAAGAAACCTTGTCTCAAAAAACACAACAGAACCAAAAACAACTTGAATAAGTAGTTGCTTTGGTTTATTATTTCCCTAAATCAGTGGTTCTCAGCCTTCCTGATGTTGTAGCCCTTTAATACAGTTTCTCGTGTTGTGGTGACCCCAATCATAACATTATTTCATTGCCACTTTATGACTGTAATTTGGCTACTGTTGTGAATCATAATGTAGTATCTGTGTTTGCCGATGGTCTTAGGCAAGCCCTGTGAAAGGGTTGTGAGAGCTGCTGTGCTTGAGGCTAGTTATCCCCTTGCCAACTGACTTTCATTCTCCTTTGGTTTTTTTGAATCTGTTCTTTCCAACTTAACACATTAATGGTTTTCCAACTTACTTATTTAGGTTTTTGGGGACAGCGTCTCTGTAGTCCTGGCTGTCCTAGAACTAGCTCTGTAGACCAGATACTCAGAGACTGCCTGCCTCTGCCTCCCAAGTGTTGGGATTAAAGGTGTGTGCCACCACCACCTTGCTGGATCTTTTTCTTTTTTTCTTTTTTCTTTTTGTTTTTGGAGACAAGGTTTCTCTGTGTAGCCTTGGCTGACCTGGACTTGCATTGTAGACCAGGCTGGCCTCGAACTCACAGGGATCCATCTGCCTCTGCCTCCCGAGTGCTGGGATTGAAGGCGTGTGCCACCACTGCTCGGCTATCTTTTTCTTATGTATGTTGTTTTAGACAAAGTCAAGTGGACATTCTCTCTCTCTCTCTCTCTCTCTCTCTCTCTCTCTCTCTCTCTCTCTTGTTTTTGCTTTCGTTTTGAATTTTAAGATCAGATCTTGCTAAGTTTCCTCAGTTGACCCCAAGCTCCTTGTCTCAGGAGACTCTCGTGTTTCAGCTTCCCATGGAGTTGGGACAGCAGGTACCTGGCTCTGTGCTTGATGTAGCTTCATCTTTAAACTCGGCTGTGTCTATCTTATTACTCATCTCACATGTGGATTTTCACTATGTTTTTACAAATAAACATTTTCAAAATGTATTTAAAATTTATGACAAACTGAGAGTGGTGGTGTTACATACCTAAAGTCCAGTGCTCAGGAGACAGAGAGAGGAGCATCACTGAGGGTTCCCTGTAGGAGGACCCGCCTGCTGTAGGAGTGAGATGAGGCTAGCCAGGGATGCACAGCAAGACACTGTCTCAGCTTGTGCCCCCTTGTCTGCCCCAACAAAGGCATGAGAAGTGCTGCTTAATATGCGGTCCATTGGCATTTTATTGTTGCTCTTTTGCCTCTATGTAATGTTTCCTTAATTTTCTTTTAACAGTTGTTGGAATACTTTGTAGAAGAATATTTTGATCAAAATCCTATCAGTCAGGTATGTAGATAAATGGGAGAGTTCAGAACTAGTTTTCTATTTTCCTGCCAAATATAGTTTATTTTTAAAAATAGGGCACATATTCTTTGAAGTATTAAGGGAACCAGATTATGTACCTATTTTTGGTGTACTTAATAGTGAAGAGCAAAATAACTCTAAAAGTTAAGCATCTACTGTGTGTTAATAATGTATAGTTAGTTCATAGCTATATTTGTCAGAAAATACCATGATAAAGTTTCATGTATGTTCTCCCCCCTCCCTTTTTTTTTGCAGTTGATAGTATTTTTATCAGGAGGAAATAATTTATTATATTAAAATAATTATTTTTTTGTTTTTGTTTTGAGATTGGAATAATTGTAACTAAGAGTAAAAGAGCTGAAAAACTGACTGAACTCTCAGGTATGCATAAAGCATCTTTACAAGACTCAAGGACTGGCTTACCTAACTCTGATCTTGTCCATGTGGCTGCCTGATATGTAAAGTGAAGCTTTTCTTGGTGCATTTTAGGTGAAACAACTTACTGACTCTCTAGTGAATTCTTCGGACCTACTATTAACTATTTCAAATTAAGGTCTGAAGTATTGGATGTGTTGCATTGTAAGTTAATATGTTTATTTAAATATATTTTTTTATTCTGAAAATATTAAAATAACCTAATTGTTAACTTTTTTTTTTGTCCGAGACAGGATCTCTCTGTGTTAGCCTTGGCTGTCCAGGACTCGCTTTGTAGACCAGGCTGGCCTTGAACTCACAGCGATCTACCTGCTTCTGCCTCACAAGTGCTGGCAATAAAGGCATGCGCCAACACCCCAGTACCTAATTGTTAACTATTAATAAAATTCATTTAATGTTCAAATTAGAAAATGTCTAAGAAGCAAAAAGGATAAGAGTTGAATTGGGCTATTTATGAATAGCTCAGAGCTATTGTTCTTGCAGAGGGCCTGAGTTTGGCTTTCAGCACTCACACAGGGGCTCATGACTGTGTGTTATTTCAGTTCCAGGGCATCTGACCCCCTTTTCTGACCACATACATGCATGTAGGCAAAGCAGTCATACACATAAAGTAAACAAATAAAAAATTTAAAAAATACTAGTGGCAGCTGGATGTGGTCGCACACACCTTTAATCGCAGCAATTAGAGGCAGCCATAGGTGGATCTCTGTGAGTTCAAGGCCAGCCTGGGCTACAAAGTGAGTGCCAGGACAGCAAGGCTACACAGTGAAATTCTGTCTCGAAAAAAACAAAAACAAAACCCAAAACAACAAAACTAATGGCAGCTTTTTTACCTTTATTATATATGCTGTTACAAATTTCATCACTCTTATTTGTAAAATATACTATTCCTTAAACTAGGTTCTCAGTCTTTTCTACTAGGACACATAACGGAGGTGACATATTTTGTTCAGTAATAGCTCTTCATTCTGGCCACAGGAATCAAATAGACATTTACAAAAGTGTGCCAAGAAATCAATTAACAGTTATCCCCTCCAAATAGTCTTAGGGAAGGTTGGGGTAGACTTTAATAAGGCCTGGGTTTTATTACCAGTGCCATAAGAAACAGAACCAGGAGCTGGAGAGATGGCTCCTCAGCAGTTACGCATGGGCTGCAAGTTCAATTGCTGGCACCCACATGTTGGCACATAACCATCTGTAACTTCCAGTGGATGCGATGCTCTCTTCTGGTCTTTAGGGTCACCAGGCACCCACATGGTACGCAGGCAAAACAGCTATACACATGATAAAATCAAAAAACCAAAAGCACAAAACCATCTCAAAGTAATTTACTGCAAAAAGGAAATTGGCATATATTCAAAGGTGGCCTGATTTTTTACGTTTCTAGGGGTCCCTGCTTTGCCTAACTTCATTCCCTTAAGAAGAATGATGTCTTTCAATAACCCCAATTTTATATGGCTAGCATAGCCCGTAGCGTCACTGTAACATCAGTAGGATTCCTATTGATCTTATCAGGGTCTGTGTATCCAACAGCTTTTGGGTTGGACAGGAAGATGAAAGGTTTTGTGGTTTGGCTTAGATTACATGCTGTGCCCATAGCAGAATGGAAGAATGTCAGACCCACAGACTAACTAGGAGATGATTGAGGAAGGAGAGCGCCTCCAAGGAAGAAGAGAAGAGTCAACTCTTTACTTTGCCCCCTGCCCTCAAATTCAGAACAGTTTTCTATAGATGGCCAGTGAATTCATGTGTTGAGAAGATGAACTGTCTTTCAGAGATTCTGATAAGCCTCTTGGACAGCTTCTCTCCTTACAGTCAGACCATTGTTGTAAGCCACACTGATGCTGAGGTAATCTGCATTTTCTTTGTGCCCACCACATGGTGGATTTATAAATATTTTGTGTGGAATGGTAGTGGGGAAAGTAGATAGAGAACCAGGAGATGGAGATTTGGGTGCTAGTACTCCCACTGTTAGGTAGATCTGTGTCTTTTCACTGGTTTGGATTTGTTAGAAAGTGAAAATAAACAGAAAAGACCAGAAAAGACCAAAAACTATTTAATAAGTAAGCCAGGTGTTATGCAAATCTGTATTACCAGCACTGTTGAGGCAGGAGAATTGCAAGTTCCAGGCCACCCTGGGCTAGAGAGTTAGAGATTGTCCTGAGCTATGTAGTAAGACCCAGTCTCATACTCCCAAACACAGCAGAGCAAAACAGAAGGTGGGAAAGCTTAGCAGTTAGCCATGTGTTGTTTGTAGCAGTGTAGTGCTGATGCCTGTCAGCCGTTGTTCTAGAAGCATTGGCAGGCGCAGCAGTATCTTCAGACAGGCTCTCAGTCCTCTCCGACGTTACAGAAGGAGTACAGCTACTTATTTGTTAGAACCTTCCTTTTGTAAGTCTTTGTGAATGCTTGTTTTCTGCTCCCAAGAAAAATACGGAATTGTGGCATTTTTATAAATCTTTAGTTCACTAATAAAAATTTACAGCCCGGCGCGGTGGCGCATGCCTTTAATCCCAGCACTCGGGAGGCAGAGGCAGGCGTATCGCTGTGAGTTCGAGGCCAGCCTGGACTACAAAGTGAGTCCAGGACAGTCAAGGCTACACAGAGAAACCTTGTCTCGAAAAAACCAAAAAAAAAAAAAAATTTATACTTCACAGCTGGGCGGTGGTGGCGCACGCCTTTAATCCCAGCACTGGGAGGCAGAGGCAGGTGAATCATTGTGAGTTCGAGGCCAGCCTAGTTTAAAAAGTGAGACCAAGACAGTAAAGGCTACACAGAGAAACCAAAACCAACCAAACAAAAAAACCTTATACCTCACTGCTTTTTTTTTTTTGCTTATCTACATAAAAATTAATCTTTTATATCATTAAAATTGAAAGCATTCTGTTCTTTAAAATCATAGATTTGTACAGTTTAGAAACAACATGCTTTTCCATGTTTATATATAGTGTTTTATTAAAAGTTATTTCATTTTAACTTTAGGAAACCCAAGGAAACACATAGCATCTTTGAAGAAAGCTGTAGATATGGCCTGTAATGGAGAACCATCTCTCTATAATTCCTTAAGCATGGCTATGCAAACCCTAAAGTTAGTATTTTAAAATGTATTCATTCCATTTTTAATTATGTATCTTTATGTGTATGTGTGTGCGTGTATGTGTACATGAACACAGTTGGCCAGACAGTGGCAGATCCTTGGAGCTATGCAGGCAGTTATGAACTGTCTAACATGGATGCTGAGATTTGAACTCTGGACCTCTGTAAGAACAGTGTGTGCTTTTAGCTGCTGAGCCATCTCTCCAGGCCCCATTTCTTTCTTTGTTTCTTCCTTCGTTTCTTTTCTTTTTTTTTTAAAAAAAAAAGATTTATGTATTTATTTATTTATTATGTATACAGTGCTCTGCTTGCTTGTACCCCTGAAGGCCAGAAGAGGGCACCAGATCACATTACAGATGGTTGTGAGCCACCATGTGGTTGCTGAGAATTGAACTCAGGACCTCTGGAAGAGCAGTCAGTGCTCTTAACCGCTGAGCCATCTCTCCAGCCCCTTTCATTTCTTTCTTCCTCTTTCCACCCCCCTTTCCCCTTCTCCTCCTTCCTCTCTTCAAGATGGTACTGTATGTTCCATGTTGCTCAGGCTGCCCTCCAGCTTGCTGTGTAACTGAAGATGACCTGGACTCCTGATTATTCCATCTCCACTCCCAAATCCTGAGATTTCAGGCATGCACAACCATATCCAATTTATATTATTATGTATAATTGTTTCAGAATTTTTCTCTGAATTGTATTGAAACTGTGTTAACATCGGTCTCCATGAAGCCTGCTATAACAAGAGTTAAATAGGAAAACTCTAATGTCATGTGTGATGTTTATTTTGGTGTGTTGGTTTTTTTTTTCCCCGAGACAAGGTTTCTCTGTGTACCTTTGGTTGTCCTAGACTCACTTTGTAGACCAGGCTGGCCTTGACCTCTTAGTGATCCGCCTGCCTCAGCCTCCTGAGTGCTGGGATTAAAGGCATGTGCCACCATGCCCGGCTGATGTTGGTTATTTTTTAATTTATATTTTATCAGTTAAAGAATATCTGTAGTGGGTTTAGAAAAACACAACAAAATTTGTAGCAGTGCACAAGAATTATGAAAAAAATTTTAAGATGCCCAGGTGCAAAAAGAGACAAAAAGATAAAAGAAAAAAAACTGTAAAACTGAGATTAAATTGAATGAGTAGGCATGTATCGTGAGCTAGTATTTCCAGCACTGTAGTCACTAAGGTGGAGGCTCATGAGCCTGAGGCCAACCTGAGCTATTTACATACAGTAAGACCCTGCTGAGAGAGAGGTTGAAATTTAGAACTTAATTCTAAATAATAATCGTGAGTTAGCTGTAACTTCATTAACAATTGTGACCTCTTTGTAGCTTTGTAGCTTAAACATATAAAAAAAAAAAAAAAAAAGAAGAAGGGATGTGTACTATCCCTTCTGGGTAAATTCCTAGCTAATGTAGTTTATCTGACCATTTGGAATGTATTTTTCCTTTTACAGACACATGCCAGGACATACAAGTAGAGAAGTACTAGTCATCTTCAGCAGCCTTACGACTTGTGACCCATCTAATATTTATGATCTCATCAAGGTAGGACCAAAGCTCAAGTTAGACTCTAAGGAAAATTCTGCAGTAAATTTATCACTGTGTTTCAAGGTTATTATTCATGAATATTTTTCTTTTTCTTCTGAAATCTTTCATGTTTTTGCATCTTATGAAGACACTGAAGACAGCTAAAATTAGAGTGTCTGTCATTGGATTGTCTGCAGAGGTTCGAGTTTGTACTGTACTTGCTCGTGAAACTGGTGGTATATATCTGCTATCTTCAATAATTATAATTACTGTGTAAGAAATAATTTATTAACTAAGTAGGATGGTTTACAGCATAGAATATAAACCATTTTATGTCTGTAGACCAAAATGTAGCTGTAATCTTTTTTTTTTAATATTTATTTATTATTTATATAGTATTCTACCCACATGTGTAGCAACACCTAGAAGAGGGCAGCAGATCTTATTATAGATCGTTGTGAGCCACCACATGGTTGCTGAGAATTGAACTTAGGACCTTTGGAAGAACAGCCAGCGCTCTTAACTTCTGATCCATCTCTCCAGCCCCCTGTAGCTGTAATCTTAAACATATCGTTGATTTTCTAAGCAAATATTTAAAATGCAAGGAGTTCTCAGTAGGTCAGTGTTTTAGAGTTACAACTTTCAAATACTTAGTAATCTCAATATATGCAATAATTTATAAAGATTATGTAGGTTGGCTTTAATTCTAGTTACTATTATGCCTAAAGAAATTGATTGAGACATTTAACTTAAATTATTTTTAAGTGATAATTTACCTTATATGGTTATGAAATTGGGTATTTTCATACTTTCATAGACTTACACAGAAGGGCTTGTCTTTAAGACTGCTGTGATTTGCTTTTGCTTGTTAGGCACGTACCACGTTATCTTAGATGAAACCCACTACAAAGAGTTGTTAGCACATCACGTGAGCCCTCCTCCTGCCAGCTCAAGCTCTGAGTGCTCACTCATTCGAATGGGTATGTGACTCTTCTGTGTTGATTTAAATGTGTACCTTTGGTGTAAGCGTAGGTATTTTGAGCTGAGTGTGGTGGCACATGCCTTTAATCCTAGTACTAGGGGAGGCAGAGACAGGTGGATCTTTCTGAGTTCGAGGCCAGCCTGGTCTACAAAGTGAGTCCAAGACAGCCAGGGCTGTTACACAGAGAAACCCTGTCTGGAAAAAATCAGGAAAAAAAAAAAAAAAAAAAGAAAGAAAGAAAGAAAGAAAGAAAAAAAATTTTTAAATAAGCTACAAAATCTTATTTTATTAAAAGAGGTTTGTTTGTTTGTTTGTTTATTTATTTATTTATTTATTTATGATTACAATGTTCTGCCTGCATGTATACCTGGAGGCCAGAAGAGGGCACTAGATCTCATTATAGATGGTTGTGAGCCACCATGTGGTTGCTAGGAATTGAACTCAAGACCTTTGGAAGAGCAGCCAGCACTCTTAAACCTCTGAGCCATCTTTCCAGCCCTACAAAATCTTTATTATATAATCAAAGTATGTCATACAAACTGAAAGACAGAAAGTTACAGCAAAATATGCCAGATTATTTCAATTTTTTTGTTTGTTTTGTTTTTTGTTTTGTTTTGTTTCAGGGAGTAGAAAAGGGTTGCTCGTAAAAATTTAGCTTTGGCTATCTTGGAACTCACTTTGTAGACCAGGCTGGCCTTGATTTCACCTGCTATTACCTTCCAAGTGCTGTGATTAATGGTGTGAGTCACCTATACCTGGCATTTAATAGAATTTTGGTCTTTATTTTCTAAAATTATCATAATGAGCACATACTATATTGATGTGTCTAGAAGGTATAACTTAAAAAAACATTTAAAAATAATCTTGGTGCTTAATTTGCTTTTTAAAATGCCAGTGAAATGAAAATGTTTTTCTACCTTTGTTTTGGCCATTTCTGATACTGGTAACTTCTCTTTCCTGTGTTTTGTTTGTTTGTTTTTATAAACTATGTTAGTATATACTTGTGTATTTGGAAGATTGAGTTAATAAAGATGAAGTATTTAGGATAGTTTTTTGTTTTGTTTTGTTTTTTCTATACAGGGTTTCCTTGTGTAGCCTTGGTTGTAGACCAGGCTTGTCTTAACTCACAGCAATCTACCTGTCTCTGCCTCCTGAGGTGTGCGCCAGTGCTGCCTGGCATATTGACAGTATATATGTCCTATTTATTCCTCTAGTTCCTCCTATACCTTCCCCCTCAAATTTTAACAGAAATTGAAACAGAAATACATGCTTAGATAAAGAGAAACTGCATCATGTAGTGCTTATTTGGTTGCATCAGAAACTGTATGAAACACATGAACTATTTCTTCTTAAAAGCAATATTATTAAATTAAAATATATTTATACATTTTGGAATATGAGGTTAAATGTATAGACAGATCATTCCCCCTTTCCTCTCCTTTTTCTTATACCTTAGAATTAGAGTTTCGTCCTACCATGAACCATGATAGGCACAGAGCTACCTGAAAGGCAAGAAAGAGCTTTTATACAACTTTTTTACTTTCTAGTAGGAATATTTTTAGATTCATAGTCCTAAAGTTCTAGTCTTTGCCTATAAAAAGAAACTAATTCTTTTTTTCTTTTTAAATCTGTTAAGGATTCCCTCAGCATACCGTTGCTTCTTTGTCTGATCAGGATGCAAAACCATCCTTCAGCATGGCGTAAGTAAAGAGCAGTTGTCACACACATTTAAAATTCATTCCTCTAAGTTTACCTTAATACCATCTATATAGCCATTAAATGAAATGAGCCTCTTTGTATATTCTATGCTGTGATAGTCAGGACATATTACTAAATAAAATGGCAAGGGACAAGTGTGTAGCATATTACCAGTCATCTGAATTAAAGGTGTGGGCAGGCCTCAGGAGACTAAGGCAAGGTGATAGATTTGAGCTTGAGGTCACTCTGAGCTATAGAATATATTTATAAAAGCCATAAATAGATTAAAATTTAAATGCAGATGTGAGTAGATGTATTTACTTGTTTATCCTAATGATAAAAATGGAATAGAAAGTAAAAAAACAAAAGAAAAAAGTTCACCTTGGTGGGTGCTTGAGTAGCTTAGTAAGACTTTTCTGGAATCAAAAGAGAAAGGAGGGCCGCAGAGAGAGCTCAGGGCGGAGTGCTTAACTCTTGTGCATGAGGCTGAGGTTCAGTTCTCAGTTGCAAAAAAGACATTTGATAAAGCCTGTGGTAATGGGGACAGATTAGGTAAGTGGCTTATCTAGACTAGACTAATGGTGCTTAAAATAAAATTTGAATAGATCAATAAGTATCTTGTTACTTTATTCTAAAACAAAGCTCTGAGAATTTATGGAGAAAAACGTTAGCGCCCAGAATAATATAATTTACAGTATCTGACAGCATGCAGAAACGACTGGGCAGCTAACTAACTGTATGGCACTTGGGGCTGAGAAGAGAGGATCATGGCAAATTCAAGGCTGGCTTGGGTTATACAGGGACACTGGGAAGAGAGGGCAGCAGAGAGGGAGAGAGGGAAGGAGGCTGGGCGATGGGGAGAGTGTGAGCGAATGAGAGCAGCAAGGGGATACCGTAGAAAGGACAGGGCCAGGAGACCCTTGCTACAACAGTAAACACAGTGTTGAGAGAGCCATTGCAAACACACTCTCTAAGTCTGTAAGTGAAGCAGGACTGTAGATACAGTGTTGAGATAGCCAGTGCAAACACACTAAGTCTGTAAGTGAAGCAGGACTTGAAAGTGTATAAAAAGGACTCAAACCAAACTTCTAGAAATGAAGAACAGTAACTGGAGGGACTGAAGAGACGGCTCAGAGTTAAGATCAATAATGGTCCTCCACACGACCAAAGGGTTCCTCCCAGCACCTACATTGGGCAGCTTACAACTTCCTGTAATTCCAGGTCCTGAGGATCTAACACCTCTGCTCTCTAAGGGCACCTGCACTCATGTGTGCATACACGCACCCCCCCCCGCCCCTACACACACTTAAAAATCAAATAAATCTAAAAAACAAGAAAAGAAAAGAAAAGAAAACACACTGGATGGACTAACAGATTAGTTAGTGAAAAATAAACAATGAATTCAAAGACAAATAGCAAAACTTTAAAATAAAAGTGAAGACAGAAAAAAAAAAAAAAAGAACAGCATTAGTGAGCAACAATACATACATGTTCTCCAATAAAATTTAATTTAATTTATATTATCTTTTGAGACAGGGTCTTACTATATAGCCCAGGCTGGCCTGGAACTCAGAGATCTGCCTCTGCACTCTGAGAACTGGGATTGAGCTACATACATACCTTTTCACCTTTTAAAAATAACTTTTTTTTTCTCCCACAGGCATTTGGATAATAGCACTGAGCCAGGGCTTACATTGGGAGGCTATTTCTGCCCACAGTGTCGAGCAAAGTACTGTGAGCTTCCTGTTGAATGTAAAATATGTGGTAAGAATCCTAGTAGTCTTTTCTAAGGAAATTAGCATTAAATAACTTTCTGTCTGTGTAGCTGCTGAAATAAGCATAAATGTTGACTCTTGTTTGTACAAAGGAAGTAGATTGCTTTTTCCATTGAAGGCCCAGAAACGTACTTTTACGAATAAACAGCGTTATAGAAGTCTCCTGATTCTCTTTTTCCTAAGTATTTTTTAAAAGCGCTGTAATAGATTTAATAGACATTTTTTGGCTCTTACCCTTGTAGAATCATTACATATGAAGAATTAAAATTATATAATTCTAAGATTTTCTTTCATTTATAAATAAATACTTTTTCAAGTGAGGTCATGCATTTAGTGACAGTATGACTTCTATCATGAAATCTCTTTTTATGGCTTCAGGTAAAAAACACTCAGGGGCCTAAAGATACTTGAGTGCTGGATATATATGTAGTATAGTGATAGCTTTTCTAGATTTGATCCCCATCACTAGAAAAATTGACATGAAAACACTTGAGAGCATTCCTAAGTATATCGTTTGACTTTTTAGCCATTGCTGTTATTGAGTTTAGGCTTACTGATGTTTCTGTCTTTGTGCATTAGGCCTTACTTTGGTGTCTGCACCTCATTTGGCACGATCTTACCATCATTTATTTCCTTTGGATGCTTTTCAAGAAATTCCCTTAGAAGAATATAAAGGAGAAAGGTATATGAGTTTTGATTAATTTTATGTTACAGTGGTAATGTTTGACACAATTATCACCTTAAAGTCACATTAATTTGTAAAATTTCTAATATAGGAAATGAAATGTAGAATACTCTGTATTTTTAGCTATCTGTTTGTAGTTAGGAGTGATGGTATCTTGGCTTGGTGGGAAGTGGGAGTTGGTGGGGGCCAGAAAGATGGCTTACTGGTTGGGAGTGTGCACTGCTCTTGGGGGGCACCCTGGTTGGGTTCCCAGCACCTATACAACTGCCTACACTTCCAGCCCTACGAGATTCTATGCCTGTATTTGCTGATTTCTTTGATAAAATGGTCTTGCTAATGGCCAGTTCTCAGCTGTTAGTACTTTAACAACCACCCCCTAAATTTCTGAATGTCTTAACAGCTGTCTCTCCTGAGCATCACAGAAGAGAAGCTAGCTAGCTCAGCATAAGCTGGACCTGTGGTTCTTTTCTTACTGTTGTTTGTGGCATGTCCAGTAGGAAAGCCTGAAGGAGATCTGATTAGTGGATGTAAGATTTCTAGGAAATGAATATTTTCTATTTCAAGAGGATCAGCATTTCAGAACCTTCAACCACCAAGTAATTATATATCCATTCATCATTTTTCCCACTTAAAGACAGTGTAGAGGAATTTAATATGTTGATGGAGAGATGGCTCAGTGGGTAAGGATACTTACCATGTAGGTGTAAAGACTTGACTTTGGATACTGGGCACCCACATAAAAAATGCTGGACATGGCCTCACATTCTAGTAATTTCAGCATTGGAAGGCAGAGACAGGAAGATCCCAGGGGTTCACTGCCCAGCTAGCCTAGCCATCCAGTGAGCTCCAGGTTCAATGAAAGACCCTGTTTCTTAAAACAAGATAGAGAATGATTGGGGAAAACATCCTACATCAACCTCTGGCCTCTGCATGTATGCACACACTTATACTACATATGCAAAAGAAGTAATTTCAAACAAGCATGTCTAGATCAGCCTATTTTTGAAATTGCATCATATTTCAAGAGTGTATTATTACGGCTTATATAACTAATTGCTTCCTCCTGAATATTTAAGATCATTTCTTTGCTATGAACAACTAGTGCCCATGTCTGTATCTCTGAATATTTGTACAAGAATATGCATGACAAATGCTCAGGTATAATTGCTGAGTCAAAAGTTATATGACTTAACAGGGACAATAGAAAATCTTGTTTTGGAAAATCAGAATTCTCCAAGAAAGATGTCTAGAGGGGATGAAAGCAATAGATGTATTCAGAGGCTGTTTAGACTACTCAGGGAAAGAGTAGAGCTGAATTGTGTCGATTATGTAGGACAGGAAGCTTGGAATTAATTATCACCAAAAACATCTTTTTAAAAGAAGAAGAAAATTAGGGGCTAAAGAGATAGGCCCAGTTTGTCAGGTGTTTGCTCTTGCTATGCAAACAAGAGGTCTGGAGTTCAGGTCCTCAGCACTCAGGTAAAAAGCTGAGCCTAGCAGTGTGTGCCTATAATCTTAGCACTGAGGATGTGTAGGATTCCTGGGGCTTGCTGGCCAACTAGTATAGCTAGTCAGTGAGCTCCAGGTTCAGTAAGAGACAGTATCTTACTGAGTTTGAATTGGGTAAAAGAAAGAAAGAAAGAAAGGAAATAAAAAGAAATAACATTAGTTATATACATATACACATTATGTCAAGAAGGTTAAAAGAAAAATTCTTCCATAGTTGGAGGTTCATAGCTAGTACTTATAGTTTAAAATTTTAAAAAATGATTTTGTTATTTTCGCCTTTGTGTATATGTGTGGATGTATGCATGTGAGTACAGGTACTAGCGGAGGCTAGAGGCATTGGAACCCTTTGGAGTTAGAGGTTGTGATGTAGGTGCTGGGAATAGCAGCACATGCTTTTAACTGCTAAGCCATCTTTTTGACCTCTGTTAAAAGTTTTGAAGGTACTTCAGAGGTGGTAGAAATGAAGTGGAGAGAATAAAATAAAGATTGTTAGTGGTTTTTTTTTTTTTTGTTTGTTATCCTGTTCTGCAGCCCCCCTCCAGGCTTTTCTATGTAGCCCTGGTTGTCCTAGAACTCACTCTGTAGATCAGATTGCCTCAAACTCTGAGATCCATCTCCCTCTCCTGGGATTAAAGGTGTGCTGAGACTACTGTCTTGTAGTAAGTTCCAGGAACCTATGGGCAGGGATGGTGCTATGTACTGAGTTGACTTTAGTGCTTTGTACATGCTATGCTTGTATTCTACCACCGAGGTATATACTAGCCCCAGTTTCAAGAACAAGTTTCTTTAAACAAGTCCTGGAAAACAAAGCCCCAGGTATCCATTATATGTAACAAATTCCTTGATGCTCATCTGGATACACTACTATCTACCATATTTGGGAGAACTGAATAATAGTAACTCAAATAGCTTTCTGTAGGGATCAAATTTTATAGAATTCTAGTTTAGAAAGCATGTGTATATTTATTCATAATGAAAATAAGAACTAAAATTTGGGTTATGTGTTGACCTGGGTATATTGAATAATTTTTCTTGTTCTTAGGAATATAAACAGGGTTTATTGGATATACTGCAAGGGACAACAGACTGGGCAATAACAAGAGTACTCTAGCCCTGTAAGATTAAAAGAAACTATTGACTTCCTCAAGCTCTCCCTAAAAGTCACATGTAAATGCAGTTACTTATTAAATGATTCTAGGTACTAAGATTCTGCTGAATTATTTTAATGAGTAAACACCAAACTTTTCTTTTTTCAGATTTTGCTATGGATGTCAGGGGGAATTGAAAGACCAACATGTAAGTTCATTAGCCTTAATCAATATTAAGTAATACATAAGAAATATCAAGATAGTGACACTATAATAAGTTATAAGTAGATTATTGAAGGCCAGGCTTATGTCTGGTTGTATAAAGACAATAAGTAGGTAGAGGTAAAATGGGAACAAAGTAATTTAAATAGGTTTTTGTTTTTAGAGACAGGGTTTCTCTGTGTAGCCTTGACTGTCCTGGACTCCCTTTGTAGACCAGGCTGGCCTCGAACTCACTGAGATCCACCTGCTTCTGCTGGGATTACAGGTGTATGCCACCTTGCCAGGCTAATTTAAATAGTTTTGTCATTCTCATTCTTACTTTATTACAGAGATATTTTAATAATTTTTCTTCAGTTTTCTAAGCTGAATTGCATTTTAAAAAAAGAAATGTTAAATATAATGTTATGCTTTAGACTCTATTATAACTTATTTTGAAATTAGCACTGTGGTTTCATAAATAAAAAGTTGTGCCAATAATAAAATACTTTAAACTTTTTTTTGAAGACAGAGCCAGGTGCAGTGGCATGTGCCTATAACCTCACCTACTGGGATGGTAAGGCAAAGAAAACACTTGAACTTAGGAATTCAAGGCCAGCCTGGGAAGCCTAGTGAGCTCTCATCTTAAGGCACAGTAGAGTTTAGAGCTGGCCATGGTAGCACCCTGAGTGCTTGTGCTACCATGCCCTGCTTGCTCTCACAAATAAACCTGTTTTATTAAGGTAGGTGCAGTAACAGGTGTGTAATGTCTAGCTGCTCAGGAGGCTGAGGCAAGAGGATCTTAAGTTCAGGAACAGACTAGGCAATGTAGTCCACCTCTCAAAAATAAATAAGTAAATAAATAAAGTAAGTACGAAGAGTTTTTTTTTATTATTAAATTTTATATACCTTGGTACTGGTGGGGTAGCTGTTTCTCCCCCCCCCAAAAAAGAGTCACTCTTTACTCTTCACTCCTAAGAACTAGCTTAAGAGGAAAGAAAATGTGTTAGGTTTGAGAAAATTGTGTTAGATTTAATACATTGGAAGTAATAAGGTATGCAGGTGGGTAAGTGGGTAGGGAAAAACTGGTAAGAGTATAGTGAGCAAGGCAACTGAGATAAATGTCTTTTGGCTGTGCTGTATGTAACTTTTGGAGACCTTTTTACTTATTTATCTTTCTCCTTTCCATTATAGGTCTATGTCTGCACAGTGTGCCAAAATGTTTTCTGTGTGGACTGTGATGTTTTTGTTCATGACTCTCTCCACTGTTGTCCTGGCTGTGTTCATAAGATCCCAACTCCTTCAGGTATTTGATTTCAACATGCAGCACATACACATTGAGTGGGTTAAAAAACAACCAAAAAACTTGTAACTATAAATAAAATGATTCTTTGAATAAACTGATTCTCTAATTAAAACATGAAAACATGAATAATCTAATTAAGAAACTTCTATGAAAGGATAGTATTTTTGTTTGTATTTTATCATAGGAATGCATTTTTATTTGTATTCTATTATAGGTATGCATAAAAATTCAATTTTGTTTTCTATTATTTTGAGTCATTGTCACTCTAACTCATTATTATATATAAATTACTTATAGTGATTAAATTTAGGTCATCTCAATTTTTTAAAATATATTTTTATTTTCATGCATGTGTGAGTGTCTACATGAGCTTATGTTTACCCTAAGTGTAGATGCCCATAGGAGTCAGAAGAAGGCATTAAATCTCCTGGACCTGGAGTTAACTGGCCAGTGTGGGTGCTGAGAACCGAACCCAGGCCCTGTGCAAGAGCAGCAAATGCTCTTAATCACTGAGCCATCTCTGCAGCTCCAAAATATGCCCTTTAAGGAAAAAAAAAAAAATGCATGTGTGCATGCGCTCTCTCTCTCTCTCTCTCTCTCTCTCTCTCTCTCTCTCTCTCTCTCTCTCTCACACACACACACACACACACACACACACACACACACACACTAAAGTGACCAGAGTCCAATGTACAAAAGTAATGGATGTTTCTCTCAGGATTCATATTCACTGAGGCTAGACTTAGTGATATTTTTTTAAATTAATTTTTTTATTATAAAAATGCACTTCAAATAAAAAGAAGAGTCTCATACCCAAATTAACCAGACCCAAACAGTATACCACTCAGTGAACTTCTCTATGATTTGAGTAGCTAGTTGGAAAAGAAGTTATAAAGCCTCACATTGGATTTTGTACTTAACTATTGAATGAATTTTTATGTACTTATCCACCACCCAAACTGAATAATCCACGAAAACAGGTAATACATTCAAGGTATGAAAGCCAATTGTATAAGGTAAGGAAGGTACCAGGCTGGGCGTGGTGACACACGCCTTTAATCCCAGTACTTGGGAGGCAGAGGCAGGCGGGTCGCTGTGAGTTCGAGGCCAGCCTGGTCTACAAAGTGAGTCCAGGACAGTCAAGGCTACACAGAGAAACCCTGTCTCGAAAAACCAAAAAAAAAAAAAAAAAAAAAAAAAAAGATAAGGTACCAGACAGCACATATTATGTTGTAGAGGAGTTTATTAAATAAGCATGGGGAGAAAAGGAAAGAAGGGAGGGGTACCCCCGAGAGAGGGGTGGTGGTGGTGGGAGGGAGAGGGAGGAAGAATAAGAAGAGAGACCATGTGGAGATTTTGTCCTTTTATATAGCTGTGGGCAGGGCTACGCCCCCTGGCATCACAGGTAGGGAGACTGGAGCAGAAGAACTCTGACGTTCCTACCTTTTCTTATAATTAAAAAATGAGCAATGTTGGATTGTTTTATATTAGTTAAAGTATATAAATGTAGGTTCACTGGAAGCAGTCTTTGGTTGCCATGTAAGGGGAAAAGAGAGAGAGAGAGAAAAGCATTAGCAACAAAGTGTCTAGATTATATGGTGAAGAGGAAGGAAAAATTCTGCCCGGAAAGTTCAGGGTAGAGGACAGGCTGTGTCAGCTATGTCCTGCAGCAGATAGGGACCAAGGAGTGCTGGGGGAACCTGGAGCTTTTTGTCCCGGGCCTGTAGCACACCATCTCAGCATTTTGTAAATGGACGACGGGCAAAATAATTATCTTAACTACTTCCTGCTGACAGTAGGGTGGCGATAGGGGGTTTAAAAGGCTGAAATGTTGGCTAGGTTCCAGAAGAACGGGCTGTTTGTTGTATTCGCTGTTCAGGGTCTGAGACCATCTGCAGCTGGGAAGGGCAATGCAGGTCCAGCTAGGAGGAACAATGCAGGTCCAGCTGGCAGGATCTGTGAGGTTGGACGGGAGCACTTGTGGGTAGCTGCTTTGATTATGTCCCAGATGTAGGAAGTCTGGCAGGATACTGAAACATATATGTGGGTAGAAGACAAAGTTAGTAGGTTAGGGAGAAAATTCCCTTTAGGTGTACATTTGAAACTCTTGGGAGAGCAAAGAGAAAAGGCTTGAAAACAAGGAAAGAGACATTGCTGATAATGCTTGAAATTTTTGGGAGATGAAAGAAAAGTTTTAGACATGGGAAACTTCCTTCCATTTTACCCTAGAAAGGCTTAAACATGGGAGAGCAAAGAAAAGGTTTGGATCTAGGGAGTTTCCTTCCATTTTACCCAACTGTTGGCAATAATTAAAACTATTTTTTGGACCTGTCCAAGTTTGGTTGCAGAGGCATGTAAGCTTAGAAACCCTTAATGTGGGCGTAGGGATTTGAGAGTCTCTAAAAGACATCCCAAAGGCATGCCAGGAAGAATAGGTGTCTGGACATTTTCCATGGGGAGGTGAAGTCAGTAACCCGTTAAAGTGTCCCCCAAAACGGATAGTGACCCAGGAAAAACAGGTACTGACTGGTCAGTAGCTCATCATCCCTGACCAGCAACCAAGAGCATAGCTCGAAGGTGGATGAGCTGGCCCCAAGGATGTAGTTACCTAGTGCACCAGGATTTGGACAGCGGCTGCGGACAACGAGGACAACTGTGGGGGAGAAGAAGCTACATCTGAAAGCTTACGCGATGGGAACAAACCCAGTTGTAGGTCAGCAAGGAGGACTGGGGTTGGGTACCTCCACTCCCAGTGAATCAGAGAGGTGTCAACAGTCTCTCGGACAAAGGGAAGTGTTTATGCAACTAGGAAGGGAGAATTTAGCTGGTGTTGGGTGCAGAAAGGTGGTAATCAGGTAAAGGGAGGGGAGTCTAACACTCACCCCAGTTTCCCTTCCCTCTTTTTCTCCCAATCCTTTTCCTCACATCTCCTCCACCTCACTCCCTTGCACTTTTTCTCTGTTTTTATTCAGAAAAGGGCAGGCCTCCCATAGATATTAACCAAACAGGTTGCAATAAGACTAGGCACCTCCAATTGTCATCTTGCTAAAACCTGGAATCACCTCAGGAGGGGGCCTCATTTGAGGAATTTTAGATCAGATTGCCCTGTGGTCTCTTGTGTATATGAAATTATCTTGTTAATTGATGTAGTGAAGACACAGCCTATGGTGGATGGAACCATTCCCTGGGCAAGGAGCTATGCATTAGAAAGCTAGGTGAGCATACAGCATGGGCGGGCGGCATGAGTGTATTGTTTCTCTCTGCTCTTGACCACGGGTGTGGTGTGACCAGCTATCTCCAGCCTCTGTTTTATGACTTCCTTGCTCTTACGGACTGCAACATGGAATTTTAGCCAAACCCGTTCCTCTTCTATTTAGCTTTCTGTCAGAACATCTTATCACAGCAACAGAAATGAAATCAGAACAAAGATTTAAATACACTGTCTGATAGAGGGGACATCCCCAGTTTAGGTTTTCATTTCCATGTTTAATAAGGTTAAGATGAATATTGTAGTTATGTTTAAAAGGGAATTTGCTTTTTCACAATCATTGATTAGTTTGAAGTACAGTCATTAAATGTGTACTTTTTGGGGGAGGGGTGGGGCACAAGTACTAGGGACCAGAGCTTTATTCATGTCAAATGTACATTTTCACTTCACGTTTTTTAACCAGTGAAAGGGGGAGGAATCCCACCCTCTGAAATAGGTGCTAAGAGGGAAACTTAGACTGTTGGATTGGCAGTACTTATCTAGGTTCCATTTGACCTGAGAGGTGGATTTCCTGTAGCTTACAAGAATCCTTTTAAGATTGTAAAGGAGATAATTGTAGACATGTTGGCGTCATCATTGCTTGCAATTTGCAGTGAAATATACATTGTAGAAAATAGCAGTAGACATAGCATAGCAGAAGCTTGGGAAAAAACTTTGGATTAAAAACATGAATACTCTTGGTGGGCTTTGGAAAGGCGGAAGCCTATGGAACATTTTTTGACATCTGTGAAATAGTAACATGGGGGCTGGAGAGATGGCTCAGAGGTTAAGAGCACTGACTGCTCTCCCTAAGGTCATGAGTTCAATTCCCAGCAACCACATGGTGGCTCACAACCATCTATAATGAGATCTGGTGCCTTCTTCTGGTGTGCAGGCAGAATGCTGTATACATAATAAATAAATCTTTAAAAAAGAAAGAAAGAAATAGTAACATGGAGAGGAGAGAGAAACCTCCTTTAGAGCAGAAGAGCAAAAGCTCACTTGATCTTAAGTTTTAGAATCAGTATACACCATGAAAAATGTTTGTCCAGAAGACTGCATGTATATAATTTAAGCACAATGAAAAACATTTTAAGTAAAAGACAAAGGAAATTTAAAAATTTGAGCTTGGAACTATGGTAGTGGATTGTATAGTGTAATGTTTTACCATATCAAATTAATAAATTAGAGCTCTGTTGATTAGTATCAATCCTCTGAATGGTTAGTATAATAATAATAGAGCAACAGGAAGAAATAAAGCATCCTTTTAGACATTTTGACCTTCCTAACTTGCGTTTACCATCTTAAAACACCTTCCATTCATAAAACACCTTCTTTGACCTTCTAACATTCATACAAAACATCTTCTTGGAAGTTTTAAGACACAGGTGAAATTGCTGTGAGTGGTCACTGTCCTTTAGCTAAAAGAATGGTAAAGGGTTGTATCTGAGACCTGTCCTTTAACTCTGGTAACAAGGCTGACTGTATCTAGACCTGACAGTTAAAGTTTGGTCTCCTGCATATGAAGAGGACTGGGAAGGTAGCTGAAGCCACTCATGATAGAAGTTGCCAATGTGACTGTGTCTCCTGAGTATGAGGTTAAAATAGACCTGCAGCGTTACCTTGGGTTTGGGGAGGCTGCTGAATCTAGGAGCCATCTATACTCTGCCAAGTCATGGAGCTTGAAGGCTGGAAATGCCTATAACTCTTCTGTTGGTGCACCTCCAGTGGCTGGGCACAGAGGACAAGCCTGCATGTGAGCGTTTTGACATCCAGAGGCCAGTCTGCTGACAGATGAGTATGGTTTTTAGGCAGCTGTGGGATCGGTGTCCCTTTCTGGCTGCATCTGAAACAGGTCCCTGGCTGAGCTGACTCAGACTGGACCCTGTCGGGAGGGGGGCATTGCAGATCTGTATTTCCTTGCCTCAGGGCAGCAGCTAAGGCTTGGAACATAGTTTTATGCTGTAGCTGAGCCTGTCTGGAAGGCTCCTCTCAGGCTTTAAAGCTTTTAAAAGTATTTTTACCAGTTCCTATATGGGGGTTTAGGAACCATCCTCAGCCTTTTAGTTAAGATGGTAGTGAGATTGCACTCTATCCCAAGAATATTTATATAGACAAACTTTTTTTTATAGTTTATTTTAATCATTAAAGACTAAGACTTTAGGTTTTATCCCAGTTAAGTTGGAGTCTTAAAACTCATAAACATGCCAGGCATGTGGCACAAGCCTTTAATCCCAGCACTCGGGAGGCAGAGGCAGGCAGATATTTTTGAGTCCCAGTCCAGCCTGGTCTACAAAGCAAGTCTAGGACAGTCAAAGCTACACAGAGAAACCCTGTCTTGAAAAACCAAAAAAACCAAAAACCCAAAACCAAAACAACAGCAACAACAACAACAAAAAAAACCCTAGCCAAGCAAACAAACAAAAAACAAAAACATAAACATAGTCAAAAAAACCCCAACCAAGCAAACAAATAAACAAAAAACAAAAACATAAACATAGTCCATAAAAAGAACAGTTTTCTGTGTGTTTTAGTTTATAAATAGAGTCCATAGCTTATAAAAGTTTAAAGCTATATTATAGATCTATAAGAACAAGGCTAAATATATTCATAAGGTAGTGATTTTTAGGCTTTGAGCATGAAGGTAAGGAATAACAACTGTGAACAGGTAGGCTTGGTGACTTAGTTCGGGCTCCAGCCAGCTAAGGCGGCTGAGCAAGGGCGGCTGTGGTGGCATAGAAGGTGGACAACAGCTCTGGAAAGAAAGGGCTCAAGGGAGTCTGAGAACGCATCAAGAGTTTGTATCTATCGTCATAAAGTACAGAACTCCCTTACTCTTCCCACAGACAATAAAAAGACCAAGGTAACATTGATTCATTTAATTCCTTCCTAAATTTAATTGTTATATATTTCATTGTTTTCTGTTTCACAGGACATTGCTATGTTTTAATCAGTTATCATTTATTAAGATGTAATAAAATTTATCATTTTCTTGGCTCTTCATTTCTTCTTTCATCTCAGGTCCACTTAGGATCATCTTATTTTAATTACATTTTTTAGAATATAGTAATAGTCGAAGTATAGGATATGCTATATATATATATATTTTTTTTTAAAGTAAAACAACATAATCAATAGGAAATACTGGGAACTAGTAGAAATTATAAAGTCCAAATCATATAAGAAAACAAAATTTATAATTTTTTTTTATTTTTTCAAGAGGGTTTCTCTGTGTAGCCTTGGCTATCCTGGACTCTTTGTAGACCAGGCTGTTCTCAAACTCACAGAGATCTGCCTGCTTCCTCCTCTGTGAGTGCTGGCATTACAGGTGAGTGTCACCATACCTGGCTAAAATTTATAAGTCTTGAAGTAAATTGATCAATAAAAAAAGACCAGCCGGTGGGTGAGTCCAGGACAACCAACCATGGCTGTTATATAGAGAAACACTGTCTCCAAAAAACTGAAGAAGAAGAGGAGGAGGCGGAGAAGAAGAAGAGGAAGAGAAAGGAGGAGGAGAAGGAGGAGGAAGAGGAAGATAAAGACCAAATTACTACCATCCAAAAATAAGATGAAGTCCAATTCAGTGGCTCCATGGCTCAGAGGCAAGTGCCGCTAAACCCAGTGACCTGAGTTCAGTCTCTGGGGCCCACAAGGCAGGAGGGAAGCGATTGCTGCAAATTGTCCTCTGGCTTCTGCACATGTGCTATGGCATGTACATACACACGAACACACTAAAATGTAGGGAAAGATAAAAAATGATCTAGGTGAGATGGTGTACTCCTGTAATTCCAGCACTTGGGAAGGTAAAACAAGAGGGTTGCCTCAAATTCAAGGCCAGCTTGGGTTATAAGGCAAGACCTTGTCTCAAAAACAAAACAAAACACAGGAAATGAGAAATGTTCTTAAACTTTAGAATTCACATATTCACCCCTCAAAGAAATATTTATCCCCTAAGACAACATGGTGACACATGCCTTTAATCCCAGTACTTGGGAGGCAGAAGCAGGCCCAGTCTGTATAGTTAGGTCCAGGACAGCCAGGGCTATGTAGAGAGACTGTCTAAAACAAAACAAAACCAAAAAAAATCTCCTACTTTTATTAGTTCTTAGGTTATGTTATAATCCTTTTTACTTGTGTAAATTGTTTGAATAAGTATCTCAATAAAGGTGGGATTGGGGACGGGCACGTTTTGTATATTTCTCTTCTAAACAGTTCCTGGGCTTCACACATGCTAGGCAAGTAGGCAAGAACTCTATCATTGACCTATATCCTCAGTATCCCTTTCCCTTTACTTTAAAGAGACAGTACAGGCTGGATGTGGTGGCACACGCTTTTAATCCCAACACTGGGGAGGCAGAGGTAGAGGCAGAGGGATATCTGTGAGTTTGAGGCCAGTCTGGTCTCTATAGCAAGTCCCAGGACAACTACATTCAAGATCCTATTTCAAGAATGGAAAAATAATGGGCAAGGAGAGTCAGGGTTCTCTGAGTTCAAGGCCTGCCTGGTCTACAAAGTAAGTCCAGGACAGCCAGGGTGACACAGTAACCCTTTCTTGAAAAACAACAAAATCAAAAACAAAAAGAGTATATAGACAGTACAAATTAGCTTGATGAGTTTTTTTTTTTTTTTTTTAAAGACACAAAGTTGAGGGTTGAGGTGAAGTTGTATCTGGAAGGAGTGGGTGATAAATATGACCAAATTACATTATATGAAAATTTCAAGGCATTAATAAAAATATTTTTAAAGAAACATTTGTTAAAGATTAGCAGGGCTTCAGCTATTCGCAAGAAAGGAGAGTAAGCATTTTGCAAGACTGTATAACGTCTGATTACACAACGTATGCCCACGTTCAGGTCTGTCTCTGCAGTGGTTGCAAACTTCGTACCATGAAGCAGCTTCTTGAATGTGAAGAAAGAAGGGCACAACCAGCCCTTTGGGAACTGTCAGTGGGATCTCAGGGCCTCGAGTG
>OU015758.1:20218466-20233845 GCA_907169655.1 Acomys percivali | reverse complement strand
ACACACACACACACACACACCAAGACATCTGACCGAAAGGAATCTAAATTGAGAAATTTCCTCCATCAGATTAGTCTGGGGGGGACATTTCTTGATTGCTAATTGATATGGGAACGCCCAGCCCACTGTGACTGGTACCATCCATGGTCAGCTGGGCCTGAACTATATAAGAAAGGTAGCTGAGCAAGCCAATAAGCAGCCTTTCTCCATGGCCTCTGCATCAGATCTTGCCTCTAAGGAACCTGCTTTGAGTTCTTGCCTCAGCTTCCCTCAATGGTGTACTGTTAGCTGTAAGCCAAACAAGACCCTTCCCTCCCTTAGCTGGTTATAGTCAGGTTGTATCACAGGAACAGAAGCAAACTAGAGCAATGTACATACTCTAGGATGGTGAAATGTAAAAATATTGTTTTTACATATACAGATTTTAAGGAAGTGGTGTAAAAAATCACTTTAAAACTCAAGACAGGACAGGGTCTTTGGCTGTAGGGATCACAAGAATTCAGCACGGAACTAGCCTTTGGCTCCCTTGGTTCACTTTAGGACCCGCCCTTTGACTCTAATCCCAGAGTTCACTTCAGTCCCTGATTGTTGGCCCTAGTGGTCCCAGAGTTCACCTTGGGACCTGGCCTTTGATCCCAGCCATTCGAGAGTTCACCTCAGGACTCAGGTTTTATCTGCAGTGGTCCCAGAGTTTATCTTGTAAAAGTACCTTTAGCTCTAGGGGTCCCAGGGGTCATGACAACAAAAGTTTTGGCTTTAGCAGTTCCAGAGTTTATATTTGAGCCAGAAACTTGACTATAGCAGCTCTGCAGTTCATCATGACGTACGGCTTTTGGCTCTTGAGGTCCCAGCATTGACCATTGTACAAGGACGTGGGCTCCCACACTTCTTAGAGATAACTACAGGACTTGGGTTCTGACTCCTCTTCCTACTTGGTTCAGAGTTCAGTGGGAAACTGGCATTTTGGCTCCAGCCCCTAACAGACTCACAGAATTCAGTATGCTACTGGGGTTTTACTCCATGTGGTCACTCTGGTGTTCAGTGTGTGGTAGTCAGTGCGTGGTGGTCCTTTTGTCACCCAGCCAAGTCTAGGTCATCTCAGTAAGCTCACTTTGGAATCAACACCAGCTTCACCAGTCTTAGTAGCTGAGAGTCATAAAGACTCACAGAAAACAAAACGACCAGAGAGTTGGAAGAGACCTGAAAACTCAAAGATAAATCCAACCAATTTATGCACAAAACACAAAAAGGAATTTAAAAAATGGCACAACTACCCATTACAATACTCATTCAAGACCTCACAACTATCTTACAATGGAAGCCAAAGTCACTGAGGTAGCTGAAATGTCTGAGGAAGAATTCAGTCTTGCTTTTTTTTAAAAAATGAGAATTAGTGACCATAAAGAAGTCTCAAGCAAGAAGATGGGTGAGTTAAGTACATCTATCCAAAAATTCCACATGAGTGTCTTCAAAGTGAATGAAAATTTAACAAATTGGAGGCAAAAGTCCAATATATGAAGAGAAAATTCAACAAGGGAATTGAAACATTAAAAACCAAATTGAAATACTGAAAGTGAAAGAAATGGTAGGTTAAATAAAAACTATATCAGAAAGCATCATCAACAGACAAGACCATGCAGAAGAACAAACATAAGGGATGGGAAGACAGAGAGGGGACAGTTAGATGGACAGACACACATAAGGAGAAAAGGAGCATGAACAAGATTTCCATGAAGTCTGGCATGCATTCAGGAGGGCAAACCTGATAATCATGGCATAGAAGGATCAGAGATGAAGTTAAAAGGAAGAGTGTTTAATGAAATGTCTCAAACGCAGATAATGAAGTAACCATACAAACACAAAAGGCATTCAGAGTTCTCAATCAATATGGCCCTAGAAGAAATTAGCCACACTTCATAGTCAAGATGTCAGAAATGCAAAGCAAAAAAACAATATTAAGGTATTAGAAAACATCAACTTGGCTTACCAAGCAGGGATATATAAATAGCAGATCATTCACCTACATCCAGAAAAGCATTGATTGGTTAAATAATCGGAATGAGCTAATGGCGGTGAAGCTATAATATGTAGGTTTATTGGAAGTGTGGTGGGAAGGGGAGGAGGGAGAGTACTCGTGAGCTGGGGATGGGAGGAAGGGAAGAAGAGAGGGCAGGAAGGCAGGAAAAGGGCAAGGGTGGCAAGAGGGAGGAAGAGGGCCAGTGAGCCCAAAATGTCTGGGAGCCTAGGAGAGGGGAGGCCCCACCCCTAGGTAGAGGGCAGGCCATAGCAGCCACGCCCTGCAGCAGGACCTAACAAGCATGGAATGGTGTTTTTCAAGTTCTTAAAGTAACTGAACCAAGAGTGCTATACCCAGAAAAGTTAACTTTCATAATTGACGAATAAGAATATTTCAAGACAAGCACAAATGGATGCTATTTATGACAGTCAAACCAGCACTGCAGGATGTTAAAGGAATGCGAGAGAGCTGTGGTTCTCAACCCTCATAATGCTGCAACCCTTTAATACAGTTCGTTATGTTGTGATGACCCCAACCATAAAATTATTTAATTTCTACTTCATAACTATAATTTTGCTACTGTTATGAATCATAATGTAAATGTCTGATATGCAGGATGTCAGATATGTGACATCTATGAAAGGGTCATTCACGCACCAAAGGGGTTGTTGCAGCCCAAAGGTTACCATTGCTCTAGAGGGAGGAAGAAGATAGATAGCTTCTCCTATGAAATACCACATGAAAATATATGTTCCATGAAAGAAACAGATAAACAGCAACAATTTGGGAAATAATCAAACATGTCCAATGCAGCAAAACAAAACAACAACAACAACAACCACAATTGCCCAAAACTAATAGAGAAAGAAAAGAAATAGCAGTAATCCAGCAAACTAAAACATTACCTGACAAATCCATAGGGATATCAACTTTTCAATAACAACCTTATATGAAAATGGCCTATCAACTAGGCAGTGGTGGTGTATGCCTTTAATTCTAACCTTTGGGAGGTAGAAATAGGCAGATTTCTGAGAATTCGAGGCCAGCCTAGACTACAGAGTGAGTTCTAGGACAGCCAGAACTACACAGAGAAACCGTGTCTCGAAAAACCAAAGAACAACCAAACAACAACAGCAAAAAGAAAATGAACTTAAAGAAAAATTATACCACGCCCAATAGAAATGTCCCCTGAAAGTCTTCACTTAGCAGGAGATTGGGATAGATACTAGGACTTCCTATTGGGACTCCAGGTGAGAGAGGTAAGGGAGAATGAGGGAATAGAAGGATCCACAGGGGCTTAGAAACCTACAAGAAGACCATCAAGGCTGGCAGATCTGGACCCAGACCAGTCAGCTCAAACTACTGTACCAACCAAGGATAATGCATGCAGTAAACCTAGAACCCCTATCCAGATCTACCCAATGGACAGGACATTCTCCACAGTTGTGTGGAGAGCAGGGAATGACTCTGACATGAACTCTGGTGCCCCCTATTTGACCACTTCCTCTTGGTGGGGAGTCCTGGTGGCATTCAGAGGAAGAGTAAACAGGCTATCTGGATGAGACCTGATAGGCTATGATCATATGATGGGGGAGGAGGTCCCCGTCTGTCACAGACCTAAGGGAGGAGAATAGGATGAAAGAGGGAGGGAGGGGGAACGGGAAGATACAAGTGAGGGGATAACAATTGAGATGTAATCTGAATAAATATATAACTATTTCCTGTAATAAATTAAATTTCTTTAAAGAAAAAAGTGTACTCACAACATTTCTTTGCATGAAAAGAGTAGTTTTCTACACCAATTGTCCAGTTCTCTGTGGACACCAGCGAGGTGACCCATGACTTCAATTCTGGTACTACCCAGTGATAGTTTATGCTAAAGGATTGTTCCAAATGAGTAACAGCTGCTGGCTTTGGCTTTGTAGGTAACGTGGACTCATTTTCTGAAGTGCTTCTCTGACATCTAGCCCTTTTCCAGGTAACTCTTGGCTCCCTGATCCAATATCCATAAAGTAAAAGACCCACAAACATCCAGGTCACACAAGAAGCTATTTATTTATTTAGTCAGAGTATCACATAGTCTAGGCTAGCATCAAACTTGCTTTGTTAGACAAAGATAATCACGAACTTGTGATCCCTTTGTCCAACCTCCTGAGTGCGGGAATTACAGGTGTGTGCTTCTTCCCCTGCTTTTTGTTGGTGTTATGAATTGAATCTGGAAGTTTCTAGTCAGTCAGTCTACTGATTGAGCCACACCCATGTCTGGTACAGGGCCTGGAACTCCCACATGCTAGATGACTGTTTTACCGCTAGACTTTAATCCCCAGACCAAGTTTTCCCTGAACGGCTTTGAAATTTCCCAGGTGTTAAACCAAAGATCATTACATATCTGAGGAGAGCTGATATTCTGAGAAATAAGCACTGAGGTAAAGGACAACAGTCTTGGAAGAAACAGACAATTCCAGAAATGTGAACTTAAATAATATCATAGGAGAGAGAGAGAATGAAGAAGAAAAAAATTAGATGATGGACTGAGGAGATGGTTCAGTCTGTAAAATGCTTGCTGGGCAAGGCTCAGGACCTGGGTTTCGCTCAGCAGCATCTGTGTGAAAGCAGAGCAGGGCAGGACTCCTGAAATCTCAGCACTTCACTGTAGGTGAAGCCAGGCTGATCCCTGAGGCTAGCTGCTCTGCCATTTTAGCTGCTGCAGCGAGCTCCACATTCAGTGACTGATTCTGTCTCACAAAGTAGGTGGAGAGTGATTGCCAGTCTCTGGCATTACATTCCTGTGTATACAGTGCACCCCAACACACACACACACACACACACACACACAAATCAGAAATGAAATGTGATGGTACACATTATAATGTCAGCTACTCAAGAATCTGAACTATGAGGATGGCCATTTTGAGGTCTGCCGTGGCTATATAGCAAATTCAAAGCCAGTGTGACAAATACCTCTCTCTCTCCCCCTCCTTCCCCCCCCCCCCCCCCCCCCCCCCCCGTGTGTGTATGTGAATATAATATACTTGGCAAATGTACTCAGTGGTAGAACACTTATCTGGGTTCAATCTCAGCAGCAAATCTACCCACTCCTTACAAAATCAAGGTAATGAAATATAGAAATTAGCACAATACTGAGGATGTATGAAGAGAAAAAAGGTAAGAATGTATATTATCAATTTTCTTCCCCCAAAATAAGGATACTAGAGAGAAAAGAGCTTAAAAGAAGAAAAACATGAAAAATAAATAAATAATGGAAAATGATTTCTTATACTTGATGGGAGAGCTAAGTACACTAGCTGAAAAGGTCCATTGAAGATGGGCCTGGTGGCACACACCTTTAATCCCAGCACTTAGGAGGCAGAAGCAGGTGGATCTCTCTGAATTTGAGGCCAGCCTGGTCTACAAAGTGAGTCCACGAGAGCCAGGGCTACACAAAAACCCTACGTCGAAAAACCAAGGTAGGGGGTGGGGAGGAAAAAAAGAAAAACCTCATTGATTATCTAGTACAATGGCTGTAGAAAGACCTATATCCAGACACATTTGGGAAATTTATAGTACTAAGAATAAAAGATTGTTTAAAAAGCACCATATAATGTAGTAGCCAATACCGTAATCCTTGCAGTTAAGTGGCTGGGCTAGGGGTAAACATGGCTACATCGTAATTTTAAGGCCAGGCTGGGCTATAATGTGAGGCCTTGTCAAAAACAACCCTCCAACAAATAAACAACCCAATCAACCAGAAAAAAACAGAAGGTAGAAACTGTCGCTATCAAAGACACAGACTTCTAGTAGCACATAGTAACTGACTGTATCCTTGTATTGGGTTTTGTTTTTTTATTTTTTGTTTTTGTTTTTGTTTTTGTCAGCTTAACAATCTAAAGTTATCTGGGAAGAAGGCGCCTCCATTGAGAAAATGCCTCTATCAGACAAGCCTCCTAGACCAGCCTGTGGGGGTATTTCTGACATTACCGATTGCTAGGGTTAGACCTAGTTCACTGGGGAATCCCACCCGTGGGCAGCTTGTCTTGGGTTGTGTAACACAGCAGGCTGAGCAAGCCACGAAGGGAAGCCCAGAAGCAGCATCCTCCATGGCCTCTGTTTCAGTTTCTGCCTCCAGCTTCCTGCCTTGAGCTCCTCCACTGGCTTCCCTTGATGATGGGTTCTAACCTGTAAATGGAAATAAACCCTCTCGACTCCAAGCTTTGGGGGTCATGGTGTTTATCACGGCAACAGAAAGTAAACTAGATGTTGTATTGCAGTTTTCTTTGACATGAAAGCTTACCTGGATCAGCTGGTCTTTTCCTCAGTGACAGCATCCTAAGGAGAAGGACCAGGTGAGGAGAAAATAAAGAAGATAAAAAAGATCGGAATCAGGAGGTCTTGCACAAGCCAAGGCTCATGGAAACTTATTAAAGAGTACAGCATCAGGCTGGATGTGGTGGCACACACCTTTAATCCCAGCACTTGGGAGGCAGAGGCAGGTGGATGTCCAAGTTTGAGGCCAGAGTGGTCTACTTAATAATTTCCAGGACAGCCAGGGCTACACAGACCCTGTCTCAAAACAAACAAACCAATGTCAAAAAGATGACGTCAAAAGGAAGATAATCAAGGAATATTTCACAAAGGGAACGTGGGTATCTTGTGGAGTCTGCTTAGATCCAACATAACTCAAACACCAGCTCAATGCAGAGGACAGAAATTTATCGTAATCAAGCCACCACTGATCGATCGATCACGGTCACAGAACATACTTGGGAGCTGAACTGCAACCCTGCGCCAGAATATCACAGAATATTTAAGCTTGTCAACAACAAACATTTGTGCCAAGTTATTGTTATATTTTCCCACCAATCATGATAGGGGTTGGTTCTCGGTCCTGGAACATGAACTTAGTTTGACCCTGCCAGCAAGATGGAGAAGCTTTTCTTGAGATGGCTGGAATCAGACAGCTGTCTGTTGGGAAGTCCATAGTTTCCTTTGTACACTTTCCAACCCACCGAGCTGCCGAGCTGTAGTGTGGCATGCTCTGGGTTTCTAGCTCTGGAGAGGTCACCTGTGCTGGGTTGGGCTTTTGGTAATAAAACTGAGTCATTTGTGCTCATATAAGTTAACTCCTCACCCATTTTCCTCTAAGTAACCACAATAAAACTCACTGGCTCATCAGATTTTTTTAGTTTAGTTTTTAATTATGTATATGTGTGTGGTCTGTTTGTGTGTTTGTACAAGTGGATGAAGGTACCCGTGGAGGCCAGAGGCATTGAACACCCTGGAACTGGGGTTACAGGTAGTTGTGAGCTGCCTGATGTGAGAGCTGGGAATTGAACTCCCATCCTCTGCAAGGAGCCATCTCTCCAGTCCCAGATTTTTTTTTTTTGAGGGAGGTGGGGGCAGAGTTTTACTGGATAGCTCTAGCTTTCCTGGAACTTCTTATGTGGACCTTGACCTCACAGAGATCGGCTGCCTCTACCTCCCAAGCGTTCCTGGCCCAGGGTTGGACTTGGCTAGTCTGTAATGTGATGCCATTCTTGATTGTATTCTGTGCTTGCTTTTCTTTTTGGAGTTAGTACATGTTTGTTCATGTCTCCTTAAGAATAGTGTCACAAAAATTAGAACAGTACTAAACTGTTCAAAATGAAATACATGTTATGAGACTTACTCTTCTTCTGGGGTCCTGACTAACCATGTTAATACAATATAAAGCCTTAACTGATAGCTCCCCTAACTGTGCAAACTGAGCCTTAGTTCGTCAAATACTTTCTTGGTTTCTCATTAAAGGGCTTCCGTGAAGTCCTATGCTAAAACAAACAACCATTTGGAAAGATAGCCATCCCCAGGATTTACCTAGTTGAAGGAGAGATCTGACCTCCACCACATGCCTCCACTGTGTGGCATGTGTACACCTTACCATAAGCAGACACAAAATAAATAAAATGTCATAAAACTTTTTTTTTTATCAAAGAAAAAGCATAAGGATGAGGTAGGAAAGGAAGTTGTTTATATATAAAGTCAGTGGAGAGTAGTGGGATTATTGTGGTCTAACTGTAAAATAGTCCTTATCGGCAGCTCATGTGTTGGGATATTAGTTGTCCAGCAGCTAGTGCTGTTTGGGCAGTTTGTGGAACCTTTAGGAGGCGGAGCCTCACTGGAGGAAGTACTTGGGTACAATCTTATGGATTTATAGCCTGGCCCAACTTCTTACTTTGTCTTCTTCTTCACTGAGGATGCATTGTGACCTCTGCTCCTTCTACCACATCTTTGCTGCCACGGTGGAATTTATGCCTTCAAACTGTAAGCCAGACAACCCTTTCTCTACAAGTTGCTTTTGTCAGGGCATCTTATCCCAGCATAAGGAACAATGCAGCTTGTGGGCAATCATAAAATGACCAAACAAAGCTGCCAAGTCATGGCCAGTCCCTCTGTAGACGGTGGGACAGGAAGCCCGAGTTGCGGAAGAGTGTCTTTGTCTCATCATCTTTAAGGAGACTTTTAAGGGGAGGGTATCAGGAGACAAGTAAAAATAACTAGTTAAAGAATGAGTAGCCCTCTTGGGCTTCAGAGGTGTGATTCCTGGGGGATTTTATACACCAGTGATACGGAGTTAAAAAATTATTAGGTATTGTTAAATGTGATCATCTCTACATGATTGCTAGATGTGCCTTTAAATGAAAAAGTGTACTTTTCATTATGTTAAAGGTCTGCAATATGGCCAGGCATGATGGCACATGCAGAGGATCCCAACACTCAGTAGACTGAGGCAGGATGAAGTCAACTGTGAGGCCAACTTGGGCTTAGAGCAGGACTCTGTTTCCAAAGCAAAATAAAAACAACTTTGCTGCAAATTTTGCAGAAGTATGGGTAGAAGACGAATTCCACACTGGATGAGACAGATCAAGGCACAGTGCCTAAAGCATGTTGTAAAGAGGATCTGTTCAACTCTAGCTCATGGTATTAAGTTGAATACTCTCGTGGGATAACTGACATGCTGAGAATGCAGGCAAGGGCCTGAGGATTGGTCATATGTGGATAAAGGGATGGAGCAGGAAGTTAGAGTTGCATAATTGTGTCTTTTGATTTATGCCTTTGGCTTAAGTATTCATTTTCAGCAATTCTCTAAATGGATAAGATCTACTTATAAGTCAGATGTTGGAGGATGGATGAGAGAGGCTGTTGTAGACTAACTTGGTCATTTGCTCCAAATTGTGTTAGATGATGACTCGATCAGTGTTATCTGTAAGGAAGGAAACAATGAGAAAAATGATCTCAGGTCTAGCAAACCAGATGATAATGTTCAGGTGAATCACTAGAAATGATGTCCCAAAAGGAAATAAGTGACATTACTTCTGAAATGTCAAATGCTATAATTTATGCCAATAACTGGTTATAAGGTCCTACCAACTCCTCAAACTATCAGCACCAGGGAACATTCTAATTCAGTATAGCTGTACCTTCCAATGACACAAAAGCTGAATGTGCAGACTGCTTAAAGCAGTTGTGATGCTTGTTAATGTGTAAAACACCCATTCAGGAAGTGGAGGCATGGGAACTATTGTGGACCACTGGTCAGTCGGGTCTCAGATGTACATATCAAGTGAACAATCAGTAATCCAAGTAGGCAGTTCTTCCTTTAGTGCCATGCCTGCTGCTGTCTTTGCAGCATACTAAGAAATGTCTTTTCTTTCTAATGAAATCAATCAACAGAGAATGTGAAATGAAAATGCCTTTAGAGATTTTAGAGTGAAAAAAAATGCCCACACTTGAATTTGAACTTGAACATAAAATCTAAAACAGTATAATCAAATCAAATGCCTGCATCATTGGAAAGATAAGATATGACATACATATGCATAAATATAATGTTCTTTAACAAGGGAGTGTGAAGCACTAATGCATGCTATATATAATGCGGATGAATCATGAGAATGTTATGCTAAATGAATGTAACCAAATCAGAAGACTACATATTACAGTTTAGTTTTGTGAAATCTCCAGAATATGTAGATTGTAAGAGTAAATTAGGTACCCATCACTCTCTGCTTCCTGACAGAAGACACAATTTGACCAGCTACCTCCAGATTGTGGCACCATGGTTTCCATGCCATAATGACCAAGTTTTCTGCCTGAAGAGCTTATATTCTGGGATGGAGAAGAGTTAGAAGTCAGGCCAGTTCAGGCTTCTCTGAGATGTAGCCTGGAAAGAATCTTTTTCTCTAGATGACTCTTCTTAAAATATTTTTACTTATTATTTGAAAGTCTCAAGTATATATAGATTTAAAAGATACATCATATCTTTTTTAATGTACATGATATATATTTATCTTTCTAAAAATTTATTGACTGCATATATTCTGTGAGTTTGTGTGTGAAAATCCTTTGGCTATTTTCATTAAAGCCTTTAACATTTATTCTTTGAGATCTCATACATGCATACAATGTATTTTGATCATACACCCCCTTAGGCCTACTCACATACCCCATACACTTCCCTTTCCCACCTTCATGTCTCCTTTTTCTTCTCCTCCTTCTCTTCCTCCTCCTCCTCTTCTTTTTTACATGATCAACTGAATTTGACTAGTGCTGTCTGTATGAATATGGGGCCATCCTCTGTACCATAGGAAACCTACAATGGGCCACACCTCTGGGAGAAAAAAAAAAGAGACTCTCTGTCCCATAGCATCCATAAATTGCCAATAAGCTATTCAGTTGGAGTGGGACCTTATGGCCCCCTCCCTTGTCTATACTAGAATGTCCACTGGCTTAATCTTACGAGGTCTTGTGCAATTAAACACAGCTGCTGTTAAGCTCATGGGTTCAAGGTCCACCTCATTAAAAACAACATCTTACAGCTTTCTTCCTCTTATTTTCTAGCTCTTATTTTTTTCTGCTCTCTCATTCTTGATGTTCCATAAGCCTCATGGGGTGAGGTTGATGTAGATATCTCATTTAGGCCTGATCATTAAAGAGAGACTTATTCTCAGCACTTTGGCCAGATATGAATCCATACATTGATATGTATGTGTATACTATATGAATCTATAATCTTCTGTCCACTACAGGAGGAACTTCTTTGACTAAGACTGAGAGCAGCACTATCTATGGTAATAAACATTAATATACAGACAGCTTGACAATGTGACCTAAAGCAGAACAACAGTAATAGGCTGCTGCCCTGGGTGGCTTTGGAGGTCAGCATGACACAGCCTGTAATTATCTGAGAGGAGAATCTCATTGAGGAAATTCAAGGATCAGATTGCCCTGTGGACATGTCTGTGGGATACTGTCTTGCTTGTTAATCAGTGGAGGAGGACCCAGCCTACTGCAGGCAGTTCCATCCCTGAGCAGGTGGATGAGTCATATAGTAAGGCTAGTTGACTATAAGCTGGTCTGTGAACCAGGTAGCAAGCAGCATTCTACATATATATTTTAAAGATTTACTACTGTATTACTTATACAGTAGTCTGCCTGCATATAGGTCAGAAGAGGGCACCAGACCTCATTTAGCTGGTTGTTGAGCCACCATGTGGTTGCTGGGAATTGAACTCAGGACCTTTGGAAGAACAGCCAGTGCTCTTATCCTCTGAGCCATCTCTCCAGGCCTCCATTCTACACAGTTTATGCTATACTACTTTGACTGTGAAGTGAGTTCCTTAGTTGGTGGTAATGCTGTGTGGAATAGCAAGCCGACTTCCCTCAGTGATGGACTGTGGCGTGGACTTGTGAGCTAAAATAACTCTTTGCTTTCTAAGTTGCTTTTGGCTTTTGGCCGTAGTATTTATGACAGCGTCAGGGTGAGTGCACTGGGGATGGTTAGGCTCTGCACTTTCCTGCCTGTAGTTTGGCTCTTGGCTGTTCCTGCCATTAAGCTCCACCATCAAGAACCCTAGCCCTCTGGAACCAACAGCCCAATTAAATACTTTCTCCTAGAAGTTGCCTTGGCCATGGTGTTTTATCCCAGCAATAGAAAAGTCACTAATACAATGAGGAAGCAAGAGTCCTCCTGAGGAAGTAGATCTTCTTTGCCTCCCTTGACCCTCCGATCCTGTCAGTTCTGTCCTTACCTTCATCTTTTCACTCCACATTCCACCTTCTGCTCCCACACTAGTGTTTCCTATCTGGCTGGTGCATTTCCTTCTTTTTGTTGCTCCAATTTGAGGAGCCTTGTGTACCAGCACTGTTTCTAAGCCGCTTAGCAGGGAGGGAATGAAGGAGCTGCATGTTACAAACCACAAGAGGGTGGCAGTTATGACAGCTTCTCTATGTGCAGTAAGAGAAGTGAAAGACTCAGCATTCTTGCTGATGTGTTGCCAGCCCAAGCCATCTCAAGCAGGTAGTGCTGAAGAATGGGTACTCATTAATCCAGATACCTGCTAAATGTTTCCTGAAACCAATCACATTCCAGCCTTTCAGTCCGCTAGTTCATCAAAACAACTATGTGGATACAAAATTATTTTCTCACATGGGAAATGCCATGTGGAGGCTCAGTGTGCAGCTGTCATGAGCACTGAGGTTTACTGAGGTGGACATCAGGCTCTTTGTTTCTGCCCAAGGACTGTGGCTTGTGCAAGGAGAAATATGGCATTTTTTGGTGTTGCTGTTTTCAAATGATTTTAATGAATATATTAACTTTTCTGTAAGACTGAAAAAAAAGAGTAAAGTAGAAGTTTTATGGAGCTAAGAAGATTTAAGAGAAATGGAAAACCAACTACTACAGCAGTATTTCTTTTGGGGTGATAAATTATTTGAAAATTACTGATGATTGTACCAATCTGTGAAAGTCCTAAAACCTATTGAATTACACTGTAAAGAGATGAATTTATGATGTGTGTATTATATCCCAATAACATGTGATATTAATAGTGAAAAATGGTTGAAAGTAGGAATTTATGTGATAAAAGTGTGTAATTGTGTCTTACCTGTAGGATGAACTACCAGAAAGGATTATCATCAGATACCAGGTATCTGAATGGAGACCATATCCCAGACCCAGGCTCTGAGGAAAGGAAGTTTATGAAAATCTACCATTTAGCTGACTTTTTAGAGGTGCTGAATAGAAACATTTAGAATTACTCAAACCTACTTATATATTTACTTTGAAACACTATACTATAGTGGTTCTCAAACTTCCTCATGCTGTGACTCTTTAATACAGTTCCTCATGTTGTGGTGACCCCAGCCATAACATTATCTTTGTTGAAACAAAATTATCCTCGTTGCTACTTTACATCTATCACTTTGCTACTGTATGAAACTTAATGCAAACATCTGTGTTTTCTGATGGTCTTAGGCACCCCCTGCAAAAGGGTCATTTGACTCCAAGGGGTCACAACCCACAGGTTGAGAATCATTGATCTATAGGCTATTTGGGGGAATGTCAAGAGATTCAGCCTTTATTGAAGACACAGTATATTTTATGACCACAATGAATTATTAAAAAATCTCTTAGGGGCTGTGATAAAAAGTTGATACAGGAAGTTGATTGTAGATGATAGTGGATGTAATAAAGTGTAACTTTCTAATTGCTTCATCTTTAACTGATAGGGCTTTAAGAATGCATTAAGTAGGGTTGGCTAGGTGCCTCAGCAGGTGAAGATACCTGTCTGTAACCCTGATAACATGAGTGTGATTCCAGGGATACACTGTCTTCCACATAGTTGTCATGTGTGTATGTGCGCACACACACACGATGTAATAAAAGAATGCATTAAACTATCTCACATTTGGGAGACTGAGGCAGGAGATTTACCACAAATTCGAGGCTATCCAAGACTATAAGGCGAGAGTGTTGTAAGCTCAGTGACACTGGTGTTCTCTCTGTTAAGGAGCTGGTGCATGGCTTTCTTTTTTATTCCTCTTTTAAAGGAATGTAAAAATTAAGCTATGAAAGGAGAAAGGATTTAAGATGCTCCCAGAGGATATTTATTTATTTGTTTATTATTATTGTTATTCTATTTTGGGGGAAGGGGTTTTGAGACAGGGTTTAGTCCTGGCTGTCCTGGAACTCCCTCTGTAGACCAGGATGGCTTTGAACTCAGAGGTCCACCTCCTCTGCTCCTGAGTGATGGGACTGAGGGCCTGTGCCCCCACACCTGGCTATCCCAGAGTATGTTTAAATCCTCTTGCTTACTGTTGCAAACGATTGATGAAAAGTTTCAATTTGATTCAGGTGGGAAGCACTGCTTCATTGCCTGTGGGAATCTGAATATCTGAGGTTGAACTGAAGGTTCTAGTTAATGAGATAACCACTAGAAGGGGCTGGTTAGCTCAGAAAAGCAAATCCTAACAAATTGTGAAAATCTTAGAATTTATTTGGGTAACTCTTAAACTCCCAATTTACAGAGTTAATTTACTAGATACCAGATAGAGATAAAATGGAACAAAAACTGGCTAGGTTTCTTGATTCCTGGAGAAATCACATCTCATGTCTAAAAGTTTTTGCAAACCTGTTTTCAAAGTTGCTGGGGTTGGGTTGAGTGGCTGTTTGGAGAGAGGGAGTTAAATTTATGTGCGGCTTTGAACAATAGCAGACTCTCTGGGCACTTCAAGTAGCCACTGTCCACTGGGCTCTGATGGAGTCACACTCCTCTGTTTCAAGGAAATAGTGACTGCTACTGGAGCCTGTCACCACAGTTCATGCCTGTCACCCAGGATGGTCACTGAGATGCTTGGCTAGGAAGTCATCCAGACTCCTGACCCATCTTTCCCTTGGGAAATCAGTTCTCAATTCATCAGCAGACTTTAATTCCTGTTACAGAGAGACACAAAATCCTGATACGTGAAATTTCATTGCAGGAAAAGCCCTGAGGAAGAAGCAGGACCCTGACCATCCTCAAGGTAAAAGGACCTCAGGTGAGCATTAGCCAGAGCCAGTGCCTGGCACACACCAAATCCTTAAGAGTATGCATGCGCTTGACTCACTGTTCTTATTTTCAGGAGTTTACTCCAAGGACATGTTAAAGCTTGGAGAAAGGTTGTGTTCTTAGCATGCCCATCCTTGTTCATGAGGAGAAGAATGGCAATGGCACAGATGCACTATTGTAGAGGAGCAGTTAGCCATTAGGAAGTGTTAATGAATTAGATGACAACAAACAAAAACAACAAACAAAACCCAAAGCAGTGCAAGTAAAGGAGATTGATTGCCTGGCAAGCTGAGTTCAATCCCTGGATTCCACTGGGGGGGGGGGGGGGGGGGGTGGGGGGGGGGTAGCGGGGAGGGAGGGAGAGAAAAGACAAAACCTGTTTCCAAAAGTTATTCTCTGACCTCCACACGAACACTGTGGCATGGGTGTGCCCACACTCACAAATCACAAATACACACACACACACACACACACACACACACACACACACACACACACA